>OU779871.1:29645000-30845000 GCA_916999025.1 Orgyia antiqua
GTCAAGATACGGCATAGATTTCATTCATAATTATAATAATAGAATATGGATAGATGTGCTGAAGAATACAAATGATTATGACTTACTTGATTGTCATCAAAGCCCGTCAAAAGTGGTAATCTCATTTTCTTTTTTTCACTCCCTAATGGTTTAAATTAAAACGTAACCCGGTATTTTCCGGTACACATCATAATTAATATTCATGGACATTTCACACAACGTCCTCTGGTCCCAAGCTAAGCTTATATGCATGTGTTGTGGGTACCAGAATACGGATAGAATACATATACTACTTTTTTATGTAAATACATACTTATAACACATAGAAAATACCCAGACGCAATATAAACATTTGTATGACAATTACAAATATCACATAAATAATTGTCACGTGCGGGAATCGAACCCGTGAGCAGTCCGTTACATGAACCACGAAGCTTATCAAAGGTATCTAATTTTCTTTTTTTCTCTCTCTAATGGTTTTAATTAAAACGTAAGCCGCTATTTTCCGATACACATAAATACTTAATTAGAAAGAAAATTTACTACTCATAAAAAGTTTAACGGTTGTATCATATTATGTCACTATGATTAATTTACAACAAGCGTAAAATTTATTCATAAATTTTTATTTACAGAATTATGTAAATTAAAATCCAAATTATACTTTTAAAGTTTTAATTAGTTGAATATATTTCACATGGCATTATAAACAAATATGTCTATACTAGCTGCCCCGGCAAACGTTGTTTTGCCATACAATTCTGTATAAAATAAAATTTCATCAAAATCGGTCCAGCCAATTTGTAGCCTATGTGTTATTCTGATGTATAAGCTATATTGTGGTAAAGTTTCATTCAAATCCATTCAGTAGTTTTTACGTGAAAGAGTAACAAACATCCATACATACAAACTTTCGCCTTTATAATATTAGTAGGATCTTTTATTAATAATATGTATATCTATATCTCCGTGTGGTGACGGATTAAGAATACAAGTTTCACCACCCCATCTCCTCCCAAGGGTGCTGTAAAAGTCAGCTAAGGGATATTGCACACAGATAACATCCTCTGTGAGAGACGGAAAACTTGAAAAAAAACCCTGTGCAAAAACGTGGCACAGTAGACCATAATCCTTTCAAAAGTGGAGGAGGACCGTGCCCAACAGTGGGACGTTAAGAGAGAGAGATATCTATATCAATGTACTTTTGTATGTGCGATGGCTTGCAGCTCCAATACTCAACGGCAGACCAGCGCTAGTTTTAACAAGCACAATGCTGAGTTGATCCGTATTTGCAGCTTACATTGTAAATTTATCCCTTCTTGACAGGCTTCGTGGTCTAATAGTTCATGTAACTGCCGCGCGAGGTCGCGGTTTCGATTCCCGTACGGGACAATCATTTGTGTGATTTTTATAAATATCATACAAACATTTTTACTGCGTCTGGGTGTTTCTGTGTAATAAAAGTATGTATTTACAAAAGAGAAGTAGTATATGTAGTATATCTGTATTCTGGTACCCATAACACAAGCATATAAGCTTAGCTTGGGACCAGAGGACGTTGTGTGAAATGTCCGTGAATATTTATATTCATTACAGTTACAACGACAGGAATAAAAGTTTTATTTTCAAGTTACAACTTGAAAATAAAACTTTTTTTCTTTCTTTCATTTGTCCATCCATCAATCAGGCTTTCTCCGTCCACTGTTGTGCATAGGCCTCTCCCAGAAAACGCCAAAACGCCCGATCTTGTGCCGCTTGCATTCAATAGCTTCGCCTTGTCGGAAGCTGCCCTACGAGAAGAAAGCTTCTTCGAATCTAACGGTGTGATTTCGGATTAATAATAATTTGATAACAATACTTTAAATCATATTTTTTTTTATATTCCATTGCAAAAAATACGAGCAGCCTTTTTATTTCTCTATACTATTTGTGCGTAATTTTTATTTAAAAATTAAAAAAAGAAAAGCAAATAGTAACAACCTGTATAAATTAGCGCCGAACGCGCTTTACATCGGCAAACGTACCGCAGCCACCATAACAACTTTTATATTTGTTTTTTTATAACACTTACATGTGAAAGTTATAGAGGATGTTTTTTATTTGTTAATTAGATTTCCAAAGGTTTATTGGCGCTACTGCAGTAAGCAATAAATTACATTTACACATTCCATCTGTGACTTTTTTTCATTATGTAGAGACTTGTGACATGTTAAATAGCTGTTTGCAACTTCGTACCCTCAAAATTTAGAACCCAAACTTAAACAAAAGACCATCTTCTTAAACCATTATATCTATTATAGAAAACCGCATCAAAATCCGTTGCGTAGTTTTGAAGATATAAGCTATATGATATACATACAAAAACAACAACTTTGTTTTATAATCCCTAATAATATTATAAATGCGAAAGTAACTCTGTCTGTCTGTCTGTTACGCTTTCCCGCTTAAACCTCTCAACCGATTTTGATGAAATTTGGCACAGACAACCTTTAGACCCCTAGAAAGGACATAGGCTACCTTCTATTACGAAAACAAAAAAAAATTCCAAGTTCCACGCGGAGGGAGTCGTGGGCAACAGCTAGTAAGTAATAAAGATTTTGAGACTGCAGAAGAACGTTGAATTAAAAAGAACTAATATTCTACTCTAGTATGATATAACTATTCTTTTTGTTATTTTATATCAGTTTTTCTTATCATCTACAAACATTTGCTATAAAATCGAGATCATGTTTAAAATGGTAAAAATATTTTATTGTATAACAATTTTTATAGCTTGTTTTACATAATCATCAAAATTTTATCTAAATATATATGTTAACATTATATAAATGGTTTTATAAATGATCATTAATATATATTTGACTTTAATAAATTATTCATTTCACATTAAGACTGTTGTTTTCTGATTAAAATCTATGTAACACCTGATAAAATTAATTTGTTCAGCTTCTGAAGTAGTTTTATTATTGTTTTATTACTTTTCCTTGTTATTTGTTTTTTATTAGGGTTCCGAACCCAAAGGGTAAAAACGGGACCCTATTACTGAGACTTCGCTGTCCGTCCGTCCGTCCGTCCGTCTGTCACCAGGCTGTATCTCAAGAACGGTGATAGCTAGACAGTTGAAATTTTCACAGATGATATATATATATTTATTGGAACAAAAATAACAAATTAACATTAACATTGTGTTCGTTAATAGTAACATTAGTTATAAACTGTGTCGTAACTATTAGCGCCCACCTCCGGGAGATGAGACAGCGTTCCAACTACAATCATGCATTAAACAAAGTTATAATTTTTTTTTTCTTGAGTTTTGATGATGCATTTCTATTGCCGCTATAACAACAAATACTAAAAATAAAATAAAATAAATATTTAAGGGGGGCTCCCATACAACAAACATGATTTTTTTACCGTTTCTTGCTCGATACTAATAACGTTGCCTTATGTTGCATAGATAATGGTACGGAACCCTTCGTGCGCGAGTCCAACTCGCACTTGACCATTTTTTTTAATTTAAAATATAACATAATACAAATTACGATAAACAACAGTCTTAATGTGACATGAATAATGTCACATTAAGACTGTTGTATTCTGATTAAAATCTATATAACACCTGATTAAATTAGTTTGTTCAGCTTCTGAAGTAGTTTTATTATTGTTTTATTACTTTTGCTTGTTTTTTATTTTGATAAATTTATGACATATCTCTTTCTTTCTCTTCAGCCCATTTACGTCCCACTGCTGGGCCCGGACTTCCTGCACTTAGAGAAAGATTATGGTCTAAAGTGCCGCGCTGACCAAGCGTGTTGTTTTTATGTTTGTTAACAACAAAATTTAACTCGGCGAAGCGTTTTTATTGATTCTTTTTTTAATAAAGTAATTTATTAATTTTGCATTTGAAATACTATGCTTTTACTTAATAAATCAAATTATGGTGGAAAAAGTGATTACCGCAAGCGGGACTTGAACCCACGACCTCGGAATAACGTTCCGAAGCTCTTCCGACTGAGCTTATTGCGGTCGTGCTTTTCAGTAATCAGTAAAAAATAATGATATATATCTCCTGAGAAATCGAGGAAAACCCTCAAACTTCAAAGACACATGAAGTCGGTTGAACTTTTTTTTTTAAATACTCTACTATCCATCTTTCACAGATGATGTTATCTGTATACTGTCTTTTAGCTGGCTCTTACAGCTCTCTGGGAAAGAAAAGGGGTGGTGACACTTGTATTCTTAATCCGTCACTACACGGACAATCTATACTAATAGTTTTATCGAGAAAGGTTTAGGCTATATAACATCACGCTGCGACCAGTATAAGCGAAGCAGTAGTGAAAAATGTTACAACAACGGGGAAGATTTTCTAAATTCGACGCGGACGGAGTCGCGGGCAACAGCTAGTAATATATAATTGACATAAATATTAAACTCGGGCAAAAGTAGAGTTTTCGGTGTCATAAAAGTTCTAATTGTAAAAAGCGTGATGTGATGTGATGATGAGGATGAAGAAATTTACAGCGATCATCGTTAAAACAGAAAAGGCCAACAGACAACTAAACATACAGCTTCATAAGCGTGAGATTAACAAATGTTGACGAGAGCACCATTTGCATAAAGACAAACATTTTGAATTGCTTTTAAATAAACCTCGTTATATCATACCGAGTGTGTATTAAGCATGATAAACATACCACAATATTTTGGAAACGCGACATTAAACTTTTATACTTAAAAAAAGCGCGCTTGTATATTTATGATCTTATTCGTAATGACTTATCGGAGGTTTAAAAGTTCGCTAAAATAGGTTCGCAAAAATTGTCAAAACTTGTTATTCATAATAGTCTTTTTACGATAAATCGTTTATCATCTCTCCGATAAAATCTCCGTTTAAACCTCCGATAAGTCATTATGAATAAGACCATATTATATTATATATCTAAAATAGATGTGGGTCATCAAATAGGGCGTTAACAGTTTTGTACAGGATCAACAACGTGTAAGTATTGCAGACACCGTAGTCTACAGACGTCTGCAGTATAGTAAAGGGGATAGGACACCAAACTATGCTCCATACAAAAATTTTGGACTCTTAGTCCGCTGTTTTCTTCGTAGATATTGCCTCTTCTCCGTGTGGTGACGGATTAAGAATACAAGTGTCACCACCCCATCTCCTCCCAAGGATGCTGTAAAATTCAGGTAAGGGATATTGCACACACATAACATCTTGTGTGAGAGACGGAAAACTCAAAAACAAACCCTGTGCAAACACGCCTCGTCAGCGCGGCATATTAGACCATAATCCCTCTCAAAGTGGAGGAGGCCAACAGCGAGACGTAAATGAGCTGGAGAAGAATTGCCTCTAGAGCATGCTAAGATTACTCTCGTTTTTCTAAAATATGTTATCCGAAAGAATTATGACCATCCAAATATCCCGATTTTACGGTTATCTTTAGATAAACTTGCAGCGTCTATCACACAAATTTAATAAGGTTTCCTATGAACAAAGTTAATCAAAGCATAGATATACTCTTTATCTACAATATGGCGTTAAAATAAAAATCGGTTTATTTTTATCTAAGAAAACAGCGGACTACGAAACGTCTTTTTTCAAACATTCTGTAGGTAAAAGCAGCCTGCTGAACTATATTTGTCCCTTTCACTTAATTAGAGCTGTAGTCCACTTTTAAACCGTAAGCTTATTTGTCGCTCTTGTAAAATAAAAAATAATTTGAGTTCTAAACATTAAGCAGGTGAATTAACCTGTTATCATCAACGCAGTGACATAAGAGTTTGGTTGCGAAACATAAATATATGCAAATGGTTTTAGAAAATATACGAAATATATAATATTAATATTAATACTCCGATTCCGAATTATTATTATCATAATATATTTATCATTATCATCAATTTACACTAAAAAGTTTGTTTTATGAAAGCCTTCTTAACTATTTATTTTATTCTATTTTTTTTGTATTTCTTAATATAGGTAACATTAACAGAAATACAATCTTTAAATATTTGAACTCTCTAGCTATCACCGTTCTTGAGACATAGTCTGGTGACAGGCGTGTGGATAGACGAACAGCAGACTTTTAGTAATAGGTTCCTATCTGTGGTTCCTGTCTTAACCTTTACCTGGTACAGACCCATAAATGCTTCATTTCATTCGTCAGTTGTAGACTTTCTATTTATTTTTATGATTTCCCTGAAATGAAACCCTTATATCTCACTACGGTGCCCGTCTGTCTGTCCGTCTGTCAAACTTTTTTTACTCAGCAACGGCGGAAGGTATCAATTTGAAACTCATACCATATGTAGATCTATCTGCAAGAAATACAATTAACCTTTTAAATCTACGCCGTCAGAAGATATTACCGAATTACGGTTATTTTTGAGCATTATCCTAATACCAATTTATGTAGTAGCTGAAATGTAGGCGATACCCTTTATTTCAACTACAAAATCAAGTTAGTGAATTGGTTTAAGCTTAATTAATGGTTTTTTTTTTGGTTGTAGTTAATTATGTTTTTAAGTCTTGTAGGTACGGAACCCTAAGGGTGCGAGTTAGCTGCGCTTTTGACAGGTTTTTTTTCTTTAAGGATACGAAACCCTGAAATGCAGTTCAAAATAAAACTAAACGAAAAAGCAACTTTATACAAAACATTACATAAAAGTGAATGAAAACGGTATAAAATATGAATAATTTAGAATTAATAAACTATTTCAACGGTAGCTAAGTGCAATTTACTGTAATTATAATACATCATGCTAAGATTTCATCTTGTATCCTGTATCGCTGATATGATAGACGATGATAGCAGGATGTTAACACAGGAAATACTTTGACAAGCTGCTATTTTTATCAGAACACATTAATATTTTAATGTTATGTAAAGATTTCACATTAGAAATATGATACTAAAATAATAGAGGAAATCGATTTTATTTAACATATTTGGAGAAAATCGTGATATTTATTCATATGAAATAAAAATCACAATAACCAAATTGATTATTGATTTGTCGGGAGGATAAACGTAATAGCTTTCATAGACTTTAAATATCGTAAAGAGAATCTTCTATACTAATAAAGGTATAAAGGTGAAGAGGTTGTTTGTTAGAACGTGCTAATCTCAGGAACCACTAGTCCAATTTGAAAAATTCTTTCAGTGTTGGATAGAACATTTATCGAGGAAGGTTATAAGCTATATACTCGTAAGATAACGATACGACTAATAAGTAAATATAATATAATGTTGTAAGTAAATATAATGTTGCGAAAACAGAGTAAATTATCTAAGTTCCACAAAGACAAATTCGCAGGCAACAGCTAGTAATAATATAAAGTGCATTGCTAAGCCTATTACTATGTTTTTCGTGTACTTATTAAATAAATACTTCACGCTAATATTGAAACCCTTTGCGTGCACTGAAAAAATTATTTTATTTTGTAATTGTTTTATGTTCTCTCGGGCATTTGGCCAAACCACATACACATTAATGCTTTTAATATTGTGTTCTTAGTCATTAAGCGTTACAAACTGTTACCCGTGACTTCGTTTGCTTGAAGTTTAGAAAATAAATGATACATGCAAATCCCTAACGCAGCGGTGCAACAGAAGAATATGCTTGAAATTGATATGTTACGGTGATATTGTCACCACACTTACTAAAATATAAATGATAAATATACCGGCCTCCAGTTTTTTTTTTAAGTCTCCTTCATTGGTGTCCTATCCTGTTACGCGACGTTGGCGAAATTGTATAATACAAAAGCATAAACTAAAAGAAGAAGAAGATAAATAATAATTCTGAGCATTAAATGCATCGAAGTTTTTATTTTCATTGAAATTTCACACAACGTTGACAACGTCCTCTTGTCTGAAGCTAAGCTTATATGCTTGGGTGCCAGAACACGGATAGAATACATAATATGTATACTAATTTTATTTTAAATATAATTAAATACATACTTATAATACACAGAAACATCGAGACGCAGTACAAACATTTGTATAACGATTATAAATATCACACAAATTATTATCCCGAGCGGGAATCGAACGCACGACCTCGTGAACTGCAGTCCGATACATGAACCACTCGACTATGAAGCTCGCATCAGCAACAGGTATTATATCTTTCTCAAAATCCAAAACAGGATCTCTCATGCATCAATGTCAGTGTACTCGTCCGAATAGCTGATGAAATTAAATACCAGCATTCCTTAAGTGCTTTTTACATTTACGGTGTTTTAATAGCTAATCTCTCCGTGTGGTAACGGATTAAGAATACAAGTGTCACCACCCCATCTCATCCCAAGGGTGGTGTAAAAGTCAGCTAAGGGATATTGCACACAGATAACATCTTCTGTGAGACAAGGAAATAATCCCTCCCAAAGTGGAAGAGGCCCGTGCCCAACAGTGGGACGAAAATGGGCTGGAGAGAGAATAGCTAATCTACGATTAAGGATAGATCGTTATCTCCATTTATCAGTAAGA
This sequence comes from Orgyia antiqua, assembly GCA_916999025.1. Lineage (NCBI taxonomy): Eukaryota > Metazoa > Arthropoda > Insecta > Lepidoptera > Erebidae > Orgyia > Orgyia antiqua. Next base: position 29,653,514 of record OU779871.1, read on the forward strand.
CTAGCTGTTGCCCGTGATTTCGTACGCGTGGAATTTAGAAAATTTTCCCTGTTTTTGAAACAATTTCACTATGCTTCTGGTTGTTTTTTAGGCAACATCACGCTGCGACCTATAGGAGATAGGTCGCAGCGTGATGTTGCCTAAAAAACAACCAGACGCAGTACAAAAATTTGTATGACAGTTGTAAATATCACACAAATGAATCACCAAGACGAATGACCCAAGCGGGAATCGAACCCGCGAACTCGTGAATTGTAGTCCATTACATGAATCACTCGACCACGAGGCTTGTCAAAGTTAATAAATATTTATCATCATAATTATTGTAACGTCGACGTGAAGCGTATCCTTTGAGCCTGGAATTTTTGGAGGAATCGAATACCTTTTTAATGTGCATTAATTTTTAACACATAAAGTTTTTCTATGCGTCTACATTTTGTGCGTTAATTTTAGCAAAATGTAATAAGCACTATAACTTTGAGGAACAAGACAGGATTATGTTCGAAAGAGATAGATAGATATACCGTACGCTCCAGATTCATAAAACGTTTTCTCAGTAAATACAATTTCATGTAAATACCTACCAGGAAGGCATAAACGACAGGAGATATAATATAAAAGATTTGTCATAAATGTTGTATTGTACGAAGCTTTTGCGTTTTGTTGAAATAAATTGCTAAGCGTTATGTTTTCCTAGTACCTATAACTGCATTTTATTTTACGAGAGTTTGACAAACTTATAATAATATTAAGGGCCTACATCAATATTATCGTCGACATGTACATATTAACACAGCTAGTAGGTATAGAAAATGAATAATTAGGGATATTTTTTTTGTTTACTCAAAATCTACTAAATATATTTTAATTCTGATTTACGTGTTTCTATATATAATAGTTACTTATGTTTTTAAAGTTATTTCATTAGTTAATACGCGATAATAGACCGACAAATGAAAAAAAAAAAAATGAGAGAGATTGTTTCGCTAAGATTTTCTATCGAGAAAACTTTTTCAATCGCGTTTCTGAGTTCATGCGATCCTAGATCATATATTGAAAAAACATATACTTAAAAATTAGAGCTCTAGCCATTCAATCTAAAGAAACAATGAAAACTTCGTACGTAGAAAAATGCACGAAGCTATTTTGGTATCCTCTTAAGATAGCTGATAGCTGATAGGCTAGATTGTCCCTTCATTCGGCATTGTTGTGAGAGACATATTTCACTACCAATGCCGGAGAGAAGGTTTTGATTCTATTGTATTATGATTTATTTGCGATTTTTATTTAAATATTTTACTAACTATTAATTATTTAATTTTTATCTTGTTATTGACATTTTTAATTTATTTGTTTGTTATGATTTTAATTGGTTAATTGTGTAAGATTTTAAATGGATTAATTAAGTATTGGATTTTAAATTCCTCTTATAATATTTTAAAATTGTATCGTGTAGACTGTATGGATTATTGTGATCTGAAATAAACGATTTGATTTGATTTGATTTGATTTAAGAGTAATAAAAGTGATTTATTTCTAACTAGCTGTTGCCCGCGACTCCGCCCGCGTGGAATTTAGAAAATGTTCCCCGTTTTCGTAACATTTTTCACTAATGCTCCGCTCCTATTGGTCTCAACGTAATGTTATATAGCCTATTTCTTTTCTGGATAAATGGACTATCCAACACAAAAAGATTTTTTCAATTGGAACCAGTAGTTCCTGAGATTAGCGCGTTCAAACAAACAAATTCTTCAACTTTAAAATAAAATAAAATAAGCTTTATTTCACAAATACGAGATTTTACAAAAACTATATAGGTGTAGATATTACATTATACAGTAGTACAAAGTTGGTGAGCAAAGATTTACAAGAATCTTTGGCGAATTTCCGGGTTTGACCCTGTATTGCCTAACTAGGCCAAGAGTTTAGCCTGTGTTTAGGATATATTGTGCGTGTATGTAGGTACCTACTATGGTTATAAAAAAATACTTAATATATTAGTATAGATATAATATTTTGGTCATTTATATACGTAATCTGTTATTTATTTACAATCAATAAAAGTAAAAACATACAATACTTCTTTGATAGTGAGGTGAACCTTAAGGTAAAATATATTATATTATGAAGATTTTAAGAAAACTATTACCCTAATACCTAACGAACCATAATCGGTCATAATTGTTCCATAAATCGTAGGTCAGTAATCAGACATAGCTTCCTAGAAAGTCTATTAAATAAAAGTGAAAAGTGGATACTAAGTTATTCATGGTGCGAACCATGGTAATTGCCATCGTGTTTGCGATCTTCAACCGATTATGTGTCTTGCATTATAAATAGGTAATTTCACTTTTATGATGAAACTGACCCTTGGAGATTTCTAAGACTTTTATTCTAAGATTTCAATTAGGAAGCACACGAATAAAATCTATGTGCAAGCTCATTAATCACGCGGTATTTTTATGAACAGATTACTTTTTTATCATCATCATCATAACATCACGCCTTTTTCGCATGGGGGTCAGAGACTACAGAGCGCCATCTGCTACGATCCAAACATACTTCCACACTCATACATCTGGTCATATATGACCGACGACGGTTGTAAGTACTACGCACTTGACCCTTTTGGAGTATCCCGGCGATGACTTCATTATTGATTTTATCATCCATCCTCTGCACATGGCCAAACCACCTAAGTATACTTTTCTCCACCTCAGTCACAGTCACGACTTCATTTCTTAATCTATCTTTCAAAGTCACACCACACATACCCCTCAAAGAGCGTATCTCTACAGCATTTATTATATTTTCATGCTGTTTCTTTTTTACACATAAATAGTTTTAGTAGCTTCTTATTTAATCTGTATATTAATTAATTATAATTAATCTATAAATGTGTATACATAGTAAATAAATAAATATTCATGGACATTTCACACAACGTCCTCTGGGCCCTGAGTCCGGTAAATGAATGGTGTCACAATGGCACCACAATGACACATTGTAACCTCAAAAAATTAACAATAGACTACCAAACTTGATAAAATTCGCCACTAAACAATTAGTTATTTAGTGTTTTACAAAAAAATGCAATAACTGATTGTTTAGTGGCGAGTTTTATTAAGTTTGGTAGTCTATTGTTAATTTTTTGTGGTTATAATGTCTCATTGTGATGCCATTGTGGCACCATTCATTTACCGGACTACGGGCCCTGGTCCCAAGCAAAGCTAATTTGCTTGTGTTAGGGTACCACAATACTGATATACTACATAAACTACTTTTCTTTTGTAAATACATACTATAATACATAGTAAACACCCAGACGCAGTACAAACATTTATATGTAAAGATCACACAAATGAATGTCCCGTGCGGGAATCGAACCCGCGACCTCGTGAATGCCGTTCACATGCGTGCGTCACATGAACCACTAGACCAAAAGGCCCGTCTAATAATAATTCATCATTTAAAAATCCAAAATATTCGGAATAAAATTAAATTAAAGTTTTAAGTTATTTAATTTATTTTAAGTTGTTAGTTATTTTATGTACGGAAGGGTTAAGGTATTATATCTTTACGTTATGAGTACCCACATACCTACTTAGTTATTTTGATACTCGTGAACGGGTGCTTTCTGCTGGGACTGGTCGACTTGCTCTAACAAGGCAATCTTGTCTCTAAATTAGTTATTAATTGTAGTCTAGATAGCACTAGATAGCCTGATACAACAATGTATAATATCTTTGGAAAAAAAATGAATAGAAATGAAGAGATAGAAAAAAAAGAATCCATGGAGTTTCTTGTCGGTTCTTCTCCATAGGATTCGCGTTTGGAACAGACACCTAGGTAGTTTCTGTCGTTTCAAAAGAGCTTGTAAAACATGCCAACTTAAAATAAAAAAATTTGAAAGTCAAAGTAAAATTTTTTATTTAACCCCTTAAAATTATTAAAACCACTTTACTCATTCATTTTTAGGGTTCCGTACCCAAAGGGTAAAAACGGGACCCTATTACTGAGACTTCGCTGTCCGTCCGTCCGTTCGTCCGTCCGTCCGTCAGTCCGTCTGTCACCAGGCTGTATCTCAAGAACGGTGATAGCTAGACAGTTGAAATTTTCACAGATGATGTATTTCTATTGCCAAACATGATTTTCATACAACAAACATGATTTTTTTGCCGTTTCTTGCTCGATACTAATAACGTTGACAGGTAGACGCTTTAACTATGTGCCTTATGTTGCATAGATAATGGTACGGAACCCTTCGTGCGCGAGTCCGACTCGCACTTGACCAATTTTTGCCTATTATAGTTACTATCATCGGTTCTTTTTACTTTATCACAAGTAATCACAACTTACACTTTTTTTACTTACAGCTTTTAACACACTAACACATTTTTATGTTATTTTAACTGCAATTACTTTCTACTGTTTGAACGATTCATAAGGTTCTGGGTTCATTGAGAAATATATTGGATTCTCGTATGGACGCTAAAATCGAGAGTAATGTTAAAACAATCTTGTTTGTTGTATTATTAAGGTCAGTATGTAAAAAGTTTAATGTGCATTTGTCAAGTCAATTTACATGTAATAAGTACTTTCTTCGCTACCCATATATGTTGCATTATTGGGCACGTGGCCTTTTCAATCAGATGGTAATTGGTGAGAAAGAGACTTCTCTTTCTCTCCAGCCCATTAAAGTTCCACTGTTTTTTTTTTTTTTTTTTTTTTCTTTATTTTTGAGTAGGGGTTTCGTCACACAGTGACTATGTCACCCCCGTAAGGTAAACAATGCTATATTACATTATATTGAAACTTAATGCTTACATAATATGTATATACCAAAATACTTTTGAGACCCTATACAAGTAACGTACTTGTATAGGCTCTCATAAGCACATCTGCTGCATCAGAAGATGGATCAGATAAAATACTGTTGCAAAAGCCTACATTTTGTTGGGACAAATCTTTTATCTCAATTCTTAGAGCGGGCGTGCTACGAACACACTCCCCCAAAGTATGTAAGATATCTTCAACATTATTGCAGTCCAGACAGTTGGGAGAATCAGTGAGTTCCACTGTTGGACACGGAGTAGAAAATTCGCTAAGTAGTCTAACATTATTATGTATTGTGGAGACACGGCTGTAAATTGTTTAAAAGTAGTGATATAAATACTAAAGGCGATCTTAAAAAATATGTTAAGCTCTGATATAAATATAAATAAATAAATATTCATGGACATTTCACACAACGTCCTCTGGTCCCAAGCTAAGCTTATTATGCTTGTGTTATGGGTACCAGAATACGGATATAATACATAAACTACTTTTCTTTTGTAAATACATACTTATAATACATAGAAAACACCCAGACGTAGTACAAACATTTGTATGACATTTATGAATATCACACAAATGATTGTCCCAAGCGGGAATCGAACCCGCGACCTTGTGAACGGCAGTCCAGTACATGAACCACTACGCCACGAAGCCCGTCGAATATGGCGACTTGGTCCGTCAATCTATCTATCAGTCTTAGACATAGGCCTCGTCCATAGAATGCCATAGTGCCCGGATCCTCGCCGTTGGAATCCAGCGGCTTTCTGATAACTTTACTATTCCTTTTCGGGAACCACTCGTAGCTGATTCACACGGTAGTTTATTTCCCCTATAATTACCAGAAAAATCTGAACATCTGATGATGAAATATCAGAACACCGTTACCAGGAGACCATACTCCTATGGATATGGTTGAATCACGTAAATTACCATTTTCGCAAACAATAGCGGGGTCTTTCACCTTGCACGCGTGCATCACATTTAAAGCTTAGATTTGAATTTAAGCGAAGGTAGCGCATGTTTTGCGCCCACAAGTTGTGAGCTGCATGACGATAGATCAGGGTTGTAACATAAAATATTTAGAGATTATTATCACAATAGCAACATACAGAGATATAAGTACTTCTTTTTTTGCTTTGGTCGGGGGAAATGCCATATACATAAATTATGATGTTGGAGGAAGAGTTCCTCGCTGCTTCTTCCTCGGATTTGCAAAAATATTATTTTGCAGTGGAATGTAAGTGAAATTTTAATTAATTATACATGGCTCCATACATATGTTTTTGGGATAATATTCTGCCAAAAAGATCATAAAGATTAACGGGTTTAGACATCTTTGTCATTAATTATAGTCGAGCTATTTCGGAGACTTTTCAGTCACCATAACCGAAGGTGACTAAAATGTACTGTAAAATGTAATGTGTGTGCTTTTTAGTAAACGAGTCACGCAAACTATACATTATTATAAATTATATTTTTGCCAACCCTATACATAACACATTGTAAGCAACAAGCTTGTTACTTAGTAGAATCCACGTTCTATTCAATGTTTGGCTTTAAACAGCTCTATGCATTACATACCGAACATACACTTTAAGAAGATCTATTTATATTGGCCTTACAACGATATAAGTGCAATTTTACATTGGTATAGATTGCGGAAGCGTTTTGATAAAATTTAAATTTTTTATAAATATTATTTATTAAATTAATTTTTTTTTGTTATATTAGGTTTTTTTTAACGTTGCGAATGCATTTTACGCACTTATGGTCTTATTCATAATGACTTATCGGAGGTTTAAACGGAGATTTTATCGCAGAAGACTATTATGAAGAACAATTTTTGACAATTTTCGCGAACCGATAAGTCATTATGAATGAGACCGTAAAGTCTTTTCGGCAGCGAGGGCAACCTTCGTACTTCGTGTGGGACTCCCAGGTCATTCTCAACAGACCCGGACTACCCACTAAACCCCACGGTGTTCCTCCTCGTCCTTAGCCGCTCCATCGTAGGCACTTACGTATTACTATGACCACGTTTACATTAGATTCTATAAAAGAGTTCCAAAGTAGAGAGGCACTTAACAACGTGGTAAATTATCATTTAGATCAAAGAGAGCCGCTGGATAAGTGTCTTATAGCCGTCTATCGGGAAAAGGACTAAAAGGCAGATCAGTACCTATATTTATCATAGAAAACATCGTGTGTAGCCTTTAGTTAAGTAGCGATAAATTAGATCCGGCGCTAAATACTTCAGATTTGAAAACAACTTTCAATATTACGACTCAAGTATCATCTTATACTGGTCTTACTAAAGTTTTGTATACGTACCATTTAATACTGGTCTTCAATTATCGTTTATGACAGCGAAAGGTAAAAGTTTCAAGTTTTGTTTTTCTTTTCAATTAAAATACTTAACATAAACTTTTTAAAAGAACTTTTTATCAAAGAATTTATTGATTGTTTGATCATAAGAAACTGATGCCATGTTTTATGGCCGATATATTATATTCTCAAAATGCCTTGCGTGAAATTTCCATGAATATTTATTATTTATGATTACCTTATAAGTTGTAAAAATAATCTATTTAGTTTAAAAACTAAAAAACACGCTTATAAATGCAGAATATTTTCAACTAAGTGCGTTAAAATCACTTTCAAAGATTCCGTTACATAGATTAATACATTGATAGATACACACCGAACTAATATAAGCGTGTTAATCAGTGTGAATGAAGTCACGGACTAAAGGCTTGTTTCGTTATTGGCTGCCACAAAAATAAACTTAAAACATTATATCAATTGACATTATCAAATGACGGACCTCGTCGTGCATTGGTTATTGTGACTACCGCTCATGAGGTTGCGGATTCGATTTCGCAGAGGTCTCGATTTACGTGCGTCTATATTTGTCATGCAGATATTTGTACTGATTCTCGGTGTTTTCTATCAATTTTCTTATATTATATATTGGTTCCAATAATACAAGCAAGAAGCTTAGTTTCGGACCAGAGGATATTGTGTGAAATGTCTGTGAATTTATTATTGGCTGCCACTAACTTAATCCGAAACGTTGGAATTTAATTCCGGAAAAAGCGCAGCCTGCCGAGAACAGACAAGACAGCAAATATTTTATTATTTTATTTTTATACTGATATAGAAGATACAATTATATTTATTTATAGACAATTGCAGTGTAATTAATAAAACCGGTGTAACCACACGAGTTCAAAACAGTTAGTGCGTTGACACACTAAACGATTTCTATCACTCTCGCGTGAGAAAGTGACTATTTTGTCTGAATACTAATTTATATATCTGACATTGTGGGAATGAGGTTTTTATTGGATTTTCCTTAGTCTAAAGATATAAATAAACTATCTATCAAACCGAATAATCCAACTGAACTAGGCAGTAAAGGAAGCTTAGATAATACCTAAAGCTCCTCGGCGCCTGAAAACAAAAGTCTATGAGCAGTTACTTATAGAACTGAGACGTTAGCTCAGAGTCGCGCAACGTGCTATGGAGAGGGCTATGCCCGATATTTCCCATCGTGAAAAGATCCGTAATACGGAGACCCCCAGAAGGAATGGGGTATCCAATGGGTATGTGGTAGCACGAAGAGTTAGCATGCTGCAATAGCAATGGCCAGGCTACATCGCTCGATCAGTCGACGGTTGGGGAAGAACCATGTTATGAAAGAAGCTCAGTGGACTTTCCCTAACAACGTGGAGTGATGATATCGTCAGGATTGCATTAGGCCACTGGATGCCAGTGGCGCTGGATCGCGCTTTGTTACATATCATGGGAGAAGCCTATTCTTAATTTTATTGTTATTATCAGAAAACAAAAAGTTCAAATATTTTTCTAAAATATATAGACGTCATCAATTTTCTGAAAGTAGGTCAACAGGGTGATTGTCCCTGAAAGATTGGTACTTCACATCACTGCGTGTGATTTATTGGCTTAGATAATACATTGAGCAGAAATATGATATACTCACGATGAAATCTGTCAAACTCACGGATTAATAAATCATAGAATTTTGATTCGGAAAGTTTTATTTGATCGGGAAATTGGAATTGGAATGTAATATGAGCTGACGATTGATCGATTCAATTAGAACCTTTCTTCTTTTTTCCAGCCCATTAAGGCCCTACCATTGGGCAATGGACCGGGCTCTTAGCATAAAGTTTAGTTCCGAGTTTTCCGCCTCTCATAGTTAATAAATATGATGTTAACTGCTTTTTTTTATCCTTAGCCGGTTCTCACAGCATCCTGGGGAAAAACTGGGTGATGATACTACATTTTTAGTCCGTAACCACAAGAATAAATATCAACTACATAGTACATTTCAATCAATTAAAATTCAAATTATTAAGGTGTATTTAGATTAATACTATCTGACCCGGCAAACGTTGTTTTGCCATACAAATGTCAGGGGTGGACAACCCTTATCACTTAGGGGTATGAAAAGTAAATAGTAGCCGATTGTCAGCCCTACTGAATATGCAAATAAAATTTCATAAGAATCGGTCAAGCCGCTTCGGACGAGTATGAGAATGAACATTGTGACACGAGAATTTTATATATTAGATTTTAGAAAATCTGTTATATTTTATTCAAAATATAACAGATTTTCACTGATTTTCGATTTTTTAGATTTTCAGCTTCACTATACTGATATTTGAAAGTAATGTACTTCACCCTTGAAAGAACGAATGAGGTCATATCCTTTTTAACAGTGCACTGCTTGCAGCTGCAGTGAAGGGTTAAATTGATGTCAAGTTCTTGCTATTGAACTAATACAAAATAGATACCTATTGATATAGTTTCGAGTATATATAGACTGGAAAATAGGAACTATCCTAATTCAAATAAGTCTCTACATTAATTTATTAAAAAGTAAAAGTTTTAAGTAAAAGTTTTTAGTAAAAGCATAGCGAGTCAATCGCAAAATATTAATAAATTAATGTAGAAATACATGTACAGCCATTACTTCGGTCCAATTGTGTTCTGTAAAGAACGCTAACTGATCGATTGATGGAGTTGGTGCAAACCGCTCAATAGATGGCGTTGTACGAAAAAAAAACATCGCACGATGTTAAAACTCGCATTGAGATGATTGTAGTGGAAAATTTGGTAAACATTTGCGTGGACCATAATAGCTCAGTTGGGAGAGCGACGGAACGGCATTCCGAGGTCGCGGGTTCAATTCCCGCTTATGGTTATCATTTTTTCCATTATAATTTAGTTTATCAAATAAGTCTCTCCCGTGACCATGGTGACTGCAAAGTCTCCGAAACGTCGGGCCAAAATTTAAACAAATGTACGTATCTAAATCCGTAAAACGTGGTTTTATTTGAACGAATGAGTCGCACAAGCGTTAGAAAAAAAAAACTATCCTAATTGTTTAAACGTTCTCTCTCTCTCTCTCTGTCACTCCAGCCTATTAACGTCTCGCTATTGGGCACAGGCCTCCTCCACTTTGGGAGAAAATGGGGCAGTAACACTTGTATTCTTAATCCGTCATCATACGGAGAGCAAAAGCATGGTCCCTGCGCAAAAATCCAAGGCTAATTTAACTGCTTACCCTTAAGCGGTCCGTATGCTTATATGTGACTTTTGTGGTATAAATATATATATACTACACTAACATTATAAAGCTGAAGAGTTTGTTTGTTTGTTTCTTCGCGCTAATCGCAGGAACTACTGGTTTGAATTGAAAAATTATTTTAGTGTTGGATAGTCCATTTATCGAGGAAGGCTATATAACATCACGCTGCGACCAATAGGAGCGAAGGATTAGTGAAAACTGTTGCAAAAAGGGGGAAATTTTTCTAGTCTTAAATATAATTGCAATAAATATAAATTATCCATTTAGAAAAGACAGATCAGACATCTAAAGAAAGCTGTTCATTCAATTTACGAGTGAGATTTAAGTAAAAGTAAATTGGTACAAAAATAATTCTGTGAACGATGTTAATCGCTTCTTATGAAATAGCATAAGACATAATATGTATGTGAAATATATTTTCTATGAACATTATCTACTTATTATAATTAAGTTAGAATTAGTTTGTGAATTCTATATTATTAGATTTTAGCTGTAATATATATTTAATAATAAACACGCATAGTGTCCTGCGACTAGAATTTATACCGTAACGAAATTATACATATCTTTTTAATGACTAGAAATTACTGTTCACGCACATTTCACACCGTGGTACCGATTCTACGTACACAACTAAACTTAACTAATCCGTTTAACTAACCGAACCTGCGACTACATTAGTAAAATGTATTCACGATGATAATTTTATGAATATTTGTCAAATTTTTTTTTTGACTATTAATTCATTCGTAACCTGACCGTTTACCTATAATACAATAAGCTTTATTATTTGTAAAGGATAACACAACAAATATTACGTATAAAGGGCGGTATTATCGTTATCCACGATCCCTTTCAGACAACCTATATGGAGATAAATTTTTAATGTTTGATAGTAGGTATTAGGCTATAAGTATTAAAGTTCTTCAATAAGATAGTTATGATAAGTATCCTATCCTAAAATTCTATGAGATAATCTTACGATATTTCGTATAGGATTTTATGTTAAATATTAGATTGATACTAGGCCTCGGGTAGTCCTAATGGACTTCTCTAGTCAAAGGAAAACTCGCGGGCAACGATGTAGCTATGTGTATGGCCATAAAAACAGAAATAACATAAGCTGATTATTTTTACGGTTTTTTTTCCTAATATTCTCTAACACCATGCGTGACTCCTTCATAAAATACTTTTTAAAAAGTTATTTTATTTTAATGCAATTAAAAAAAATTAGTATTAATATTGCTGTATTTCCATAAAAGAATATTACTAACGCCGCAATGTGGCATCAAAGTTGTATAACTTAGAATGCAGTTACGATTTCTAATATTTAATCGGTCTAAAAGTATTAGTCTAGCAATTTTAAGCATAAAATATTTTTTCTGCGTATGTTACGACGGCTACGCACATACTTATTACATTTAATTTCTTACTAGCTAATGCCAGCGGTTTCACGAGCGTTTTTAGTTATTGAACCCCCTCTCTCTCGATATACACCAACAACAAATTATACAAAAGAGCTATCCTCTTGAACCACTCTCTCTATTAAAATAAAACCGCCTTAATTGCGTAGTTTTAAAGATTAAGCTCACATAGGTACTTATATACAAAAAATAATGACTTCGTTTTATATTAAGTAAAGATCACACGTTGTCAAATAATATTCTCAGTTGAATCTTAGTACTAAGAATCGTTAGTAGGTTAATTGTGTTTTTTGTATTCAATGTAATAATAACAATATTAAAGAATAATAGACATGAAAATTACAATTAATTTCTCGATCTTAAACTTGCATTGATACTTATATACTTATGTTTCCTCTACCTTATGGTTGTCTTTTTTGTTTTGTAGTTTCGATTTCACATACAACTTACAAGACTAGTTTACAAGCAGTGATGAGGTGAAGGACGGATCTTTGTTGTGGGAACTTGATTTAAGTATAAAAGTAAAGCTCTTTTTAGTTAAAGGAGACCTTGGTTTGAAATACTTATCCATTAAATTTATACGCTTCTGTCTTGTGTATATGAAACTAGCTTTTGCCCGCAACGACATATATATAATAATCGAATATCGACACTTAACCTTAACAAATTATACAAAAAGCAATCCTCTTGATCGTTCAAGAGGATTGCTTTTTGTATAATGCATCCGTGCATGCATCAAAATCCGTTGCGTAGTTTTGACGATATAAGCTCACATAGTCATACATACACAAAAATAACGACTTGTTTTATAATAATACTAGCTATCGCCCGTAACTTCGTTCATTTGAAATTTAAAAAACAAAACCTAAGAAATGATGCAAAAAAAGCCTTGACCACTCTATCTATTAAAAAACAGCGTCAAAATTCGTTGCGCACCAATTGCATAATTGCATAAAATTCTTTTGTTGATTTCTTCCATAAAGGCAGCAGATATAAACAAATATAGAAGCACTATACAATATTACACTTTTCAGATACCTTTGTGAGAGACTGGTGTCCGTGGTAGATAAAACCTGTGTTACAGATGACCAGGCTCTCACCTCTGGTACTAATGTAAATTAACTCAGTACAAGTAGTTGACAATCCAAACTTATTACTTAAGTCTACTATTGTTTGTACGTGTTAGTGTGTGTGAGTATATGTGTCTCTCTCTCTCTGTGTGTGTGTGTATGTGCTTATGAAATAGTCACAATTAGCCTACCAATTAACCACGATACGATTACAGTTTTAAGTTCTCCTGTTGATTCTATTATAATGATCATAATGGTACCGAACCCTTCGTGTCCGACTTATGCCCGTTTTCACCAACGACCCCTAAATTTTAAGTAGCCCTTAAGCGAATTTAAATGACACTTTACGCAAGTTTTATTAAATAAATATAAGTTTTATTAGTAAATATAAGGAATCCCTTAACAGTTTAAGCGTCCCTTAAACGTTGGTGAAAATAAAACTTGCGTAAAGTGTCATTTAAATTCGCTTAAGGGCTACTTAAATTTAGGGGTCGTTGGTGAAAACGGGCATAAAACTTGTAATTGACCAATTTTTTTAATATTTGTGCGGTGAGTTTAATACGCTGCTGCGCTGATTCCATAGCCCCATAGGATGCACCTCGTATTTTATTCACAAAGCTTTATCGACATGTTCTATTGTGGCGATTCAGTTTAGTCTCGCGCCATCTATAGAGTTTCAACGGCAATTTATTTCACTTTATCTTAAAACACCTTAACCCTACAACGCTTTGTGAGATATAATGAAAACGTGATAGCTATTTTCTGTAGAAGTTGCAAGGTATAATGGAGGTTTATTGAGTTATTTATATTAGCAATATCTGCTTTTGCAATTGCAACATAGTTGCAGATATTGATTATTTGCATACTAATAAATAATGATAAATACTGTATATTTTTTAAATAGTTGCGGCGTGTTGAATTTGGAATCACCTTTATTCGCATTTAAAAGTAGCCTATGTTCTTTCTCAGACTTTTGGTTATCTATGTGACTGTTATTTATACGTCATTATTACTTCTGCCCGGCTGTCTGTTGCTGATAAGCTTAAAGCTACTGAATGATAGTGATAATTTTAGGCAGATTTTTCTAAATTAATACAGTGATTAATTTGAAACATATAGAACCTAATTACTTGTGTTAATTATTAAGAGCGGACTATATTCCACAAAATCATAATTTAGGTATTTGTGTTAGGTATTACTATCCCCATTCTCAAGTGAAGTGCCGAAAGGGACAACTACATTGCAGCCAGATTTTACCAATAAAATCTTTGAAAATAAAAAGGGATTTCGCAAAATGGCAAGTCTTTCATAGGCTCCTACTTTCGTTATCATTACAAAAACTGAGCAGGTGTCTTGGGTATAAATTAATCCATTACTTAAATTAATCCAATAATCCCATCCTAAGGTTGTTTGTAAGAGATCACAACTCTAGCTTAAGTACCGTTTGTTAAAATTCATTGTATTGTTTGTGTGGCGTACAATAAAGAGTATTCATTCATTCATTCATAATCCTAGAGTTTTTGTTTAATAAATGTTTTTATTTACAGCCGCATCATGGTGCGAAGGTGCCCGTGATGCTACCTGCCCCAGGATTTGCGGTCCAGCGTTACAAGGCGAGCCTGTCTGCGCCACAGATGGTTACATATATCCTTCATTGTGTGAGATGAGGAAGAAGACTTGCGGTAAAGGTGCGTAACTCAGCTTCGTCTCTTCTCCAGCCCATTTACGTCCCACTGTTGGGCACGGGCGTCCAGTTTGGGAGGGATTATGGTCTACTGTGCCGTGCTGACCAGGCGTGTTGGCATAGGGTTTCTTTTCGAGACAAAATGATTGTGTATGCTGTCAGAAACTTTATCTTATATATAAAATTCACGTGTCACAGTGTTAGTTACCGTACTCCTCCGAAACGACTTGACCGATTCTTCTCAAATTTTGCATACATATTCAGTAGGTCTGAGAATCGGCCAACATCTATTTTTCAAACTTTTTTTATTTGTAGTATGGCAAAACAACGTTTGCCGGGTCAGCTAGTATTTATATATATCTATATTGTAATTATTTATTAATAAGACTGTAAGGGTGTGAGTATTATGCCGAACCTAGTGTATTTCCTTTGGTTATGTATAATTGTGTCTAAAATGCTTTGTGTACTGTGCCACGGAGCGACTTTGTCATGCTCACTCAAATGTCTCGAAGTTGGTAGCGTTGCACGTCGGGTCGCACGGTTCCCTACAAAATGGTCGAGCTGTGCGGGGCTGAGGTGTGCGTTATACTCGTGAAGGCGTGCCTTCTGCTGGGACTGGTCGACTTGCTCCAACAAGGCTATTTTTTATTATTAAGTTAGTTTTAGTTAGTCTTGATTGTAGGTACTAATCGGTATCATTCTTACACTCCTGATACAACAATGTATAATAACTTTGGAAAAAAAAAATGAATAGAAATGAAGAGAATAGAAAAAAAAAATCCATGGAGTTTTTTGTCTGTTCTTCTCCATGGAATTCGCGTTTGGAACAGACACCTAGTTTCTGACATTTTAAAAGAGCTTGTAAAACATGCCAACTTGAAATAAAAAAAATTTACTTTGACTTTGGCTTTGAGTTTTCCGTCTCTCACAGAAGAGGTTATCTGTGTGCAATATCCCTTAGCTGACTTTTACACCACTCTTGGGAGGACATGGGGTGGTGACACTAGTATTCTTAATCCGTCACCACAGGGAGAATATATATTATATCTTTGCTTATTATAAATCAAAAGTCGTATTTCCTGTATTTTCCCCTTTCTCCTAGCCACCCACTGTTGGGCACGGGCCTCCTCCCCTTTAGGAGGCATTATAATCTACTGTGCCGCGCTCACCAGGCGTGTTTGCTCAAGATTTATTTTTGAGGTTTCTACCTCCCACAGAGTATGCTATTTATATACGGCCGTCTAGGTGCTGTACTTGGTATATTTTGTAGAGTATATTAATACATTTCAGGAGTACGATTGGCACCTGATCAGAATACGTGTTCTCGAGCTCAAGGATCCAAATGTGATCACCGCTGTACTTCAGAACGAGATCCAGTATGTGGCACCAACGGGAGAACCTATTTGAACAGATGTATGCTGCAGGTGGAAATTTGCAGGTAGGTAACATTTTGTGAAAATGTTATAAATAGATAACAACTTTAAAATTTATGTATCATGGCTCAAAGTTTTGGGATTGAAGATGTCGGTCCAGGTTACGAGCCAATTTTACAAAACCTTTAATTTAAATACTTTGAACACTATACGTGGTCTAGTGGTTGTGGTTCATATAACGGACTGCCGTTCACGAGGTCTCGGGTTCGATTCCCGCACGGTGCAGTTATTTGTGCGATATTTATAAATGTCATATAAATGTTTGTACTGCTTCTGGGTGTTTTCTATGTATTATAAGTATGTATTTACAAAAGAAAAGTAGTATATGTAAGTAGTATATCCGTATCTGGTATCCATAATACAAGCATAGAAATATAGCTTACTTTGGAACCAGAGGACGTTGTGTGAAATGCCCATAAAATAAACATGACTCGAGTATCTTTATCTTTATCTTTACTTCAAAAACAAAGTCGTAATTTTTGTATGTATGTCCCTATGTGAGCTATTATCTTAAAAAATACGCAACGGATCTTGATGCGGTTTTTTAATAGATAGAATGTTTCAAGAGAATAGCTTTTTTCACATAATTTGTTGGGGTTTGCCGTATATTGGATGAGATACGATTAAATTTGCCGAGAAAAAATTTGACGGGCCTCGTGGTGTAGTGGTTCATATAACGGACTGCCGATCACGAGGTCTCGGGTTCGATTCCCGGTCGGGACAATCATTTGTGTGATGTTTTTAATTGTCATACAAATGTTTGTACTGCGTCTGGGTGTTATATGTCTATCTTTTAAGGGAAACCCGCTGTACCCATAATAATGTCAAAAAAAATCATCAAATTCAATAGGGTGTTTTCAAAAGCTATTTACGTGCATATAGTAATATTTTTTTACCAAATTAAATAGCTTAGTTAGCTCAGTCAATTAATATAGATTATAACTGCGCTTTGCAGCATGCAATTTAAATGAATATCGTAGGAGATATGACGAAAAAAGGATTACGCGCTATAAAATAAAATACACTGCTGGCTGAGCAACGCCAACGTTTCCTCGGTCTTCTATCCATCCATACTCCAATGTTTGGATATTTAAGGATGTTTATTGTGCCAAGAGGGGCCAAGACAGTGTACCACAATATTGAACATCTGTGTAATAAGTTAATAATAAAACATACTATGTAATAATTACGTACAATATTCAAATAAATATATATTATAAACTATAATAATATACTACATACACATACTTATACTTAATATATTATAATAGCGATAGGAAATGATCTTTTGTTCTTCTTTTAAAGACTGCTAAAGATGAGCTAGCACGGATGGTGTGGGGAAGGGAATTCCATAGATGTACGTATTCCTACGTATTCAGACGTACGTATTGTGGCAGATGAGGGCTTTGTCCAGCAGTGGATGCTCCAAGGCTGATAGATGGACGGATGGACGTATTCAGAAAAACAATAGTTTGTAATATCTGTAGCCTGCTACTGATAATACAAGAAATAAAGAAAGAAAGAAAGAAACGTTTATTGCTTAAATAAAACTACTTTTTACGGATTTAGACGCGTATATTTGTTTTAAATTTTGGCCCGACGTTTCGGAGAATTTGCAGTCACCATGGTCACGGGTGAGACTGAGCTGTAATGTGTCTTCTACAATCAGTTATTACAGGGTTTACCCACATTCGATTTTAATTTTACATTAAAAGTAAAACAAAAGTTAAAACAAAAGTAGTTTTATTTAAACAGATGAGTCGCGCAAGTGTTAGAAAATATAACGTTTATTGCTGCCTTTTTAAAAACACATACAATAGATAAACACAAATAGGTACAGTAGGTATTTTAACTAGGTTCTGTTTACAAATTAAAGCATGTGCTCTCAGGCGGCAGTAACTAGGTGTCCATTTCAGCATATGCTAGGTCTCAGGACCTAGCGCTGGGTTTCAAATAGACCCTACTGCGAATAATATCACAGACATCAATAGGTTGATGAGAAAAATACAATTAGTTATAGTAAATTTGAGGCTTAAATGTGAAAGAACTAACAATGTTAATTAGGTACATAGAGATGTAAAATAAATAATACATAAGCATTCATTAATTTAGAGGTCGCGGGTTCGATTCCCGCTCGGGACAATCATTTGTGTAATTTTTCTAATTGTCATATAAATGTTTGTACTGCGTCTTGGTGTTTCTATGTATTATAAGTATGTATTTACAAAAAAAAAGTAGTATATGTATTCTATCCGTATTCTGGTACCCATAATAAGAACTAAGCTCACGAAGCTTATTGGAGGTTAACAATTTTATCTAGAAACAGTGTGCAACTTGATTTAGTGTCAAAATACGTTGTGTAGGTATGAATGTTTAATATCATCATCCACCTACCCTTATCCCATTATTTGGGGTCGGCGCAACATGTCTTTTTCTTCCATAGTCTTTATTAGCCGTCATGTCTGTGTCAACCCCTCTTTCTTTCATGTCCTCTTTCACACAGTCCATCCATATTTTCTTAGGTCTTCCTCTAGACTTTTTTCCTTCCACATTTATACTCACAACTCTCCTAACGACATTACTTTCCTCTCGTTTCATGACATGCCCATACCAGGACATCCGCTTATTCTTCAATTTTTCAGTCACTGGCATCACTTTCAGACTTCCTCTGATATATTCATTCCTTATTTTATCCATTCGCGTGACGCCACACATCCATATATGACTGTTTAATAGAATATCTTTAAAATTTTCAGAGTAGGCATCGGTCTCTCCCATTTGGGTGCATGCAACAACATCAGCGCTCATCGTGAAAATTGTCCCGTGGACTGCTCCCAAGCACCTTTTGACGGACCCATTTGTGGCTCTGATGGCAACGTGTATAAGAGTACTTGTCAAATGAAGCTTTTGACTTGCGGGTTAGTATTTTGCTTCTTGCTTTGATTTAGAGTCTCGATGTGACAAAACTATTGGTAGTACGGTACGGTAGGTACGGAATCAATATTGGTGCTAATTCTGGTTCCCTAATGATTGACCAAAAATTTTTGACAAATGATTATTTGACAAACAACGTTTCACCTAATGATCATTTGGCAAACAATACACTTGACAAAAGTATCATTTTACAAAAACTTACTTAGCAAATAATCCATTAGCAAACACTACACTTGACAAATGTGTCAAGTATTCAAATATCAATTGACCTTTTTGTCATTTCACTAAATGATATGTTTCGTAAATTAAGTTATTTTAAATGTATCATTATCATCATGAATCATTATTAAAGGCTGAAATGCCCTAAAGTCACGTTTGGGGTTAAAATTCTAACCTAACCTAACCCAATCTAATAAAAGAGATATATATCTCCAAAGACGAACGGGATAATAAGTAATTATTTTGCAAATAATGTAAAATATTTTTTTTTACATTCAATCTATCTATATATAATGAAATATATCGATTAATACTTACAATGTTTTCTTTTAGGAAAATCCAGAGCAGTAGCTTAGCAAAAAATGTGCAAAAGGTGGTTAATTTAACAAGAATACCAAATTTTTAGATCAATAGTAGATTTATCTGATAACTCAGTTGCCAAATGTTAGTTTTGTAAAGTAATCATTTATAAAATGTCAATTTAAGTGTTGATCATTTGGCAAAATGAAGCATTTGTGAAATGATCAGTAGTAAAATGATCAATAGGCGAATTCATTGTTTTGCCAAACTTTTTTGTCAAGTGTAGTTTTGCCAAATGACTTTTGATCAAACAATCGGACACCGCTAATTCTACGTGAAGAACTAGACTTAACTAAAAATAAAATATGTTTAGTTCAAAAACTAAAAAACACGCTAGAAAATACTGAATATTTTTTTATATTATTGCATTGTCATCGGTCCTTAATAAGTATGCAAAATTTGAGATCAATCCGATTACTGCAAGTGGGTGTAAATCACTTTCAAAGATTCCGTTACATAGATTAATACATTGATAGATACATACCGAACTTATAAAAGCGTGTTAATGAAAACTAATTGTGTCAATAACACAATTCGGCAATATTAATTGAACTTTTTTATTAGAAAATCTGTATACTATATACTAACGATTTTAATTAATAAAAATGTGTACAACAAAATGGCCAAATCATCAAAATACAACATATTTGTTTTTATTTTTTAGTTAAGTTTAATTGCGCACTTAGAATTGGTACCATTAACTGATATCACCTAGATATACTTCTTATTGATAGATAGATAGATAAACTTCTTATTGATGAAATAAGGACGTTTCATATTATTATTATTTTTTAAATTTATATTTAAGTTCACATTTTTTAAAATGTTCTGGTTATGTCAAGGTTCTAACACAATGCCAGATCAAGCCAGCGCGAGGCTTGTAGCAAATTCTAAGAGGGTGCCCTTTGATTGCCTATCATGAATGCAGCGATTCAGGGAAAGGGGTTAAAATTAATACATTTCTGAACATGAACAAAGTGTCTTCGCCTTAATAGAGACAGTAAGAAAAGTGTTAATGGACACGTTCTTAGTCAATAGTCTATTTAGCAATTTAAGTTAGTTTAAAATTACTTATTAGCCTTTGTAGGCTAGATTGTAATTTATATGATGAATCCGGAGTCCAAATTCCAGATACATCACGGAAAAAAAAAACATTTCTGAACGCGGGGCCCCCTGAATCTGTGAGGCATTTGCTTCGCCGTGTATAACACTACACGCAAATTTTGCATGATTTAAAGGGCATCTTGTGTGTAAACAGCCAAATCCTATTATAATAGTTTGCGGGCCTCGTGGACTAGTGGTTTATATAACGCACTGCCGTTCACGAGGTCGCTGGTTCAATTCCTGCACGGGATAATAAAATTATTTGTGTGATATTTATAATTGACATACAAATGTTTGTGCTGCCTCTGGGTGTTTCTATGTATTATAAGCATGTATTTACAAAAGAAAAGTTGTATATGTATTATGGCCGTATTCTGGTACCCTACCACAAGTATGAATATTTAATTAATGTGTCCTTTATTTTATAGACAAGGTGTGGTACGAACTAATAAGAAACATTGCCAGACAACCAGACACTGTCGCGAGTCATGCTGGCGTGTCGCTAAGCCAACCTGTGGTTCTGATGGAAAGCTGTATGCTAACGCTTGTAGAATGAAGGCCAGTAACTGCGGGTTTGTATTTATTTATCTCCTTTTCTCTTTCCAACTCATTATTCTACTGTTGGGCTCGAACGTTCTCCATTTCAGGAGGGCTTTCGGTTCTCCTATGCCGCGCTGACCAAGCGTGTTGTGAGTGTTTAGTTTTAAGTTTTCCGTCTCTTACGGTTAATGTTAACTGCTAACAATATCTTAGCTGGCTTTAACAGTACCCTGGGGAAGCAATGGGATGACACTTTTATTCTTAATCCGTCACCACATGGACCATTTATTTCTTAAAATTTGTTTCTCATCCAATGTACTGGAAGTATGATGATAAATGCTTTTAAGTTAATAATGATATACATTAAGAAGATAATAACATATCATAACTTAGATGTAGATTAAAAAAAAAATTCCTACGACGATATTTTTAGTGCGTATATAAAAAAAAACAAAGAATATGAATACGCAGTATACTATGCTGTGGATTCATATAAATAATTTTTTTTTAATAAATATCTGTTATAAATTCACTATTATGAATTTCAGTAAACACGTCTTCGAAGTGCCAATGGCATTCTGCGTGTCACAAGAACGAACTTCCGGCGGAGAATCTTGCCCAAAAGACTGCATAGGACAGAAAGAAAAATTAGTATGTGGTTCTGATGAAATGGTCTATAAGAATGAATGTGAGATGAAGATGCTTAATTGTGGGTAAGTGATTAGCAATACCACTTTAAAAAGCTAAGAAAATATCAAGGTTACTTTGTAATTTACAAATTTACTTTTAATACTTTTTCAAATATCACCAAGTAAAAAGGTGGGAATAGAGGGCGTTGTATATTGATGTTTACAGGTGGCATAAGAGTATTCAAACTTTACTCATAGTTTCTTTAAGTGACAGCTAAATTAACTATTTTGTAAGGGTTTGCAATAAATTGTAACTAAAATCAAAAGTAATAAGGCAATAAAAATATTTCAAGTCAATTAACAATAAAATAAATGTAAGCAGTTAACCTACAAATACTAAGATTTCATATAAGAAACAAAGTTTGCTTTTTATTCTCTCTAACCAATAACCAATTATTTTTAATAAGGTTTGAATTTAATAATTGCTTTAAAACTAATCAATAATTAATTGAGTTAGAAAATAAATTAAGTTATAAATTGCTTTAGGTAGCCATCTTAATTTGTGAATGCGCATGCGAATTTATTTTATTTTTATACATGCAAAACAGTTTTTCATTTTGTTGCTTGTTAAGCTTATAGTATTAGAACTATTAACCATACTAAGATTTATACAGAATCCGGCATGAACTCAATCTTTGAAATTGGTGTATTTTTGCCACGGGAATAGGCGTTTGCGTTGCCACTTACAAATCATTTAGCAAACTCACTTTGTTCGTTTTGCAGCGTAAATAACAGAAAGACGGTGAAGAAGGTTGACATGGAGAAATGTCGTGGTAAAATGAACAGGTGCATGAAGACCAAGTGTCCAACTGACTTCGACCCTGTCTGCGGAACCGATCAGAAGGTCTACAACAACCCTTGTGCTTTGAAGGTCGCTACATGCTTGTAAGTACGTCAAGTTTGTGGTGGTAACAAATATCACTTCAAAACCAAGGTAGAAACAAGTAAAAGAAAATAAATAATAATCCCAGGATTCTGTATCTTTAGACGTTAGACCTTGTGCTTGGCTTACGAATGATCCACTGTTTAAAACTGATTTCGATTAAGTTAAAACCTAAAGTCGTCATCATAATATCACGTCTTTTTTCCATGGGGGTGGCTAGATACCATAGAGAGCCATCTGCTACGGTCCAAACACACTTCCTTGGCTTCATTCACACTCATACATCTAATCATACATGCCCGACGGTTGTAAGTGCTACGCACTTGATCCTTTTATAGTATACCGGTGTTTCGACCAGCGTTCCCACTTACTTCCGCCTTGCGTTAATTGTCTATCATCTATCTTCTCCACATGACCAAACCACCTAAGCATATTTTCCCCGCCTTAGTCACTAAGTACACCCTCATTCGGGAGAGTGCTATTATTCCTGTTGTCTTTAGAGATATAAAAATTACAATAATCAATGGCAGGAAGCTTTCTTTATTATAGCTGAAATTACATCGCAATACATTTATTTTCATACTAGCTGATGCCCGCTACTCTGTACGCGGGGAATTTAGGATCCCCATATATTTTTTCACCGTTTAATCTTTCCCTGGACTTTCATGAATATTTCAAGACCAAAATAGCCCAGTCGTTTTCGAGTTTTAGCGAGACTAACGAACAGCAATTGATTTTTATATATAAGAATCTTGACCTTACTTTTGCAGGAAAGGAGTTCAGTTGGCCCACTTTGGCAACTGCACTTTATTGCCAAGATTTAAAGAAGACTGTCCAGATAACTGCGATAATTACGTTGACCAACCTGTATGTGGATCTGATGGCAACGTATACAAGTAAGTATTTACTGTTTATAAGTAGTTCTAATGTTTTAAAACATAGTGAAAATGAAAATGGGCAGTGGGTTTGCGAATACAGTTCTTTGTAATATCTTTCATCTATCTACATCTATTAATACATTTTCTCAGTATTTTAATAGATGACCTTGTTGAAGAATGCGAGGAATTCTTTTTGTCCTGGTATTTTATGCAAGTCAGAAAACGATAATCCGTTAAATCCAAGGAGAATTAAATTAAAATTAAAATAATATTCTCTGACACTTGCACGATTAATTTGTTCAAATAAAACCACTTCTACGGATTTAGATGCGTATATTTGTTTTAAATTTTACTAACTGCAATGTCTGAAAAACGTCGAGTTCCGCATCATCACGCTGCGACCAATAAGAGTGAAGCATCAGTTAAATATACGCACGGCTTACAACTACATAAAGCAAAAAGTGTCGTTACCACTTTTGGTCTTCATTTTTTCCGTCTAGCCCCCTTTCGCAACGCGATAAGGAACTTCGTTCCAACGGGGAAAATTTTCTTAATTCCACGCGTACGAAGACACGAATAACAGCTAGTAGGTAGCTTATAAAGTTTTTTATTAGTTCAAAACTTGGAATGGTTAATTTCCAGATCAGAATGTGAGCTTCATCGTGCTACTTGTGGACAGCACGTCGTTCCAGTAGCAGGTCCCCATTGTCGTACAACTGCATTATGCCATGAAGAATGTCCGGACACACCAGCCTTTATCTGTGGTTCTGACAACAGATTCTACAAGAACGAGTGTATTATGAAGAAAGAGAATTGCGGGTTAGTATGTTTTGATTTCCACAGTCCATACATTCTACATAACTATCTTCTGGTCACACACATTTTTTTATTAAATAATTCAAATGCTTCAATTCAAATGGCTCAAAAGAAGAAATTGGAAAACTGCTAAGCAATTGAAAAATCATCAAAACATACTGGAATAATGGAATCTATTATTAAATATTCTTAGTAAGTAACATTTCCAATCAAGAAGCTGTATTTGTCGTTGTTGTTAAAAAAAAAAGAAATTTGCGTTTTATCGGTCTTTATCAAGTGTACAAAATCATAATCCAAAGTTCTGTTAAACTAAGGTTTAGTGGGACTTAGTTCTTTCCTAAGGTGCTGTAAAAACCAGCTAATGAATATTTTACACAGTCTCTGTGAGAGACGGAAAACTAGAGACGCAGCACAGTAGACCATAAACCCTCCTAAAGTGGAGGAGGCACGTGCCCAGTAGTGGGACGTTGATAGGCTAGAGAAAGGTAAGAAAATGCTATGCTGACCAATAGTGTTGGCTTGCGGTTTAGTTGCAAGTTTTCTGTACCTCATTTCCGGCTCTTGGAAGATACCTATGAGGAGGTGACGCTGATAATAAAGTCGTTCTTTTTGTATGTATGTCCCTAGGTGAGCTTATATCTTCAAAACCATGGAACGGATTTTAATGCGGTTTTCTTTAATAGATAGAATGATTCAAGAGGATGGCATTTTTGGGTTAATTTATTAAGGTTGGTTTCTGAATTCCACGCGTATGAAGGAAGTTGCGGGTAACTTCTTCTTTGTCTCTACACTCTTGGCAGAGTGGTCGTGGTCGTCACTTAAGTATGGGTGACACTCTTCACGATGCGGCGCCATTCCTCGCGTATTGCTGCTTTTCTGGTGCATTCATGAAGTGGACCGTTTAATGCGGCTTTGATTTGGTCAGTGCAACTTATCGGTGATCTGCCACGTGCTCTTGTTCCTTCCACTTTTCCTTGGACCACAAGAAATTCCACTGAAGTCTCATCTCGACGTGTAATATGATCAAATAAAGAGAGAATTTGGCCTTGCACGGTAACAGCTCTCTCTCTCTAGCCCATTTACGTCCCACTGTTGGGCACGGGTCTCCTCCACTTTGGGAAGGATTATGGTCCACTGTGCCGCGCTGACCAGGCGTATTGGCACAGAGTTAATTTTCGAGTTTTCCGTCTCTCACAGAGGATATTATCGTTATCTGTGTGCAATATCCCTTAGCTGACTTTTACAGCACCCTTGGGAGGAGATGGGGTGGTGACACTTGTATTCTTAATCTGTCACCACACAGTAACAGCTAGTTAATTATAATTATGTTTCTGTTTCCAGCAAACACGTCTTCGTGGTACCCTTGAAGCGGTGTCTGGCTCGCTTCCATTACTCTGGCTGTGCCAGAGTCTGTCCACCAGAGTACGATCCTGTTTGTGGCACTGATAACAAAACTTATTCCAATAAATGCTTCTTGGAGATGGAGAATTGTCGCTCTAGGTAAGCTAAATCCTAATAAACTTTGTACTACATATAATATACCAGGCAAATTTTTCTACCAAATTCTGAACGATTAGAATGTTATTAAAAAAATTGGGTAAAGGACATTCTAGATGAACCAAGGCGGTTATAAGTAGGCAGAAACAACTCGGGAACATAGATTTGTCCCAAGGACCGGCCCGTTTACGGTTTAAAAATAAAACAGCAGCCTTACCTTCTCTTTTCTTATTACTAGCTTTCTTTTTTACTCCAGCTCAAAAAGAAAGAGTTAGAAAAACTACTAAATAGGCTCTTTGTCATTTATTTTTCTTAATGTGTTCAACTAAAAAAAGAAGCAGGCCGGATTCGTTGTACCGAGTGTTACGTCTAGATCTATATAGTAACTCTATGGGATGAACACACACTTTGGCATTAGTTTTCTATAACTATTTTTTGCCAGTTGACTCGAACTTTATACCACCATAATTTATTTTTCCTGAATATTTTATCTGTATATCTTTAGTTGTCTGTTGTCTCTCTCTATGTAGTTATAGAGCAAAGCAGTAACTTTAAAGGGGGTGAAATAGCGGGCAATAGCTAGTCAATGTGAATCCTTACTAATTTATGTATGTGAAAACGAGCCGATGACAGTATAAAAATTTTTACGCGCTTGCGGTATAAATGCAGTGTTAATGTGTGGAACGAATCTATAGCGCGATTAAAAATTTGTACAACGTCATCTATCGAGTGAAATAGTAAACTTCTGTTTGTTAAGGTTTGATTTCTAAATTTTACGCGTACGAAGTTGCGGGCAACAGCTAATAATAATAATAATAGATAATAAACATTTTATTTAATAACCCTTTTTCATTTCACAGAAGCCTAGTTCAACTAAAGCATCTCGGCACTTGCACGAATCCAATAGCGGAGGAACCGAAAAACTACCTATATCGATAAATTTATAACATTTATATCGATGTATCGCTTTCTTTCAATAATCGATTTCTCGGGATTCAAATCCCACTATTAGTGCCAACTTTAATAAGTAAAAAAATATAGTTACTGTAAAATATAAGTGACCAATTTGCATGTCTTCCAATAATCGATAATCGTTTAAGATCAGATATAATTGTAGGAATAATTGATGATTTATATCTTTATATATGGT
The DNA here is from genome assembly GCA_916999025.1 of Orgyia antiqua. Taxonomy (NCBI): domain Eukaryota; kingdom Metazoa; phylum Arthropoda; class Insecta; order Lepidoptera; family Erebidae; genus Orgyia; species Orgyia antiqua. The sequence goes on from OU779871.1 coordinate 29,680,651, forward strand.
TTGTCATTGATTCTTCATGTGTTTTTGGACTGTGTCATGTAGTTTTTTTTTAATTCGATAAGTACAAAACGTTTCATTCGAAAACTTAAATTATTTCAACATTATAGAATATTCTTAGCAAATTTAGTGTTAATTTATTATTTATTGTATTATTTATTTAATCTATTTATTTACTATAGTTTTAGATTTCTTATTTTGTAAATAATTAGTAAAAATATTTTTTGTATAAGTATCGATGCATTTAGAGCGAAGACTTATTATTTAAACAATTATGACAATAAGCTATATTAAATTCTGTGCGTACAAACGCCTACATTGGAATTAAAATTATTTAACATAATATAAACTTGTAGGAATCCATATTAGTCTAATTTAGAAATAAAAATAAATTACTAAAAACTGATAACGATATGCTGTAACATCGACTGATACTCATATTTCATTATTAATCGATATTAGAGTATAACCGTAGCCCGTCACTATAGATGTCTTTTACAAAAAAAAAAACAAAAAAAAATTTGTTCGTGGCTATTACGCAAACCACGCGCGCCAATCCAAAAGAAAACAAAAATATTACGAGTATTTTTTGTAATATTTTCATTATCTATAATTTAAAGATTAATAAATTATATTCCGTAGATCTTCACAAATAGAAGCTTTGTACTTTTAGTACCTACCTAATATGGAATTGCTTTTTCCCAATTTGATAGGCACATTACAATATTTTTCATATTCTGTAATCATAATCCAGTGTAATTGTTAACGTACATAACAAATCAATAAAACTTTTTATATTAATCACTTGTTTTATTTTTTATTTTTATTTCATAAAAACAAACGCATAAAAGGACTGAAACTAGTTTTTATCTATACACGTAGTCGCCATTTAGTAAAAGGAGAAGAAGAAAAAGTAGAGAAGTTCGTTGAGCGTGGACAGATGTCATAAAAAAAAGTTAAATTGATGATTCGTAAATTTCATCAAAACCTACAAAATTATTGATAATTTTTTTATTACTTTCATTCACGTATTAACTATGTAATAATTACGTAATGTATCTATAAATCGGTATAATTTATTCCTGACTTATAATTGTACTGGTTGTTGGTAAATTTGCTCCAGGAATGTCATAATTATTGGCTGTCATCTCATATTCGCAACTGTAAATAAAATTTCAAATTATAAACATGCAACTGAGGTCTTTAATATATGTGCAAAATTTCAGATCAATAAATAAATAAATATTCACGGACATTTCACACAGCGTCCTCTGGTCCCAAGCTAAGCTTATATGCTTGTGTTATGGGTACCAGAATACGGATAGAATACATTATACTACTTTTTTTTTGTAAATACATACTTATAATACATAGAAACACCCAGACGCAGTACAAACATTAGGATGACATTTATAAACATCACACAAATGATTGTCCGAGGCGGGAATCGAACTCGCGACCTCATGATCGGCAGTCCGTTATACAAACCACTAGACCACGATGCCCGTCAAAATCAATCAATCAATCCAACTAGGATAAGTAGGTTAAAATCGCGTTCAAAGATTCCGTTACATAGATTAATACATTGATAGAGCCAATATGAATTGACATACCGAACTTATATGTATAAACATATTAAAATACTAGCTGTTGCCTGTGGTTTTGTTCGCGTGGAATTTAGAAAATTTTCCCCTTTTTTGCAACAACAGGATGCTGTAAGAGTCAGCTAAGGAATAAGCAGTTAAAGTCTACTGTGAGAGACGGAAAACTCAAAACTAAACGCTATGAAAATACGCCTGGTTAGCGTGGCACAGTAAACCATAATCCCTTCAAAAATGGAGGAGGCCCGTGCCCACCAGTGGGAAGTTAAGAGAAGAGTACCTGTATAAGAATGGAAACTCCTTTTCATATCGCGACTTGATATCCGATAAAACATATTCTTTCTCTTCAGATTGGTTACAAATATTTGACATCAGTTCTATAGGAAATCGACAAGGTTTGAGGAATGAAGGCATGGACATTTCATCGACTAAGCTCCTGAATCTGACCATAAAGTCGTAGTAAGTTGCTGTGTTTAAAGCATCATTGTAATATAATATTGTTCCTGTAACAGATACATTTATGCAACCAGCTAATCCACGCGGTTTGTTCCGCGTTTTTAATTATTAAGCTCCCCACCCCAAATATAAAATAAATAAATAAATATTCATGGACAGTCCTCTGGACCCAAGCTAAGCTTATATGCTTGTGTTATGGGTACCAGAATACGGATAGAATACATATACTACTTTTTTTTGTAAATACATAGAAACACCCAGACGCAGTACAAACATTTGTATAACAATTAGAAAAAGCACACAAATTATTGTCGCGAGCGGAAATCGAACCCGCGACCTCTTTATAGGCAGTCCGTTACATGAACTACTCAACCACGAGGCTCGTCATATAAAACAGATCTTAACAAAATATATAAAAAAGCCATCCTATTGAACCACTCCATCAATTAAAAAACACCGCATCAAAATCCGTTACGTAGTTTTGAAGATATAAGCGCACATAGGGACGTATATACAAAAATATATGTTATATTTTTATAAAACGTCAAGCAGACGCTTGGAAGCAAAGAAAGCTTAACGGGTCTCATGGTCTAGTGCTTGAAGTAACGCACTGTTAGTTCGCGAGGACGCAGGTTCGATCGCCGCATACAATATTATAATTTGTTTAATATTTGTAAATGTCATACAAATGTTTGTACTGCGTCTGGGTGTTTTATATGTATTATAAGTATATATTTAATAATAATCGAAACATGAGTATCACTTTTAAACTAAATTAAAACATTATTCTATTTGATGTCATAACGATCTGTTCGTACCGACGTACCCATCATCATTATATTCAAGAGAATCCATTTCCAAGGAAGGGCTATGTCTGGTAATAAATAGAAAGATTTCGAAGTCAGCTCTATCGTTAACCTGAAAATAAATATATAATTTATTAGCTTTTGCCCGCAATTTCGTACGCCTAGAACCATCACGGGCCGGCAAAAAGGCGAAAAAATAAATAAATATTCATGGACATTTCACACAGCGTGCATCGTCCTCTGGTCTCAAGCTAAGATTATATAATATGATTGTGTTATGGGTACCAGAAAACGGATTATGTATTCTATTCGTATTCATGGACATTTCACACAAGCATGTAAGCTTAGCTTGGGATCAGAGGACGTTCCTCTGATCCCAAGCTAAGCTTACATGCTTGTGTTATGGGTACCAGAATACGGATAGAATACATAATAATATACTACTTTTCTTTTGTAAACACATACTTATAATAAATAGAAATACCCAGACGCAGTACAAACATTTGTATGACAATTAGAAATATCACACAAATGATTGCCCCGAGCGGGAATCGAACCAGCGACCTCTTGATCGGTAGTCTGTTACATAAACCACTCAACCACGTAGCTCGTCAATAAATCAATAAAAAAATCTAAATTCAAGCGTACGAAGACAACGAAATCACGGGCACGAGCATAGAGCCATAGCATAGGCATGAGCTAGGCCATAGACATGGTACTTTGGTATTGCCAACATCATGGACCAGATGCTTCTTGACATCAGATATACCGTAAGCTGGTATGACCCTAAAAACTTGATGTATGATGAAAAATTAAGTACACACTTACAAAGTTTGGTTTCCTACAGTATTCAAAGGTAGATAATTACAATTGTACATTTTCACATCTAATATCTTTTAATTTATCACAAATTTATTCATAATCATCTTTTAATTTAAATTAAACTTATGAAAATTAAACATGAAATTTAGGGCTGTCTTTCATTCATTCAGTCAATCATTGTTATGTCATTCATTCTATAGACGATTTTTAGACTATGGTTTAAACATATTTTAAAGAAGTTATTATTTTTTGGCTATTGTTAAAGAGTGTTTATAATATTAATCCTCCTAGGTTTATAGCAGATACTGTACAAAGAAAACTAAATGGGGGGAGAAAGTTACCAAGACTATGTGCACAGCTAAACTTAATTAAGATATTAAAATTGTTGTTGTCAATAACATAATTCGGAAATGTTTACTGAACTTTCTTATTATACTCGTAAAATCTCTGTATTATAGACTAACGATTTTAATTAATATAAATGAATACAACGAAATATCCAATTAATCAAAATACGACAAATTTGTTTTAATTTGTTAGATAAATTTAGTTTAGTTGTGGACGGTGTAAATGTGTGTGGATTGAGTTAAAGTAACAATTTAGAATACCCGTACAGCACATAACTCTAAGGGCCTCGTTCACCATCTTCAAGTAAAGCGTTGATTAGTTACTTATCGATTAGCGTTAATTGTCAAGTAATAGTTACGAGTATCTTCTGTCAATTTCAATTTTTTAATCTTAAGATTACTGCTACTCGAACGTCGTGAACGTCGCACGTGTAGTTACTGGTGACTTTAACTAGCGATTAGTCTACTTGGCGCTTTACTTGAGAATGGTGAAAGAGGCCCTAAGTGCATAACTTAATACATACTAATAACCGTCCCAGAGTTGTAAATGTGATATGACAGTTGCAAATGTCAAACTTGAAAATAACGCTGCCACATTTTTTGCAACAGTGTTGGCCAACCGTAATTTTTGTATACCGATTAATACCGATTATTTGAACCAAAAAGAAATATGTCGTACTAGATATTGCATGTGAAGTCGTACGCATGGAATTGGGAATCACTGCGTTGTTTATTAACATATAGATAAAAATAAACATATCATTAAAAACAAACAAAGTTAAAAGATCGCCATTCTGCGGATAATCATTATTTGATTCTCGATGCACTGTTCTATGATTCTCACGAGCATGGCACCTTAGTACATTCTAGGAAAATAATGAGTTATTCGTTCACGTGAGTGAGTTTAAAAAATTATAGTTAGATTAAAAATTGCACAGAAATTAATAATAGGAACTTAAAATTATTTAATATGGTTAATTTTATTTAATTTACAAAATTATATAAATCTGTTAAGGATTCACGTATAACTTTTCGTTTAGTTACGGTTGGAGGACATAACTATTATAAAAGTGCAATGACCTAGCAACACAGTAAACGTCAAATAACATTTCTAATTTTGGGACAAGCTTTATGTGTATTTATTATGTTATGTACATAACATAATAAGTATATTTATGTATTTAGTATTAAATAATTTTAACTTAATAAATAGTTTACCGTACCTCTGTCACCCTATACTACACACAGTACACACCCATGGTTAATGTTTTTTTCACAATCTGCTCTCGTAGTAGACCTGCTACAGGTAGAGATTTCTTCTAGAAATATGTAGATCCCTACACTAGCTTTCTTATGACTGTATTAATTATTGTTTCCTTGTTTTACATTCAATAAATAAATATATGAATGAAAAGAATAATAATAGTGCCAACTCTAGGAGCATAACTAAATTTAACTAGAAATTGAAAATTGCCGCTACCCAAAACTGTTTCAAATGATGTAATATCGTTAGTTCTATATACTATATCCGCAAGCCAATATTAAAATTTAACTATCAATTAGCCCCTGTAAATATTTTATGTAGCGAGTTCTTTGTATAAAAAAATTACTTTATTAATTCAAAAAATGTACATTAATTTATTAATATTTTGCGATTGACTCGCTATGCTATTACTAAATAACTCGCATTGAGATGATTGTAGTGGAAAATATGGTAAACATTTGCGTGGACCATAATAGCTCAGTTGGGAGAGCGACGGAACGGCATTCCGAGGTAAATATGTAGTTAAGTCGCGTGACTTTGCTTTAAAAACCTTTGAATTTAGCATACAGCGTACTTCGATTGAAACTTGTTGTTTTAAGGGAACCACAAACGTCATATTAATAAAGTAAGAAAGAGACCACGAGGCTCCTCATATATATTAATATAGCGAGAAAGAGACAGATGTGATGTATGAGACAGATGTAAAAAATACGAGGCGAAAGGAGACTGATACATATTAAAAATTGGTCAAGTGCGAGTTGGACTCGCGCACGAAGGGTTCCGTACCACTATCTATGCAACATAAGGCAACGTTATTAGTATCGAGCAAGAAACGGTAAAAAAATCAGTTTTTTGTATGGGAGCCCCCTTAAATATTTATTTTATTTTATTTTTAGTATTTGTTGTTATAGCGGCAATAGAAATACATCATCTGTGAAAATTTCAACTGTCTAGCTATCACCGTTCTTGAGATACAGCCTGGTGACAGACGGACGGACGGACGGACACGGACGGACGGACGGACGGACAGCGAAGTCTCAGTAATAGGGTTCCGTTTTTACCCTTTGGGTACGGAACCCTAATAAACCGAGATGTATTTATACATTTTATACTTATGATGTTACCTACAGATTAATCTTTCTCGCTATATCCTTACTAATTTATAAATGTGAATAAGAGTTAATGACACTGGAAGTTTTGACGAGCTTAAGTGTTAATGTGTCGAACGAAACTATAGCGCGATTTTAAAAACGGTACAACGCCATCTATCGACTGTCAAAGTAAACTTCTGTTTGTTAAGGTTTAATTTCTAAATATCACGCGTACGAAGTCGCGGGCAACAGCTAATTAAAATATATATGACGAGACGACATCAAATTAAGAAGCATCATATCGAGAGTCAACCAAAAAGCAAAACAAAAGACAAAAAGTAAATTGTAAACAAAAATATTAATAGCTATATAGCAAGTAGGTACCTACTTGGTTTTCGGTCTGAAAAAAATATCGATTTTTATACCATTTCGATACTTGAAATTTTATATCGATACATCGACATATCGAATAATTAAATATCGCCGATATATATCGATGTATCGATATTTTTTCAACAAGCCTAGTCTGGATGTTTCTATGTATTATAAGTATGTACTTACAAAAGAAAAGTAGTTTATGTATTCTATCCGTATTCTGGTACCCATAACACAAACATATAAGCTTAGCTTGGGACCAGAGGACATTGTGTGAAATGTCCGTGAATATTTATTTATTTATTTATGAATATTGATATTAATATGCCCTTTAGACAATAGTTGTACCGAAAGACTACGCGAAACTATTTAAAATAATGTCTATAAAATATATAACACCGAAACAGGTTTTAGCCGTAATATATTTCTAAACTACTTTATAAGTAGATGATGTTATGATAACGTAAGTGTATTGTATTAAATGCGCAAACAAATTGATTTGACCATCAATTAGCTTCAGTTGACAATAGTTTGCCAAAGAAACGAGTACTATAAACGGGGAAATTTAAATTTCGGTTGAGTTTTAACACATTTAAAACAAACCCTACAATTTAAACAATAAAAACCGCATTTATTTTAATATATTGTGATACTCTGTTTAAAAATTATGTTTTATTTTATTTAAAATAATGTTTTAGTGCAAGAAATTAAAATTCTTAGTAAAATAGCAGGATATTTTTCAAGTGGTAGATTGAAAAGAAATTTTAGTACAAAATATTTTTTAAACAAATATAATGGTCATAATGAAGAAAAAGTATTATTTCGTGTTTAATGAAGGCAGTCGTATAAACCAAGTAATTTGTGCCATACTCAGTAAGTACATTATTATAGTTATTATAACTATTCATTTGGTATTCTTTATTTAAACTCATTATAGAATAACATTTTTAAATGTAAAAATATAAAATTATGAGATAAAAATACATTTAAAAATATAAAATTACGCGGAGGCCCATCGGTGTCGGGTACAGGGACCAAGGCACCGGTGGTTAGGGCCCCAGAGAAAGGAACCTCCTCACAATGCGTGCCGTGCCGAGGAGTGCCGCCTTCTGCACCAGGCCCTTGATCCAACCGTTCAACGCAAGTTTCTTTAGGTGGTGGTCGAAACTTTTAGTTATTAATCTATTTACCGAATCAACTATCGGCACAATGATGGCCGAGTCTACATCCCACATGTCGACAATCTCGTGGGCTAAGTCCAAATATTTTTATTATACTAATTGTTATCCGCAATTTTGTACACGTGAAATTTCAAAACGATACCTAAATTATACAAAAAATAACCATCCTTTTGAACCACTGTGGGTGTTTCTACCTATTATAATAAGTATGGTGTTTACAAAAGAAAAGTAGTATATGTAGTATATCCGTATTCTGGTGCCCATAACACAAGCATACAAGCTTAGCTTGGGATCAGAGGACCTGGTCAGCGCGGCACAGTAGACCATGATCCCTCCAAAAGTGCCCAAAAGTGGGACGTAAATGGGCTGATAAGAGAAAGAGAAAAATAAAGTTTCTAAGCACAAACTAACAAAGAAAGGTAGCCAACTTAAGAGGGCACGATACCAAATTATGCTCCATACAAAAAATATCGCAAAGAATGGGAGCATTCTTTCTTCGCGAAAGATAAACCGAAATTTTAATGGTTTTTGCGTTATATTATATATGAAGAGTATATCTATGCCTATATCACTTTATTTTTTTCAAAACATTATAACTAAAAGAAATATGACCATCCGAAAATCCCGTTTTTTTCGATTTTCTTTAGATGAAGTTGTCTATCACACAAATTTGGTAAATTTTCACCAAAAAAGAAAGTGACAGAAGCTTAGATATACTCTTAATCTATAATATAGAGTAAAAACAGTTAAAATTGGTTTAACTTTCGCGAAGAAAAAGGGGACGAATCGTCTTTTTTTCAAAGAATTTGTAGGTAAAATCTGCTTCAGCTATATTTGTCCCTTTCAGCACGGCGCTCAGGAATTAGGATAGCAATACCTAAGCCAAATACCTAAATTATGAGTACAGTACCCTCTTAAACATATTTTTTTCCAAATAAGCGTGTAAGGTCATTGTCGGACCGTATGGGAAATGCCCGCAGACTGTCATGACATATCTACTTAAAACTGATATAGAATAGCCAGACGCGGTGCTTTTAACGGTGTTCATCATATAAATAATTTTCCTGTGCGGAGATTGAACCCTTGACCTTCGGAATGGCTATCAGTGCGCGAAGTAGCAGTCTTTTTCTCATAACCGTGGCAGCAACGAAAAAAGCAGGACAGAGAAAACTAGATATTTGATTATAAAAATATGCGTTGAAGTTTTTAAAAGGCATGTCATGTCACACATAATAATGATTTTAGCAACATATAAATAAAACGAGGAAGCACTTATTTGGGATTTATATTTGATATGCCTATATTAGATGTGAAATATGTTACAAAACAGGTTAAAGTTAGTGACCGGTTTTGGTTTACAGATAACCTTCGCCTTTGACCTTTTTCATCTATAGGTACCTAAGGCGATTTTCATAGCAATAATCAAAAAAATTGGTCAAGTGCGAGTCGGACTCGCGCACGAAGGGTTCCGTACCATTATCTATGCAACATAAGGCAACGTTATTAGTATCGAGCAAGAAACGGTAAAAAAATGATGTTTGTTGTATGGGAGCCCCCCTTAAATATTTATTTTCTTTTATTTTTAGTATTTGTTGTTATAGCGACAATAGAAATACATCATCTGTGAAAATTTCAACTGTCTAGATATCACCGTTCTTGAGATACAGCCTGGTGACAGACGGACGGACGGACGGACAGCGAAGTCTCAGTAATGGGGTCCCGTTTTTACCCTTTGGGTACGGAACCCTAAAAACTAAGTAAAAATAAATATAATCCGTATTCTGGTGCCCATAAAATAACCTAAGCGTAACATCTTTTGGTCCAAAATTAAGCTGTATTGCTATCAATATAGTTTAACTTTGAACGAAAAGACGCTGTATCTTTTCATCTATACTAATAATAAAAAGATGATGAGTTTGTTTTTTTTAACGCACTAATCTCAGGAACCTCTGATCTGATTTGAAAAAAATTTTTTCAGTGTAGGATGGTACAATTATTAAGGAGGCTATAGACCTCCCTCGATACACTTCTGTTGTATACTAACACTTTACAGCTCAGTCCCACCCGTGACCATGACTGCAAAGTCATTGAAAAGTCAGGTCTAAAATTTAAAACAAATATACGCGTCTAAAAAGTGGTTTTATTTAAACAAATGAGGCGTGCAAGTGTTAGAGAATATTATGCTGTTTTCATTTGGATCAGGGATGTTGCGAATATTCGCATCCACATCCGAAAATGCGGAACTTCCGAAAAAAAATCAGCATCCGCAACATCCCTTATTTGGATCATTGCATCATTGACGTCCAATTAATCCGACGATTTGAATGGGGAAATTTCAAAGGATTCGTTACATAGTTATTTAGGAATAAAGTTATAAAATTTAAAAAAATACATTTAAATGCTCTTTAACAACAAAAACAACACACTTAATCTCAATAAAATAGATTTGTATTCAATAAATTTTATTATAAGTACCAGAAAGTAAATAAATTTGATAGGTATTTAAAGAAAAACACTGTAAATGTAGAAGTGTTGTGTAGTACCTATCCGTTGTGTAGTTCAAGGTCACCATAGATATTTTTGGATCAAAATATAGACTTTTTGGAGAAAAGTCTAGGTAAAACTACCGAAATAAGAGAGTAGGACAATTGCGATTTATTTTGGATTCTTTACAGAATTTTCTATGTTCGTTAAAAAAGTAAAGCCTTAGATCTTATAAAATTCACGTGTCACAGTGTTAGTTACCGTACTCCTCCGAAACGGCTTGACCGATTGTCGTGAAATTTTAAATGCGTATTCAGTAGGTCTGAGAGTCGGTCAACATCTATTTTTCAAACAATTTTTTTTTTTAGTATGGCAAAACAACGTTTGCCGGGACAGCTAGTAATCTTATATATATAAAATTCTCGTCTCACAATGTTCGTTCCCATACTCCTCCGAAACGGCTAGACCGATTATTATGATATTTTATATGCACATTCAGTAGGTCTGAGAATCGGCGAACATCTATTTTTTCATACCCCTGACATGTGTCACAGTGTTAAATGTACAAATCTCAGGAACCACTGCGCCGATTTGAAAAATTCTTTCAGTGTTAGATAGGATATTTACCGAGGAAGACTTTAGGATTTATAACATCACGCTACGACCAGTAGAAGCAAAGCAGTAGTGAAAAATGTTGTAAAAACGGGGAAAATGTTCTAAATTCCAAGGAGTCTTGGGCAACAGCTAGTGACGTAGTGACCATTTAAAAATACTCGTGCGGTTTTAATCTTATATATAAAAATCAATTGCTGTTCGTTAGTCTCGCTAAAACTCGAGAAAGGCTGGGCCGATTTTGGTGATTTTGGTCTTGAAATATTCGTGAAAGTCCAGGGAAGGTTTAAAAGGTTTAAACAAAATATATAGGTAGGTATCTAAAATTCCACGCGTACAGAGTAGCGGGCATCAGCTAGTCTTATATATAAAAATCAATTGCTGTTCGTTAGTCTCGCTAAAACTCGAGAACGGCTGGGCCGATTTTTGTGATTTTGGGCTTGAAATATTCGTGAAAGTCCATAGAAGGTTTAAACAGTGATAAAATATATGAGGATCTAAAATTCCACGCGTACTGAGTAGCGGGCGTAAGCTAGTTTCAAATAAAAAATCCGCACATCTTTACTTATTATAATATTAATTAGCTAGTTTTATAATAAGTAAAGGCTTTTCGGTTCACCCGCGTTAATAGTTATTAAGCTCCTTATCTCTCAATATACAACAAACCTCAACAAATTACATAAAAATGCCATCCTCTTGAACCACTTTATCTGTTAAATGAAACCGCCCCAAAATCTGTTGCGTAGTTTTGAAGATATAAGCTCATATAGGAGATAGATACAATAATAACGACTTTGTTTTTACACGCTTTATATTAGCTTCACTTGTATGTTTGTTTGTATGTTTGTTTGTATGTTTGTATGTTTGTAACCGACTCCTTTGGACGCTATTTTGACCCACTTTAAACGGTCAGATTCTATTCAAATTTTGCACACCTGTCAAAGACCGATGACAATGCAATAATTCGATTAAATAAAGCGTGTTTTTTAGTTTTTTTAAACTATTATTATTTAATAAAGAGCTTTAAGTAAAAAAGGCAAAATCGGCATTTTTGTATGTATTATTTATTTTTATTTTATTTTATTTAAAACTTTATATACAAACAAATTGTATAAAGGCGGACTTAATGCCGTAGGCATTATCTACCAGTCAACCTTGGGTGGTGCAGAAACAAATAAAGTAGGTGCTTGTTTAATTATTAAGTAGGTACCAACTTTGTTATTGTTATTTCTTATTTTTTTGATATTTTTACTTAGCATATAATGTAATTGTTAGTGCGTGTGTGTGTGTGATCTGTGGGCTCGGGCAGATTGTTGGGCGTCACTGACGGGGCTTTGCTGAAAATCAACGTTGCGGTGTAAAAACCGCAACATTTAAGCTGAGTAACGTCCCTTTTTTTTTCCTATGGGTGGGGCACATTGGCACTCATTAGGTATTCTGTCAGCTTATATATACTCATCTTTTTATTTTATATTATTGTTTTATTTTGTGATTTTTCGTTATTTTTATTTGTGCCTATTAGTTGTAATATTATGTACCTTGTTGTGTCCCCATGGGGGAGAAATAAAAACTTTCTTTCTTTCTTCTTTCTATATTCTGTAATATTATATAAATTTTATAATTACTGTCAATAGACTACATACAATACACAATGATCTTACTAAAATATATATCATACATACAGAGTACGCTATACATACAAAATACATACTAGATACACAATAGGTACATATACATACATACAAACATACATAAAGTAAATACTACATAATCTATAGTTACGATAATTCAGCTAACCTTTGTAACAACATATGTTTGACTCTTTTTTTGAAAGTGAGGCGGCTTTTGGCGGATCTAATTTCATGTGGAAGAGAGTTCCATAATATGACATGTATGTATGTATTGTATATCCCAATGCGAGCTCATATCTTCTAAACAGCTTATGATGCGATTATTTTTAATAGATAGAGTGGTTTAATAGGATTTTAATAGACTTTTTTGTATGATTTGGTTTGGTTTCTAAATTCCTTCGCGGCTGTTGCTAGTCGTCCGGTTATACGGACGACTAATATTCAATATTTGTCCGGTTATCGGATGAATTAAATATATTAATCGTCCGGTTATCGCATTATTACGCATTATCGCTGATGCTGTTGTTTTCATCAAATTAGAAGGCTGTTGATAATCGCACGACAATCGTATGAATAAAAAATAATTATTATTTATACGACTACTTTATTATTTGTACTAATTACGTTTCATATAACTTTAGAAATTAAATAAAATAAGGTTTTCGAAATAAAAAAAAAAAACCCTAACCTTCACTCGGTTAGCTTCGAGATCTAGTAACTCCGCAATTTTTTCCTTTTGCTCCTTAGTTAATCTTCTGCTCCGTGGATAGTGTCGAAAAAGATTTTCACTTTTTTCACGAAAAAAATTCTTAGTAATAAATTTAATAATAAAAAAATAATAATATCCGTATGAATATACCTACTCATTCAAAAAAAAAAACCGTACAAATAGTCGCATCCACGATTGTTACCGGACGATTCATTAATTTTAATCGTCCGATTATCGGACGATTAGACACGTCGTTCCTTCGCGTACGAAATGGCTGGCAACAGCTAGTACCTAGATTCTAATTTTCAACAACAACAGCTATCACCGATAATGTAGCATTCAAATGTTGAAAATTGAGATCGGTCCAGTATTTTTTGGGCTAACTCTTTACAAACATACTTACAAATGTGCTAAATACATATGTATAAACGAGCCTTGTACTTGAGGAGCCTCGTGGTTGAGTGATTTATGTAACGGACTGCCGATCAAGAGGTCGCGGGTTCGATTCCCTCTCGGGACAATCATTTGTGTGATTTTTCTTATTGTCATACAAATATTTGTACTGCTTCTGTGTGTTTCTGTGTATTATAAGTATGTGTTTAGAAAAAAAGGCAGTATAATGTATTCTATCCGTATTCTGGTACCCATAACACAAGCATATAAACTTAGCTTGGGACCGGAGGACGTGTGAAACGTCCATTATAAAAAAAATATATTTCCTGTTTACAGTCTCAGTATAGATTATTTGAATAAATTATGCTGTAATCCACACTTCTGTTAGTATTTCATTAACACTATTTTTTTCTTTGTTTACAGTAAATCTAACTGTATTTATTTACGGAACTTCCATAGGATGGATGTCACCAATGACACTGCTGCTGCAATCAAAAGACTCTCCTACAGGGAAACCACTGTCAGATAATGATGTTGGTTCATAAATATTTTATTTGCTTTTTAGAAAACCACTTTTTACGGATTTAGACGCGTCTGAATCCGGATTTTTACGAATATATGTGCTTATAAATCCGTAAAAAGAGGATTTATTTAAACAAATGAGCCGCGCAAGTGTTAGCGAATGTTATGCTCTGTTTGAAATAAAAAACTTAGTATAAGTTAAATATATTTTGCCCACGAAGTTTGTTATCAAAATAACGGGATTAGAGCAGGAAAATGATGATGATTATTTGTTGTTATACCATCAACTGATATACATAAACTGAAATTTTCCGGTCTCTAGCTATCACTGTTCCAGAGTTACAGCCTGGTAACCGATGTACGGAAGGATAGCGAAGTATCCGTAATAAGATCCCGTTTTACCTTTTCGTACGGAACCTTTATAACTATAAAAAATAATAAGATTTAATGACGCTTTTATAAGTTTAGTAATGAACGTCGCGTCATTATTTTCAACCCATTTGTATTCTGTAAAGAATACTAGGTGGTTGGTCGAGATTGTTGCAAAGCAATCTTTATAGATGGCGTTGTACGTAAAAATATATAAACTCAATCGAGTGACGAATGTGGTGTTATAATTGATTACTGAAAAGCACGACCGCAATAAGCGCAGTTGGAAGAGCTACGGAACGGTATTCCGACCCTTGGGTTCAAGTCCCGCTTGAGGTAATCACTTTTTCCACCACAATTCAATTTATTAAGCTTTTATAAGTTTTTATTACCTATCATCAATCTTCTGCCCCAATTTGGGGTCGGTACAACATGTCAATTTCTTCCATAGTCTTCTATCAGCCGTCATATCTTATCGTCACGAGCCTCGTGGTTGAGTGGTCCATGTAACGGACTGCCGATCAAGAGGTCACGGGTTCGATTCCCGCTCGGGACAGTCATTTGTGTAATTTTTCTAATTGTCATGCAAATGTTTGTACTGTGTTTCTATTTATTATAAGTATGTATTTACAAAAGAAAAGTAGTATATGTATTCTATCCGTATTCTGATACCCATAACACAAGCATATAAGCTTAGCTTGGGACCAGAGGACATTATGTGAAATGTCCATGAATATTTATTATTTATTTATTTATTTATCCATGTTAACTTGTCTTTCTTTCATGTCCACGTTCAGAGAGTTTTTATTACCTATACCATTGAAAATATTTATAGGTATCATGGATGGCAGCAGGCGCATATTTATTATGTATTCCTGCTGATTTCTTCATGGCCATATTAGGGGATAAATTTGGTAGAAAATTTGCTATTATTTTCTTATCAGCTGTCGCCATTGTAAGTATAATAATTTTGCTTTGCGTTTGTTTTCTTCATTATTTAAAAATCAACCAATTATAAGCTACAAAAAGCCTAGAGGGCCATACTGCGGTGGATTCTATCAGTAATAAGGTATCTCTTTTTGACACAGAACTCGAGTTTAGTTTTGAGTTTTCCGTCTCCCAAACGACTGATTTTGTCATTTGTTTTATTTAGGTTTTTAATAATATATATATAATAATATATATTTAATCATATATATTTAATAATAATAATAATAATTCTGAATAATTGCTTTGAAAAAGATTTTCTAACAATTTACATGTCTTATATGATAACATTATAAACCTTTGTGGGAGACTGGTATCTGCACTAGGTGTTAACCTGTCACACAGATTACCAGGTCCCCCTAAATTCAAAATACATTTTATTTGATTTCAAAGACAGGTAAGTAAAAGATACAAACATAAACAGAAAATAAATAAAATATAAAGTAATTTATAGATATGTTGGGCAATCAAGCTGGCTTCAATGGAAATTTGGGCATTTATTCTAGCACGTACATTATTTGGTATTTTAATGGCTGGGGCATATGTTACTTGTCCACTTTATACCAAAGAGATAAGTGAAGATGTTATTAGAGGGATGCTTGGTTCTATGGTAAGTGCCATGAAATGAAATAGCTTTTTAACGTTTACCCACTTCAAAAAAGGAGGAGATTCTCAATCGTTCGTTCAAAGTTCGTCCGTATGTTTTTTTTATTTATGTTTGTTACCTCACTTCTTTTTACTGGGCGAAGCGATTCTAATGATTCATTTTTATTTGCAAGCTGGTGGTTCCCGTGTGGTTCCATTGGCACCACGTCAGAATCTGATCGTTATCTCCTGATAAATCGAGGAAAGACCTCAAATTTCAAAAGCATATAAGGTCGGTTCCGCTTTTTTTAAAAATTCTCAATTATTTGTGTGAACACAACAAAAGTGTTTACCAAAACACTGATTTTGAACAATAGGTATACATTTAATGAAAACCGGTATTCCAATTCAATATTTCCGTAATCATAGCTCTGAATGCAAGAAACCGTAATTACAAAATTAAAATATTTCAGTATTTTTTTTTCTAAATTTCAGGTAATTTTATTCCATACAACTGGAAATCTATTTTTGTATATAATAGGTGATCTACTAAGCAACGAATATAATACTATACTATGGATTTGTATCGCCTTACCTGCAATACACTTGGTATTGTTTACTATGATGCCAGAATCTCCATCATATCTTGTGAAGAAAGGAAATATAGAGGTAAATATTACTAAACATAACGTTTCCATTTATTTGTAATTGGCAGCCATTTTGATAATGAATTCGCTTAAGAGTCAATTGCGTAGCACTTACAACCGTCGGGCATGTATGACTAGATGTATGAGTGTTTTTTTTTTTATTTTATTTTTTATCTTTCCGCCTTCTACCCTGCTGGGCCATGATGGTGCCTTGAGCTTTACCATGACCCAGCGAGGGGTGGCCCCGTTAATCGGGGCCCGACCCAACAGGGGAAGCACTAGGTCCCCCTGTCGCGTGGCCAGCAGCCACATTTGCCGCGGCGGGTCTCTGAATAAAGACTCGCCGCGCGCGACCACCTCGTCGGGGGGGCCGGCCAGCCACTGCGCGCCGACGGCCCCTGCCCGGGGCCCTGCGGGGGGGCAAGGTGCTACCAGAGCGTTCGCGCTCCCGCAGGGCCTCCCTCTTTGCCGCCATCACCTCCCGAGCAAAGGAGGCGACGGCGGCCCAACACTGTTCGCTCTCGGCCATGGATGAGACGACGACCGAGAGCGACAAGTCCTGACCCAGCACGTTGATGAGTTCAGCGCGCTGGGCGTCCCAGGCCGTGCATACGGCGAGGGTGTGTTCCGCCGTATCCACAGCCCCACTTCCACAATTGCGGCAAACGGGATCCGACTCGATACCAACCACCTCCCACAGGTACTTGGCGATGTATGAGTGTGGATGAAGCCAAGGAAGTGTATTTCGTAGCAGACGACGCTCTGTAGTCTCTGCCGATGTTATGATGATGATGATTAATATTTCTGAGTACTCTTGTTTGAGTATTAGTGTTCGCCTTAAGCGATCCGGTCTATGGTATGTGCCTTGATCATGAACTGGCAAGGCGTGACCCGTATTAAAATCTGGGGCTATACCCGATGTGGAGACATTAGACCACCCCATTGCGTCAAGGTCCACGTTGAAAGTTCAACAACTACTTTTACGACTAGAAAGATTTGCCATGCTATTTCATACATCATCATCATCATAACATCGCGCCTTTTCGCTCGCGACTATAGAGCGCCATCTGCTACGATCTAAACATACTTCCTTGACTTCATCCACACTCATACATCTTGTCATACATGCCCGAAGGTTGTAAGTGCTATGCACTTAACCCTTTTGAAGTATACCTGTGATGACATCACAGTATACTTTTCTCGGGCGTCTTCTCCTAGCATCCCCACTCACCTCCGCCGTGTATATGTCTTTCGTTAATCGATTATCATCCATCCTCTCCTCATGGCCAAACCATTCAAGGCAATTTTATACCATTTCGTAAATTACAGAAAGCAACAAAATCACTGGCATGGCTTAGATGTAGGAGCGAAAATGATATTAAAGTAATTAATGAAATAGATCTGCTCAAGAAAGAACAGTCTAAAGACGAAGAAAGCAGTAAATTTATACTAAAAGCCATACGTAAGTAACACTGTATGCACTGTCAGATATTAAACAAATTTTCAACTGCTCGGTACGTGTCTATCTATTTATCAATATATGAAGCGGCATTTATGAAACTATTTTCACCCACTTGTAGTACCTGAAATCCCGCATACCTACATATTAAGGAATGTTGACAATGCATTTATTTAAAACAATTATCAGCATTTTCAAGTGTGTTTTTAGCTTTTGAACTTAGTAAATTGTAGTCTACATACAATATCCTCTGTGAGAGATGGAATGAAATGGTATACAAACAATATCCTCTGTGAGAGATGGAAAACTCGATGATAAACCCTGTGCCCACACGCCTCGCCAGCACGGCACAGTAGGTTATAACTAATGTGACCATTATTTCTTTGACTCAAAACGGGACATCGGTTTATAGGTACTTAAACTAAAATTAAATGAAAAAAATAACACTTTTTAAGTTATTTATTCAGTAAAAGCTAGTAGTGTCATAAAATATTAGGTTTAATTATACATATAATATACTGGTTATGATTTCAAATAGGAATGATACTCTTGGCATGTTTTGTTAAATTTACCTTCATTATCAACATCGCCTTTAAAACTGATACCCTGTAACTGAGATTTTTCAGACGTCCACAATTTATTCATTACGGAAAATACTCTTTCTACTGGAGTTCGGTTTCTGAAAACGGGACAATTTTGCGTCCCAGAGGTAGTTTCGGGGACACCGGGACTCGTAGTTGTAAAAAGGGACAGTCCCGTTTAAAACGGGACGTCTGGTCACATTAGCCATAACCCTCCCAAAATGAAAGAAACCCGTGCCCAATAGTAGGATATTAATGGGCTGGAGAGAGAGAGAGAGTTGCCTAGGTTACTCAATTAATATACCTATTATTATACGCAATAATATCTGCGGGACACTGCTGGTTTGATTCCGTACGTTGTTGTTTAATCAGTGCCAATATTTGGTCGTATTAAGGTCATGTTCGTTATGATTCGTGTTTATAACATGTATTGCGTGTACATAAATTTATTGAACGTTAGAAGTCATATTCATTTGTTTAGTGTCAAATATTATTTCCTGGTTTCAAATAGAAGCATTGTATTTCGTAACGTAATCCTTATCTTTACTAATTTATAATTGTGAAACTGAAACCGAGCTGAATACATGATAAAATTTAGTTTAGCTTATAATTATGAAAATGCGTGTAACGAAACCATAGTATTACAACAACATCTATCGAGCAATATAATAAACTTGTGTTGGTTAAGATTTGGTTTCAAATTTCACGCATACGAAGCCGCGGGCAATAGCTAGTATAAACATAAACGTTATCTCTTTTATTAGATTAACTGTTTCTAAGTAGCTCCTGCAAAATAGAATAACTGTTTAAGTAATTACTATTAGGTAAGATAACTTTCGATTGTCCAAATCTATTGGTTCGTTTACTTGTCTATCTATGTCTTCTTATTCGAAAGTAATATAAATAAATATTCATAAATATTCATGGACATTTCACACAACGTCCTCTGGTCCCAAGCTAAGCTTATCATGCTTGTGTTATGGGTACCAGAATACGGATAGAATACTTAAACTACTTTTCTTTTGTAAATACATACTTATAATACATAGAAACACCCAGACGCAGTACAAACATTTGTATGAGAATTAGAAAAAGCACACAAATGATTGTCCCGAGCGGGAATCGAACCCGCGACCTCTTGATTGGCAGTCCGTTACATAAACCACTCAACCACGAGGCTCGTCATAATATAACTAATTTATGTTAGTTTCAACGTGGTTTGGTCTTGTTCTCTAACGAATGCATTTTTCCTTCTTTCAGTAACAGACAAAATAATGTTTAGAGCACTCAAAATAGCAATAGTAGTAGCTTTAGCCAGAGAAGTTTGTGGTACAATTCCTGTGTTGAATTTCGCTGGAGAAATTTTCTCCATAGCTTCTGAAGGAACGAGCTTGGTACTAACTCCTAACCAACAAGCAATGATGTTAGGAGCTGTTCAAGTGATTGGGTCTGCTTTGACTTTTAGTGTCGTTGAAAGGTTTGGACGAAAGGTGAGTCTGTAAAAATATTTAGTAAAATCTCCTTTATGAGGCACTTATCAACAGCAATTCGACTCTGCGAATAATAAATTGACGACAAATGGCTTACTGAACATGCCTTAAAAATTATAACGCACCTAAAATGTTGATAGGTATTAAAATACTTAGTCCTGTATTATTAGTAAGTAGGTAGTGTAGGCCTGTGCCTACACGCTTGGTCCTCACGGCACAGTCGACCATAATCCCTCCCAAAGTGGAGGAGGCCTGTTCCCAGCAGTGGGACGATAATGGGTTCGAGGAGGAGAAGCGTATGAGTAGTTAGTAGTGTATGAAAGATATTGCAAAATTCAATAATACAGTTATTTGGTAGTCATACTAGAATTAGCGATTTTTTTTGGTCTTTAATAAAGTACACGACTTTTATAAACTTGCTGCCAAGAAATCATGCAGCCAAGAACTGAGCAGAACTGTGAACTCATATTGGTGATTCCTTACCCATTCCTAGTAAATGCCGAAACCAACTAAAAATCCCAAATGACTTCAGCCCTTCACAAGGTCTTCAGGTTAAGATAACGAAGAATTTGCCAATAAATGCTAATCTTTATGATAATGGTGTTATTTGCATACAACTTTAAGGAATTTAATTCGCTATATTCGGCAGGTTCATAAACCTGCCGAATATAGCGAATTAAATTCCTTATAATTAATATATTGTTCTTTTCACAGATCCTATTAACAATCACAGCATTAATATCAGGACTTAGTATGTGTGTGCTTGCATCGTGGTTCTTAGCAAGAGACTTCGACATGATAGGAACAGCATGGCTGCCAATAGTTACACTTTGCTTGTGTATATTTTGTGATGCATTTGGTCTGCAGCCTCTATCTGTTATTATTATCTCAGAAGTATTCTCCTTCAAGGTAATTTAGACACCTACCCATTTCTTGGAAGGGGTGTTCTTACATCACAATAATACTAAAATTTAATATTTTGTATTTTTCAGTATCGCGGTACAGTGATGGCATCGAGTATGGCGTTAGCATCACTTACAGACTTCTTACAGATGTTATTCTTTAAGCCCGTGGTGAAATCAATAGGACCTTATGCTGCATTTTACTTCTTTGGAGCTGTATGTATACTTGCTGCTGTTTATACGATTGTTGCCATACCAGAAACTAAAGCTAGAAATCTAGATGAAATTTACGAAGATTTAAAGACTAAGAAAGAAAAAAGAAGAGAAGAAAAAACTATAGAAGCGATACCAAAAGATGTAATTTTATAAACAATTTTAAATAATACTTATGTTATTTTATTAACGCTGTAATGAAATAAAGAAATAAACATAATTTGCAAACTGTTAAAACAATAGGTACTTACCTAATTAAAATTATTTTATTTCAAATTGAATTTGCGAAATAACAGTTAAGCATTCAATAAAACAAAATTCAGATACTCAATATTAAATACAGGTATTTATCTATATTTATGATTAATAAAAAACAAACAGCCAAATCTATATGTCGATATTTTGCAATATTTACTCCTTCTTTCCGCATTCACCATTGTAATCAAATTCTATATTAGCACAGCCCAATCTGAAATAATAAAGGGATTCTAAATAAATTTTAAAAGTTTCTATAAGCACCTGATAAATTGTTTTATCCTATTTGTATAGGCGACAGATTGTATATGTGTTTGTCTGTTACAAGGTTACGTTATAACGGCCCAACAGATTTAAATTAGGTAAATTTGGTAATAAAAAAGATTACATTCTAGATACACATTGGCTTCTTTACGGGGATTAGGGATTTCCCTCGGGTTAATCATACAGGAACACATATAGAATATTGTCTTTGAGTTAGAAGTTTAGAAATGTTTTTAAAGGTCTTTTCCGACGTTCTTTTTATTGATCATTTTTTATTTCTCTTCTTCTTCTTCTTCGAAACACTCATGACTATGCTATTATATTGATTGTTTTCTTTACTATTCCGACGACACTGCAATCAAACTTGAAGCATTGTCAGTATGGTCTACCAATAGATTTTCAAAAATACAGATTTTGTACATACCGGCAGCTATTACTGTAAGTGCGTCCGTCTTGTCCACAAACAGGCTTGTAGTCAGCAGTACAGAAACAGCCAACACGAGCTTTTGCCAATCCAACTACTATCATCAGTAGTATTGTAAATACTGCAAAATAAAAATCCATAGATATTTCATGTGTCTTCTGGTCTCATTACTAAGTTGCTACACATGCAATATATACAAAACAGTACTCAATTAGCGATATTACAAATACTTATCTGTGTTACTTACATATTATGACGGGCCTCGTGGTGGAGTGGTTTATGTAACGGACTGCTGATCATGAGGTCTCGGGTTCGATTCCCGGTCAGGACAATCATTTGTGTGATGTTTTTAATTATCATACAAATGTTTGTACTGCGTCTGGGTGTTTTCTATGTATTATAAGTATGTATTTACAAAAGAAAAGTAGTTTATGTATTATATCCGTATTCTGGTACCCATAACACAAGCATAATAAGCTTAGCTTGGGACCAGAGGACGTTGTGTGAAATGTCTATGAATATTTATTTATTTATTATGTAACTACGAGTAATAAACCTGTGTGGCTATCGAAGTAAGATTTAATTAGCAATATAAAAGAAATACCACACATACAGACATATTGACAGACATACACAGACATGTTGTAAGACTTCTTCTATTTTTTTGTTTATAAATATCAATAATATTAAAATCACACACAAACACTAACTGTAAAATACTAATAAAAGAGTTACTAAAAATTTGGAATATGAATTAGGAAGTTTATTGGAATTCTCTCAAGGGTATAACTGTAATTTGATGATTATAAGTGAGCGTGGATCCTGGTGATCTGTGAGATAGGCCCAGCATATTTCAGACACCAGCTCCTTGCATGTGATGATAAGTTTTTGCTGCACCTCATTGAACATGATATTGTTTTATGATTTGTTATTGTTCTATCTTTGTGAATATTTACTGTTCTATATGTATTTTACTTGTGAGGAGAAATAAAGAATTTATTATTATTATGGATATAACACTGCCTCGCCTCGAAAGGCGGGAGGACGCACTCCGACGAGGTTGGCCGGAGTGGTGGAGCCTAATGGGAAAGAAACCGACGAACTATACGGGCATTGTCAAGCAAGACCGCTTTCTGCATCTGGGCCGTCACCGACTTGCTATTGACGCCGAGCCTCTCGAGGTGTTGTGACAGGCTCTTTGGGACCAAACCGGGATATTTCTGCTGATACCACCCTCCAAATGTCGGTAACCTCGTGCGCCAGGTCCAGATACTTGGTCTTCTTGTCTGCTTCGGCTCGCACGAGGTTCTCGTCATAGGGGATGGTGATATCAACTAGAAATACCCGAGACTCCGTCCGGTCCATCAGCACGATATCAGGCTTATTCGCAAAATAGTCCTGTCCGTGATGATGGACCGGTCCCAGTAGAGCCTGGCGCGGTAGTTTTCGAGTACGGCTTTCGGCTGGTACTTGTAAAAGGGTAGCCTCTGTTCGACGAGACCATATTTCAGGGCGAGCTCTTGATGTAAGATCCTGGCTGCTAGGTTATGCCTGTGCAAGTACTCAGTGTTAGAAAGCATAGAAAAACCAGAGGTGACATGTCTGCGGGACTCACCGGGATGGTGACATAGTCCGCAGATGTCTGCCGTCCCGTCCCTCAGAATGTACTTCCTATAGTTGTTCGTCTTAATACCCTGATCTTGTATTGCACAGACGAACCCTTCGGTTTCCCCAAAGAGGTCACCGAAACGCAGCCAGTGCACGAAGGCTTCTTTGTCTATATGAGGCTCATGTAGAGCCTGATAGAATCGTCCGTGCAGCTCTTTCCCTTTCCATATGGTCTCACGGTCAGAGGTACTGAGTACTGCCGGTTTACGCCACTCTGTTCTGGCCAGGGCTAACGGAGTAAGTCCTTTGTCGTATTCCATAACCTCTCTATGCATCCCACTCTCCGTCCTCGACTGGAAATATTCCCTGAGACTACACACCTCGCGGTTATGCATGACCTTGGCACTTAGTAGGCCTCGGCCCTCACGTTTCCGCGGGATGTACAATCTCATTACCGAAGACTTCGGGTGGAGCATCCTATGGAGAGTCATGGTTGCGCGGACTTTTCCATCCAGGGCGTCCAGTTCCACCCGGGTCCACCTGAGCAGACCGAAGGTATATAACAGGACGGACATCACCCAGCCGTTAATCGCCCGTATCTTATTTACACCTGACAAAAGGCTATTACACACTTTTGTCAGGCGTCCACAAAACACGTCGCAGGTGGCTTGTTTGACGACCCCCCCGTCAATACCTAAATTTTGCGACATACCCAGGTACCGGTATGTTTCACCCTCGGAGAGTGCCCGAAGGGCTATCCCATCAGATACGGGTATGCGTTCCGATGAGACTTCCCTCGCTTTACACGGAGGACCGCACACTTGTCAACCCCAAGCTCCATCCTGACACGGCTGCTGAAATCACAAGTGATGTCAAGCAGCCGCCCCAGGCCCGCAGTATGAGGGGCGTACAACTTGAAGTCATCCATGTAGAACAAGTGACACATCTTCGAACTTCCTCTCCGAAGCTGAAAGCCCGTCCCTGAATCCTCCAATAATAAACTTAAAAGGTTCAGGGCCAGACAAAACCACAGTGGATTCAGACAGTCACCTTCGAAAATACCCCGTTTAACCATTATTCGGTCTTCCGCAGCCGACAGCCGAACTCCGGATAGACTAAGCATAGTACTCCACTGCCCCATGCAGGCCTCGAGGAAGTCTCGAACTGTATCGTCTATCCTATACAGCTCGAGGACCCTCTTCAGCCATGTATGAGGGACCGAATCAAACGCTTTTTTATAGTCTATCCAGGCGGCGGAGAAGTTTCGTCGGTTGCGTTTGACCTGCTGGCCAGCTACCGCATCCTCGTTTGTTTTGTTCCTTTTTGTGATTATTTTGTAATTGCAGTATAACCCTGGTAGAAATTATACGTTCGCAACTAAACTTAGCTAAAAAGTGAAAATTGTTAGCGTCAATAACACAATTCGGCAATGTTTACTCCATTTTCTTTTTATAAAAGCTGTGTATTATAGACTAACGATTTTAATTAATATAAATGTACAAGTAACAAAATAACGAATTAATTAAAATCCACCATATTTGTTTTAATTTTTAGTTGTTCACGTAGAATTGATAATATAGCTATGCTTAAATAAAAAGGACTCACCTAATGTAAACTTCATGTTAATGGTACAACAGTAAAGTTTATACTGATAGCTTTGAAGATCCTATGCGAACCAGTTATAAATCATCTAACCGGTTTACTGCAAACAAACGTGATATGTATCGCTGTAAACAATTATGGTACGTTTTTTGCTTGATATAATTATATTCTATATGTTTGGCCGAACATCAATTTCAACCGAATTGCGGGGAATTCCTCGCATATTAAATTTTAAAGGACGATACTAATACTTAAAAATATTTTGTTGAAACGCGTAAGCGCCAATGAGATCTAAGCGCTTACGCGTTTTATACTCTACTTCTTTCGCCGTTTTGGCCCATAGATAACATCGAACAGATAAAGCATCGCCAGATTTTTGTTACCTAAACGCATCAACGATAGAGGAAGGCGCCTGTTGAGGGGTATAGAATGATGCCAATGCAATATTGGTCATAGGAAGACTACATGACAAATTGTCATACATGGCTTATGCGAGAATAGCGCTAATAGTATGTTCGGTGAGAGTTGGTCGCCTTGCGTGCGGAATCTTTAGGGGTTGAATGGTCATTTTTTCGCGTGGCAATAAAAAAAAAATTATTGGCAAAAAGAACAGCCAGACCACATAATTAATGTCGTTTCATACGCATTTCATATTATATATTCTTTCTTAAGTAAATATCTTTTAACTTTCTTTTAACCATTTACCATCATCATATAAATGCCTTAGCAATCTTGTTTCCTTATAATAAAACTCATCACTACGCATTTGCTAATAAGTTTTCGCTCACATACAAAAGATTTTGACAAATTAAAGCATTCACAAAGTAATATTTAATTTAATATATTGAGAAAACAACTCCATAAATCCAATGCCCTTATCTTAATTATATTTCGTATCGGCTAGACATGTTTTATATATGTACGCAAAAAGTTATAGCTAAATTTTTACGACTGAAATCCTGTTTCGTAAAGATAAAGATAAATTTGTTTGTCTCAACATGTGTACAAAAGATGTTACATATATACTGCGTCTCAACATGTTCTGTCTCATTGGAGACATGCAAATATGAATATAAAAACAGATAAATTAAAATAAACTAAAATAAAATTAGCGGCAAAATTAGAAATCAGATAGAAATAATAAAATAATAATAAATATCAATATACAATGCATTAATTATACAGTTTGTCATTATAATATACAATTAGTCATTATGTTATCAAATTTGTCAATATAGGCTATAGCAGTAGGTAGCCGTAATGTGATTGATGTCAAAAATGTCCATCATCAAGAAACTCTTTAATAGTGTAAAAGATTTTTGTATAAAGAGATTTCTGAGTTTTCTTTTAAACAAGTTATTATTGAGGTCCTTAAAATTGTTCGGGATTTTATTGTAAATTATAGGGGCCATACACACAATGCTTTTCCCCAATAGTGCTGTTTTGGCTTTGTGGACACATAATCTGTGTTTATCCCTTTGATTACGAGTGCTAACTTCACATAGTTTTGGAAAAGATGTGGTTTACATTTTACAAAAACAACTACTTCATAAACGTACAACGAGGCAAGTGTAAAAATTTTATGTTTGATAAAGTAGGGCTTACAGCTGACCATGACTTTCAATCCGAACATCGCTCTAATACATCGTTTTTGTAGTTTAAAAACTATTTCTCTATCGACTGAGTTCCCCCAGAATATGATGCCGTATCTGAGAATAGACTCGACAAGTCCGTGATATGCGGTAAGTAATGTGGCAATATTTATCTCTAATGCAAGTCTATACAATGCATAGGACCTACTACTAAGTTTTTGCGAAAGCCACAGCTTTAATGTAATGTGAGCTGTAATGTGAGCTTTCCAGTTTAATATAGAGTCGATGACAAGCCCAAGAAACTTTGCTTTGTCGGTTTATTGACATTGTTGTCACCATATTTGATGCTAATTTTATTGTTTTCAGCATTCAGAGCTCTTTGATTAAAATGCACCGCTTGTGTTTTATTAAAATTTATAATTAGATATTTACTATTTAACGGTTACAATAAATTTTGTTTATGTTTTGTATAAATTCGTTATTATGTGGTCTATTTGAATTATTTGATTGAGGTTTTGTGCTTTATAAGTCTATTTTTTGGTTTGGTTTAATAAGTGAGCACTTTTATTACGATCAATAGTTAAATATAAATAAATAAATATTCATGGACATTTCACACAACGTCCTCTGGTCCCAAGCTAAGCTTATATATAGCTATGCTTGTGTTATGGGTACCAGAATACGGATAGAATACATATACTACTTTTTTTTTGTAAATACATACTTATAATACAAATAAGTTGAAGTTTAGGTTCTTTGATATGCAAGTAACTTTTGTTTATATCTTAGTAATTTCGCATAGTTAACACTGGATAACACTGTCACATATAACTGTAAGTTTCTTTGTCACTTTATAATAGTATTTACGTCTAAAAGCCGATATTAATTATTTATTGTAAATGTAATTACGGAACTGCTGCGGTCACTTTTAAATTCGCCGCCATTTTTCGTATCACCAACAGAGGAAAAATAGAGGAGCGCTGTCACGTGATCAAGATTCACCGAAAACTCACTTCACTTTTTCTTACTGAATACCACTGCCGACGTATACTCTCCTTGGGTATATGCCCAAGTGTCATACGACGTGATTCCCTCGGTCGGTTCTTACAACGCGGTCCAGTCATGAGGAGGAGACACTTGTATACTTTTTTTGTGTTAATTATTATTAGTAATGACTTATTTTTCTATATCTATTAGTGCCAGAAATGTCTGAGTATCTTTTACTAGTTTAGCAGAAACAGGTTTGTAGTTGAGAATTTCCAACCTCTAGTCTCCTATTATGTAATTATTATTTAACGAATTTATATTTTTTGCCTAGCCGCGATGAATTTAGACTAACAGTCGAAATCGACCTGTGGTCACTCCGGCCGACTGGTGCCAACCTAGTCGGAGTGGAGGAGGCCACGCGCGACGGGTCAGGGGACCTGTCGCGCCCAATGTGGCGGACGACCCCTCGCCTAGTGTTCGGGCGAGGGGTGACCGTCCGACGGGGGGGCACGTTGCCCACCCCGTCGCAGTGAGCCCCCACCGCTAGGGGGCCCCCCGTGTCGGGTCGTGGTCATACCTGAGTGACTACCACGGCCCGGCAACGGGCGAGGAGGACACCGTAGGTTTAGTTGGTAGGCTGGGTCGAGAGAAATTTTACTCCCCGGGAGTCCAACACGACGTCCTTCGGCTGCCCCTGCAGTCGGGGGGTAAGTGCGTAAAAAGCATTCCTACGAAAAAAAAAAAAAAAAAACCTAGTCGGAGTGCATCTTGCCGCCTATCAATGCGAGGCAGTGTTGTATATGTCGTAGGAGACTTGATTAAAATAGTTTACTTAAGGATTTTTAGTTTTAACTTAGGTTCCAAGATTGTGATGTGGGTCCTTAAATGGTGTAAATGGTGAGTAATTCGTTTATTTACTGTAGTTGGTGAGACTGAATGGTGACCCGTTGAAATTTCATAAAAGGATCCTTCCAAACCAGCTACACGTGTCGTAAGCCACGGATCAATCTCATCGTAGTTAATAGAATGTTGTAATTATCGTAGTTAGCTTATTCAGTATTACAGGGTGTTTGATTGGAGACTACCCTGGCAATAGTTACAAGCGATGTCTACGGTGATTTTCTCCGATATCAGAAGTGGGATCGAATAGTCGTTATTCGATTTTGTTTTGAAATAAAAAAAAATAAAAAACTAGAACAGTAAAATTAAATGTAACCGGCGTTTTAGTAAAAATTTAAAGATTTCGCAAAGTTTCTTTTTGGTAAAAAATTGCTTTGATTACATTAACTACCCAAGACTGATAATAACAAGTTATAGGTAATTAGTTAATTACCCTAAAACATTGTAACTACGTAACATAAATTAAATGACAATGATTTGTTAGTAATTTAATAAATCTACAGTGTTCACTTGCTAAATTTATCTCGTGTATCAATCAATAAGTAATAGTAAAATCGTTTTACTTGATTGCGAACAGAAATATAGTGTGGCTTTATGAACATTCAACACTTCGTTTTAAAGTGTTCGGTTCCCTTTTTATAAAGTTGGTACATGATTTTCGCTTATTTATTTATAAGCGTACTTGATAACTAAAAATAAAAGTTTTAAAGAAAAACAAAGATTTAGTCTCCGCCGTGTAATAATGTGTTTTTACATATTCTAACGCGTTATTAAAGTTTGTTATTTGTGACTGGCAAATAATATCGCAAGAAACTTTCACCTAGATGAGAGGTAGTGAGAAAATCTAAATCATGGTTAACTAAATACTCAAGATTAGACCAACATGTAGTTACATGTAGAAGATAGAGTTGTGATAAAAAGAGATTGACAAAATATGCGTTTAAAATTTTAAATCCTTAGACAGCGAAAGAAAGTTTAAGAAATCTATATACGTGCCAGTCGTTTCAGAATTACTGTTTCGAAAAATCTATTTACCATTATGATCTCGACTGTGCTATTGACGTATGCAGACGTCCTGTAAGTCGTTAATAATATTGCCAACGCAACTTATTGTAGTGTACTTATAATATGCGGTTAAATTCGTCCTTTCTAAAATATCTAGCTACAAATACGAACCTGACGGTGCTATTGACGTATGGAGACGTCTAGCAACCATTAATAATTATTAACATCACTTTTTGTGGTGTATAATGAGTTTTTGAAATCTTTAACTTACTGACGTGTGAGACGTCTAGTGAGGCAGTAATAATATTAACCACACGCTTTATTGTGGCTCACTTATAATCAGTTCGTGAAATCTTCTTTTTAAAACATTTACTTACAAATATGATTTTGATAACGCAGAGACGTCTTGTAAACTATTAATAACATTAACCACACGTTTTATTGTGGTTTACCAATAACATGTTTCTAAAATTTTCATAGAGATGTCCAGTATAGCAGGTTCATCTTATTACAAATATTTAATTCCAAAATGCCTTTAATGCCCATACAATACTTCAGTTGTATTTTGATTTAAATGTATGCGACTAATATTATTGGTCTATCCAGGCTGAAAAAAATAATCACTAGCAATCTGCAACTGTTTCGCGTGGTTCTCATTGTAAATGAAGTCTACCGTTTGTTTTTAACTTTATTACTTTCCGTTTATTCGCGCATACGACCCTTATTACAAATTATCGAGGCGACAGGAGATCACCTCTGAGTATTCACGAGCATAACTTTTGACCTTATTTACTTGAACAAGAATCTGTTGTAGTGGATTGACTATAGCAGATCTACATACCGTAACAAATTATCTACCTCTTAAATTTTAATTTCCGAGCGTTTTTGGTGTACAGAGACGTTCAGTGAACTATTTATAGTATTAACAACGCAGTTTACCGTGGTGTATCCACGAGTAAACTAATTATTATTATTAAAAGAGCTGTTGGCGCGTGGAGCGTTACAGTAAGCCAAAAATAAAAGATGCTATTGGCGTGTGGAGCCGACCAATAAGCCAAAAATAAAAAATGAAAATAAATCAATAAATAAAAGATGCTATATTGGCGTATGGAGCCGACCAATATAAGCCACTATAATTATCCTATCCTGAAAGAATAATGGTCCCCTGTGTACGACGGCGAACAGGACCGCCTATGGCACAGCATCAACCTATCCTTTTATTCCTAGGGCCCTTGCCTACGCGGCAACGTCGACCTTTCCCTTACCTTTCCTTCCCAAACCCTTTATACTTCCTAAATCCTTAATCCTTTCTATCCTTAAGACGCTATACGCATAAATATACCACGTTACGATACTATGCACCAACGGTTACTATTCACGATTTAGGTGTTTAGTAGCAACAGCTAAAAGAGTTATGTAGGCTTAACTTCTACTTGAGCTACAAGTAGGAGGTAAAGTAACAGTGTTTATTCGTATGCCAGTACGAAAATTCTAAATTCAACTTTTTATTCACTGATAGTTTAATCATTAGCATTTAAACTAAATTAGAAAATCATTCCTTTACTGTTGAATCCGTCTAGATCAGCAGGATAGGCCAAACGGAAACCCTTCTATTTTGTTTCAAGTAGATAGGGAACACACGAGGACGTGTGCCTTTGCAGAATGGCCGTGTGACAGTTAAGGAAAAGAAAAGAAAGAAAAAGAAAAGAAAGAAAAAAAAGAAAGAAAGAAAAAGAAAAAAAAAATTTTTTTTTTAATGTATTTGCCAACGTAGCTAAAAATCTTTTTCTGAGTAGTTTACGATTAATTAGCTAAATTCTAAATAATTCGTTATCAAATTACAGCCGAGTGGTTGTCTTTATGAAAACACAATTTTAATGTGTAGTGGATTTGATGATTAGAAACCATCTATTGAATGCTACAATTATATTTGGCTCGATAAGTCGATACGAACCCACTACAACTTAAAGTTCATTAGCAAAAATGCGAAAAACCTGACAACTAGAGCAGTCAGTATTATACAGGTCGTTACGCTGCCCAGTTCTATAACTTAAACAATTAGAATATCCTCCAAAGTGTTATTGCTTAGTGTGTATTTGTGAGAACGTGCAAAGTAACGATAATGCGGAATTAATGTAACTGACCGAGTGTGAATGTTGAATTATTGTGGAAATTGTTGTAACTGACCGAGTGTATGGAAAAATCTTAGTTGTGGATTTCTTTATTTTGCGACTTTATATTGGGTCAGAATTAGCCGAGCGGAAAAACTTAGTTCTATTGCAGATTTACACACGGGGACGCGTGTATTCGCAGAATGGCCGTGTCGTAGGAGACTTGATTAAAATAGTTTACTTAAGGATTTTTAGTTTTAACTTAGGTTCCAAGATTGTGATGTGGGTCCTTAAATGGTGTAAATGGTGAGTAATTCGTTTATTTACTGTAGTTGGTGAGACTGAATGGTGACCCGTTGAAATTTCATAAAAGGATCCTTCCAAACCAGCTACACGTGTCGTAAGCCACGGATCAATCTCATCGTAGTTAATAGAATGTTGTAATTATCGTAGTTAGCTTATTCAGTATTACAGGGTGTTTGATTGGAGACTACCCTGGCAATAGTTACAAGCGATGTCTACGGTGATTTTCTCCGATATATACATAGAATAAAATAAAATTATTAACAAACAAAAGCCAAATTTGTTATGATATTTTATATATAATATTTTTTTTTTTTGGAATTTCCGAAACGTCAAAATTAATGTTGTTAAAATTCTGATTTATAATATTAAAGTGCGTTGTTACAAATTCAATGAATCGTAGCCGCCATCTTCTATTTGGAATCCGTACTATTTTCACAAGTTCCGGAATGAGCTTTCCCAACTCCAGAACATGACATTCTGAAAAAAAAAATTACTATTTATCCAGTAGCAAACAAACAGCAGCTATTATTATAGATACAATATAGTAATCGGGCTAAAATTTATACTAAACTAGTTGATCCGCCAAACGTTATTTTGCCATACAAATGTCAGTAGGGGGGGGAGGGGTTTGAAAAATAGATGTCCAATTCTCAGACCTACTGAATATGTATTGTAACTAAAAACCCACGTTGATTCATGTCGGACGACATGACAGCATCGACATAATATCTTCAGACTATATTGAGGTGGTTTAAAAAGTGGCCAATATTGCGTCGATCGGTATGTGGTTACCACCTTTATATAGCTACAGTCATCGGTCTTTTTGTCCGGGCATTATGGCTTGCCAATTCCCACTTCATCCTGCTCATTGCCCTTGGGGCTATGTCGGATTTACCGGTAAATCCGACATAGCCCCAAGGGCAATGAGCTATATAAATATTTAGTTTTAAAAACTTACTGGCATTCATTGCTGTAAGTTCGCCCATTCTTTCCGCAAACGGGCGCGTACTCCTGGGTACATGAACATCCTGCACCATGTGCCGTAAAAGCACCCAGTATCGCCAATAATATTGTTAAAACTGTTGATTAAAGAATTATTAGAATCATCATTAACATCGTATTACTGATACGGCTTTTCCCATGGGGGTAGGCAAAAACTATAAAAAGCCATTTCACAGAAAGCATTATTAGCTTATGCCGTTTTTGCAACATTTTTCACTGATGCTTCGCTCCTATTAGTGGCAGCGTGATGTTATATAGCCTAAAGCCTTTTTTGATAAATGGGCTATCCAACACAAAAAGAATTTTTCAATTTAAGCTAGCAGTTCCTGAGATTAGCGCGTTCAAACAAGCAAACTCTTCAACTTTATAATATTAGTATTAATAATATTAGTATGTGTTAACAAAATGTAATAACTCTGTACTCTAATATGGGACGAGAGAAAGTTGTATGAAATGTGTATGTATTATTAAAAAAAACATGTTAAAACTGAAAACTCACATAACGTTAACTTCATGGTGATATTGAAATTGTTCAGTATTAACTAATGCCTTCGAAGACGTTTAGACTTTAAGTAACCAGTTACATTAAACGGTTATTACATTTTATTTACTTGTTCTTTATTCACAGTCAATAACAATATACAAAAGAAATATATTAAAATGCGAAAGTAATTATGTCTGTAAGCACGCTATTACGGCATTGCTACATTGAATACAAGAGGTTAAGAAAGGCTGTAGAAGTATTTCAATATTTCACGCGGACAAAGTCGCTGCAAAAGTTAGTTTTTAAACTCCTATTGGTCGCAGAATAATGTTATATAGACTATCCAACACAAAAAGAATTTTTCAATTCGAACCAGTAGTACCTGAGATTGTACCCGACTACGGTACCGGCGGTAATCACTTTTTCCACCATAATTTTTGATTTTATAAATCAAAAATTATAAATTAAATTATTATAAATTATTATAAATTATTATAAATTATTGTAAATTATTATAAATTATTATAAATTATTATAAATTATTGTAAATTATTATAAATTATTATAAATTATAATTTAAATACAGAGTATTTCAAATAATCAGTTGTATATACATTGCGAATGTCACCTCTATCTTGTTTATCAAAACAACAGCTGTTTCAATTGTTTAGTATTATTTACCCATAAATAATTAAATCAAATTGATTTATTTGTGTTCACATTATAATAAAAAAATTCTAAATTGTTATTGGTGCAATAACAGATTTATTTATGTACTTATTTTTATCAATAAAATATATTTAATGTTTATGTATGTATATGATATTAACGGTTTATGAGTAGTTTATATATAGTATATTTTAAGTAATATTTACTTATTTATTTTATTATTATAATGACATTATTATTATTATTATTATTTTTTTATTTTTCTCTTCCCTTACATTAATCTACTTGTACACTGCAGCCCCACTTTATTTTAGTCCCTAACTTTTCTTTCCATCCCATGGTTGCCTGGAAGAGATCACTTTATGTGATAAGGCCGCCATTTGTACCTAGTTTTAAGCTTAATTTCTGTTTTCTGTTTCTTGTAAATGTGTATTGTACACATTTACAAGAAACGAAAAAGAAGAGAAAAGAGTTAAAAGAGTTAATCTATCTATCTATCTATCTTTAATTTATTAATTTTTGCAATTGACTTGCTATGCTTTTACTAAATAAACTAAATATTACATCGCATGATGTTTAACTCGCATTGAGAAGGTTGTAGCGGAAGATTTGGTAAAGCTTGGGACCAAAGGACGTTGTGTGAAATGTCCATGAATATTTATTTATTATTTATTTATTTATTCCCTTCATCTATAATATGGCGTTAAAATTATAAAAAACCGTTTAATTTACACAAAGAAAACAAACGACTACAAAACGTCTTTTTTCGAAGATTTTGTAGGTAAAATCTACCTGAACTATAATTATTTGTCCCTTTCGACGCGGCAATCGGGAATAGATATAGCAATACCTACTGAAAATATCTAAATTAGAGCTGTAGCTGTGCTGTCTGCTCTTACGGTCGTCGGTCAACTTAGCAGGGGGTCTAATTTTCGCTTGCCGAGTCGTAGTCTCCACTCTAGAACCCATCTGATGCAATGAATGCGATGATTGGTAGGACGCACTGGTTGTATACTTTGTCGTTCAGGCTCGGCACCGGCCTGCTCTATTTCGGGAGGATATTTGGTCTACCATACCACGTTGCCCAGGCGTGTTGGCATAATTATGGTTTATTTTCAAAGTATTTCACAGTAGATGTTATTTCCTATCGATAAGTGGGGGTTTATCAAATTAAACTAGCAAGATTTGATTACAGACTAGGAACGGGACTAGGTGAAAGAAAGTAAAAGATTTTGTAATTAAAATAACATAATTTTCTTGTATTTATATACTTGTGTTTTAGTATTTGTGTTTTACTAATTGACAGATTTCATTGATTTTCTTAAACATTATTAATCTTTACTTATTATAAAGCGAAGTCGTTAAATTTGTATATCCCTATATAAGCTTATATTTTCAAAATTACGCAACAGATTTTGATGCGTATTTTTTAATAGATAGTGTTCCAAGCGGATTGCTTTTTTGCATAAGTTGTCAAGGTTAAGATTCTAAATTCCACGTATACGAAGTTGCGGGCAACAGCTAGTATTTAAATAATTTGGAAACATAACAAGTAATGTTGCATTCAACATTTTTCTAAAAATTGTCATTGTGTCATTGTCAAATGTTATTTTCACCAAAGATTTTTGATCCAAAAATAGTACCTATGTTATTTTTTGTCACATTATTTTACTTCCGTTTTATTGTTTTAGCATTCTCCTTTATAGGCTAACTCCACTCCAGCACATTCCATTCTGAAAAAAATGATATTATAAGTTTAGTTTTATAACTCGTAATCTTAGAGCGTAAACGTTATAAGATGACCCCCGCTGAAAGAGTTACGAGTACAATGTTCATACTCATTGTGTACGGACATTGTCGTCTTCAAAATTCGTCGAATTCAAAATACGCGCGTAAATCGCGTGCACTACGCCAGACTCTCGACTCGCGCTTGATTCGCGCGTATTGCGTGCGAGTCGAGATACTACGGACGCCTTGTTGCGTCCAGTTAACGCGCGAACTCTAGAGCAAATTCGACGCGATTCGCGAAGTGGACGCAACGGTCCCGCGTAATACGCGCAAGAGAATCGCGGCGAATTCGCCCTTTTTGGACAAGCTCTTAGGCGACTTTGGGACCCTGTGCCAACACGTCTGGTCAGCGTGGCACAGTAGACCATAATCCCTCCAAAAGTGGAAGAGGCTCGTTCCCAACAGTGGGACGTTAATGGGTTGAAGAGAGATATTTTATTGGTATTTAACTTGAATTAAATATAGTTGTAAAAACTTACTGGCATGCATTGCCATAAGTTTTTCCGTCGACACCGCAAACCGGATCGTATTGAAAAGTGCAGATACAATCATTGCTTTGTGACACAACCGCTCCCATGATGGCCAGTAGAATTGTAAAAACTGTTAATAAATAATAAACATTTTATAAGACAAAATCAAGCGGGTTCGACAGCAAGACATGCTCCATACAAAAATATGGACAACGTACTACTGCTGTTTTCTTTTTGGAACTCCTAGAGTATATATTTGAATGTAGTCTTTGGTTCGATGTAGGTTTTGGTCTTCTGTAAAATTTTGTGAGTTCTTCTCTTAGTTAATTTTGAGTGAGTTAAAAATATCGGGAAATGTTAGGAAATGGGACAAGATTTTTGTAGGTGGCGCAATTGCCTCATTTGTATGATAATTAAAATTAGAAAATCAAACAATAGAATTGAAATTAATAATAAAGAGTTTTAATCTTGATTAGCCCTTAAAACATAACATTTTACTTTCAAATGAAATTTGCTAGTTGTCAAACACTGTTCTACGTGATCTCTATTCCCCACACAAGATTTATTTGTACATGTTATCATCTAATACACCTGCTTCAATTGCATTAGTACAACTTAATGTGGACCTAAGACACTGTTGCAATAAATTTCATGATATGATTCTACTTCGGCAGAATCAAACATAGTTGTCATAACTTACGCGCATTTATTCCCATAAGTTTTCCCGTCCACACCGCATACCGGATTGTATTCCGCAGTACAGATCCAATCAGAGCTTTGTGACATAACCGCCCCCATGATGGCCACAAAAATTGTAAAAACTGTTAAGGGCCTACATCAATATTATCGTATATTATCGCCGACACGTACATATTAACACAGCCAGTAGGCACAGAAATCTACTTACTTTACTTACATTAGTTAATACGCGATAATAGACCGACAAATGAAAAAAATAAAAAATTAGAGAGGTTGTTTCGCTAAGATTTTCTATCGAGAAAACTTTTTTCAATCGCGTTTCTGAGTTTATGCGATCCTAGATCATATATTGTAAAAAGATATACTTAAAAATTAGAGCTCTAGCCATTCAATCAAAAGAAACAATGAAAACTTCATACGTAGAAAAATGCACGAAGCTATTTTGGTATCCTTTTAATAGACAATAGACATTTTACTACACAAAATATTGCAGAGAAAGTAATTACATACCCCGAGTGGAGTACCTAACAACAGTATTGGGGTGTCTCTAACCAACTAAGCTATCGTGAGTTTAACTGATGAGAGCAAATTTCACAACTATACCCTATTCGAAATTAATTATATTGTATTCCAAGGTAGAGGATTCCAATTTATGCTGGTGGTATTCGCTTTTTCTACTTTACTTATTTTGTTTAAAGCAATTATAATTATCTGAATTTGTTTTTTAATAAATCAAGTAATACTTACCTGGTAATTTGTATTTGAAAGAACGAAAGAAAGAAAGAAAATGCGTACACAAATTTTAAACATAGTGTCAAAATATGGATGCAGAGGGCCAAAATAGGCCCGTTCTCAGCATAAGCTGCACACACTTAGTAAAGGGTGTTGCAGCGCTGATTTTCAGAATGTGCCTGGGTGATGTCACAGGCAGCCACAACAAGTAACAAATACAACATGAAAAGTATAAAATATATTAATGATTTATCTATGAAATATATACACATATAAAGATGGTAAGGAGACAGTTATTTATTTAGATATATAATAAAAAAATAGATCTAGTGTAACTCAACCAACAAAATCTTCATGTTAGCAGGACCGATAAAATTTCTATACTAATCACTGAAGCAAACCTATATTATAATAACAGCTCTCTCTACAATTACAACGCTATGTAAATATAAATTGAATATATAAAATTCTCCTGTCAAGGTGTTAGTAATTATACTCCTCCGAAATGGCTCGACCGATTTTCGTGAAACTTTGTGTACATATCCGTTAGGTCGGATAATGGGACAACATCTATTTTTCATCCCCCTAAATGTTAAGGGTGGGTCCACCCCTAACAATTATATGGCAGAACAACGTTTGCCGGATCAGCTAGTCTTATATATAAAATGATTGTAATTATAAAATAGTTAAAATTTCAATATGAAACAGTTGTAAAGTGTAAATAAATGTCCTAGTACCATACAATGTGTTAACTTTATTTTAACGTCAAACTTCTTGTGCTGCTTATAGATATACAGAACGTAATTATATTAGCTACTAATAAAAAAATTGTAAACAAAGACAATGAAAATAAAACGAGGATTTGTCCTAAGCTTTCGATAACAAAACTTACTGATAAAATATATATAAGTGACTCTTTGAAATGGTTTCTGAATATTTGAAAGAGCTATAAAACCAGAGTTAATTCAAATGTAAAATAAAACATAAAGAACCTTTAACAGATCAAAAATCAAAAATCCAATAAAGATCAAATAGATAAAGAACATTAGGGCAAACCGTAATGATTCCGAAGTAAAATTATGACGGCTTAAAATATAAATGAATTACGGATGTTATGACAAATTGATTGAAGACGATTGTTTCACTAATGTATATAAGTTATGACTAAAATAACATTGTAAATCAATATTATAAAACGAACGCAACACTGTTAATATAATAAAAAAAATACCTACAAAATGACAATTGTAACCCACAAAATAGTTAGCAAAAATTTGCAAACAATGCTTATGCCTTTAGATTATATGCAAATCTGCCTAGGCTATCCAAAATACCGTATTAAAAAATAAGATTATAACTTCAAATTCTTTTCTTTATAAATTTCTTTCAATATGTTCAACGGTTTTAACGTCTTCTATACAGTTCATGCATTACTTTTTCAGTGTATACAGGGTGACTTTGCAAGGTGTTGCCAAATTTTTTAAATAAGCTCTATAGAACAATAGTAAAATACGTCTTTGTAGTAATTATTTGTAACCATTGTATTTTTCAAAAAAAAAAACTATTCAAAATATCCTTAAAAGTAACTCAATATGAGACACCGCGTGCGCCGTCATTCATCAGAGACCAGAGCCAAAAACGACCTTATGCAGACCACATAACTACAAGCGCGCCAACAAGTTCTTATGCAGTGCACATACGGTGCAATTTCATCAACACGATCTGATTGTTATTTATTAGCAAAACGGCAAGTTGTTTGTATGATTCCAATTTTCCCTTCATACTTTAACGGGCTTAGGACCGTCCTAATTAAAAAATTAAGGCGTATTTAAAAAATTGGAAATCAGCTAACAAACTGCAAGGCATTAAAAAAAATCAGCTATTTACAAATCGATTTACGATAATCAACAATCACAACCTAATTGACCCCGACATCCACAACTAATTTTTACACGTATTTTAATAATTGTTCAAAATGGAGTCCGTTCCTCTCAATACACAAACGTGCACGTTTCCGCAAACTGTTCTGTAATAAATTCAGTGTCTCAGTTTCACTTTTAATAACATCGAAAGCAGAAACGATTTTATTACGAAGGTCATCGTAACTTTGTGCTTCCTCAATGTAAACACGTCTCTTCACTTCTCCCCATAAATAAAAATCAAGAGGTGTCAAGTCGGGAGACCTGGCGGGCCACGGCACTGGCCCACCGCGCCCAATCCACCTGTCGCCGTACTTCGCGTTTAAAAAATCACGCACTGACCTTGCATAATGCGGAGAAGCGCCGTCATGCTGGTAATAATGGTGCCCTGTTAAACTTAAAGGCACATCGTCTAACAAGTCCTCGATAACGCCTTGTAACATGTCCAAATAATTTCCACCGGTCAATGACCCTTCAATAATCACTGGTCCTACAATCACATTTCCGATAATGCCGGCCCAAACATTAACACTAAACCGGACTTGGTGGTAACTACTTTTGATAACATGAGGATTACTTAGAGCCCAATAATGTTCATTTTTACTGTTGTAAATTCCAACGCGCGTAAACAATGCTTCGTCCGTCCACAGTATGTTATTGTTATTGTTCGCAAGTAACCACTCACAAAAACGTATTCGGGCGGGTCCATCACCGTCGTGTAAGTCCTGCACGCTTTGGTAATGGTATGGGTGATAATTATTTGAGTTTTAAAGCTTCCAAACGTAGTATTGGGCCACGTTAAAACGTCGCGCTGCCATGCTGCTGCTGCGCGATACAACAGGAGCGGCGCACGATCAGATGCGCTTACGCAGTTAGGTCACGGTCACTACTGATTCGCAAGGACGTTTCCCAAAAGGGCCTCCCGTCTAGCCCTTCCCGCACAGCCCTTCCCGCACCCCTCGCTTGCGCGGGCGCCCGAACCTTATGTTGTTAAGCATAAGGCTTATTTTCGCGCACCATAATCACTGCTACACTTACAGTTTAACTTTTGCGAAACTATCGTGACGTGCGTGCGTATTTTTCTATGAATGAAGTAAATTATCCACGCGTACTATTTTTAAACAGCGGATAGAAATTTTTTTTTTTTTCAATTTTTTGAAATTTCATTAAAATGAAAAAAAAAATTTTTTGTTCTTTACGTAAATCGATTAAGTTACTGATTCAGAGTCGCTCCTAAAAATTTGGCAACACCTTGCAAAGTCACCCTGTATAATAAAATTTACTATGATAACATTTTTCAAAAATTCTTCTATTTTGGTGATTGCATCTTTTACATCACTGGGTTCATCATCAATTCTATTGTCACTATCACTAAATCTAAAAGCAACGTTGAGTTTGTGATTTCTATTCAAAAGATTAGTATCAATTTAAATGCTGAAAACATCTTTAAAAGTTTTGTCTTTGGTAATTGGTTGAGTGTAGCCACTTTTATTATTATATATGCATTTATGACGACCTATGGTTGTTTTGCATATGAATATATAGATCCCATTGTCATTATTGCATCTTTGTTACTAATTACTTTTGACTCAAATATGTTGCACGCTATTAGATGCATTAAGATTTTAAGGGAACAAGTTATTCTCTTCAACACTGCAATTATAGATAGCAAGAAAACTACTGATTATCAATATTCCATAATATATAAGACTTACTTTGAGATACTAAAATGTTATGAAATATATAAACAAATCTTGAATATTTTGTGCATCATTAATTAATAATATTACTTTTATAACCTTTTTCTATGATGTTTCCAATTTTTAGTGTTATACATTATATACGAATAACTCTATTATTTTATTACTTTTAGATTCTTTATCACGCTGTAGGAACATTTTTACAATCATTAGTTCATTTCAAGATGTGTCTGGATATGTTTCGTTTTTACAACAACTTTGATGATAAAGTAAGTGCTTAAAATAAATTTTTATTCATATAATTACATGACAGATTGACGTTTAATATCGCTTTTGGGTCTAGTGTTTTTACTATCATTCCCTGCCCCTCTCCCAATTATTTGGCGTCGGCGCAACATGTCCTTTTCCTCCATTCCTCTTTTTTTCCACTATTACTTTGATTTAAAATAATAAGAAGTTTAGTCTTTTTTAAGATTAAGTTTAATTTATTGTTAATCTTTTTTAGGTCACAGGTGTTCTTAGATCATTACTAATATATTACTTAATAATAAAAAACTTAATATAGCATACGATACTGGCAATACAATGTGAATATTTTTACGAAGCTCTTTATAAAGTACAGGATTCTTGTGCCGTAAGGTTCGGATCAAATTGTTCAGGTATGAATTTTAATAAATGCTGCGAAACTTGAAAGTAAGGGTTAATAAGGAGACTAAATTTCGTTTTAAGATGATATAAATGAAAATAAGAGCAATCTAACAATTGATGAATCAGCATAACTGATACTACTTTCTTTAATTTTTTTTAAATATAGAAGTAGTGTTTTTTCATGATTTCCACATCGGAATAGACAAACTGGGTATTTTAGGTAGTAATTTTAATATATGATTCACAAAAAAAGAAAAGAAAACATACAAGAATATAAAAAGATTGTACAAATCTACGTTTAACAAGATAAGTATATGTGGCTTTTTTAACATGGATGCTGCGCTACCCGTGGGTTTGATTGGGCTTCTAACACAGTATCTGATTGTACTTTTACAGTTCACACTTTTGTAATGCAATAAAACAAACCTGTAAACATGTCAGTGTTTATAAATCATGGAGTCTAGATACATTTACCAATAGAAAATTTATCGCAATCTATAATGTATCATTGACAGAAAAACCTCCAAAATATCCTAAACATTTTTCTAGACAAAAGTTAACCATGGAATCTTTTAAATATCTACCTACTTGTAATGCATTTTTCCATAGAGATTTGAAGTTTGGTATGGACCAAGCTTATGTAATGCTCTTAAAGGAAAAATCCAAAAGCTTGTAATTTGTTATCATATCACTCGACAAATATTGCTGATAATATGAAGGCTGGAATTCAAGAACCTAATTAACTCTATGAATTGGTTTAAGCTTAAATTAACTGTCTATTTGAAATCAGTAGATTATGTTTTATGTCATAAAATTTAAGGTCTAGTAGGTGTGGAACCCTAGGTGTAGTAGGTGTGCAAATTCATCTTGCTCTTGACAAGATTTTTAGATAATGAACATCAATACGGCCAGCATTCACTCGTTAATTAGGTACCATTAACAATTTCGGTTAAAAATTGCATTGAAAAATATTCGTATTAGATGAATAAAACATGTAAGAGTAAGAATTTTATATTTGAATGAAACAAACGTTATAGACATTACTTTAAAAATCATAACATCTATCTATCTATAATCAATGTCCAATTTATGTATTTTGTCTACATTCTCCTTCATAATCGAACCCTACTTTGGCACAGCTCATTCTGGAAAAGATATTGCGTAATTATTTTATCAATTTACCAAAATATACAAAGATATTACGTTGTACTTATTTAATTATCTAAGTAAATTTAGCGTTATTACTAAAAAGAAAGAAAAACTAAAACAAAAATATATAAGTATTACATGAACTGTGTGACAGATGACATGAAAATAAATAGACTGAAAGATATTGTGGAGGCTGACAGGAGGGCCCAAGTGGGAAGATTTAATCAATAATCTTCTAAATAATATTCCAAGGCATTGCATTGCAATACATAAATTTAAAACTTTACTAATCTACATTCGATTGACTGACAATGACTCTAATGATTAAATACAAACCGCAGACAACATCAAAGAGGTTTAATTACTTGCTAGTTGGCACGTTACATCAAGCAGATAACATTCTCTTTGAGAGACCAATAATTCTAAACAAAAACCCTTACCAAGAAGCCGGGTCGGCGCGAAATAGTATACGAAATACCC
Source organism: Orgyia antiqua (assembly GCA_916999025.1). Lineage (NCBI taxonomy): Eukaryota > Metazoa > Arthropoda > Insecta > Lepidoptera > Erebidae > Orgyia > Orgyia antiqua. Next base: position 29,724,969 of record OU779871.1, read on the forward strand.
TCCCGAAATGGAGTTAACCCGTGCATAATAGCGGGATTTTAATTGACCGCAAAGAATAGATCTTTCTGTCTGGACATTTTAAAGATCGCGCTATTTAGAGGCGGCCTCTAGAGTAAGAAAACATGAAATTGGCGAAATCTTGCTTCAACCTGTTATAATTTATTTTTCACACCACCTGCTCGACAATTATATATCATGCTCATTATATATCATGCAAACCTTACTCAAAGTAAATCATTATAGCCCTTGTCTTTTGCCGGGGTGTAATGTTGTACTGAATTTCATTATAACCCGCCGGGCAGTAATGTGATTCTCACTTCTCTTAGTTCTTATTGTTATGCATTTAAAGTCTAATTTCGTCAAAATGACGGCGAGGAGGTGGACGGCGGCGCGCGCCGCGCCTTTTTTATTTGAAAATCGAACTTATTCGAAAATCGAGCTGGCCACGCCACGGCAAGCCAAACGAAAAAAAATCAATACTTAAAACAAAAGCCGCGAGTATTTCAATACGGTGCAATTAATATCAGACAAAACTGCAAAAGAAGATAGAATAAAACATTAAGAAAATGTCGCGTGACGAAAGTGATTTTTCTAGTAGCCTTGGTTTTTATTGTCTCGCAAAAGGTGAGAAAAGTAGAGTATACTCCTCAGGGATAAAACTGATTTTGCCTTGGGCGCGCTTAAATCCTTCACTGCTCTCAGGACTCCATTTTAATTCCCTCGCTTCGCTCGGGAATGAGCACAAAACCCCCTCGCTACACTCGGGAGTTAAATCTCGGGTCCTTCGTTACGCTCAGGATTCAATATCGCGCCCGTGACATAATACAGTGCTTTATCTCCTTGGTGTACAATCTACTATATCAAAATAATTTTGAATATAATATAACTAGCTGCCCCGGCAAACGTTGTTTTGCCATACAATTCTGTATAAAATAAAATTTCATCAAAATCGGTCCAGCCAATTTGTAGCCTATGTGTTATTCTGATGTATAAGCTATATTGTGGTAAAGTTTCATTCAAATCCATTCAGTAGTTTTTACGTGAAAGAGTAACAAACATCCATACATACATCCATACTTACAAACTTTCGCCTTTATAATGTTACGTGTTAGGGTTCGAAGGATTTGGAGAGAAAGACCTGCTGACTCTTTTTTGAAGACTTTATTCACTAGCACTAGTTACACACTAAGCACTAGGTCCAAACACTAAGCACTAGGTCCAAACACTAAGCACTAACAATGTCCTAGGTCGTAGCCAAGTCGTAGGTTTCACTGGTATCACTCTTGATCACTTGTTTTCGCTCTCGAAGTCGCTTCGATCGTAGCTCGAAATGAACTGCCCGGGCTCGCCTCCCTGCCGCTATTTATATGCGCCGAGACGAGTTCCAGAATGTTCCCGACTGTGCGCGAACGTGATCGCCCGGAACGAATGTTTTCTAGAAGATTCGCGCATGTACGGTAGTTCCTCTAACGCCATCTAGTATCTAATAGGGGTTTCACTCTGTTCGGTTCTTTAATTGGTTTTACTAGTTGCTGCTAGATGGCGCTAGCTCCTTTGTGTTTTGTGTGTTCGTAACACTACTCCCCTCTTAGAGATGCTCGTCCCGAGCATCGTTGTTACTACCATGGTAACGCGCCAGACGGTCTATGTGTACCACTTTGAATGTCCCTCTTGGTTGCTTTTGAATCCTATAGGTCACATCATTCAGTCGGGTAACCACTTTGTATGGACCGTCCCACTGGTTCTGCAACTTTGGAGATTTCCCTTTCCGGCGAGTTGGGTTATGCAGCCACACCAGTGACCCTTCCTCGAAGCCGCTCGTGTTCGATTTCCGGTCGTATCTGGTTTTCATGTTCTCACTTGACTGTAACCCATTTTCCCGAACCAAGGCGTGTATATAGCGCATCTTTTCCCTTAAATCGCAGACATAGTCTTGTACAGTCTTTGGTCCCTCCGGTGACCCTCCTGTCAATAGGTCTACTGGTATTCGTAGTTCTCTACCGAAATTGACATACGCCGGGGTAGCTTTTATGCTCTCATGCTCGGCGGTTCGGTAATACAGAAGGAAGAGTGGTATATACTTGTCCCAATCCTTTTATTTGTCATCTACCAATTTCGCCAAATGCCTCTCAAGGGTCTGGTTAAATCTCTCAACTATTCCATCAGACTGTGGATGGTACGCGGTGGTCCTCGTCTTATGCATGCCCAAAATTCTGCACACTTCCTGGAACACCTGCGATTCGAAGTTCCTGCCCTGATCAGAATGGATTTCCAGAGGCACACCAAAGCGACATATAACTTCTTCGACTAACTTAGAAGCGACTGTTGTGGCTTCTTGGTTTGGTATGGCGAACACTTCGGGCCATTTGGTGAAGTAGTCAATGACGACCATAAAATACTTGTTTCCCGAATCCGTTACAGGAAATGGCCCAGCTACGTCAACTGCAATTCGTTCCCACGGTGCACCGACGTTATACAACCGCAGGTTCCCACGGCTCCTGGTCTGTGGTCCTTTTACAGCAGCGCAAGTAGTACATTTGCGGCACCAATCTTGTACATCATCTCGACAATGCAACCAGTAGAATCGTTCTCGCACTTTTGTTAACGTCCTCTTGACACCTAGATGCCCTCCTGATACGCCATCATGTATTTCACGGAGAACATCTGGTACTCTCGTTCTTGGGACAACTATCTGAAGATGGAACTCTCTGCCGTTAGTCTTCTCCCATTTCCGGTAGAGTATTCCGTTTTGGAGTATCAGACTGTCCCATTGCGCCCAGTACGCCTTAGTGACAGCGCCAGTGGGTGCAACCTCACTCCATATTGGTTTTACGTCACCCCGTTTCTTCCATGTGATGATGTGCCGAAGGTCGTCATCTTTTTCTTGAGCCTCCCTCATAGCATCATTCTCCCAGAGACTCAAAGGATCTGTTCTCGTTAGTTTTAATGTTTCTTCATTGCATTCCTGCTTAACACAATGTTTGCAGTCCTCCGAACACGGCCTTCGTGAGAGTGCGTCGGCATTCCCATGTGTCTTTCCGCTGCGGTGTTCCGTCTTGAAGTCATACTCCTGGAGCTGTTCAATCCATCGAGCTACTTGACCTTCTGGGTTCTTGAATTGCAGTAGCCACTTCAAGGCTGCGTGGTCAGTTCGTAGTAAAAACTGTCTGCCGATGAGATATTTGTTGAAATGTTGTAGCGTCTTTACAACAGCCAGGAGTTCTCGTCTTGTCACACAGTAGTTTCTCTCTGGCTTGGATAAACATTTGCTGAAATATGCAATAACAACTTCTCTTTCACCCTGTTTTTGAGATAACACCCCTCCAATGGCCGTGTTGCTTGCATCCGTGTCAACTATAAACTGACCTTCAGTTTGTGGATAACCCAGGATTGGTGTTTCACACAGATGTTTCTTCAGTTTCTGAAAAGAATCTTCACAAGTCTCATCCCAACTAAATTGTCGTTTATCTTCTGTCAGCCGATGTAATGGCTTGGCTATCTCTGCGAATCCCTTAACAAAACGCCTGTAGTACGAGCATAGGCCGAGGAATGCCCGCACTTCGGTTTTGTCCTTCGGGGTAGGCCATTTTTGACCTGCTTCCAGTTTCTCCGGGTCTGTCTGGATTCCATCACTGGAGATAATATGGCCGAGATAGTTGACCTTGCTCCTGAATAAATGACACTTTTCCGGGTTCAACTTTAATTTGGCTCCCTCTATTTTGGCGAAAACTCGCTCCAAGTTTCGCAAATGGTCCTCGAAGTCGCGGCCGACAATTATGACGTCATCCAAGTAGACTAAGCAAGCCTCTCCAACTAAGCCTGCCAGTACACACTCCATGAGTCGCTCAAATGTGGCAGGTGCGTTGCACAATCCGAAGGGCATGACGTTAAATTGCCATAAACCTTTACCGGTCGAGAAAGCTGTCTTCTCCTTGTCTTTTGGATGAATTTCTACCTGCCAGTAGCCAGACTTCAGGTCTAGGGTCGAGAACCATTTCATGCCACTCTGGGTATCTAAAGTGTCGTCGATTCGAGGTAACGGGTAACTGTCCTTCTTAGTGACATCATTGAGACGCCTATAGTCCACACAAAATCTCGTGCTACCATCTTTCTTCTTCACTAATACAACAGGTGAGCACCACGGACTTGTAGACGGTTCAATAATCTTATTCCTTCTCATGTCCTCCAAAAGGCCTTCAACTTCTTTTTCCTTTGCAATTGGTATCCGTCTTGCTCGTTGACGAATTGGTCTCTCGCTTCCGGTATCTATCCTGTGCTGAACCATTGACGTTCTTCCAAGGTCCCCTTCTTGACTGGAGAAGATATTCGCGCAGCGCTGCAAAAACTTCTTAGCTTTCATGCTCTGCGAATAAGTCAGATTACTCTTACAGTCATCGAGTAGCTTAGTCACTAAACCGTAATTATTGCTGTTTGCCGAGTCTGCGCCTGTCATCGAACTACACTTTTTCATCCAGACAACTTCCTCGCACTTTCCGATGACATCACCTTTGTTCAGGCAGATCTCGCGATCATCAAGATTCAAAACCCTGACCACAGCGTTTCTGCTTCCACTAACAAGGGTTCTCGCCGTCATCAGTTTTTGTGACGATGTCTTGGTAGGTGTGTCTTCGATCAACACGCATCTGTTTGACTTTTTCTTTCCAGCTCGCGGCAGTTCCACCAGTACCCGAGCTTCCGCTCGTCCAGGTATGATGACTTTCTGTACACATGCGACTTTCCCGCAGACGCCTCCAAGAATGAAGATTTCTTCTTCACCACACTTGAAAACTCCGTCAGCGACATTAATTCTGCAGTTGTGTTTCTTCATGAAATCCAAACCCAAGATGCAATCATCCACAATCTCAGCCACGATTACGTTATGAGAGTATGAGGACCCCCCTACATACATCGTAACTGACGTTTCTCCCAGGACGGGTATTGGCTGACCGGAGGCAGTAAGTAGCCGACAGTTAATTCTCCTCTTGTGTCCCGTTGCGGTTTTTACCAGAGTTGGGTTCACTATTGTTCTAGAGGCTCCTGTGTCCAGAGTCATTTTGCAATCCGTCCCGTTAATAGTCCCCTGAATCGCAAGACTATTCCCGCTGCATGCCTGGGAGATAACAGTTATCGGGGCTCCCTCCGCGTCAGCCAGTACTCGCCCCTTAGTCCTGGCTTTTATTCGTTTCCCTGATCCCGGGCAAGAGACAAAGCCCCCTGCTTCTTCAGCACCTCTATTTGTTCCTCGAGTCTGTTCATCCTGGCCATCTGGGTTTCCTTCTGCGGGCAGTTGAGCTGAAGATGGCCCCTCTCACCGCACTTGTAGCACATGGCTCCAGAACTTTTCTTCGTAGGGGCCTTAACCTCCTTGACTTCCTCAGAGACCTCGCGGATCTTATGCGTATGCCGTATGTCATAACGAACAGCCTCGACCTCCAAAGCATGCGCCATTGCTTCTTTTAGCGAGGTATGGTGACGAAGCCTCACTGCAGTTCTGACCTCCAGGTCTTTGATTCCGTCGACAAATGCTTGAACAATATTCGTGTCTACCATCTTGGTGTCGGCTCCTGGGTGTGCCTTTCTGACGAGTTTTTCAATTTCCAACGCCCATTGTTGTAGTCCTTCTCCTGAGCGTTGGACTCTGTCACGCAGTTGGGCACGGAACACGTGCTCCAGGTGTCGCTCCCCGTATCTGGATTCAAGTGCCTCCATCAGGTCTTGGAACCCATTTCCTGTATGTGGCAGTGCTTCCAGGACCGACAAAGCTTGCCCTCTGAGCGCAACAGTGAGAGCGGTCAAGCATTGTTCTTCCGTCCATCCGTTGGCAGTAGCAACCGTCTGGAATTGCTGACGATAAGCGTTCCAGGAAGTAGTGCCGTCGTATGGCGGAACTTTAACTCTTGGTCCTTGTGCCACTCCGATAGTTCCACTAGAGATCGCAACTCCCGTGGTTTCAAGGCGCACTACTTTCTTCTGTAGTTCAATGAGGCCGGTTTTCACATTTTCGACATCCAGTCCTAACCCGGTAACTCGTTCTTCCACTACGTCGACATCTTTTCGAAGCTTAATCACCGTGTTACTAACATCACTTATAGCACAAAGCACTTTTTCTTGTGATTCTTGCAAAGCGCCGAGCTTGCGTTCTTGTGACTCTTGCAAAGCGCCGAGCTTGCGTTCTTGTGACTCGAGCTTGCGTTCTTGTGATTCTTGCAAAGCGCCGAGCTTGCGTTCTTGTGACTCGAACTTGCGTTCTTGTAACTCCTTCATTGACCGAATTTCAGCCCTTTGCATCTCTATCAGTTCAATTAAATTTCCTAATTGAAGTGCCACTGACGCTACGGCGCCGCTCGTGGGCGTGGTTTGTCTAGTGGGCGTGGCCTGTGTGGTGGGCGTGGCAAGGTGGGCGGATCCAGTGGGCGGAGCTTGTCTAGTGGGCGTGGCCGGTGTGGTGGGCGTGGCAAGGTGGGCGGAGCCAGTGGGCGTGGCTTGAGTCTGAGTAGGCGGAGCCTGGGCCTGGGTGGGCGGAGCCCGATGGGCGTGGTCGGTGGGCGTGGCATGGTGGGCGTGGCCAGTGGGCGGGTCTAGAGGGGCGTGGTCGGTGGGCGGGGCCTGGTGGGTGGGGCCAGTGGGCGGGGCTTGGTCCACAGCGGGCGTGGCCTCCGCAGCTCGTTGTGCCCTTGTCCTGACGCCCTCGAAGTCCTCTCTCGGAGTCAATGGCATCTCCAAATCCCACTTCTGACACCAGTTGTTACGTGTTAGGGTTCGAAGGATTTGGAGAGAAAGACCTGCTGACTCTTTTTTGAAGACTTTATTCACTAGCACTAGTTACACACTAAGCACTAGGTCCAAACACTAAGCACTAGGTCCAAACACTAAGCACTAACAATGTCCTAGGTCGTAGCCAAGTCGTAGGTTTCACTGGTATCACTCTTGATCACTTGTTTTCGCTCTCGAAGTCGCTTCGATCGTAGCTCGAAATGAACTGCCCGGGCTCGCCTCCCTGCCGCTATTTATATGCGCCGAGACGAGTTCCAGAATGTTCCCGACTGTGCGCGAACGTGATCGCCCGGAACGAATGTTTTCTAGAAGATTCGCGCATGTACGGTAGTTCCTCTAACGCCATCTAGTATCTAATAGGGGTTTCACTCTGTTCGGTTCTTTAATTGGTTTTACTAGTTGCTGCTAGATGGCGCTAGCTCCTTTGTGTTTTGTGTGTTCGTAACAATAATATTAGTAGGATAATACTCACCGACAATAACTTTCATGTTGATGGTACGATTTTCAAACTTGTATTGATAACAATGAGGAAAACCCACTTCATTATAAAGTGTTCGGCGCGTAATTAATGATCACCGGGGTTTTTTATTACTTTTATACAAGGAAAATTGCAATTGTTATTTTTATTTAGCGTCTCATTTTGATAACAATAAGAAATACCTATATTTTTATTTTTTGAAAGAATAAAATAACTTGCTTAGTTCAAAAACTAAAACACGCTTAAAAATTCACAATATTATAATATTTTTACATGGGCATTAATCCTTAATTATGTGTCCAAAAGTAAAGATCCATTTAATTACTGCAAGTAGGTGAAAATCACTTTCAAAGATTACGTTACATAGATTAATACATTGATAGCTACGTACTGACCTAATAAAAGCATATTAGACGTTTTGATTGTTTGTTCGTGGATATTAAAGACAACGTCATTTGTACCCAAGCTAAACTTTTTTGCTTATGTTGTGTGTAATAGATTACACAGAGAACATCTACGAGTACATGTTGGTATGGAACCAAAACGGATAGACGCATATTTTAACGGATCACCTCATTTAAAAATTTAGTTTTTTTTACTTTAAAACAGACTTCGAGCCTGTACTCGGAGTTTCTTGTAGGCTAATCGCGCAACGAGCTTCGAAGCAGGCTTTCCTGGTCTAAAAATCGCGATTTTTGGAGCCTGTGGACAAGTCTTATCGCAAGTGTTCGTGATTCAGCACCGTATATCGTCCTTGAAAGGAAATAGGTAAGAAATGAAAACAGATGAAGTTTTAAAACAAATTAATGTATAAAAAAAATTCTAATTTTTTATTGCGATAGAGCCATACCTTTTGGCTTTCAATATCAATAATTAGAAGTATATAAACGAAATTAGTGGAGTAGACTTGGTAAACAAAAGGCAAAATTATTTGTAAGCAACGGAGAAATCATAAAGTAAATTAGGGTTTCATATCAAAGGGTAAGACAATATTACTAAGACACCGCTGTCCGCCTGTCGATTCCATACAGCTAGACAGTTGAAATTTTAGAACTGAAAACTACAAATTTGATAAAAAGGGCTCTCATACCGCAATCGCTTCCTGAGTAGCTTGATGAGAATATGCTAATGACGATAATGATTTTGATGATTTAGATTATGGTAAAAAAGTTATAGAAACCATAGTCCGCTATTACAACTTACACTTGGCTGCTTTTCTATTTAATCATAGGCAGACTATACTTATTAATTATTCATATTTGTATGAAGTGTTCTAGAAGCGTCTATAAATACGTTGATAAACAAATACATTTTGACACATTAATGGTTATTATAGGATTGGAAGTAAATTAATAATTACCAATTTTCTGAAACAAGCATAACATACTGAATTTGGTGACAACTTAAGATCTTCATATAATAAAATGATTGTATCTTATGATAATTTTGTTAGCAAAGGTTTACAAACATTGCTAAGACCTTTAAATATTACGCAAATCTGTATATTATTCTGTCCCAAGTATAACATTAAAAAAGATATTATAAGTCCTAATTGTGTTCGTTCTAATCTTATTTCAATATGTTCAGCAGCTACTTTATCTTTTGTTTATTTTTGGTATTATTATTATGGTGAACACAAAGAAAAATATGATAGGTTTTATCAAATGTTGTACTATTTTTTCGACTGTATCTTCTATATTACTGGATTTATTACTAATGCTATTATTACTATCGCTAAATCTAAATACAATGTTGAGTTTGTGCTTTCAATTCAAAACATCCGTAATCATTTAAATATTGAGAATAATATCAAGAAACTTATCATTGGTAATTGGTTGAGTGTGTTAACTCTTTTTGTTGTGTATTTTGTTTTTATTGTTTAAGGGAGCTTCTTGTTGAACTATCTCATCCACGGAATTGCCGTTGTTACCGCAATGTCTACAGTTTAGATTTTTGTAGTGTAATATATTAAAATAAATAATATTGATAGGAGAGTTCCACGAATAAATAATGAAGAAAAAAGTCTAGAGGAAGGTCTAAAAACGATGGGTGGACTATGTGAATGAGGGTATGAAAGAAAGAGGAGTTAATACAGATATGAAGTCTGAGAGAAGACTCTGGAAGGAGAAGGCAAGTTGTGCTGACGCCAGATAACGGGATTATGATTATGAGATTCTGATAAATAATCGCAAAATATCTGCAAGTCAAATCAAAAGAATTATAGGGATAAACAGTCTACCAATACGTCAGATAAAAATAATCTTAAACTTAAATTTAAAACGAGGACGAAGACAAGGATTGCTTTACAATGTCACTAACCAACGTTATATTTAGGTAATAATAACAGTCAGTAATAAGTAATTAGTAATTAATATAGAGTAGCCTAGACAAACAACTAGACAATCTATCATATATAACCGAATAAACATTAAGAACCCGCCATGTCTTATTGATTGATATTTCTTAATTAATGATTCATAATATATGATAAATATGATATATAATGATAAATAATATATTTAAGCACTATAACAATTTGAACACTTATTGATAGATGTAAAAACATTATTACAAAAACCACAATCATTTTTATTCTGACTAACAAGTCAGTGAATATAATGGCGACTTTACAATCAAGTGCTTTAAGTTACAAAATTGATATTGCACATAACTATGTTATTAGCAGAGACGTGCAGATGATGCTTAAGCCTCTAAATTATATGCAAATATTTATATTTTGTCCCAAATATAGAATTAAAAATGATGTTATAAAACCCAATGGTTTATTAACTAACTTTATTTCGTCATGTGTGGCGGTTTTAATATCTGCTTTATACTTTTGGCACTATTATAATCACGAAAATAAAGACAAATTTGATGAATTTTATAAAAAAATGTGCTATTTTCTTGATTGTATCTTTTTTATTGTTGGGTTCATCATTAACTGTTTTATTGCCATAACTAAGTCTAAATTAAATGTCAAATTTGTAATTTCTGTTGAAAAGATTCATAATCTATTAAATATTAGAAACTTTAGGGGTTTTGCAGTCGGTAATTGGTTGAGCGTGTTTTCTCTTTTTGCTATTTATGCATTTTTCGTGATCTATGCTTGTATTATATATAATAAATACAATATTATCGTTATTATTGTCTTAATGTCTGTAATGAGTTTTGATTCTAATATGTTATATGCTATTAGACTTATTAAGATTTTAAAAGACCAAGTTATTCTTCTTAACGATACAATTTTGAACGGCGAGAAAGCTACTCCAGATCATCATAATTTATTATTTCAAACATATTACGAGATGATGAAAAGTTATGGAATCTATACACAAACTTTGAAGACTTTGGTAAGACTAGAAGTTCTAGCCTTTTTATTATTATTTTCAAAACCAAAAATTAATAATACACTTTTCTATTTTTAGATTCTTTATCATGCAATAGGAACATTGATACAGACTTTAATACATGTAAATTTGTTCCTCCATCTTTTGAGATCCAGTTTCTTTAAGTATTATGTAAGTATTTTATTACAATTTTAATTTGCGCTTGAGCTATGTATCTTTTAGTGCAGTCAGTAGATAACATTTGTTGGACAGGTTCATGAATTCAAATCCATACGCTTGATCTTTTTTCAAAGTTAAGTATTTATACCGATTTAACTGACTGCCATCCGTGTGGTGACGGATTAAGAATACAAGTGTCACCCACCCTTTTTTTCTGGGGTGATGTGAAATCCAGTTAAGGAGTGCAGAGATAACATACCCTGTGAGAGACGGGCAACTTGAAAATAAACCCTGTCCTAACACGCCTAGTCAGCGTGGCACAGTAGACCATAATCCCTCCCAAAGTGGAGAAGGCCCATGCCCAAGATTGAGACGTTATTGAGCTGGAGAGAGAGAGAGAGAGACAGATAGACAACTTAATTCGTCAGAATTGAGACCGCCCACTCCGCAGAATAAGTGTGACAAACATTTTGTAGATTTTTATAAATTAATTCCTTAAGTTCTCAGGTATCACTAGAATCGTCATACTATATTTTTGGGTAGCAAAAAACTTAATATTTCATATAATACTGGCGGCACAATGTGAATATTTTTATGAAGCTGTTAATAAAATAGAGGATTCTTGCATATTAATGTTGGGATCTGACTGTCCAGGTGAGGATTTTAATAAAAGTTTCTTAATAGATATCTTTCGTACGTTACATCAAACGAGACTAAACTTTGGATAGTATAAAAATATTGCATTAATGGTCTTCCCCATCTACTTTTATTTTGAGTACACTACTACTACTAATGTGCTACCGGCTATTTTCAATATTCTTCTTCTCTTCTCCAGCACATTTACGTCCCACTGTTGGGCACGGGCCTCCTCCACATTGGGAGGGATTATGGTCTACTGTGCCGCGCTGACCAGGCGTGTTGGCACAAGGTTTATTTTCGAGTTTTCCGTCTTTCACAGAGGATGTTATCTGTGTGCAATATCCCTTAGCTGACTTTTACAGCACCCTTGGGAGGAGATGGGGTGGTGACACTTGTATTCCTAATCCGTCACCACACGGAGGTCAATATTCAATGTCAGTCAATCAGTCAAAATTCTATCTATATTCAAATTTTACAGAAAAATTCCACATTTGTTCTTACTTGCATTGCAATACTCAACTAATGACCTAGCATTTTCTATTGAAAATTTGAGAGGAGATAGAAATATCTCCTGTCAACTTCTGTCCTTACTGATAAATGAGGATTACAATCCATCCGTAATCGTAGATTAATTATTGAAAAATAAGCTTGTTATTGACAGTAAATTAATATCGTTTGTTTCTACTAATCATTTGTGTTAATTGTAAATAATTTGACACTTTGCGTAATTACTTTTGAATGACGATATTCACAAAAGCGAAGCCCTAGTTAACGAATTTAGTAAGAATTTATAATTTACAGGTGAAGAGAAGAAAACATACAAGAATATCAAAAGATTGCACAATTCTAACTTCATTAAGATAAATGTATATGGATACTTCTACATAGATGCAATGTTACCAGTCAATCTGATGGGACTTCTTACACAATATGTGATTGCACTTCTACAATTTACGTTTTTGTAGTGTGATATCATAATAAACATATGAATGTTGAATATTGTGTGTTATTGTTTTTAAATTGCAAAATGTCATAAAAAATACTTTAAATTTTAACTTAAAAATGTAATGATTTAAATTAAATATTTATTAAAATACGCCCAAGAAAGAATTGGGAGAGAAACGGACTGGATGGTTAGTATGTACCGGGACTATGGTACATCAGCGGAGACAGATTTAAGTTGGATGGAATTTTATTTTGTTATACTTGGCAAAGCAAAATGTCTGCATTATGCCACATTAAATCTAGATCTTAAACTTTACTTTGTAAGATTAACAAGAATTATTTTGTTTGAAAGTCTACGTTACTCAGCAACATCATATTTAGCTAATAACAAAAGTCTGTTACTTTTGTTATTAGTTTCAATAATGAACAAATAGTAATTAATATAATAATCAATAACCAAGTAAATATTAAGAACCCGCCATATTTATCTTCATTTGATGTTTGTTACTTAATGATTCACTACACATATGTAGGGTTCCTGAACTTATATAATTAAATAGATTAACGAATAATATTCTAGTAGGTAAATAATTACAGAACTCTGTATAGAACACTTTATTGAAAACAATATTTGTAATTACTTGTGAGATACAAAAACAACTTAATAATATAATGACGATTTCTCAATCGAATACATAAAGTTACAAAATGGAAATTTTGTCCAATAATTTTACTAGCAGAGATGTGCTGAGGATGCTTAAACCATTACATTACATGCATATCTGTATATGCTGTCCGAAATATAGCATTCAAAAAGATGTTATAAAACCTGATTTACTTCTGTCTAAAATTCTTTCAATATGTATGACGGTTATGTTATCTGCTGTATGTTTTTTAACTTACTACAATAATGAACGCAAATTTAATGGATTCTACCAAATGTTGTATTACTTTTTCGATTGTATGTTTTCTATTATTGGCTACGTGCTTAATTATATAATTGCGTATTGTATATAATTATTTCAATATTATTATCTTTATCATTTCAATGTCTGTTATCAGTTTTGACATAAATATAGTTTATGCTATCAGACTCATTAAAATTTTACAAAAGCAAGTCGTTCGTCTCAATTTCAAAACATTTCTAGTTCTTCTATTCTATAACTTCTTTAAGTATGTTACTATCTTCCCGCCTCATTACAATAAGACCATACCAAGACAACCGCTCGTTTTTCAGTTTTTCTATTACTCATTACGGCATCATTTTCAGACTTTCTCTAGTATACTCATACTTTATAATGTCCATTTGCGTCACACTTACAAAATAAAGTCTTTTAAACTACCTAAATTACATATTGTTTAAGCGCCTAAGAAAAGTACAATTACTTATTTATACTTTTCGTAATATCGTGCTGTTCAATCCTTAATTCTTATAAAACAAAGTCGTAATTTTTGTATGTATGTCCCTATGTGAGCTTATATCTTCAAAAATACGCTACGGATCTTGATGCGGTTTTTTTTTAGATAGAATTTAGTTTTTATTAGATAGAAGGTTTTTTTTTATTAGATAGAATGGTTCAACAGAATGGCTTTTTTGCATAATAAGTTGGGGTTTGCTGTATATTGAATGAGATATGATTAAATTTGCCGAGAAACTCGGACGCGCGCGAGCTATAAATGAAAACGCTGCCTTATCTATGTGAGGTACAACAAACTAATGTATGGAGGAATTGTTTGTTACCTATAGTTCTTCAAAAAAGTCCGCGAGGGCATATGTCTATCTTTTATGGGAAACCCGCTGTACCCATAATAATGTCTAAAAATTTATCAAATTCAATAGGGTGTTTTCAAAAGCTATTTATGTGTATATGGTAATATTTTTCATCAATATAAGTAGCTTAGTTAGCTTACGCAATTAATATAGATTATAACTGCTCTTTACAGCATGCAATTTAAATGAATATCTTAGGAGATATGACGAAAAAAGAATTACGCGCTATAAAATAAAATACTTAAAACTGTTGGCTGAGCAACGCGAACGTTTCCTCGGTCTTCTATCCATACTCCAATGTTTGGATTATGTAAGGATGTTTATTGTGCCTTCACGTAAAGACTACTGGATGGATTTTCATGAAACTTTCCAATGGACAATGGAATAGAAAATGAACTTATTAATATCCTTTTTACCGCGGGTAACACCGCGGGGCACAGCTAGTACTTCATAAAGATAAAAATTGCTTGAATACATTAGTTTGAAAAGATTGATGATAGGCTAACAAAGTAATCTTTTCACAAATGGCTTATTGATTATGTAGGTTTTTATTCAATATCATACAGAATAAATACCTTCTGGAATTTTTAAAGAAGCAAACATAACTCAGCTAATATTGAGAAACAAACACAATGTGATATTGTTTTCTTTATTTTCGAACTCCATTGTATAAATACAAGGATAATAAGTAAAATATTATTTTTAATTAATAAAAATAAAGTCCACATAATTAGTTTCGTAATTTTATAATTAAATGCAAATTAATAAAATGAATTTTTCACCTCATATTTTTATTAGCAAGGATTTGCAAAAAGTGCTTCAACCATTAAATTACATGCAACTTTGTATATGTTGTCCTAAATATAATATTAAAAAGGATATTATTCGTAAAAATTCCGTTATATATAGCATTTTTTCAATACTTGCGATCGTGTTGATAATTCTCTTTTATATGTTGCATTTCTGTCGCTGGAATATAGAAACAAAATTCGAGAATTCTATCAACTATTCTTATTTTGATTTTACTCAATTTTGAAAGAGCTTAAATTTTATTTATCATGTTAAAAAAGTCTCAGTCGAACTAATATTATCAAAACAGTCATACGCCTATTGGGATTCTATGTCTTTTTTTAAAACTGTCTACCATATTGGATGCACTACTTGTATGGAGCACACCTTTCATACACCTAAAATTCGATAAAATAAATAATAATCTTGCAAATGAGATTGACAATACAGGGCAAATCGAATGCGTTTTACTGAGTGACTCAAGTCTATGCGGTGTCACATTAAAAGCTAATGGCAACATAAACGACTCTTTTCTAATAATGACTGCAAACATAAGAAGTATTAATCGAAACCTTGACCTACTGCTTGCTTTTTTATCTGCCACTGATGCTAATATGGACATACTCGTTTTGACGGAGTGCTGAACTAACTCAAACAACCCCCCACCCGACATCCGTAATTATTACAAATTTTGGACCAAACATAGCCTTAACCAAAATGATGGAGTTGTTGCGTACGTTAATACTAGTATTGCAGTCTCTGCCCATGAACCCGATCTTAACAAGGGCAATTGTCTCGTTCTGACCATTGGCAATGAATATGCTATTATCTGTTCCTATCGTCCGCCCTGCTTCAAGCATACATCAGCATACATAAACTCTTTAGAATATGTTTTGCAAAATATATCAACAGAGAATATTATTTTCACCGGAGACATCAACATTGATACACTACCTCACGCTACAACCGATTCAGCGGAAGAATACCTCATTCTAATGGCTATGTATGGGCAAGGAAGGACAAGGAAGGACAAGGAAGGACAAGGAAGGACAAGGAAGGACAAGGAATTAACAAACCTACCCGAATTAAAACATGCATCGACCACTTCATGGTAAAGTGTCGTAACCCATGGAGGACAGTCGTTTTCGAACAGCAATTGCCTGACCACTCACCTATATTATTAAATATTTATAAAGCTAAAGTCAAAAAACGAGTAAATAAGATACAAAAATCAACAGTAAATTACAACGATATAATGGATGAAATTTCTAACGAATGTTGGCAAAATCTATACAACAGTATGGACCCAAACATAATTCGAGATTCTAATGCAAAAATTATCTAAGATTATAAGTAACCATACTACAACACGTAATATTTCCAGACGATTTAGGCCTCTAAAACCATGGATCAATAGCAGTATAGTCAAATGTATAAAACGACGCGATAAACTACATAAATTAGCAAAAAACCACCCATACGACACCGAGATAAAGAACAAATATATTATTATCACATACAGAAATTCGTGCAACTACATAATCAGAAACCTAAAAACGAAATACTACCAGGAAAAACTAATAAGTAGTGATGGCAACATAAAGGAGACATGGGCTATAGTAAAAGAGATATGCAATATAAACAAACCCAAGGATTCCTCTGAGGAGCTTATTGGTGCTGGCTCATCGCCCGTTTGCTCACTAAACTCTGTTAATACATATTTCTCCATAGTATAACTTTGCAATCGACATACTGAACCAGCTAAATACGACCGAACAAAACCTAGCCGTACAAGCTAAAACATCAAACCCACCATTAAAATCAATGCTATTTTCACCCACTGATCCATACGAGGTAAAATCTATTATAATGAAACTTAGAACTCAGAGTGCTCCAGGCTGGGACAAAATTCCATCAAAACTCATAAAACAGAGTGTGCAGGCTCTTGCCAGACCCATAGCACATCCATGTAACCAAAGCCTCGTCTCGGGTTCTTTTCCAGAGATTTTTAAGAAAGCAGTAGTATGCCCAATTTTTAAGTCTGGAAACAAAGAAAATGTCTCTAACTACAGACCAATTTCCCTACTGCCAACCCTCTCGAAAATTCTAGAAAGAATTGTCATCAAGAGACTGATGAATCATTTAGAAAAAAAAAGTTTCTTAATAACAAACAATACGGGTTTAGAGTGGGTAGATCAACGGAGGATGCGGTTATAGCTTTTACAACAGCTCTTACAAATCACTTAGACCAAAGTGAGAAATGTATAGCAGTGTTTCTTGATCTGCGGAAGGCGTTTGACACCGTTTCTGTACCGATCCTTCTCACAAGGCTGGAGAACATAGGTTCTAGAGGTGTTACGCTGAAATAGTTCCAAAAATACCTATGTAATAGAACTCAACATACACGTATTGGTGAATATGTGAGTGATACTGCGGGCTGTAACTGGGGTGTTCCACAAGGTAGCACGCTGGCATCAACCCTGTTCCTCATATATATCAATGAATTGTGCAATGAAGTGACATCTGATGTTAAAATTTTCATGTTCGCAGATGACACTGTACTCTTGTTTCATGGCAATACCTGGCAACGAGTTTACCAACGTGCTGAATTTAGAATAGCAAAAGTGACAACATGGCTGGAAAACAACCTTTTATCACTAAACACCAGCAAAACAAAATATGTTTGCTTTACCAAATCATACCACGGAATTATCTCGAGCCAACTTGATCTGAAAATTCACATATATCCATGCAACCGCAACGAAAACCGTGCCAACTGTAGCTGTGGAACACTTACCCGAGTCTCCAGCGTTAAGAATGTGGGTATAATGATAGACGAGAGGCTCACGTGGTGCAATCAGATTGGGTCTTTAGTGACGAGGATCAGACAAATGATATATATTTTCAAAAGCCTTCGTATAGTTGCTAACACAGAATTATTGATCCGAACATAAAAAGCACTGTGCGAATGTTTAATTAGATACTGCATTTGTGTATGGGGTGGGGCTGGGAAGACATACCTCATCAACGTGGAACGAGCGCATCGCGCCTTACTCAAAGTACTTATGCACCTACCGACACCCGACTGAGACGCTATATGAAAAATGCAAAGTACTGTCTGTAAGAAGAATGTTTGTTTACGCATCGATCCTTCGTTACCATAAAAAAACCATACCCTTACTTCCTACTATACCCAGAAGAGTGGATCGCTGTCCAGTACCAAGGGTTAAATCCTCCTTCGCAAGAAAACATTTTGTGGTATAGGCTCCGCGAATATACAACGTTGTAAGCAAATCATAATTATCCTCTGAAGTCTCTAAGCAACAAAGACTTGAAAAAGCATTTAAATAACTGGCTACAGTCTAAAAATTACAAAGACATAGAAGATATGCTGAAATATGTGGAGTAAATACATCACAAACACAAGATATTAGCATGCTAAACATACACAAACACACACATTCACACGTACACACAAATGAGATACTCGTACTTCCTACAAATAAATCCAAATACTTATCCAAATACACATTAGCAATAATTAATTAGATCTGTGTTTTTAATATAGTTTAATATCACATAATTATTTTAATAATAAGTATATTATGCGACTCTGTAATGGGAGGACTCTGGTACCTGTAACACAGTTATACTAGCACAGGTGCCAAGGAACTCGCAATGTTATAAGCCTATTTATGTGTCATCATTAAATTTCATTTCTTTCAAATTTCATTTCATTTCATTTCTATAGAAGAATAGTTGATAGAATTCTCGAATTTTGTTTCTATATTCACTGCGACAGAAATGCAACATATAAAAGAGAATTATCAACACGATCGCAAGTATTGAAAAAATGTTATATATAACGGAATTTTTACGAATAATATCCTTTTTAATATTATATTTAGGACAACATATACAAAGTTGCATGTAATTTAATAAATGGTTGAAGCACTTTTTGCAAATCCTTGCTAATAAAATTATGAGGTAAAAAATTCATTTAATTAATTAGCATTTAATTTAAAAAATCACGAAACTAATTACGTGGCCTTTATTTTTATTAATTAAAAATAATATTTTACTTATTATCCTTGTATTTATACAATGGAGTTTGAAAATAATGAAAACAATATCACATTGTGTTTGTTTCTCAATATTAGCCGAGTTGTCCCTATTCCTACCTCTAAGGGAAAGAGGCGTGACGGTATGACGATAATAATGAATAAGTGACATATTTTCCTACTAACAAAATCTGACAAGTTTAATTTAAATATATTATGCCATTGATTTTCACAAGCAAACATCGAAGTAGATGGATTTGATGGTATTAATGGAACTTAAAGTAAAATTTGGACAGGACGACATAATCACTATCTTTGTGTACCTAGTAAAGATTTATGAAAACACTTTCATAAATTGAATTGAATGTTCATAATATAATATCTACCTTACCATTTTTGTAATAAATTTCTTAAAAACGAGCGGACCTAAGATATACACAAACACTCTACAATCAACTAAAATGAAAATTGTGGTGCATAATTTACTTAGCAAAGATTTGCAAAGCTTATTGAGACCTTTGAATTTCATGCAAATCTGTATATACTGTCCTAAATACAACATTAAGAATGATATTCTAAGTCCAAATTCTATTTTGCATAACTTTATTTCAATTTGTGCTATGATTTTGATATGTACTTTATTTTTCTTGCACTATTATTACAGTGATTTTAGAAGCAAACTTAGTGGTTTTTATCAAATATTGTTCTATTTTTTAGATTGTTTATTTTATATTACTGGATTCATCATTAATACTACTACTGCTGTCACTAAATCTAAAAACAACGTTGAGCTTGTGCTTTCTCTTCAAAAGATTTTTAACATTTTAAATTCTACAAGCTACATCAAGAATTTTGCCATGGGGAACTGGTTTAATGTATGGGCTCTCATTATAATTCACATAGCTTCTATGATCGCCCGCTGTATTGAGTACAATCAAGTTAACATTATGGTCATAATTACATCAATGCTATTACTTAGTTTGGATGCAAATATTATATATGCTTATAGATTAATTAGGATTCTAAAGAAACAAGTGGTTATTTTGAATAATGATATTTTAAAAAGTGAGAGAACAAAGTTATTATACGAAACCTACTACGAGATATTCAAATGTTATGAAATCTACAAGGAAACTTTGAACATTTTGGTAAGATTTGCTGTATATTGTTACGTGTTAGGGTTCGAAGGATTTGGAGAGAAAGACCTGCTGACTCTTTTAGAAGACTTTATTCACTAGCACTAGTTACACACTAAGCACTAACTAACACTAAGCACTAGGTCCAAACACTAAGTACTAGGTCCAAACACTAAGCACTAACAATGTCCTAGATCGTAGCCAAGTTGTAGGTTTCACTGGTATCACTCTTGATCACTTGTTTTCGCTCTCGAAGTCGCCTTTATCGTAGCTCGAACTGAACTGCCCGGGCTCGCCTCCCTGCCGCTATTTATATGCGCCGAGACGAGTTCCAGACCATTCCAGAATGTTCCCGACTGTGCGCGAACGTGATCGCCCGGAACGAATGTTTCTGGAAACTTCGGTAGTTCCTCTAACGCCATCTAGTATCTAATAGGGGTTTCACTCTGTTCGGTTCTTTAATTGGTTTTACTAGTTGCTGCTAGATGGCGCTAGCTCCTTTGTGTTTTGTGTGTTCGTAACACTACTCCCCTCTTAGAGATGCTCGTCCCGAGCATCGTTGTTACTACCATGGTAGCGCGCCAGACGGTCTATGTGTACCACTTTGAATGTCCCTCTTGGTTGCTTTTGAATCCTATAGGTCACATCATTCAGTCGGGTAACCACTTTGTATGGACCGTCCCACTGGTTCTGCAACTTTGGAGATTTCCCTTTCCGGCGAGTTGGGTTATGCAGCCACACCAGTGACCCTTCCTCGAAGCCGCTCGTGTTCGATTTCCGGTCGTATCTGGTTTTCATGTTCTCACTTGACTGTAACCCATTTTCCCGAACCAAGGCGTGTATATAGCGCATCTTTTCCCTTAAATCGCAGACATAGTCTTGTACAGTCTTTGGTTCCTCCGGTGACCCTCCTGTCAATAGGTCTACTGGTATTCGTAGTTCTCTACCGAAATTGACATACGCCGGGGTAGCTTTTATGCTCTCATGCTCGGCGGTTCGGTAAGACAGAAGGAAGAGTGGTATATACTTGTCCCAATCCTTTTGTTTGTCATCTACCAATTTCGCCAAATGCCTCTCAAGGGTCTGGTTAAATCTCTCAACCATTCCATCAGACTGCGGATGGTACGCGGTGGTCCTCGTCTTATGCATGCCCAAAATTCTGCACACTTCCTGGAACACCTGCGATTCGAAGTTCCTGCCCTGATCAGAATGGATTTCCAGAGGCACACCAAAGCGACATATAACTTCTTCGACTAACTTAGAAGCGACTGTTGTGGCTTCTTGGTTTGGTATGGCGAACACTTCGGGCCATTTGGTGAAGTAGTCAATGACGACCATAAAATACTTGTTTCCCGAATCCGTTACAGGAAATGGCCCAGCTACGTCAACTGCAATTCGTTCCCACGGTGCACCGACGTTATACAACCGCAGGTTCCCACGGCTCCTGGTCTGTGGTCCTTTTACAGCAGCGCAAGTAGTACATTTGCGGCACCAATCCTGTACATCATCTCGACAATGCAACCAGTAGAATCGTTCTCGCACTTTTGTTAACGTTCTCTTGACACCTAGATGACCTCCTGATACGCCATCATGTATTTCACGGAGAACATCTGGTACTCTCGTTCTTGGGACAATTATCTGAAGATGGAACTCTCTGCCGTTAGTCTTCTCCCATTTCCGGTAGAGTATTCCGTTTTGGAGTATCAGACTGTCCCATTGCGCCCAGTACGCCTTAGTGACAGCGCCAGTGGGTGCAACCTCACTCCATATTGGTTTTACGTCACCCCGTTTCTTCCATGTGATGATGTGCCGAAGGTCGTCATCTTTTTCTTGAGCCTCCCTCATAGCATCATTCTCCCAGAGACTCAAAGGATCTGTTCTCGTTAGTTTTAATGTTTCTTCATTGCATTCCTGCTTAACACAATGTTTGCAGTCCTCCGAACACGGCCTTCGTGAGAGTGCGTCGGCATTCCCATGTGTCTTTCCGCTGCGGTGTTCCGTCTTGAAGTCATACTCCTGGAGCTGTTCAATCCATCGAGCTACTTGACCTTCTGGGTTCTTGAATTGCAGTAGCCACTTCAAGGCTGCGTGGTCAGTTCGTAGTAAAAACTGTCTGCCGATGAGATATTTGTTGAAATGTTGTAGCGTCTTTACAACAGCCAGGAGTTCTCGTCTTGTCACACAGTAGTTTCTCTCTGGCTTGGATAAAGATTTGCTGAAATATGCAATAACAACTTCTCTTTCACCCTGTTTTTGAGATAACACCCCTCCAATGGCCGTGTTGCTTGCATCCGTGTCAACTATAAACTGACCTTCAGTTTGTGGATAACCCAGGATTGGTGTTTCACACAGATGTTTCTTCAGTTTCTGAAAAGAATCTTCACAAGTCTCATCCCAACTAAATTGTCGTTTATCTTCTGTCAGCCGATGTAATGGCTTGGCTATCTCTGCGAATCCCTTAACAAAACGCCTGTAGTACGAGCATAGGCCGAGGAATGCCCGCACTTCGGTTTTGTCCTTCGGGGTAGGCCATTTTTGAACTGCTTCCAGTTTCTCCGGGTCTGTCTGGATTCCATCACTGGAGATAATATGGCCGAGATAGTTGACCTTGCTCCTGAATAAATGACACTTTTCCGGGTTCAACTTTAATTTGGCTCCCTCTATTTTGGCGAAAACTCGCTCCAAGTTTCGCAAATGGTCCTCGAAGTCGCGGCCGACAATTATGACGTCATCCAAGTAGACTAAGCAAGCCTCTCCAACTAAGCCTGCCAGTACACACTCCATGAGTCGCTCAAATGTGGCAGGTGCGTTGCACAATCCGAAGGGCATGACGTTAAATTGCCATAAACCTTTACCGGTCGAGAAAGCTGTCTTCTCCTTGTCTTTTGGATGAATTTCTACCTGCCAGTAGCCAGACTTCAGGTCTAGGGTCGAGAACCATTTCATGCCACTCAGGGTATCTAAAGTGTCGTCGATTCGAGGTAACGGGTAACTGTCCTTCTTAGTGACATCATTGAGACGCCTATAGTCCACACAAAATCTCGTGCTACCATCTTTCTTCTTCACTAATACAACAGGTGAGCACCACGGACTTGTAGACGGTTCAATAATCTTATTCCTTCTCATGTCCTCCAAAAGGCCTTCAACTTCTTTTTCCTTTGCAATTGGTATCCGTCTTGCTCGTTGACGAATTGGTCTCTCGCTTCCGGTATCTATCCTGTGCTGAACCATTGACGTTCTTCCAAGGTCCCCTTCTTGACTGGAGAAGATATTCGCGTAGCGCTGCAAAAACTTCTTAGCTTTCATGCTCTGCGAATAAGTCAGATTACTCTTACAGTCATCGAGTAGCTTAGTCACTAAACCGTAATTATTGCTGTTTGCCGAGTCTGCGCCTGTCATCGAACTACACTTTTTCATCCAGACAACTTCCTCGCACTTTCCGATGACATCACCTTTGTTCAGGCAGATCTCGCGATCATCAAGATTCAAAACCCTGACCACAGCGTTTCTGCTTCCACTAACAAGGGTTCTCGCCGTCATCAGTTTTTGTGACGATGTCTTGGTAGGTGTGTCTTCGATCAACACGCATCTGTTTAACTTTTTCTTTCCAGCTGGCGGCAGTTCCACCAGTACCTGAGCTTCCGCTCGTCCAGGTATGATGACTTTCTGTACACATGCGACTTTCCCGCAGGCGCCTCCAAGAATGAAGATTTCTTCTTCACCACACTTGAAAACTCCGTCTGCGACATTAATTCTGCAGTTGTGTTTCTTCATGAAATCCAAACCCAATATGCAATCATCCACAATCTCAGCCACGATTACGTTATGAGAGTATGAGGACCCCCCTACATACATCGTAACTGACGTTTCTCCCAGGACGGGTATTGGCTGACCGGAGGCAGTAAGAAGCCGACAGTTAATTCTCCTCTTGTGTCCCGTTGCGGTTTTTACCAGACTTGGGTTCACTATTGTTCTAGAGGCTCCTGTGTCCAGAGTCATTTTGCAATCCGTCCCGTTAATAGTCCCCTGAATCGCAAGACTATTCCCGCTGCATGCCTGGGAGATAACAGTTATCGGGGCTCCCTCCGCGTCAGCCAGTACTCGCCCCTTAGTCCTGGCTTTTATTCGTTTCCCTGATCCCGGGCAAGAGAAAAAGCCCCCTGCTTCTTCAGCACCTCTATTTGTTCCTCGAGTCTGTTCATCCTGGCCATCTGGGTTTCCTTCTGCGGGCAGTTGAGCTGAAGATGGCCCCTCTCACCGCACTTGTAGCACATGGCTCCAGAACTTTTCTTCGTAGGGGCCTTAACCTCCTTGACTTCCTCAGAGACCTCGCGGATCTTATGCGTATGCCGTATGTCATAACGAACAGCCTCGACCTCCAAAGCATGCGCCAATGCTTCTTTTAGCGAGGTATGGTGACGAAGCCTCACTGCAGTTCTGACCTCCAGGTCTTTGATTCCGTCGACAAATGCTTGCACAATATTCGTGTCTACCATCTTGGTGTCGGCTCCTGGGTGTGCCTTCCTGACGAGTTTTTCAATTTCCAACGCCCATTGTTGTAGTCCTTCTCCTGAGCGTTGGACTCTGTCACGCAGTTGGGCACGGAACACGTGCTCCAGGTGTCGCTCCCCGTATCTGGATTCAAGTGCCTCCATCAGGTCTTGGAACCCATTTCCTGTATGTGGCAGTGCTTCCAGGACCGTCAAAGCTTGCCCTCTTAGCGCAACAGTGAGAGCGGTCAAGCATTGTTCTTCCGTCCATCTGTTGGCAGTAGCAACCGTCTGGAATTGCTGACGATAAGCGTTCCAGGAAGTAGAGCCGTCGTATGGCGGAACTTTCACTCTTGGTCCTTGTGCCACTCCGATAGTTCCACTAGAGATCGCAACTCCCGTGGTTTCAAGGCGCACTACTTTCTTCTGTAGTTCAATGAGGCCGGTTTTCACATTTTCGACATCCAATCCTAACCCGGTAACTCGTTCTTCCACTACGTCGACATCTTTTCGAAGCTTAATCACCGTGTTACTAACATCATTTATAGCACAAAGCACTTTTTCTTGGAGGTCTTTTTGTTGCTCTTGTGATTCTTGCAAAGCGCCGAACTTGCGTTCTATCAGTTCAATTAAACTTCCTAATTGAAGTGCTGCTTGAGGAACTGACGCTACCGTTCCGCTGGTGGGCGTGGCTTGTCTAGTGGGCGTGGCCTGTGTGGTGGGCGTGGCAAGGTGGGCGGAGCCAGTGGGCGGAGCTTGTCTAGTGGGCGTGGCCGGTGTGGTGGGCGTGGCAAGGTGGGCGGAGCCAGTGGGCGTGGCTTGAGTCTGAGTAGGCGGAGCCTGGGCCTGTGTGGGCGGAGTCCGATGGGCGTGGTCGGTGGGCGTGGCATGGTGGGCGTGGCCAGTGGGCGGGTCTAAGGGGGCGTGGTCGGTGGGCGGGGCCTGGTAGGTGGGGCCAGTGGGCGGTGCTTGGTCCACAGCGGGCGTGGCCTCCGCAGCTCGTTGTGCCCTTGTCCTGACGCCCTCGAAGTCCTCTCTCGGAGTCAATGGCATCTCCAAATCTCACTTCCGACACCAGTTGTTACGTGCTAGGGTTCGAAGGATTTGGAGAGAAAGACCTGCTGACTCTTTTAGAAGACTTTATTCACTAGCACTAGTTACACACTAAGCACTAACTAACACTAAGCACTAGGTCCAAACACTAAGTACTAGGTCCAAACACTAAGCACTAACAATGTCCTAGATCGTAGCCAAGTTGTAGGTTTCACTGGTATCACTCTTGATCACTTGTTTTCGCTCTCGAAGTCGCCTTTATCGTAGCTCGAACTGAACTGCCCGGGCTCGCCTCCCTGCCGCTATTTATATGCGCCGAGACGAGTTCCAGACCATTCCAGAATGTTCCCGACTGTGCGCGAACGTGATCGCCCGGAACGAATGTTTCTGGAAACTTCGGTAGTTCCTCTAACGCCATCTAGTATCTAATAGGGGTTTCACTCTGTTCGGTTCTTTAATTGGTTTTACTAGTTGCTGCTAGATGGCGCTAGCTCCTTTGTGTTTTGTGTGTTCGTAACAATATTTTTATTGGAAATTCGCTTTTATTTTATTTATTTATTTTACTGTTTTTAGATTCTTTATCATGCGGTAGGATCTCTACTACAATCTATAGTACACACGAAGATGTCTTTTGATCTTTTGCGTTCTGAGAATCTCTTTCATTTCTATGTAAGTATTCTTATAGCTTATTTGTAGTACCTATACATGTTTAGAAAGATTTTGAATCTTCGATTTTGAATGTTTAGATAAAAACATACATGTTTCTTTTTTATTCATAAATAAATAAATATTCATGGACATTCACACAACGTCCTCTGGTCCCAAGATAAGCTCATACGCTTGAGTTATGGGTAACAGAATACGTATAGAATACATAAACTACTTTTCTTTTGTAAATACATACTTATAATACATAGAAACACCCAGACGCAGTATAAACATTTGTATGACAATTTTAAATATCACACAAATGATTGTCCCGGTGATTGTTTCTATGTGGGTGTTGATGTCTTTTAATAATAACAACCAACTACAATTAAAAAGAAAACGTTTTCAATCGTCAATTCATTGAAATATTAATATTTTATGAATAAATAGCTATTGCCCGGGATTTTACCTGCTTTTAAAGTTATTGAGCCCCCTGGTCCCGAATATACACTAAGCATTAACATATTGTATAAGAAAGCCATTATTTTGAACTAATCTATCTAATAAAAAAACATCAGATAATCCGTTGCGTAGTTTGGAAGATAGAAGTCCATATAGGGACATACATACATAACGACTTTGTTTTATAATAAGTAAAGATGTTGGATTTGTCGAAAACGTATGAAACGCTTTTTCAGTGCAAAAATATACCTAGAGTAAGTCTTATGTGTTACTGGATTGGAAAAAATATAGTATTACATAGCATCCTTGCCACACAATGTGAATATTTTTACGAAGCAGTTAACAAAATACAGGATTCGTGTACACTAAAGTTGGGATCCAATTGCTCAGGTAAATAATTTCAAAATTTTAGTTAACACTGATAATTACACAGATTCTTTCTTTCTTTTCCTGTGACGAGAACTTAGTGGGCCAGATAAGAAGGCAATATAACTGTATCTGAAACACCATGTGACCTACGTGTGGAGGGTAGTATCTACGTAAATAATATCAATAGCTGTAGTGTAGGTATCGGTGAATGGTTTGACTCCAAAAATCCTGTTACAATACATCAAGAGACTTGACGTCTTGCAAGTCAGTGAGAGCCCAGATGAAATAAGCAGTCTTTTAAGACAGTGCCCTTATAGTCCATCTATTTCTATAAAATCAAGCCTTGCCGCTCCGACTCAATATTGCCAAGCTCGTCGGAGTTGAAACAATGTCCTTTCCCGATATGTGTTGGAAGTATCTTAATAGTAAATAGTATTAAAACGATTACATTTTTTACCGAACTAAACTTTGGCCGGGACTTAATTGAATTCCAGTAACTAAGGCCTACAATAGGACAATACGTATCGACATACATAAACTAAAAAGCGTGATAATAAACATCAACACCGAAAAAATGCGAAATTTAGCGTACTAATATGTTAATACTTTCAGCATCAACGAAGAAAACATACAAGAATATCAGAAGATTACACAATTCTATGTTTAAAAAGATAAGTGTATGTGGCTTCTTCGATGTAAATGCTATGTTACCAGTGGCTCTTGTTGGACTTCTTACACAGTATATGATTGTTCTTCTACAGTTTGCACTTTTGTAGTATTTTAATAAATTTGTACTGTTTTGTCAATGATTTCATTTAATTAAGTCCTTATGCTTATACTTTGCATCAATTCATTTATTACCATGCTGTTGACATTGTTAATAAGATACTTATTTGTGTTATCTTTTTTTTAAACCCATTAATGTCTCACTGTTATATTCAGGCGTCGTCTACTTCGGGAGGGTATTTTGATAAATACTACAATATCTTAAGACGCAGACACGATAGCACTTGTGACCTTTGAGACAGCATTTATAACGACAAAAAAAAAGCTTTATACCAATTTACAACTTTATTAATTATATTTTTCCGAGGTTGATCCCTATGGTTTCCTAAAATGGCTAGGCTTCTATCTTCGTCGAATAGCTTGACATTATGATCAGTGTAAATAGGATATAGATAGCCATTTGGTCCAGAGCAGATTGTAAGTGTGGGCACAAAGACTGGAGAATGTGGGCTCAAACTAAGCAGAACAGAATACCTGTTCTACAACTTCGGTGGTCTCCCCGGTCGTGTGCCCATAACTCTGGATGGATAATTTATAAATTTTATTACTTTATATACAGCTACTCCAAATTCTAAGCGTACCAAGCCACGAGCAATAAGTAGTCATTAAGAATAGTAATCATTCTTGTCACATTATGATGAAATATTCGTTAACGTATAGTATACATCAATAACACCTTATCTAATGACGTATCATTTCATTTACTCATTACACACAGAATAGTAGCTTTGTTCAAAGTATTAGTACTGATTAAAAGCAATTCTAAATACCCAACTCATTTAAACGTAGAAGTATTACTTGATAATAAATTAGATGATGAAACCCAAAAAGTTTTCTATCCTTTTAAAATTACTCTATATACGCTTCTAACGTCAAAATTCACAATACAAGATAACTTTATCACACCAAACAGATAAAATATTATTATTATTTTGTTCATGTTATGAGAGAGAGAGAGAAAGAGAGAGAGAGAGAGAGAGAGAGACAGGGAAACGCGCACGCCGCACGGCTTACAGCTATAGCAAAAAGTGTCGTTACATCTTTAGGTCTTAATTTTTTATTAGAGCGAGATTAGCGAGATTGGCGAGATTAGCGCGTTAAAACAAACAAACGAACTCTTCAGCTTTATAAATATTGTTACGAACACACAAAACACAAAGGAGCTAGCGCCATCTAGCAGCAACTAGTAAAACCAATTAAAGAACCGAACAGAGTGAAACCCCTATTAGATACTAGATGGCGTTAGAGGAACTACCGTACATGCGCGAATCTTCTAGAAACATTCGTTCCGGGCGATCACGTTCGCGCACAGTCGGGAACATTCTGGAATAGTCTGGAACTCGTCTCGGCGCATATAAATAGCGGCAGGGAGGCGAGCCCGGGCAGTTCTGTTTGAGCTACGAGAAAGGCGACTTCGAGAGCGAAAACAAGTGATCAAGAGTGATACCAGTGAAACCTACGACTTGGCTTCAACCTAGGACATTGTTAGTGCTTACTGTTTGGACCTAGTGCTTAGTGTTTGGACCTAGTGCTTAGTGTGTAACTAGTGCTAGTGAATAAAGTCTTCTAAAAGAGTCAGCAGGTCTTTCTCTCCAAATCCTTCGAACCCTAACACGTAACAATATTAATATATTTTGCAATTAAAAAATAAACATGTTTTCTTCCTTTACAATATACTAGCTATTGCCTGCAACTTCGTACGAGTAGAATTTAGAAGCCAATCCTTAAGAAAATATACAAAAAAACCATCCTCTTGAACCACTCTATCATTTAAAAGAAACTGCGTTAAAATCCGTTGCGTATATTTGAAGACATAAGCTCACATAGGGACATACATACAAAAATACTGACTTTGTTTTATAATAACTAAAGGTAAGCTCAGCCGCTGACAAATAATTTTAAGTAATATTAAATTGTAGTATTGCAATTAAGTAGTTGGTCAAAAGTGTAATCAAACTCATTGGTAATTCTGCATCTACATAAAACATTCTGCATACGTTGATCTTGCTAAATTTCTGCTGGTTCAAATAAATTATTTGCATCCACATTTTTTCTGTAAAATAATGAAAAAAAAAAATCAGTATTCCTTCAGTATTTTACAAGGATTTTCCAATAGACTACAAAGAGACTGTAAAAGACGATATAAATAAAAAATAAATTGTAGCACATTTTATAAAAAAAGTTCAACCGATTGTACGTGCTTTTGAAATTTGAGGTTTTTTCTCGATTTCTCAGGAAATAACCATCAGATCCTGACCTAGTTCCAATGGGACCAAACAGGTAGCACTAGCTTTCAAATAAAAAAAGAAAGCGTTAAAATCGCTACGCCCGTTCAAAAGTTATGAGGTAACCAACATAAAGGAATAAATAAAATAATAATACAGCCGAATTGAGAACCTCCTCCTTTTTGAAGTCAGTTAAAAATACGGTTTATAGAATAGGTACTAAGTTACTTAGTTAATGTGCAAACGTTATCAAAAGATGGCGTTGTAAACAGATTGACCGATGATTTAGACTTTACACCTTATTTTTAATCCCTACTAATATTATAAATGCGAAAGTAACTCTGTCTGTCTGTCTGTTACGCTTTCCCGCTTAAACCTCTCAACCGATTTTGATGAAATTTGTCAATCTTTAGACCCTGAGAAAGGACATAGGCTACCTTATATGACGAAAAAAAAAAATTTCCAAATTCCACGCAGACGGAGTCGCGGGCAACAGCTAGTTATGAATAAACCAGAATTTTCTAGAATGGATGTTTGATAAATTACAACAAAATAAAGTTAATTAAATACCTGAGTAATTTGAATCCATCAATTGGATAACACAAGTCGTATCTACTTCCTCCATAGCTGCATAGAATTTTTCGCAATATATGCAAAATATTGTATCGACCAATATATCTTTTAACATCCACGTTATATTGGTCACCAAAAGGTTCTGATGTAAAAATAAAATAAATAAATAAAAATAAAAATAATAATGGGCCTTTATTTTGCACAACGTATAAGCATTGCCATCCAACGTGGCAATGCTGCCAGTGTTCTGGGCACTTTACCAGTTGAGGACGATGCGGAGGAATATCTTGAGGCATAACTTTATTTTATTTGTGAGTTTTTATTTTTTCAGCTTTGTATATAATTTTGCCTACTTTAATTTAAAAATAAAACATTGTAAATATTTTATTTAAAAAATCTATAACCGGAGCAGAATTAAATAAATAAATAAATAAATATTCATGGAAATTTCACACAGCATCCTCTGGTCCCAAGCGAAGTTTATTATGCTTGTGTTATGCGTACCAGAATACGGATATAATATATAAACTAGTTTTCTTTTGTAAATACATACTTATAATATAGTGAACACCCAGACGCAGTACAAACATTTGTATGACAATTATAAATATCACACAAATGATTGTCCCGAGCGGGAATCTTACCCGCGACCTCGTAAACTGAAGTCCACTACCCGAACCATTAGACCGCGGGGCCCATTAAGAAAAAAAGTAAATAATCATCAAACATAATCAATCATCATTCTCCTGTTTTTATACCGTAATTTAGAATCGACGCAGCATGTTGCCATGTTATAGGTTCTGGCAGATTTTTTGACGGGCTTCGTGGTCTAGTGGTTCATATAATGAACTGCCTTCATGAGGTCTCGTGTTGGATTCCCGCTCGGGACAATCATTTGTGTGATGTTTATATTTGTAATACAAATATTTGTACTGCGTCTGGGTGTTTCTATGTATTTAGGTATGTATTTACAAAAGAAAAGTAGTACATCCGTATTCTATCCGTATTCTGGTAGGTACCCATAACACAAGCATATAAGCTTAGCTTGGGACCAGAGGATGTTTTATGAAATATGCATAAATATTTTTTTATTTATTTTTATGACCAGCCGCCTGCCTGACTTCAACACTACTCGAGTTACAGGTGTCATGCAAAGTGGTTGCCTCGGTGGACTTGGACTTGGGGAGGTAACACTGGTATTCTTTTTGTCCGTAACCCCACGGATATACGGATGGGACTATGTGACGACGAAGAAGTTACAAGGGGCTTGTATACTTCTCTACACTCCCTTATTCGCCTTGTACAATACCCACGGGAACAAATGAGATGGTCCTATTCAATTCCACTTAATTTTTATTATAATATGTTATATAATAAACAAAAATAATGTTACAAAGAAAAAAACTTAAAAGTACAGCTTTTATTTAATTTCTTTTTAGCTACTTATTGGTTTAATTTATACATTTATGTCATATATACCTACATATTCTTACGCTTTTTTTTCATGGAAGTAGGCAGAAATTTTATAACGCATCTATTAAGATCTAAACACACTACTTGGGCTTCAATTACACTCGTACATAACGGACATGCATGCACGACGCACATAAGCGATACGCACTTGAGCTTTTGAATTCTATTAAGGGCATCACAAACAGTTTATTAATAATATATTAATATAGAGAGAAAGGGACAGATGTAGAAAGAAAAAAAAAAGACATATGTTATATTAATTTACCGAGATGTATCTATACTTATGATGTCACCAAAAGATAAATTTGCCTCTTTCTCGATATCTAATATATAAAATTCTCGTGTCACAATGTTCATTCCCATACGCCTCCAAAACGCCTTGAACGATTCTTATGAAATTTAATATGCATATTCAGTAGGTCTGAGAATCGGCTACTATCTATTTTTCATACCCCTAAGTGATAAGGTATAGTCAAGGCATTTTCCGTTTATCTCCTCACCAGGGTGCTGTAAAAGCCAGCTAAGATAGGTTTTACACAGATGACATCCTCTGTGAGAGACGAAAAATCCGAAAGTAAACCCTGTGCCAACACGCCTGGTCAGCACGAGACAGTAGACCATAATCCCTCCCAAAGTGGAGGAGGCCCATGCCCAACAGTAGATCGTTAATGGGCTGGAGAGAGAGAAGTGATAAGTGTTGTCCACCCATAACATTCATATGGCAAAACAATGTTTGCAGGGCAGCTAGTATTAATGTATATTAATATGCCGTGTGTGACGGCCCTTTATGCCTTTTTATTTTTTAACTAGCAGTGCCCGCGACTTCGTACGCGTGGAAATAAGAAACGAAAAATTAAATGAACTAACAATAACGCCATTTTACAGCTAATTAGTAAATCGTCAGTGTGGTTCTCTTTTCTTGCACAGATCTAAAGAAGTAACACACACGGCCCAATGTCATTTTAGTAAATGATATCTCAGAGCTTCATCATGCCTTTTTAGGTCTTTGTACAAACCCTTATACTCTCAATACGGTGTCCGTCTGTCTGTATATCCACTCGTTAACCTTTTTTTACTCAGCCACGGCTGAAGTTGTTAATTTGAAACTTATACCAAATGTAGATCTATGCGGTCCCTTGCTGAAAAAGATACAACCAATAATTTTGATCTACGCATTCAGAAGATATAACCGAACTACAGCCATTTTTGAGTAATTTCCACTTTCGCTAGGGAATCAAAATTTACAGGTTACTTCCCACTATCCTAGAGACTTGAAATATGGCATGGTCCAAAATGAATAAATAAAAATACTTCATTATATTAAAGCGTATATAAATAAGAATTTTCCACACAATGTCCTATAGTCCCAAGGTAAGCTTTATATGCTTGTGTTATGGGTACCAGAATACGGATAGAATACATAAACTACTTTTCTTTTGTAAATACATACTTATAATACATAGTAAACACCCACCCTTATAATACCATAAACATGGCTCTTAATTTTTTATCCGTGAGGACCTATAATTCGCTTGCTGATAAATATTTCTTTTTTGTTCATATTGATTGAAAAGCTGTTGGTCTTCCTTGAAATAAATAAATCTAATAAATAAATAAAAATTAGATAATTTTGTTGTTCTATCTTTTAAAGTTTAAGCAGCGTACGCAAAATAGTTAACTCTTTTAGTTGATTTTTTTCCGAAAAACCCAAATATTTTACGGAACCCTAATTTTTCCAAAAGAAATCTAGCCTATTTTAAGCGCAGATAATGTAGCTTTCAAATGGTGAAAGAAATTTAAAAAACAGTCTAGCAGTTTTTGAGCCTATTGACCATACGCCAACGCCGACGCCGACGCCGCTGTCGATGCCAACACCTATAAAACTAACTCAGCACCGATACCTCGGGGTTTGAGCAACGCAACGACCATACGCCGGAGGCGTCGGCGAAGCCGGCGCCGACGACGACGCCGACGCCGAAGCCGACGATGACGTCGACGCCGACGCCGACGTCGTCGCCTACGCCGCTGTAGAAGCCAACGCCTATAAAAACCAACTCAGCACCAATACGTCGGGATTTGAGCAGCGTAACGACCATACGCCGACGCCGACACCGATGCCAACACCTATATAAACCAACTCAGCATCGATACGTCGAAATTTGAGCCACGTAACTACCATACGCCGACTCAGACGACGACGCCGACGCCGCTGTCGATGCCAACACCTATAAAAACCAACTCAGCACCGATACGTCGGGATTTGAGCAACGTAACGACCATACGCCGGAGGCGTCGGCGAAGCCGGCGCCGACGACGACGCCGAAGCCGACGTCGACGCCTATAGAAACCAACTCAGCACCGATACGTCGGGATTTGAGCAGCGTAACGACCATACGCCGACGATGACGCCGGCGCCTATAAAGACCATCTCAACACTGATCCGTCGGGGATTGAGCAGCGTAACAACCTGTACAATACTGACTTTAACACACACTAAGACGCCGTGACACATGGTATCCTTATAAATTATTGCATATGTGTTAATCTGATATGTAAGCTATATTATTGCAAAGTTTCACGATAATCCATCCAGTAGTCTTTACGTGAAAGAACAACAAACATCCTTACATTCATACATTCAACCATACATCGAAACAATGGAGTATAGATAGATGACCGGGGAAACGTTCTCGTTGCTCAGCGAACAGTTTAACTTTATTTTATCACGCGTAATTCTTTTTTCGTCATATCTCCGAAGATATTCCTTGAAATTGCATGCTGTAAAAAGCAGTTATTATCTATATTAAATGCGTAAGCTAACTAAGGTATTTAATTTGATAAAAAATGTTTCTATATACACATAAATAGCTTTTGAAAATATCCTATTGAATTTGATAATTTTGTTGACGTTCTTATGGGTACAGCGGGTTTTCCTTAAAAGATAGACATATGGCCTCGCGGACTTTTTTAAAGATCTATAGGTAACAAACAATTTCTTCATACATTACTTTGTTGTAAGTGATGAAGCGGTATCCGAACTCGAAAGACCAAAATTATGGTCATGCGGATGCGGCGGTCTTGAATAGACCAGAAATTAAAGCGGGGAAATTATAGTAGAGTTATGTGATTTGAGACGAACCAATATTGTAGAACACACAAATGTTTGAATGGTACTCACCTCTGGTCATTCACGCACCTTTCCTGGTGTTGCTAGTTATAGAGGAGGCATCTTAGGTGGTACCACCATTCACCATACTATGTGATGTTCACTGGTTCTTGATCTTATGCTTAAGCACTCCCAAGCGATAGTTCATGCGGTTTATAAATATAATTATATGCAGTGCGAAAATTACATGACACCAATTTTTCTTGCAATGTGACAGGCGGATGACATCTTGTTATATCTATATTATTTTACTCTTTGGACAGCTTCTACAGAGGTTTACACTCTCGCTTGCGTAGCTTTGCGAGGGCGGTGAAGACAAGCTTTCCCATTCGTACACAGATGGCGCTCAAACAATATTGGCATAGAAAGTGGCGCAAACATCCTCCCCGGCTTGAAATACCGTAAGGATTTCAAAGATAAATGCGTATACACAATAATCATGGGTATATGAAATAATAACAAGACAAAAAATCTCTATGTGAATGCGGGATATGCAATGAATAGATAATTAGAACATGCGGAATGTCATTTGAAAAATATGTGTTTAATATGATGT
This sequence comes from Orgyia antiqua, assembly GCA_916999025.1. NCBI lineage: Eukaryota > Metazoa > Arthropoda > Insecta > Lepidoptera > Erebidae > Orgyia > Orgyia antiqua. Next base: position 29,760,872 of record OU779871.1, read on the forward strand.
ATAAATACATTAATAATGGTTAACTAAATGATAAGCGGTATGCGGTTTTACAATATGCGGTAATGCGATATATATTTAAAATTATACTAAAAGACTAAATTAAATGAGTTACTGAGTAGGAAGGGGACATAATTTTACTACGGGACGTTTGAATAATCCAGCTGTGGAACGAACTAAGGCAACGCGAACGACTCCGTCCCGCGACGGATATACTTGCTCAATAACACCCGTAGGCCAATGAAGCGGCGGCGTATTATCTTGATGAATTAGAACCAATGTTCCAACCTTAACAGGTGCCTGAGGAGTATTCCATTTCTGTTTTGATTGTAGCGTATGCAAATAGTGTAAATGCCACTTCTTCCAATAACTCTGAACTAAACTATCTAAAAGTTTCTTTCTATTAGAAAGACTAACAGTCGGATCGATATCATATGCAGGTAGCGATTGTAATGGTGTTGTATTGAGAAAATGAGCTGCCGTTAAAATAGTGTGTGGCTGATCAGACAACAAACAAAGCGGGCGCGAGTTTAATATACATTCGATTTGAGTTAATAAAGTTAACAATTCTTCATAACAAAGCAATTGTTTTCCGATTGTGCGATACAAAAGCATTTTTACTGATTTTATATTGCCTTCCCATAGACCACCCCAATGAGGTGCCCTAGGTGGAATATTATGCCAGGTAATTCTACGATTATTTAATTCGTTTTGAAATGCAGTGTGAGTGTCTTTGTTAGATAATAAAGTATATAACTCATCCAACTGTTTTTTCGCGCAAATAAAGGTGCTGGCGTTATCAGAATAAAGACAAGAAACGGGTCCTCGCCTAGATAGAAAACGTTTCAAAGCGTCCAAGAACGACTCCGTGGTCAAATCCGATACAATTTCCATATGTATAGCCTTAGTGGTCAAACAAACGAAGAGACAAATATACGCCTTTTGACTTCTAACTCCACGTTTGCGTGCAAGAGTAATATTAATTGGGCCAGCGTAATCTATTCCCGTGTGACTAAAACATTTAGCTTCTTGCACCCGAGCAGGTGGCAAGTCAGCCATCATAGGAGTTGGATACGAAGGTGAAAACTTGAAACAAAAATTACACTGCCTTATTCGTTTTCTAATTAAATTACGAGCGCAAAGTATCCAGTATCTTTGTCTTAATAAAGACATGACAAGATGAGAACCAGAATGACAGTTAGAGCGGTGACAATCATCGATTATTAAGTCAACAATGTGATCATGTCGGGGAAGTAATATTGGATGACGGTTTTCAAACGGTAAATTAGCGTTTGCTAATCGTCCACCAACGCGAAGTAATCCGTTTGCGTCCATAAATAAGTCAAGCTTTCTCAACGTAGGTGATGGTAAGTTACCAATTTTGATGTTTTTAATCTCACCACTAAAGTATTTAGTTTGTAAATGTCGAAGCAGAATATTTTCTGCTAGATCCAAATCCGAAACTTGTACGGATGTCGATCGGGGCAGTTTTCGAACGAAACGTAAAATATAAACAATAATTCGTATTAATTTCTTCCAGGATGATACCCGAGGTGCGAGCTCAAGAAAAATGGAAGTCTCTAAGTTAGATATAGCGGTTAAGGTAATCGATGATTTCAGTTCAGGTATATTGTCGACCACGAAAGAAGATTTGAATGGTTTTATTGGCCATTCAGCGGTTGGAAACTGAACCCAAGTTGGGCCGTTCCACCAAAGCGCATTGTCAAGAAGTTGTGAAGGTAACAAACCTCTAGAAAGGCAGTCACTAGGATTTGAATTACCATTTATGTGATAGAAGCGATCAGGAGATAATAATTCCTGTATTTTACTAACGCGGTTGGCAACGAAGGTTTGCCAGCGATGCGGTTGCGAATGAATCCAGGATAGCGTGATCATGGAATCAGAAAATGCGAAAATATTGTTTAGCGGAAATTTATCAACAAAAGTGCGGTTAACCTGATTGACCAGTTTAGCGAGTAATAAGGCAGCACATAACTCAAGTCGTGCTAGCGATACAGTTTTCAATGGAGCAACCTTAGACTTCGCACATACCATATGCACGGTTATATTCCTGTTGGGGTTAGTCACATGCAAGTATATGACACAACCATAGCCTTTGAGACTTGCATCACCGAAGGCAAGCAAGTTTATCGTACATCCTGGGCCGATACCCAAATGACGGGGTATTTGTAATTTTGATAATAGTGGTAATTCCCCTTTAAATTTAATAAAGCGTTCAATCACATCAAAGGGTGGATTTTCATCCCATTCTATTTTTAAGAGCCAAAGTTCTTGTAATAAAAGTTTAGCGTACAAAATTACAGGTGCTGCAAAACCCAAAACGTCAAACAACCGAGCGATTGTGGAAAGTATATCGCGTTTAGTGTTACCTACAGACGCGCTTGAAGTAGAGTACGAGAATATGTCTGCAGTAGGTATCCATTTTACACCCAAAACCTTCAAGGTGTCTTTGTCGTCAGTGAATTCAATAGGCGCGCGATGCGATTCTGGTAAATGAGCTAGAAGCTCAGGTGAGTTGCTTGCCCACTTTACCAAACTAAATCCGCCTGCTTGGAATAGCGCGAGTAGTTCGTCTGCCAGACGCTCACCATCTCCAACAGTATTTACAGAAGTAGTCAGATCATCCATATACAATTCTTTAGTGACAACTTCTGCAGCGTAAGGAAAGCGTTCACCCTCATCTTGGGCGAGCTGACGGATAGTTCGCATAGCCAAAAATGGACTTGAACGAAGGCCGAAAGCTACTGAATTAAATTGAAAAATGCGTAGGGGTTCGTTTGAGTTAAAACGAAATAATATCTTCTGATATTTACGATCCTCGTCTGTTAAAAGGATTCGCAAATACATCTGTCGTATATCAGCAGTTATAGCGATTTTAAAAAGACGAAAATTTAACAGAAGCGAAAATAAATCAGCCTGCAAATTAGGCCCTGTATGTAGCAGCTCATTAAGAGAAGTGCCTGTGTCGGTTTTTGCACTTGCATTAAGAACGATGCGAGTTTTTGTGGTCGCCTTATCTGGTCTTACCACAGCGTGGTGCGGAATGAAATATCCTGTAGTCGTAGCAGCGACAGAGAAAGAAATTTCTGATAAATAACCCATTTGCAAGTAATCATTGATGACGTCATTGTAGGCTTGATGTAAAGCAGGAAGCGCTTTAAACTTGCGTTCTAATGCATCTAGTCTGCGCTTAGCGGTAAAGAAAGAGTTGCCCAACAATTTGGGATCGCCTTTAAAAGGCAGCGAAACAATATAACGTCCACTAGAAGATCTAGTAACTGTTGAACTGTACAATTTCTCACACTCATTATTATCTGAACTGATTATGTTTAAATCAGGTACCTCCTCTATCTCCCAAAATTTTGCGATATTATTATTTATATCATTTATCAACGGACCGAAGGACCAGACTACATTCCTAGGGTTGAACGCAGGTGTTTCCCCCATGACAATATAGCCAAGCGTTGTTTCGAAAGCATAAAGTACGTTGTGATGAGCATCAGAATTGTCAGCGCATGATGGCGGAAGTATTTTACCTCCGAGCATAATATGTGCGAATACTTGCGCTCCGAGAATCGCATCAATATTCCCGGGCGAGTACCAAGATGCATCAGCCATCGGCAAATGCTTAAAGCAATTCATTTCCTCTGAATGAATCACATGCGTAGGCAACTTATCAGTAATCTGGTTAACTACTAATAATATTAAATCATAATAAGCATCAGAGACGCGCGATTGAACTGTGAGCGATACGTAGCCTATAACAGGCGCAGAAAGCGAGCCTACTGTATTAAGTGACGAGTTTTGTAGCGGTTGAATATTAAGATTTAATTTATCGCAAGACGCAAGCGTAATAAGATTGTTTTGTGAAGCACTATCAATTAGACATCGTATTGTAGTACATGTACCATTATTAGGAACGTAAACTTGTGCTGTAGGCAAAACAATAGATTTATTTAATTGTAAGCGAGATTGTTTATCAATTTTATTGTTATGCATTTGGTTAGAATGCATACATACCGAAGACTGCTGTGTATCGGCCACGGGCAAGCTACGGTCCACGAAAGCGCTACGCGTCGTGTCTACGTGACCGTCTTGTTTCAATGCGTGTGAATTATCTGAACTAATGTTCTGTGGCAATTTGGACTCAAAGTGCAATAGCGTATGATGCTTTTTTGAACACACCTTACACACATTACCCGAGCGGCAATTATTAAGTGAGTTATGTTTTGTGGAAAGGCAATTTATACAGCATTTATTATTTTTAACGTAATGAAAGCGTTCCTTAATAGGCATTTCTTTAAATTTAAGGCATTTATATAAGTTATTATGCTCTGTGTGTTGGCAAAGTATGCAAGGTTTATTAAAATTATTATTCAAAATAGCGAAGGTGTGAGACACTTTAGATGTAGGCTTTGTTGACTTATTCTGAGAATGAATACCTCTCGGGGACTGATGCGTGATGATTGGTTGTTGAAGAACTGTGCTACGTTCTAGTACCTTAATTCTATGGCGTATAAAATTAATTAGATCAGCGCTAGTGGGTATAGTTTTATCGTGAATGAATAACTCAAAGTCCTTTACTAATTGGGAATCAATCTTTTTAAGCGCAAGGTTTGTAAATATGAAATCCGATAAATCCTCAATTTCTAATTGTTTTAGTGCAGCCCACGGTGAATGTATTCGTTCTATAAAATTATTTAAGTGCGTTGCGGAATCGACAGTAGGCTTGACATCAAGTATGCTATTAATATACATTGAACCGAGTAATCTTTTATCTTGGTATTTAGCGACTAACGAATTCCATATAGTAGGATAATTCGTTTCATTAGGTATAACACCCGCGAATACGTTAAGTGCATTACCACTTAATTTGCTAACTAAATATTGAACGCGTTGTGCGTCTGTTAAGTCTTGGTTGTCATGAACATTTGTTTTGAAGTTATGATAAAAGAGCGGCCATGACTCCGGCTGACCGGAAAATCCTAGAAGTTCCAATCTTGGTAACCTACAGGTAATTATATTCGATGATTTAGACCTATCATCATTAGCGCCGTGATTACTAGATTCCAACAACACCTGACGAGTATGTTGTATATGCGAATATAAACCTTCAAATGCCATCCAATTACTATAATTAGGTTTATAGTTAGGGTCTTCATCAAATAACAAGACGTTATGCTGGTCACATAGATCGTTAAATTTGTTATATAAATTCTCAATATTTGATGTAGCGGACAAGAATTCTTGCTTACTTCTAGTATCTCTATGCGATAAAGGGGTTATTTTGTTTGATAAATCATACAACGTGGTTATATGTGAAAATATAGCTTCCTTTTTTGCAATAACGACTTGAATTTGCAACTCCATTTGAAATTCTAACAAATTTACTCGTATTATAGAATTACTCACAAGCAACCGCAAAGATTATCAAAGTGAAGAATAATAAGCTGTACGTAAATTGAGTGGTAATATAAGTTATTGAGCAAATATATGTACTGCGGAGATTACAGAGTGATAATAAGAATATAATTAGGCAATAAATAGATATTATCACTATAAATACATAGAATATCTAGATATAAAATGCGATTCAACGACCGTTCTAAACTGGTTTGAACCGGTCAAGCGGACTAGAATGTTCTAAAGACTAGCGGGCGAATAGCGGGTTTTTTCATTTGTTTAAGCGGGTTAGAATGTACTAGACTGTATAGGATAGCATGGTCCTTTATCCTGGCTCGACTGGACCAAAATTATGATGAAGCGGTATCCGAACTCGAAAGACCAAAATTATGGTCATGCGGATGCGGCGGTCTTGAATAGACCAGAAATTAAAGCGGGGAAATTATAGTAGAGTTATGTGATTTGAGACGAACCAATATTGTAGAACACACAAATGTTTGAATGGTACTCACCTCTGGTCATTCACGCACCTTTCCTGGTGTTGCTAGTTATAGAGGAGGCATCTTAGGTGGTACCACCATTCACCATACTATGTGATGTTCACTGGTTCTTGATCTTATGCTTAAGCACTCCCAAGCGATAGTTCATGCGGTTTATAAATATAATTATATGCAGTGCGAAAATTACATGACACCAATTTTTCTTGCAATGTGACAGGCGGATGACATCTTGTTATATCTATATTATTTTACTCTTTGGACAGCTTCTACAGAGGTTTACACTCTCGCTTGCGTAGCTTTGCGAGGGCGGTGAAGACAAGCTTTCCCATTCGTACACAGATGGCGCTCAAACAATATTGGCATAGAAAGTGGCGCAAACAGTAAGTCACATGGATAAGGCAGCGTTTTCATTTAAAGCTCGCGCGCGTGATTTTTTTCCCCGTTTCTTGCAACATTTTACACTGATGCTTCGCTTCTATTCGTTGCAGCGTGATGTTATATAGCCTATAGCCTTCCTCGATAAATGTACTATCCAACCCTGAAAGAATTTTTCAAATCGGACCAGCGGATCCTGAGATTACGGCGTTTACACAAACAAACAAACAAACAAACAAACAAACAAACAAACTCTTTCGCTTTATAATATTAGTATAGATACCTTCGATATCGTAACAAGTGAAAAACTTACGTATTTTAAATTATCCAGATTATTTTGTGAAATACTGATCAATCCGAATTGTGTTTCTAAAGCACATAATGCTCGAATTATTGTATTTAAAAAGTGTATTAAAATCTGTAATAAAAATGTTTGTCTGAAAAAGTTATTCTATTGCGTTGTATTCTATTTTATTCGGAAACTATACAGCCTACCGTATAGCTGTCTTGAAATTGGAGGTGATGGTGCGATTCGTCGCAAGGAAAGCGACAGCTATAAGGGCTCGCAATCGATTTTAACGCAAAAAACTGACAAATTGTTAACAATTCATAAAACGTAGTACGCGGTGGCATGTCGTGCGTCTCTAAGAACTGCCTTGTATTTTTTTATTTCGTTATCGCTATCACATCTAAGTCTATACCCTGATAGAACACCACAGCACACGTCCTGCGCTATCTACATTCAACGGCTTCCAGCAAGCATGATGTTGTCGTCGTTGGGTACATAATCGCCACTCAAGGAACATCCTTCCTTAACGAAGAGCGTTACGGCCTGCTGATTGCATTTGCCTTCCATGGATTTCGTATTACAGGGCCCTGAGTCGGGTATTTCAACGGTGTCACAAGTGTACCATTATTGTACCATTATGGTGCAATAGTAAAGTTTTTGGTAGTCTACTATTAATGTGTCGTCATAACGACTTCATCATTGTCTTACAATTGTCAAAGTGACATAAATTGCTAGTCTCGTACACAACTGCTTCACAATTGCAATTCAATGACTGAAATGTTTCGGTAGTCTGCTATTTTGAATTTGACAGTAATATTTTTAAATTGTCCTGTGTCGACAGATTGCCATAAATAAAAAATAGATTGATAGAAATATTAGAAATTGTTCTTTGTAATTTATTGCAATTTACTAATCTCCTAAACTTCACATTGCTTTTTATACTAATAAATAGTATGTACAAATATATTTAAACGAAGTCTAGCATGATTAAATGTTTAAATTTATTAGTAGTTTTTCGAAAATCACTTCAACTAACGCATTTTTTAAAAACGGCAACACATACATACCATTCTAACACAATCCATAGATAAAAGAGACCGAAAATTCAATGCATAGATAAAAGAGATCGACAATTCTATTACCATTGAAAGACCGTTATGACGGCATATAGCAGACTACGGATATTTGACTTCAATTGCAACGGTATCGTGCCGGTATTGTGCCGGTATGACAATTGTTCCAAAATAGTGGACTTGGGCACCAGATCTTGTCACACAGAGTAACACACGATAGCCCTCTCCATAGCACGCTGCGTGACTTTGAGTCTTGTTATGCGGCCCATAGTAAAAGTTTCAGAACGTAATCATTTACAACAACAACGACGAACTGTCCAACATGATGGACTGACGACATCGTCAAATGTTCAGGGATCCGTTGGAAGCAGATAGCGCAGGGCCGCGCCTTTCGTGTTTTGGGAGGCAGTGGTGAAAGGCTGCTGAATTGTTGGATGAATGGGTATAATTTACAAATTAATCCGTTTTCAAAGACTTTACAGCAACTTAATAATTTTTATTGTTGCGTTTTTGTTGTACGGCAAACAAGGCGTATAATCAGGGTCATATAATATTTATTCACAAAACGAAAACGAATTTAGCACTGACCTGCAGTTGAAATACTTCTTTGTATATTTGGTACGCTTCTAATATAGTATGATAGATGTTATAATAATATTGATAATCATTTTCATAGCGGTTTTTTGTTCGCACAATATTATTCCATTTTATTAAAAAAAATTCTAATAAAATTATGATGCAAATAGCATAAATCAAGTTGATATCAACAATGACACTAATCATGATATCGTGGATACAATCAAATAAATTATAGTAATTTTTACTAAACAAATAAATATTAAACAAAAGACCCCAGCATATAACAATAACTATTAAGTTTGCGATCAAACTCCAAATCGCGAAATTATTTCTGTATTTTTTACTGACAATTAAAGATACATAGATTGACTGTATGTTAAGTATCATTAATATATGCTTGTGATTGTATAATATATTTGTAACAAACACAATAACTATACCCATTTGGTAAGTTATGTAATAAGAATAATAGATAACTTGTATAAAACCTTTATCAAATAAACTCATTAGATTACTTATATCTCCATAAAGTATTCGATAATTACAAATTATTATTAAAAAAGACACAATTGAGCACAAAATCAAACGCTTTTTAATTCCATCGGCTGATATAAAATTATCTTTTATAGTATATTTTGAAGACAAACATATTAATTGAATAAAATATAAGGAATATAACATCTTTCGGATGTCTGGTATTAAAAAATTATGCAATAATATTTTTACTGCCATGTTTGTTATTTAATTTTTATTTAAATAATTTTTTTCCTATAATTTGTAACAAGCAAACACTGAAAATCGTTAATCGTTATCCTCGAGCGTGGCTAAGTTATTACAATCGTTAATTTAATGTATACTTTGATGAATAGATAAATATTAGTTTAAATATAAGTAATATGTATTATAAATAAACTAAATTAAATATAATAAATTAATGTAGAATATGTATTATATCCGTGTTCTGGTACCCATAACACAAGCATAGAAATATAGCTTACTTTGGGACCAGAAGACGTTGTGTGAAATGTCCAAAAATATTTATTTATTTATTTCTTGAAAGAGATTTTTTTTACAATCCTCATATTTTCGGGTGAGTGCCAATGGACCGGCGGAACCGCCCCGCTACCGGGGCCGTTGGGAAAAAAGTTGCAACGGCCCCGGTGACGCTGGGTCCGTCGTTCACCGGGGCCGTTGGCACAAATCATATCCCAACGGCCCCGGTGCGATTCTAGCTTGACTGTTTTCTGTAATGAGCTTGTTTAACTGCTGTTATGGCACCATTCAGGCGGAGAGCATTCAAACACGGGTCGTACTAGCCGTTCGAGGCGAAGTTTGTACCTTGTTGCGGATGGGACAAAGCAAGTCCTCAAAAGCTCCGTTGTGTGTTTAGCTTGACTGTATTCTATAATAGATACGTTAAAGTCGTATTGTGACATCACCATAGCTAAATAGTCAAGTTCACACCGGATGATCGTTATATAACGCAGGGATCTCGTGCGGCAAGAGCGTAACCCAATAGGGTTTTGTGAATTGTGTATTTGTGTATTGCGGCGCCCTGTACAATAGTACAGGGCGCCGCAATACACCGAACGGTGTGGACTAGGCTATCCAGACACGTCTTCTTTTCGTAGGTATCTTCTTTTTTAGGGTTCCGTACCCAAAGGGTAAAAACGGGACCCTATTACTGAGACTTCGCTGTCCGTCCGTCCGTCCGTCCGTCCGTCTGTCACCAGGCTGTATCTCAAGAACGGTGATAGCTAGAGAGTTGAAATTTTCACAGATGATGTATTTCTATTGCCGCTATAACAACAAATACTAAAAATAAAATAAAATAAATTATAACACCAAGTCACAAAGCAGACATCATCAACAATTAATTAGAAAAATGTTCATCACCAAATAATTAATGCCCTTATAAGAACTATCGAGCTTCAATTATGAGGTCAGCACTATAGATCCAAAAGATATGCTAATTTGTCAGTTTTCCAACTTACTGCAAAGATTTACATAAGGAACCATTATAATTGATAGAACCCAGAGATTATCAAATTAAAATTTAAAATATGCCAAGATAATACTCAACTTTCTTTTCAATTATTTATGTATAATTTCTACTAAGTATATCTATCATCTAAATAACTATAAACTATTCGCTAATCATTATTATGTAACTATTACCTAATAAATAAAATGAAAATATTATCAACAACCTCTCACTATAATACTCACCTCTTTAACATCTTTCTCCTAATGAACAAATACATTACTGTAGCGCTTACTTTCCCAAATCCTATCCTATGAGCTCTATCTCTAAAATGCGTGATATCCCAAAACAGGATTCCATGACAAATACCCTATGGCCTTATTATATACCATGTTACATTCAGAGATATTACCCGTTGATACGACTCATCCAACTAACTCTACCAAGCCATTACCTTTGTCATTACATCTCAATACACCCCATTACAATGCCTATTAATCACTCTACTTCAATACTACAATCATATTCTAGTACGAAATATTTACTACCTAACTATTATGTTAATGTATTTATCTCACATTTTTAACTAAACATTCCAAATATAAATACGAAATAAAATAAATTTTCGATGTGGTTCCTTTTCATTGCCTCTTTCTTATGTACAAATTTGCTGACGTCATTATGAAGTCTCGCCGGTCCCGTACATATGAAACACACCAAAATAAATAAACTAAATTATAATGGAAAAAATGATAACCATAAGCGGTTTATTTAGTAAAAGCATAGCGTTTATTTAGTAAATATAATATTAAAGCGTACATAGCGTTTATTTAGTAAAATGTTTATTTAGTAAAAGCATAGCGAGTCAATCGCAAAATATTAATATAATATTAACACCAAAATAAGATAATATTAGTAATTTATAATTACCACTATATAACCTTAATCTAATCAAATCATTAAACCAATTTACATCAATAAGCAAATAATTGTTGCGAGCAGAAAAAAGAAATAACCCATAAATCTATATACAGACATCGTTATAGGAACGCCCCACTTTATATACATACACGTTATACAGACACATATAACCGTGGCATGAAATGTTTTTCTTCTTCAGACGAGCACCTCTTGAAAACTACTAAAGCGTAGAAAATTTCTTCAAAATCATCCAGGCACTCCTGTGCGCAACCGCCGAAAGTTATCGTGGCTAGTTCCATCTTCGTTTTAATTAATCTATAAACATTTAATAAAAAGATACGGCTACTTCTCTGATAATTAATATTTATCCTGTGTCGACCCTTTGCTCGTCAACACATCCCTGGGCGTAGGGGCTAGCTCATCAATTGGGCTGCTATTACCCGGCGCGTCTCCACCAATTTGTGAAGCCTCTGCTTCACATAAACCTTCTTCTTGCAGAACAATTCATTTATTTCCCTTCTAGGACTTGTTACATTTATAAAATAAAAACATTTAAGGCTTTATAAATAATTGTATTCTTTTTAAATTCATATTTGTTTCACAATATCTATTTTTACATCATCTTTCATGTCCTCTCCAATCCCCAATCATTTTTCTTTTTTTGATCCTTTCTTAAAAATTTTATTACTTTTCTTAAAAATAAACCATATGTGGCCTGTATCATTGAATAGGTTATATTCAATGATCACGACCTTTACAATATATTATACCCTGGAAAACTTCTATTAATTCTAATTCTGTTACCTATTTCTACTTCTGTTACCTTGGCGTAACTCTAGATAATAAAATCAATTGGACCAAACATGTGGCTAATGTGCGCATGAAAGGTGCTTGAGCTCTTGGAGCTTTAAGTCCTATATTTAATCGCAAAAGCAATTTTAGCGCTGCTACTAAACTTAAAATATATACTACTTTAGTTCGTCCGATACTAACTTATGCATGTCCAATTTGGGGCAATACATGTAATACAAACTATAATAGCTTACAAGTTATTCAAAATAAAGCGATAAAGGTTGCTTTTAATACTCCCTTTCGGACAAATCTTCATAATATCCACGTGAAAATAAAGTTTCCTACTTTATAAGAATTTATCTTAAAATTAGCTAAATCATTTTATTCTACCGTCCTGACAAATCCACATATTTTAAGCTATTGCATAGCTTCTATAGCGGGCCTTGAGCGTGTAGACCGAATCCAGTAATTCCGTAACGAAAATAACGTAATGAAAATAAACCTAACATTATCGGCGCTATCGGCGCATGCGTAATCGGCGTAAAACGGCGTTACTGCGCATGCGTAATCCACGCTTATGACGTATCCACGTTTTATGAGTCATGTCAGTTTCGGCGTTAGTTTTAAATATGAATAAAAAAGTGCATTTATTAATGAGAAAGTCACGAAAAAATAGTAAAAGAAAATGAGTGAGTAAGGTTTTTTCATTACGTTATTTTCGTTACGGAATTTCTGGATTCGGCATCCTCGCTCAAGGCCTGCGATAGAAGCCATGCAATAGCTTAATAATTTCACTTTATCGGAGAGATAATAAACGTTTTAGCGTAAAAAGACTATTATGAATAACAATTTTTGACAATTTTAGCGAAGCGATTTTAGCGAACTTTTAAACCTCTAATAAGTCATTATGAATAAGACCAGATCAAGTAGAAAGGTTATATCATCATTTTCACTTCTTTATCCGTTTTGAATGATGATGATTATTATGAAATGGTAAATAATAATTCATCTTCCAAGAATGTACATACAAATTAATTAAATTAATGTTGACCAGAACTTAATGATGCCACTGAAATAAATTGACAGGGTTATTCATGGCTTAACATGATAAACTACATGTAATATTATTACGCAGTAATTTTTTATGTTATGACTCTTAAATCTGTACATCTATATTAATATTATAAAACTGAAGAGTTTGTTTGTTTTAACGTCCTAATCCCAGGAACCACTGGTCCAATTTGAAAAATTCTTTTAGTGTTGGATAGTACATTTATCGAGGAAGGCTTGATGTTAAACGGGGAAAATTTTCTGAATTCCACGTGTAAGAAGCTGGGTGCCGCTTTGAAGTCACAGTTGCCTTGGCAGTCATGTGGTTTCTCAGGTAGCGTGCTATAAAGCATTTATTGCTCTCCTTTCTTTTAAATGTTGTATCTTGAATTTAAAATATTATAATTATGATCTAGGTGCAGTGCATGATATTCAGCAAATCGTCCATGCGACATTTTCCGTCTCTTCTAGGTCATGTTATCAGTGTACAATATCCCTTAGCTGGCTTTTACAGCACCCTGGGAAGAAAATCCATGTGGTGACGGATTAAGAATACAAATGTCACCACCCCATCTCCTCCCAAGGGTGCTATAAAAGTCAGCTAAGGGATATTGCACACAGATAACATCTTCTGTGAGAGACGGAAAACTCGAAAATAAACCCTGTGGCAACACGCCTGGTAAGCGCGGCACAGTAGACCAATAATAATCAATCATAATCATAATAATCACCGTGATCCCTCCAAAGTGGAGGAGGTCCGTTCCCAACAGTGGGACGTAAATGGTCTGAAGAGTAGGAGGAGAGGAGGGAAGGAAATGGGGCTTGCACTTGTATTCTTAATCCGTCACCACATAATTAATTTTAGTATGTCAAAGTAATTAATCATAGGCGTGAGTATTATTCGATGGAACTTATACAATTCCAGTTAATACTGCGTCAGCTCTTAAACTAGTTCAATATTAAACATTAAAATGTTACGAAAAACTTCCCGGGATGAACAAGCAATTATAATAAATATGACAAGTACCAAAAGCAAGAACATGTTAAAGCCAGAAATGGAAAGAATATTTTTTCCACTATATTTCATACACAATTTGTTTTTATCTCCAAAATTTATCATTAGTAAGAATTCTATTAAAGCAGCTGCAAAAATATTTCACATAATAATGATCTTGTTTGTTCTAGCATTGTTTCTTGCATGTGTTTTGATTTTACAATTAAATAAGTATGATAGGAATCGTTATAATTTTTTCTATTCTCTAGTTATGTACTCATTTGTTATAGAATACACAATTTTGTTTGTTTTATTGTTTATTTTGCAATTGAAACATAGTCCAAATCAAGTGACTTTAATATTAAAAATTCAATGTCTCCATGAAAGGATAAGTATAAGTAAACATGAAGTAAAAAAATTTATCGCTGGAAACTGGTTGTCTTCTCTAGCTTATATCATTGTATATTCAATTTTGACGGCATTTGAATATGTATCGACTGAAATTTTTCAAGTAACAGAAGGCTTATACAGATTATTATTTATTAAATTTGGCTTGGATGTAATTTATGCCACAAGAATTATTATATTGGTAACAAAATATCTTGAGAACTGGAAAAATACTCTTCGAATGACAATAAATGAAGAATCTGATGATAATTTTGAAATAATGTATAAGCTCTATAATGATATTATAAAAACGTACTGCTTCTGTGAAAAAGTATTTAGTTTTTTGGTATGATTCGTTATTTATACTTAACTCTGGCAAATATAATAATTATTTAATCTTTCCCCAACCCATTATCGTCGCACTGTTGGGCACGGGACTCATCCTCTATGGGAGGGATGGGGTCTTCTACTTCTTTTATTTATGAGTTTTCCGTCTCTCACCGAGGATTTTATCTGTGTAAAATGTCTCTTGGCTGGCCTATACAGCGCCGTGAGAAGTAAAAGGGGTTGACACTTGTAGGTATTCCTAATCCGTCTCCCCACAGAAAATTTTTAACGTCATAAACTAATTTGTGATCATTGCATTACAGATATTATTATTCGTTGCGAATACTTTTGTTGTAACAATGTCTAATATTAAAATTGTGTTATTAGTTTATAGTCGTACTGATACGAACTACTATTCATACAATTGGGTAAGTTGATAAATACGAAAACAAGCAACACAAAACAACATACTAACAGCCACCTAGACAACCTACATATTTACTTATCACAAAGCAACTTATCACAAAGTTGTTGTCCGTTACTTCATACGACTAGAATTATGAAACCAAAATTAAAAAAATTATATAAAAAACAATCGTCTTCAACCACTCTATCTTATATCACATAATTTGATAAATATTTTCACGTAAGCACAAACAGATTGTTTTATAATGAAGAAAAAAGTAAGTCATTATTTTTGTATGTCCTTTAAAGCTCTGGTATATGGTATATATGGTCTTATATATAATCACTTATCGGAGGCTTAAACAATAAAATAATGTCACTTTATCGGAGAGATAGTAAACGTTTTAGCGTAAAATGACTATTATGAATAAAAATTTTTAACAATTTTAACGAACCGATTTTAGCGAACTTTTAAACCTCCGATAAGACATTATGAATAAGACCATATATTATTCTGCGTTTTTTATAAAATTTTGTGATTTTGTAGGAAGGTTTAAATGTTAGTACATAGACATAATAGAGTTTACCTTACCTGGTGTCTTAATTCCACGTGTATGAAGTCACGCAAAACAGCTCAGAGCTATTTTTTGTAATTGTTATTTCTGTGGCTCCTGTGTTAAGTGATACAACTCAAAAATCACTACTTTTCAGGAGAGCAAAAACAAGTTTAAAAAAATTCTAGTTCATAAGATACGCGGGCTAGGTTGAAGTTGAGCACCAACTTTTGTAGATAAAAGCATTAGCTTTCGTTGTGTGTTTAAATTGTTCTTTTATACGTTATAGTTTTGAAGTGATTCCTGAAAAATCATGGGTTAGGTATACCTTTTGCCGTGTTAAAAATTTCGCGAAATACGTGTTAAACGATACAATTACACCTACATCATATTGCACCAGCATAAATCGTCTTCGTGTAAATGGATATACATCAATTTACAAATTGTAATAACTCATTACTGTATTTTTCTAGAGCAATGTCGCTCTTACAAAAGTTGTAACTATTACTTTAAAGATAACATTTTTTTTACGTATTAGTCTTCTACTGACACGATTAAGTTAAATTGTATCAGTTTACACTAAATTTTTTGTTTTTAAATTCATGTTAAGTGATATAATTCAAGTTATAACCCACACTTTTTTTGTGAAAATAGATACATGTGCTAGAGAAATATTTTACGGATTTTCAACTTTTTTAAACTCCGTAATTTTTGGCCAAATCTGGCAAAATTTTATCATATTCTCAAGATAATTAAATAGTGAAGATGTTGTTATCATTAGTTTTCATTAAAAACGTAATTTAACCACATAAAATGGACCTAAAAGGAAATAAGAGCTTTTAGTCAAAATTATGATAAAATTTTTACTATTTCTTTATATAGTATAACTAACGAGCTACTAAACAGCACATATTAATCTATCAAAAGATATATTGTAATAATCAATCATTAAAAGTCGGTAATTATCTGATTTACCTATGTTTAAGAAGTTCTAATATTCCATAGACGACTACGAGCCATAAAACTATAAACTCGTAACAAAAACAGAGGGATAACGAAATTCCAATGATCTAGAAGTTAAATGATTTGGAAAAATAGTTACAATAAGAATAATGACGGTGGTGGAACGTAATCAGAAGCCAAAGACTGAGAGGTTCTCGTAATTTTTTATTCTCATAGTATGAAATTTACAGCAGTCTATATCTCATTGTAAACTGTCGTAATAGCTTCACAGTATTGTCAATTGTATTGTGTGTCCTCGTTGGCACATCTATTAACAAAGTAGTTGGTTACTGATATCTCAAGTTTGCTACTTTAAGTAGCAAACTTGAGATATCAGTAACCAAGTCTTAGTAATATTGTCCAGTTTCAGAAGTAAGTATTAAGTACGTAGTTGCTAATTCTGGGTAGAGCTGAAGTAAAACTGTGAATATGTGTTAGGTCCCATGCATATTTTGAGATAAAAACGTACGTTCAATACAAAAAATGTTTAGTAAGCCTAGAAATCACGATTATCAACGAAACTGAATGATTTTAGCTTTCAATATACTATAAAATCCCAAATACATGTCCCTACTATCCTCATCATATGCATACTTGTATCGTTTAGCACGTTTTGTAAACTATATAGCATTATTCAGATTTGTTTTGATTTCCGATATAAGTCAACTTATATCAGTTAACACTAATTCGGCATACTGTTTAGAAACAGTTTATTAGGGGTATATCTCGAGTTATACCTTAGACAGTGTGAGAAAGAAGTTGTTCAAAGTGATATAACTTTTACTATATCCAAAGTCACAATAATTATTCCGAAAAATGAGATGTGGAAAAGAATAGAACTGTACTTATATCAGGAAACACGAAAACATGTGTGTGAATTCGACACAATAAAAGACACGACTTGATATAAATCTATATTCACGAAATTTTTGTCAAAATTGTGTGAGTTATATCCTTTTGCACGAAATTATCTCGGAAACTATAATAGATAGAACAAGGTGAGTTAGACCAAAAAATCCCAATTTTTTCTGATCATTTATATGTAAGAAAACCGAAAAGGGTATAACTCGAGATAGATCACTTAGCACAGGAGCCACAGATTTTGATTTTTATATGACATTTTTTTTATTTCCAGCTTAATTTTGTTCTATTCACAATGTCAAATCTCATATGGATTTTAAAAAACATTATTATGGTAGCAATAGTATGTAACAGCTGTGAAAACTTGTACACCGCCGTTGAAGACGCAGATGATCAATGCAAGTTGTTGTTGGGAAATACAAATTGTGTAGGTAAGTATTTTAGTATTTTAAGCGACTTCAAAAAAGGAGGAGGTTCTCAATTAATTTATTTATTTTGGAAAGTAAGCTGCTTGTACAATTAAATATAGCTAGATTACAATATTATCTAAATAAGCCTTTTGAAGCTTCCACCGTGTGGTGGTTTCGATTCGACACCAGGCCTAACAAAATTTGGAAATTTCCTATACCTACTAGTAATTACTTGGACATTGCGCTCCTGAAGGGCACAAAGGCGCTCCACCTCCGCGCATCTGTCGTCGAGATCGGCCAAATACAGATCACTCGCCCGGCTTGGCTCCCAAATGGCTGGCCATACTTAAGAGAGGACACAAAGGGGCTTTTACTAATGTCCATTTGTCCGTGGAGTGGTTGTTTGGATGTTAAGTTACGCTCCAAGGCCACACGAACTGGATGGTAAACGAAATAACTATAGGACGGCTTTAGATTTACGCCCATAAAATTAGCATATAGCTTTCCTGTAGTGTTTTGGCTTTAGCCTTCCTGTGTTTATTAAGCGGTATTAGTACCGTGGAGTATGCGTGGACTTGCCGCGAGGCCGCACTAAGCGCGTGCTAAAGTTAATTACTGCTGTTGCAGCCTACTACATTTAATACATATTATTCTCACCGAGGTGTGTACCTAATCGGTATATTGAGAGCACGAGACAAGAGTCTTTAGGTCTCTAAAACTGCAGCCAAAGTTAGCGGCCTAAGATCGTAGTCGAGGATAGTCGACTATATTAGGTGTTTAATACATGGAAACAGAGGGCTCTCCGAGCCCGTCTGATATGGGGACTAACTAGCTGATCACGTACCACTCAAACGGGCAGGAAACTCATCTCCTTAACGCCCTGTTTATCGAGTTGGCAGGATGTCGTCATTCGAGCCGATTCCCATGACCAGTGCCGATATGTTTTAATGGGCAACGGACCGAATCAATAATATAACTTAGCTCAAGCAACTCGCGTAGTATGGTACATAGTGGTCAGAGCCTCCTCAGATGCAGGCTCCGTGCACTTTAAGAGTACGACAAATTAAGGACGCACATGATCTATGGCAAGCCCCAGCTCCTATGATTCAGAGGGTAATTGTTGACGATGGTAAATAATTTCATTATAATAAAATGCTGCTCCATTATGAGATACCTGAGACACGAAGAGACCTCTGCGTAGTTGAAAGGGATACAGCTAAGATAATCGGGCTATCCTATGCCTGAGCATTTAAACCATTTAGTATTGTTATCCATTGGTCATAACAAAACCTACGGGCGTCCGTTGTCGGTCGTGTCGTATGTCAGTTGGTCAGTTCCATAATTCTATGTATAATAAATAAATAAATAATAACAATAAAAAAAAGCTACGCCCTCCTACCTATAACTACTCCGTCATTATTTGCCTGAGGGCCTAATTAAAACTAAGTATATGATATAAAGTACTCACCGGATTGTAAGTTAGTATTAACTATATTTGGAATTTCTTACTCGAGACCGCCTACGTCATCTCGCACCTTTTGCGCTGTCCTTCTTTTCCATACGCTCCGTTCTATTCTCCATCCGCCCATTCGTCACCTTCACCCCATATCTCGCCCAAGACCACCGGTCTGTCCCGCAACGCAAAGCGTGGAATATCTCAGTCAAATCCCAACTTGATTTCTCAAGCGACCGACCCGCTCCGCGCTCTCAAAACCCCGGTGCTCGTCCACTCATCCTACGTTTTCCATCTCTCCTATCCCCTTCTCTTCGCTAACATTATGCGTGTGCGCCACGTTCGCCCCAGCTGTGTACCTCGTATCTCTTTTCCTTTCCGACAACTTATTTACACGTCTACTAAATCTTAACGCTAGACAAGGACAAGGACAAGCTAATTCTGCCTGCGTATTAAAAGCCTGTGCTTTGTTTAAAATCGTCCGAACCTACGCTTTCTAATATCGAGTTATGTACTTTATTGAGATATTAACAATACGTTTGGAGGAACCATTACAACAGATAGACATAGGAAAACAACTCAAATAATATAAATTATACAAATAAAAGATGTAGTGATTAGTAAAGACCACACAGATAACACAGTTCTTCCGTTAGAGAAAACAATAGGTTTACAAACAAAACAGAGAAGCACAGATATACATTTACAGAGAAACAAAAAGAAATACTTAAAGATAAAAACAGGAATACACAGCTCTGCACACAGGATCAAACGTCAAAAAACGAATTAGCCAATAAGGAATGGCAATGTTGTTTGTTACTAAAGAAAATATCTAACTGAATTTATGTTTGTTACCTCATAACTTTTAACTGGGCGAAGCGATTTTAATGTTTCTTTTTATATATAAAAACTGCTTCCCATTTGGTCCCATTGGCACCAGGTCAGGATTTGTCGGTTATCTCCTAAGAAATTGAGGAAAACCACCAAATTTCAAAGGCGTGTGCCTTTGTTTTCACATATTACGTATCTAAATAATAATGGAGTAGACTACCGAGGTGGTCTCATGGCGCCAGTAATTTTTTTTTAAATAATCTTTAATATTGAATATTCAATTTTTTTTATTTATTTATTTATTTGATACATTTTCAAAGTAACCTTAAAAATAATTGAGCACAATAATGACTGCACTAGTATGAACTGTATCGCAATCATTATTGCCCTTCACAAGTAGGTGTATACATCCAGTGATGGTTTTTAAATTAGGTACAATAACATAAAGATATTAAGTAGATATGAATACAATGAGATGATAGAATTATTATATATACTGAAGAGAACTACACAATAAATCAGGTAAGTAAACAGAAAAGTTATTCTTTATAAAAAGCATGCAGGTGAAAGATAAGTGTACAGCGTGAGTTTGTGGAGTGTGGGTGTGTTTGTGTGTATGTGATGTTTGCGTAAAAACGAAAACGCGTGCGTGAAGTATTTTATGCATATGAGCTTCTTATTTAAAATTGGCTAGAAGAAGTTCAGTTTCTTCATAGTCAAGTCCTATCAACCAAAGGATTAATTGTTTTTTGGCAGATTTTTTAGTCAACTGGAATATGTTCAGAATGCGATTTACTTTATTATATAGTTGGGGGCCAAGGCAATAGAACTGTCGACTTGCAAGTGAGGTGCGATGTTTAGTAAGATCACAGACCCGATAGGATGTGCGCTGGTTTGGTACGTCTGGTTTGTATGTTAGTTCGGAATGCTTACGAAGAATCGTTTTTAAGATAAATAATTGACGAACAGTTAAAATTTTGGCTATATTATAAAGATCTTTCGTGGGAAATCTAAAGGGTTTGGAAAAAATCACTTTTAATATTAACCTCTGAGCACGTTCCAATTTAAGTAAAAATTATCTGTGTGGTGACGGATTAAGAATACTAGTGTCACCACCCCATCTCCTCCCAAGGGTGCTGTAAAAGTCAGCTAAGGGATATTGCACACAGATAACATCTTCTGTGAGAGACGGAAAACTCGACAATAAACCCTGTGCCAACACGCCTGGTCAGCGCGGCACAGTAAACCACAATCCCTCCCAAATTGGAGGAAGCCCGTGCCCAACAGTGGGACGTAAATGGGCTGAAGAAGAAGACGAAAAAGAATATTCAATTATTGAATATTATTAGGGTTCCACAAAGAAAATGTAAAATGGGATCGTAGACCGATTAAGACTATTCGTTCGTCTGCAGATAGCACTGTAAATTGTATCAAGTCTGATAAATAAGATTCCAAACCGGGTGATGACGGACGCTGCCAAAGAAGCATCCTCACCCTATTTTCTTGTCTGATAGCTCTGAAATCCAAAAGAGTATAAAACATATTTTATGAGAGACAGAAGAGTCGAAACTAAGCAATTTCCCAACACATCTGGTTTCCTCTCTCTCATTTGTGGATGGTTATATTTATTTCAGTTATTATGTATTGAAATAAAAGAAAGGGATAGACGCATAGATATAGGTATAAGATATAGATATTGTGAAAAAAATTCGTTCCTCTGCAGGCAATATCAAAGTCAAAGATTTTTGTTTTAAGTAGGCAGATAATCTTTTAAAAAGTCAGAAGCTAGGCGTCAGTTCCAAAAGGGAATCCTATGGAGAAGAACAGACAAGACACTCCATTCTGCAATGATTCCTACACTGAATAATAACTGGTGATTTCCTCTTATTGGACTGAGAAATAATAAGATGTTATTTATTTATTATTTTACAGGTGGTCGAAGAAAACTTTGCAAGAATGTAATAAGGTTAAATCACAACATATTTCGTAAAATAAGCATAAGTGGCTTATTTTATGTGGATGCAAAGTTGTCACTGAAACTAAGTAGACTTACTAGTGACTACATAATTGTGTTGCTTCAATTTGCTTTCTTATAAATAGAAGGAAAAGTTACATAAATACATATTTATATTTACGCAAATATTATTTGGCTAGGCAAAAAGAGAATCCGTGGTCTCATTTTCATGAAATCGGTTGCAATTGTGAATTTGTGTGTTGTGTCATTGAAAATTTTTCACGTTTTTCAAAAAATCTACTTAATTGAAAAAAATATGGTAATTATAGTCTACTATATAAAAATAAGTCGGGTTTTCCTTCCTGACGCTATAACTCCAGAACGCACGGACCGATTTCAACAGTTTTGCATTCGTTGGAAAGGTCTCGGGCTCCGTGAGGTGCATAGTTAATTTTTTTTTTACTTTTTTTTTTACTTTTTTTTTGGTATGGCAAAACAACGTTTGCCGGGCCAGCTAGTATAATTTAAAAATTATTAATTATTTATAGTTTGGAAGAGAAGATAGACTACATATTATGTCGCTAAAATGTTGGAATGAAACAATACATTTTAATATGAATTTATGTGAAACTCGATCCATTTATTAGAACTCCGCCATATTTGTTTATTGAAAGGTTGTCATAGCAACGAATTGTAGTGTGCATAGAATTAGATAACTGTGTGTGCTTATCGTAGCATCGATTTGGTGGAATTACCTTAGTGTGTTTGAAACTGTCAACATTACATCTGGTGTGAGAAAAATTATAATATAACAAATAAACTTATTTTCACGATTTCAATATTTACTTTATTATATTCTGTAATTTCAATCACCATTTGATATAGTTTTATCATATTTTGCCTCATAACTCTATCATTAATGTTTCTATCTCTTTCTCCAGCTCTTTAACGTCCCACTGCTGGGCACGGGCTGCCTACACTTTGGAAGGGATTGTGGTCTACTGTGCCGCGCTGACCAGGGTTGATAGCACAGGGTTTATTTTCGAGATTTCCGTCTCTCACAGAAGATATTATCTGTGTATAATATTAGCTGGCTTTTACAGCACCCTGGGAAGGAATTCGAAAGGCAAAAAGAAAACCATGGAGTTTCTTGTCTGTTCTTTTGCATTTGATTCCTTTTTCGAACAGACCTAGCTTCTGACTTTGTAAAAGAGCTTGTTTATCCTCCCTCCCTGAAATAAAAATTCTAGGGTCCGAGGTCCCGTACCAGTTTAGTGTAGAGTAAAGGCTACCATCCATCCTTTCTCCACATATGTTCCAGACAGAAAGACGTCAAGGGCCATCCGTTAGGGGATTGTGAAAACTTGTCTGTAATATTTTTCTAGTCAGGAGAGACAAATAAATCATTTGTATGAACAAAGTATTTTTTGGAGATGTCCTTGGAAAATGCCACTTTTCGCTCAAAATATTCGGTATTTTTGCTGTTTTTATCCGGCGTGTGTAATTTGGGTACACTACATAAATACGAAAAACTTTATTCCGAAAGTCACAAATACGAATTTCATAATACCGATTTTCAGAATTCCGAATGATTCAAAATTCCGTTTGTTAATTGTTGCTCTGACTGGTTTTTTTACTTACAGGTAGTCGCAAAAACTTTGTAAGAAAGTGATGTCGATGAATCACGGATATATTCACTAAAATGAGCGCCTGTGGTTTGTTATATGTTGATGCAATATTACCCGTAAATCTGAGTAAACTTAAAACCATGAAGCTCCCTACTTTTAAATAAAGCTTGATATCTTTATTTAAAAGTAAGGTGCTTCTTCCTCTCTGCGTTAGATCTGCCTTCACCTAAATTACACACGCCGGATAAAAACAGCAAAAATACCGAACTATTTGAGCGAAATGTGGCATTTCCAAGGACTTCCCCAAAAAAAGCTTTGTTCATACAAATTATTTATTTGTCTCCACTGAATAGAAAAATATAACAGACAAGTTTGTACACATAGACATACAAGACAGTGCGGCTTGAGGTCAAAAAAATATCTATGTGTGTGTGAAGTACAACGTGAAGTTACGTGGTTGCCTGGGGCAACATTATTGACATCCGTCAAAACACGATTGTCATTGAATTGATAAATTGTGTTTTGATGTGAAAATGAATTATTTGAGTTAAAATTACTTGTGAAATCCCTTGTTGTGGCATTTTTTAATTCGTTCTGATACATTAAAACACTCAAAGACTGCGCATTTTGTCATTTTTAATTTTTTGTTCGTGGCGGCATTCACTCTACAAACTGACAATGGTGTCAGTTGAATACGGTGTATTAAAACTGATCTTGATTTTAAATGCCATACTTGTATCAATGTGTTCAAAAGTAACGTATGCAGATTGCAAAAAATAGGCAAAAATTACTGTCATCACGGTATGTCACTTATATTATAGTTCCATATCATTTTAGACCATGAATTCAAGTTAGCCCAGGCTAACTTTACTTGTCCTCAATTTTAAACGCCAACCCACCTTCTGGTACTTCTGTGTTTTTACAATCCCCTAACGGATGGCCCTTGACGTCATTCTGACTGGAACATATCTGGGGAAAGGATGGATGGTAGCCATTCCTCTACACTAAACTGGTACGGGATCTTGGACCCTAGAATTTTTATTTTAGAGAGGCAAGATAAACAAGCTCTTTTACAAAGTCAGAAGCTAGGTCTGTTCGAAAAAGGAATCATATGCAAAAGAACAGACAAGAAACCTATAACCCTTTATTGTACAATGACGACATATTTTTTACTTTTATTTTATCTGACTTTGTAATTTTTTACGATATTTTGTATAGTTTACTATTAATTATTATTATTTATTATTATTAAAAATGATATTGACTTTAAAATGAACACATTGACATTGCTATTGACATTACTCTATCATTATTTTATTTTTGTTTATTTTCTGGAATTTGTCATTAAATGCATAGAAATATAGCCATGTATATTTTATGTATTAATACTTATATTATTATGATCAATTAACTTATCTTGTACAAATACAGCAATAATTGATAGATTTGATATATGTATAATGAGTATGTATATTTATATGTAATGTATTTGTATTATAAAAACTATGACATGTAATAACATTATGAATAAATGAGTATTTGAGTATTTGGGTATTTGAAACTCCATGGTTTTCTTTTTGCTTTTTATTGTCATTTTTTTTTATTCAATATTTATTTAACCACGAAGAGGGATGTGAGAGTGATGCAGGTTAATGCAGTGTAAACTTGTATGACAACGAACTTGAACGAACCTACACAATATGTATCTGTCAACAGCATCTTGCATTGATTATCTGAAAGAAAGAAAGAAAAGAAAGAAAACTAAATTTATTGGAAGAATAATCACACAGATACAATTAGGTACAAAGAAGAATATACATATATAAGGAATAAAACAAAAGATGTGTGAAACCCTTCACAAAACGGCCTCAGCTCAGCATAATGCTAGTTGACACCAGCGCTGGTCTTCCGCTGGGCCGTTATCTGCGTCCTCAACAGCTGTATATAAGTTTCCACAACATTTAACATACATAACACTGCAGTTACATTTTTAACAGTCCACGCCACGTTTGAAAGTGTGTATAGCAAGAAATTGTGCTAAAAATTTAATAAGCATCAATAAAATAAAGTTAAACAACTTTTATAAAATCACCATCATTCCTTGCCTCTTTAACATGCCTTTATTAGCTAAGTATGTACGAGTACCACTTCTAAAATAATATTCAGGATTTTCAAGCATGTTTTTTAGTTATTGAAATAAGCAAATTATTTCCTATCCACTTGTGATAGATGCTATGTGCGAGGACATTATTTTCTTTTGCCAAATGTCATCTATGAATTTACATTCATCTTCTTTATTTGCTCTTTCACACAATTCATCTATCTCATCTTTATTCATTTCAATTTTTTACTAGGTATCATCTAAAACACAATTGGCATCATACAATGCTTGTAAAGTCATAAAATGGCCTCATTAGTTTACTTTCATCCATCAGCCTTTCTCCGTCCACTGCTAAATATAGGCCTCCCCATAGAACGCCTACTTGTACGTGGTACGAGGACCCCTACTTAATGGTCGTCAGATCGTCGAGCGGCCTGCCCATTGCCACTTCAGCGTACTAAAGGCTATGTCGTACACACCGATCCTTAAACGGATCACCGTATTCCGGATCTTTTCACGAAGGGATACACCAAGCATGTCCCTTTCCATAGTACGCTGCGTGACTGAGTTTTGTTATAAGACCGAAATTCAGAGATCACGTCACAATTATATAATCTAGAACTTCTTCTTAGCCGTTCTCGACCAATTTGGTGTAGGCCTCCTTTAGTTTCTGCCATTCCTCTCGGTTTTGTGCTACTTGCATCCAATGCCTTCCTGCAGTTTTCTTGACATCATCCTTCCAGCGAATATGTGGTCTTCCTCTAGGCCTTTTTTCCTCCCAAGGCCTCCACGCTAGGACCGCTCTAGCCCACGAGCCTTGTTTACGTGCCACGTGCCCAGCCCACTGCCACTTAAGAGTAGCCACTAGTTTAGGCTGTGACTTTGCTTTGTTCTCTCAGCCAGGTATTCGTTTTACGGTCTCTCAGCGTTACTCCCACGAGCTTTCTCTCTACTTTTATCTGGGCGACTTGTATTTTGTTGATACTTTCCTTTGTCAGGACCCAGGTTTCTGCTCCGTAGGTTAACACTGGTAGGATACATTGGTCGAATAATCTTGCTTTTTGTTTAGGTGTTAGTATTCATTTTGAAAGCAAAGTTCAGTTTTGCATAGGCTGCCCACATAAGACGAACACGTCGATCAATTTCATTGACCTGGTTATCTATGAAAATACTTACATAGTCACAATAGCTCACGTCAGCAACGCTTAAAACTTCCAATTCGACTTGAATATTAGACAACGCTAAAACGAATGTATTTGCAACAATTAACAATATCTGTAACGTTAAATACCTACATTAGATAATACATGTATACCGTAATACAGATTTTTCTTTATAAATTATATAACCAAGTCTAGGTGTGTTGAGATCAAGTTTAATTGCGAGATTTCCATTTTGCAAGTGATATGGTTTGTTTTATTTATTCGTTAGCTAGTTTTTCGTAAATAAATATATTAATTCTTAAAGGTTCTTAAGGTAGCTGCTGGTTCTTAGCAACGCGTGACTACTTTCATACACGAGTATTTCCATAGCGACCTGTTTTAAATTTAGCCACTTTTTATACCGAGCAGTAAGGGAATTTCATATTCTTAGTTATTTTCAGTAAACTTACAAATACTATTCAAAGTTCTCGTAAAATCAATCTCGTAAAAAAATCTTGTATAAAGTCTGTATGGTGACGGATTAAGAATATAAGAGTTACCACCCATTTTCCAGGGTGCTGTGAAAGCCTGCTAAGAAAGATTGTTCACAGATACTTTGTGAGAGACAGAAAATTCCAAAATAAACCCTGTACCAACACGCCTACTTACTACTAGTACTTAGCGCGGCACATTAGATCAAAACCCCTCCCTTAGTGGAGGGAGTTCATGCCTAGCATAGGAGGCTGGAGAGAGAAAGAGAGAAATAATCTTACCAATTTATTAAAAGTGATCTCAAAAAAGCGGTATGTTTTTAAAAAATCTCGGTAGTACTCAAACATATCGTCAAACCAAACATCAATTTCGTCACCATTTGTTATTCTAATCAAATAACTAATCCATTTTTGAAGATATTTTGTTAACAGTACCATAATCCTCATAGCATATATGAGATCCAGACCAAATTTAATAAAAATTACATTATAAAATCCATGTGCAACGTCGAAAACTTCTGACGTGACATATTCAAATGAAAGTAAAAATAAATATACGATGATAAACAACATAGATAATATCCAGTTGCAGATTACAAACTTATCAATATCGTCCTTAATTAATTTGATTTTTTCGTGTAGGAATTGAATTTAATATATAAGATTAACATAATCTGGACTATATTTCATATTCAAAAGTGTCAACACAATAAATAGAAATGTGTACTCAGTAGTGAATAGATAAAATGCTGAACGGTATAGCAATTCACGATTTGGGTAAACAGATATTTTAATGTTTAATTTATAGTAAGATGCAAGAAATAATGCTATAATGAATAAGATCATAGCTACGTGAAAAGGTTTTCCTGTAGGTCTTAAAACTTTTTTACGAATAATAAATTTCGGAGACAAAAACACATTGTGTATAAAGAACAGGGGGTAAAACATTGTTTTAATTTCATTGTTTAAAATATCGTCTTCGATATTTTGATTATTGATTTGGACAACTCTGGAATTAATTAGTAACATTTTATTTTATTTATCTTACCAAGTTTACTTTAGACGCAGTAGAATAAAATATATTCTCCTTACTTTATGACCTTGGTCGCTACGTGTTTTGTGACTTTGATTAATTAATTTGACAGTAAAATACTAATAAATTTATTACATCCACTCAAAAGCTAAGGCTAAATACCTATTTATTTATCTATGTTTGAACAAAAAATTTCGATTATATAAAATTACTAGCTGACCCGGCAAATGTTGTTTTGCCATACTAAAAAAAAAGGTTTTGAAAAATAGATGTTGGCCGATTCTCAGACCTAGAGGATATGTACACAAAATTTCAGGAAAATCGGTCGAGCCGTTTCGGAGGAGTACGGTAACTAACACTGTGACACGTGAATTTTATATATTAGATGACCTCGCCTAAACTACATAAGAAGCCATTATGAGAGTACTGTACTCCTAATTTAGGTATTTGCCTTAGGTATTGCTATCCCTTTTCTCGCGCACCGCGCTGAAAGGGACAAATATACCTGAAGTAGATTTTACCTAGGTACAAATTCTTTGAAAAAAGACGTTTCGTAGTACCTTTTTTCTTTGCGAAAGTTAAACAGATTTTGATTGTTTTTACGCTATATTCTATATGAAGAGTATATCTATGCATGTATCACTATCTTTTTTGGGAAAACGTTACCAAATATGTGTGATAGACGCTTCAACTTTACCTAAAGAAAACCGAAAAAGCGAGATTTTCGGATGGTCATATTTCTTTTACTTATTATGTATGGTAAAAAAGAAAGTGACAAAAGCATAGATATACTCTTCATCTATAATATAGCTAGAAATAATTAAAATCGGTTTAACTTTTGCGAAGAAAAAAAGGGAAGTACGATAGCCATATTTTTTTATGGAGCATGATTTGGTATCGTGCCCTCTTAAATGAGCCTGGCAATAATCCGCCTGGCCCGTGAGTTGCCACTCAAGAAAAAAATAATTAAGACAAATAAACGTCAAATAAAAAAAAACCTTTGTCATACGTCGATTTAGAGTCCATCTGAGAAATTATTACATACATATAATCTATACTAATACTAGCTGACCCGGCAAACGTTGTTTTGCCATACTAAAAAAAAAGGTTTGAAAAATAGATGTTGGCCGATTCTCAGACCTACTGAA
This sequence comes from Orgyia antiqua, assembly GCA_916999025.1. NCBI lineage: Eukaryota > Metazoa > Arthropoda > Insecta > Lepidoptera > Erebidae > Orgyia > Orgyia antiqua. Next base: position 29,790,577 of record OU779871.1, read on the forward strand.
TATGTATGCAAAATTTGAGAAGAATCGGTCAAGCCGTTTCGGAGGAGTACGGTAACTAACACTGTGACACGTGAATTTTATATATTAGATTATGAAGCTGAAGAGTTTGTTTGTTTGTTTGTTGTTGAAAAATTCTTTCTGTGTTCGATAGTAAAATCGAAGAAGGCTATAGGCAATATAACATCGCGCTGTAACTAATTGGAGCGAAGCAGTAGTGAAAAATGTTGCAAAAACGGGGAAATTTTCTAAATTCTATGCGTACGAAGTCGCGGGCAACAGCTAGTAATTTTATAAAGCTGAAGAGTTTGTTTAAACGTGCCAATTTCAGCAAGCGGTGGTCCGATTTGAAAACTTCTTTAAGTGTAAAATACCACAATAATCGAGGAAGGCTATAGGCTATATAACATAACGCTGCAACTAATAGAAGCGAAGTATCAGTAAATATGTTGCAAATACGGGGAAAATTTTCTAAATTCCAACCGTACGAAGTTCGAGCAACAGCTAGTTTATTAGAAAGAAAGAAAAATCATTTATTCATAATACTACAAAAATAAAACGTATTGTTACACAAAAGAAGTAGACAAGTAGACAGTACATCATAATAACAAAATAAAGATAACAGGCAGACTTAAGGATAAAGATGTAGCTGTCGCGTGCATAATGATAGTATTATGAATGGTCTAGACTCAGCATTATGCTGCGGATGAGTCCACAGCGCTGATATTCAGTCCAAGCCCTGCAGTGAACCACGACAAACAAATGATTTATATTGTATAAAACCGACCAATTACGGGTAGGACTCGCACATGAAAGGATCTGTACTATTATTACGGATACAACACTGCCTCGTCTGGAAAGGCGGCGGGACGCACTCCGACGAAGTTGGCAACAGTCGGCCGGAGTGGTGGAAACTAATGAGAGAGAAACCGACGAACTATATAATTCATTTACTTCACGGGTCTCGAGGTCTACTGGTTCAGATAACGAACTGCCGTTCACGAGGTCGCGGGTTCGGTTCCCGCTCGGGACAATCATTTGTGTGATTTTAAAATTGTCATTTAAGTGTTTGTACTGCGTCTGGGTGTTTACTATGTATTATAAGTATGTATTTACAAAAAGAAAAGTATTAAATGTAGTATATCCGTATTCTGGTACCCATAACACAAGCATATAAGCTTAGCTTGGGACCAGAGGACGTTGTGTGAAATGTCCATGAATATTTATTGATTTATTTACATTGGTACCAACTCTACGTGCACAACTAAACTTAACTAAAAAATGAAAATTGATAATGTCAATAACACAATTTAGCAATGTAAGCTGAATTTTTTTATTAGAAAATCTGTAAGTTATAGACTAACAATTATAAATTATCTTTACTAATTTAATGGGTCTTTCAAATAGAGCGGGTCGATGTTAATAATCTGTGGTTGATGCTACGATATGCACACACATTTATCTGATTCTACCCACACTACTAATGTTGACACAACACAGTTCGTTGCTATGACAACCTTCATATAAACAAATATGGCGGAGTTTTAACATCATTAAGGCCATCATCAATTTAATTAATTTGTATGTACATTTTTAGAAGACTATTTTAATTTACCATTTAATTATTATAATCTATCGTATCAATACGTTAGTGTCATTATTTGTCGCGCATTTCATTCAAAATGGATAAAGAAGTGAAAATGATGATTTACCCATTCTACTTGATACAAAATTTAATATTATCTCCGAAATATATTATAACACGAAAAAGTATTTCTGCTATTGGAATAAAAAGTAACATAGTAATTATATTGATTTTTCTAATGGCATTAGCAATTTATTTTTCAAGTTTATTTGAGATGTTTCAACATAATAATTGGATTACAGCGATCGTATATTTAGTTACGTATTTCTACTATATTCATTATACTATTGTACTAGTTTTAATAATAAGTCTGAATATTATACACAGTAAAAATCATGTGGATCTAGTTCTGCGTCTACAGTATATACAAAAAATTATAAATGTAGGACATAAACAAATTAAAAACTATACTATAGAGAATTGGATTGCCGTTCTTTTAAACATAACGTTAATAATAATTATTGTTTTGGCTATGAATTACATGTTTCTAGAATATTTCGATGTCATAGATTGTGTTTCTATTATGATATATAATGTAAAATTTGATATAAATGTGTTATATTCATTAAGAATAATTGTGCTATTGACGAAATATCTTAAAGAATGGGCTAAGAAAATCAGACATAACATCAATACGGAAGGTGATGACTACTTTGTTAAAATGTTTGAGTTATATAAATATATTTTACAAACTTATTGCTTGTACTTGAAAGTTTTTAATATTTTGGTAAGATATGGTGTTTTCTGTGTATTAATATATATGTGTGTACGTATTTACAAAAGAAAAGTAGTTTATGTAGTCTTATAAATTAAACTTAATTTAATTTTAAAAAAGAATGACTTAAATATTAAACTGAAATAAAATAACCACAAATCACAATGCAAATTCATAATTCTACTTAGAACAGCGTAACGACGCTATTCACAGTGTAACGACGCTAATAACAGCGTAACGACGCTAATGGCAGCGTAACGACGCTAATAACAGCGTAACGACGCTAATAACAGCGTAACGACGCTGGTGACAGTGTTAACTCGATGAAGACAACCGGCAGACTGTTTCTGTTCGTACAGCACGCTTCGTTTTAGTGGTAACATCTAACAGTAGTTTACCCGTATTCTGTTACCCATAACACAAACATATAAGCTTAGCTTGGGAGTAGAGGACGTTGTGTGAAATGTCCATGAATACCTATTTATTTATTTATTGTGCATTTATTAACACAGGTAAAACTTTGGGCCCAATTCTTATGCATCAATAACTTAACCTAAGTTATCTAAAATAAAAACAAAGTGTATTTTGATAAAGTGATTATTTTGTTGTAATTATTTACATATACCAGAGGACGTTGTGTGAAATGTCCACGAATATTTATTTATTTATTTATTTATATACATAATATGACGGAGCGACAATTAAAATAAACAAATGTGAACGTATGATTTGTTCACATAAAGAGTTGTAGACAAGTCCTAATACGTGTTTTCCCCACCTTGTGTTTTACGTTGCCCCACCTCGTAGTCAGTATAAATACGAGACAGCCACAGAGATAACAGTCAGTATCGTTTGAGACGTTAGACAGGGCGAATCGCTGTCTGACTAGTTGCTCACAGTAGTGATAAAGAGTTTATACTGTAACCGCGTGTGTATAACCGCGAGTGTATAATTATAAAGTGTGTATTTGAAAGAAAGTGTAAAGTGACGATTGAGAGGTGACGTTTTGAGAGGTGACGTTTTGAGTGAACATCATTATCTTGGTGGTAAAGGGGCAGGTTAAAAGGAGATTTCGTTGGAGACCTGCTGTGGAACCCTTTTATGTGTGAAAGAGAATGTCAGATTGATGTATGAACATCTAAAAGATATTTTCAACGATTTGTAGACTGATAGTAAACCATAGCAGTTCCATTCTCTATTATGTTACTCCGACATAGACATATTAATTAGAATCGTTAGTCATCGTCAATCGTTAATACACGGTTTTTATAATAAGAAAGTTCAGTTAACATGTTATCCGAATTGTGTTATTGACATTATCAATTTTCATATTTTTAGTTAAGTTTAATTGTGTACGTGGAATTGGAGGTAGATGGAGACAGATACCTATGCCATACATCATTTAGATGAAGCGTTGAATATTCACGTTCTTTTACGATTTTTCACTCTCCAGCCCTTTATCGTCCCACTGCTGGGCACGGACCTCCTCCACTTCTGGAGGGTTTATTCTCTATTATGCCACGCTGACCAGGTGTATATTTTCGAGTTTTCCATCACTCACAAAGAATTTATCTGTGTTCAATATCCCATAGCTGGCTTTTACTGCACCCTGGACAAGAAAAGGGTGGTGACACTTGTATTCTTAATCCGTCACCACACGAACTGAAAATTTTATTTTATTTTACAGATATTTGCGTATACAGTTAATGTATTTATTATGTCATTAACAAATGTTCAATTAATATTGGAGTCTATCAGTATTGAACAAGACCACTGCAGTTACGTAAGTAGAGCTGTAAAAACATATGTCAATACCATTTCCATAAACGAGTATAATGTCAGATAGGGACCTCCCCATCCATCTATCTGTCACCCCACTGACGGACAAAAAGGTATACAAATATCGCCTCCCCATGTCTTGCCCGAGTGGGTCGTAAGAACCTAGCGAGAGAACCACGTCGCATGACACCTGCGCACACACTATAAGAGGGTTGACGTCGGGCAGGCAGTCAGTTGTAAAAATTAGTCAAGTCCCATTGCAACATGAATTAGTAGTCGGTTGCGTTATCCCCAAATAGCGGGATAAGGGCAGGAGGATGATGACAAGTATAATGTTGGACGGGCTTCGTGGTCTAGTGGTTCATGTAACGGACTGCCAATCACGAAGTCGCAGGTTCGATTCCCGCCTCGGGACAATCATTTGTGTGATTTTTCTAATTGTGATACAAATGTTCGTATTGAACCTAGGTGTTTCTATGTATTATAAGTATGTATTTACAAAAGAAAAGTAGTATATGTGGTCTATCCGTATTCTGGTACCCATAACACAAGCATATAAGCTTAGCTTGGGACCAGAGGACATTGTGTGGAATGTCGATGAACGTAAAACTAATTCTCTAGTCGAGTTTGTCTGTCTATCTGATCTTGTTATTATTATTTTAACACGTTTTTATTAGTTTCGTGCATTTACAAAATGCGTTCTCAGGTTACGATTTGAAGACTAGCTTTGCAACTGACACATAATCCCAACAAACGTCATAAGCAAGCTACGCTTGTCTCGTTCCTACCGCCGTCAAATCATACAAGTCATTAAGAGACAAGACATTGTAATTAATGAAAATGGGGAATGTTAGCATTGATCGGAAAATTTTCTCCGAGGTGAATGATACAATTACAAAAAATATCCAGGGTTTTCAAGAATGTTTATAGGGTTCCGTACCGATAGGTAAAACGGGACCTATTACTGAGATTTCGTCCATTTTGTCCATCCATCCATCCATGTCTGTCACTAAGGTGTATCTGAAGAGCGGTTGAAGCAAGAGACTTCAAATTTTCAGAGATGATGTATATCTGTTGACACTTTAGCAACAAATACTAAAACCCAGAACAGGTACAGTAAATATTTAAGTGTGTTCTCATACAACAGAAGTTTTTAGTGTAACTTTTCTCCTTAGGCGACTTATGACGCTATGATGTTGTATGATGAATAAAATGGTACGAAACCCTTCATGCGAGAGAACGTCTCGTACTTGACAAGTATTTTTTTTAACTAAGCAATTATTATGTTTTAACATCCTTGTAATATTACGTGTTTCAGTCTGACTATTTTATTTTAACCTCACTATTCATGTTGTGGACATTAAAAGACATCTCGTTGATAATACGTTTTTGTATTAGCTGCGAAAAATTCTATTCTTCAATAGAAGAAGTAAACACGTTGTGTGTACAACATTTGACAATTAATACATGTTTAGGTAAGCTGTTACATTTTGTATAATGTCTATACTATCAATAACTAATATTATAAAGCTGCAGAGTTTGTTTGTTTGTTTAAACGCGATAATCTAAGAAACCACTGGTCCGGTTTGAAAAATTCTTTTAGTGTTGGATAGTAGATTTATCGAGAAAGGCTATAGGCTATGTAACATTACACTGCGACCAATAGGAGCGAAGCAGTAGTCAAAAATGTTGCATAAACGGCAAAAGTTTTCTAAGTTCACGCGTACGGAGTCGCAGGCAATAGCTAGTAATATTATAAAGCTTAAGAGTTAATTTGTTTGAACGTGTTAATCTCAGGAACCATTAATCCGATTTAAAAATTCTTTCGGCGTTGGATAGTTAATTTATCGAAGGATGCTATAGGCTGTATAAGAGCACGCAGCAATAGGAGTGAAGCAGTAGTGAAAATTGTTGCCAAAACGGGAATAATTTTGTAAATTCCACGCGTACGGAGTTGCGAACAACAGCTAGTTTTTAATATTTGCCATTCTCTCTTTTGTGCAGCCCATTCACGCGGTGCCGTCATTTACTACCTACTAGTGACCCTGGGTACATTATATGAGTATGATATACGCCCGGATATGACCTATTAGATATAAGTAGAAACTAAGACTAGAGGGCCCCAATATTCCGGAGGCCCTAGGCATGTGCCCAGTGAGAAGAGGGGCCGGCATTAACGCCCGACTCTTAGGCACGGGTCTCGTCCTCTTATGGTCCTGATTATGCTCTAATGTGTTGCATAGACTAGGCGTGTTGGCACAGGGTTTATTTTGGCGTTTCCCGTCTCTTACTGAGGATGTTATTTGTGTACATTATTTCTTAGCTGGTTTTACTGCACCCTGGGAAGCAAAAGCGGTGGTGATAAAAGCATTACCAATATTGGGCACGAGCTGCCTGGCTTTTAACCTTTTTAAAACAGTGCAGTTAACTCCGTGCCCTAAAACGAAACTTTAATGGACTGGAGAAAGAAAAAAAAACGTCATTTGTTTATTTATTTTTATTTAATTGCAGGTAATAATAGAAATCTTTTCAAGAAATTGTTGCATCTGAATCGTCACGTGTTCAACAAAATGTGTGCGTGTGGTTGTTTTTATATAGATATTAGTCTGCCATTCAAGTTAACTGCACTTGTCACTAATTATACGATAGTATTACTTCAGTTTGCTTTTTGTAAATAGTTAAATAAATTCTTGAAAATACTTATAAAAATTAGTTATATTCTTTTCTTTTGAACACCAAAGATGTTTATTAACAATAAAGATTCCATTGATCATACCTTTACAGTTTTCTTTGCGTAAGTTTAGCCCAAGTGTTTTCTGTTTCTTGTAAATATGTACAATAAAGAGTTAATCTATCTATCTATCTATTTTATTTCATTCGGGTTTTGAACGTTGCTTGTTGCAGCCGCCTTTCGAGGCGAGGCAGTGTTGTATCCAAACCATAAAAGAAAGACAAACAAACAGACCTAAAGATATATAATACAGCTATAGGTTCATAGTAGGTATATTAAACTGCAGCAATGTAATTAAGAAGTTTGTAAGGAGTGTTATAAAACTCATGTGTAATGCTGCATCCACATAAAATGTTCTACAAACGTTGATTTTACTGAATGTTTGTCGATTCAAACGAATTAACTTCATCCATCGCTGTTCTGTAAAATAATAGGAATTTAAAAATATTTTATTGACCAAGCAATTTACATAAGCATGAAAGAAAGAAAAAAGGAAGAAAAAGTTTTATTTACAACTTACAAGAAAAGAAAAACAAATACATATATGGAAATATAGTGTAAGTTGCAAATACAGGGCAACTCAATATTGTGCTAGTCAAAACTAGCGTTAGTGTTCCCGTAGTCCGTTTTAAAGCTGCCATAGATATGCCAAGCCATCAAACATACTAGAATACAATTTATTAACATAATAATAAAGGAATAATACATTATTATATACCAAAATAATAATAAAAGAAAGAGAAGATCAGTAAAACAACAAAAAAAATCACAAATTATAATAAAACTAGCTGTCCCGGCAAACGTAGTTCTGCCATACTGAAAAAAAAAGGTTTGAAAAATAGATGTTGGCCGATTCTCAGTATTCCTACTGAATACGCATGTAAAATTTCATAAAAATCGGTCAAGCCGTTTCGGAGGAGTACGGTAACTAACACTGTGACACGTGAATTTTCTATATAAGATTAGAGAAATATAAAGTCACATAACAATATGAAGTGCCGACGCTTAAATTCAAATATTAAAATCTAGACAAACGTCTATTTTGAACAGTCTAATAAAAATGATTCTTGCAACGATTGATAAGGTGTTCAAATCAAAATCTGGGACTCAGATTGTGGCGTCCACCAAAAGTGTTGGTCATAAAATATTACCCTGTGGTACACTATTTTCAAAAGAAACTTTTGCGCCATAAAAACATATGAGATGCAATCTATTGCGTGTTTCTTGTTCATTGTTGTGACTCATTTTTCAGTATAGGATCCAATATACATATTTTATTCTCAAATTTGTTTTAAAACAAGGAAAAACGATATCAAAAGCTTTTGCGAGATCCATAACCCTTGTGAAAAATCACTTTAAAATATCCAAAGCAAATCACTTTCATCCTTACATATCTTAAATAATCTCTAAAGTAGCTTTAAAATGTGACGCTGACCAGACATTTTGGCATAGGGTTTATTTTCGAATTTTACCTCTTTCACAGAAATATTATTATGTATGTGCCTTAGGCAGATTCTACAGCACCTTAGGAAGGAAATGACACTTGTAAATAATTAGTTGAAAATTGCAAGAATTGGTTTTTAATAGTGTATTCATTACGGAATACAAAATAAACAGAGATTAGTTTAGTATCTAACTTTATGATTTTGCAAATAAAAGTAACATGTGCACAAATGAGCAAGCATACCAGAGAAATGAGTATTCATCATCTGTAGAATGCATGTTGTTTCTACTTCTTCAATTGCTGCGTAGAATTGTTCACAATAAATGCAAAGCATCACATCGATAAATGTGTCTTTTAACATCCATAATATATCAAATAGACTACCATCGAGATAACCTTAAATTACAATAATAAGTGTTTTATTACGTTTTTTGTTACACAAATTAGAATATTTTTTTAAAATATTTCTATTTTTGCTCAATATGTTAAAAACTTTGATTTCTTGTGATTTAAATTTAATATCTGAAAACTTTAGTAACATGCTCATCTTAATAAAGGTCTAAATCGCTCGCCAATTTGTCTAGTCAGAAACCTCCCAAAGTGAGAGGCGCCTGTGCCCTATCCATCCGTCTATCCATCCATCAGACCTTCCTAGTTTACTGCTGAACATAGGCTACTCCCGTAGAAGACCACAATGCGCAATCCTACGCCCAATAGCGGGATAAAAATAGGTTAAGAGGGAAATGTCAATTTAGAAGATGTTGTCGTTTTCCTATCGTCTACATTCACAATTTATAAAACAACTAGCTGACCCGGCAAATGTTAGGTCCCACCCCTAACATTTGCCGGGTCAGAACAACGTTCCACCCTTAACATTTAGGGGGATAAAAAATAGATGTTGTCCGATTCTCAGACCTAACGGATATGTATACAAAATTTAGTCGAACCGTTTCGGAGGAGTATAATTACAAACACCGTGACAGGAGAATTTTATATATTAGATCTTACAAACACTCACATGTTTAACTTTAATATGACTTGTATACATACTTGTATGTGTAATTCTGAATAGTGCAAAATGGATTTGAACAGCACTAAGCGATTGTATCAAAGTGTTAATGTAGTGTATTAATATCTGCAATTGAAAACATTTTTCAACTTTCAATAAATATAGAACAAATAAAGTAACACGTTAATTACAAACACAGAATTAGACTGCTAGTAAGCTCAAATTGAATAACGATGATTATCAAAACAAAATGTTTGACAAATCGATCCCAATAAACTAAACAATTTCTTGAAATCGTTTTTGTAAATATATCTGGTAACTTCAGCAATAAATCTGAATATATGTATATTGCTGAAGTTACCGGATATATTTACAAAAACGATTTCAAGAAATTTTGTAAACAGATACCATTAAGGTATTTGTTTACAATAATTGATTTTGGTTAGGGGCTGCTTTAGTCTTCGAAAGTTAGTCGAATAAAAGATGACAAATAGTATAGTAAAAAAAAACTAACGCGTTAGTAACGTATAAACAAAATAAAAATATTACTCTGATTTTTATGCAAAATGTTTCAATGTAATAAATCAAACCTAGGATTTAAACTACAGATATAGCACTCACCTGTATTTGAAATACTTTCTTATATTCTTCGTAAACTGCTAAAATTTGCTGATAAATTTTATAATAATGCTGATATTCTCGATCTTTATCATTTTTTGCTTGTATAACATTGTTCCATTTAGTTACATAGTTTCGCAATAATGTTATAACGCGAATCGCATAAATCAAGTTAACATCAAAAGTAATGCTTAGCATGATGTCATTGACGAATTCAATGAAATTAAAGTAAGCATAATACAAATAAATGTGGATTAACAGACCCCAACACCCAGCAATGAAGATTATGTTTGTGATCAAATTCCAAATAATGAAATTGTTTCTATCTTTTTTATCAAAACACACATTTACATGGATAGATTGTAAATTAAGTATCATTAAAATATGGTTGTGACTATATAACATATTTGTAAGAAACATAACTGCAATTCCCACTTGGTAAGATATAAAAAAAGTGTAAGAGATAATTACTGAAAAGCCTGTGTCATCTTCTTTCAATCTTTTTATCATATGACTAATGTCACCATAAGCTATACGATAAGCGCTTGTCATTATCATAATAGACACAAATAAACTTAAAATCACACGCTTTTTAACTCCATCAGGTGATATAAAATTATCTCGTATAGTATATTTTGACGACAAAAAAAATAGTTGGATAAAGTATAAAGGAAATAACATCATTTGTATGTCATACATCAAAAAGTTATTCAATAATATCTCTACTGGAATGTTCATAATCATATTTGTTTCCTATTGAAACGTCTTGTAAGGATGGTGTATCTGGTGATGATGTGAAACTAGTAGAGCCTAAGCACCAAACACTAATCTATCTATTACTTATCATAATCACATTTTAAAATCGCAACGGATTGCAAATACATTGACATGGACGATTGCCATAACTAAAAAGTCCCCATAAGGGAAGAATTATTTTGTGAAATCAATTGTTATAGAAGTAGCTGAGAAAAAACACACGTTAAGCTTTGATTCAACATTGGATATTATAATTTATTCTTAAAAATAACTGTCAATAATCATGTCAATTTTGTTAATGCTTGTACTCCAAAGGACTAATACATTCATGACTCATGACATTTAATGCTTATATAAAATGATTAAGATATTTTTAATGTAATAACAAGTTGTGTATTATAATATCGAAAGTGAGTTTGTCATTAAACAAATCATGTCCATTATCCGTTAATATGATGAAATTGTCTTTGAAAATGTTGTATAGTTTTCATTTCCAGACCTTTTCGCTTGGATGCGCAACATGTGTTTCCTAGAATACTCTTCTTTGTAACGACATATCTGCATTTCTACCTATCTCATAGTTACGTGTCTTTTTAATCTGACTTGCTGAAACTGATTTAAAGTATTTGAATGCACATATATATGCAATACATCATTAGTGTTTCAGCTTATTCTTGCATTCATTGATTGTCTGTTAACTGTTATCTTTATTTTTCTAGATGATTTTTGCATAAAGACAAGACCTTCTCTCTCTCTCTCTCCAGCCCATTTACGTCCCACTGTTGGTCTTGGGCCTCCTCCACTTTGGGAGGGATTATGGTTTACTGTGCCGCGGTGACCAGGCGTGTTAGCACAGGGTTTATTTTCAAGTTTTTCGTCTCTCACAGGGGATATAATCTGTGTGCACTATCCTTTAGCTGACTTTTACAGCACCCTGGGGAGGAGATGGGGTGGTGACACTAGTATTCTTAATCCGTCACCACACGGAGACAAGACCTTAGTACAAACAAATTCGTTCCTTACTTAACTAGAACCTTTCCGTTATTCCGCAATTTTAACACATTGGTGTTAGGAATTTACGTTTGACTTGATGCCAAAAATCTATTTCAAAGACTCAGCGGAGTTATGAACTAGATGATTTGACTAAAAACATCATTATTTTAAACCAAATAAGTGAATGAAAAAAATTACGGAATGTTTTTGTTATGAGAATAGTTTAATCTTGTTTGTCAGATTAATTATTATTTATAATATAATCTGTATCTTTAAAAGACTTACAATCTTTCCCCGTTAATTAGTAAACGTCAAAAAAATAAATTATTCATTATTGATAGCTAAATTGATATGTCATGACATTATGTGAGTAAAATAGAAGTTTATTTGTCCTTGTCAGAAATTCTTGATACATTATACTAATGTGACGTCATTAAAATTGTTTAGTGTCATAACATTCAATTCAATATTAGAATTATATTTTCATATTGTTATAAACTGAAAAGAAGCTTAGTCGTTATCTTTGACATTTTCTACAAAGAAAAAATGGTAATAAACAATTCCACGGTCGTAGAAAAAAGGATTCAAGACAAAAGGAACAATTACTTGAAACGAGATTTTAAGAGAATGATTCTTTCTTTGAATTTCACATTAACTGCATTTTTATCTCCAAAATTTATTTTACGCAATAATATTATTACGTCTACCTCAAAACCATTTTACATAACTGTAGTTCTTATCATTTTGACATTATTTACGATATCTTGTTACAACGTGGAATCGAGTACTTCGAATAATAATTCTGCTCAAGGTTTCAATTTGATAGCTTATTTAATTTTTTACTTCTTTTTTGTCGATTATAGCATCATAATTATATCAGTCATTATTCTCCACATGGTGTACAGTCGAGAGCACGTTGAATTAATTTTAAAAATTCAGTTTCTTCATGAAAATATCAATTTGGGGCAAAATGATATCAAAAATTATATCTTCCGTAATTGGATTTCAATCTTTGGGTACATTATTTCGTATTGTATCATCCTAGTTTTTACATATGCAATGTCCAATTTTTTTGAATATCTTGATTTAATTTATAACATATGGTTTATTATGTTTGGCCTGAATTTTGTTTATGCTAGCAGAATTATTGTCCTTTTAACAAATTACCTTCATCGATGGAAAAATAACATTGAAGCTGTTAAAGATACTGAACTGGATATTATTTTCGATAGACAGTTTCAACTTTATCATTACATTTTAGAAATATTCAATTTGTATAAAAAAATATTTCATATTTTGGTAAGTTTTATTGCTGATGTGGATTTCATTATTCTCTAAGCTTAATTATACTATTCAGATTTCGTTCTCGATAATATACATATTCACTCGGTAGGTAGCGCTAGCATCTGATATTGTCACACTGAATTTGAGAAAAAAAAAGCATAAATAAAAGAAAAATATCGTAATACCTACGCGCGTGTTACAATATTAGTGTAAATTAAATAAGTATTATTTAATGTAGGGATATAATTTTGTAAAATAATCGTACTATTGATGACAAATCATAAAAACAAACTAAAATAGGAACATCAACATAATTTTCTAATATGTGGGGGTAGTCTTGCTTTGCAACTCAAGCGAGGATTACATTATAAAAATTGGTCAAGTGCGAGTCGGACTCGAGCACGAAGGGTGTCCCACATGTAGCTGCAGGTAGTGCGTACCGTCGAGACCAAGAGGATAAAGAAAAGTGTCTTTCTTCAAAAGACAGTTATACCAGAACTTCATTCATTTTTATAGACCTTGTTTAAATCGGTTATATTAAATTTTTAACCTGGCTATTGCTACCACTTTGCAATAGAGTAAATCATAATAAATAATCACAAAAGTGCTGCAAAAACTTGCTGCTTACAAGCTTTTACTAAAGAGCAAACACGAAGCTATGAAACTGTATTACAAACATTTTTAATATATAGCCCCGTGCTATGAAAACATATGACTGCAACTTGTATACCAACTGCCTGTACTTCTCTTAAGAACTCTACAATTCAATAGTTAAATTTTGCAAACAACTAGGTCTAATATGATCTGATACATTAATAACGACGTATAACTTATTACGTATTTTTTTTAAGTAATTTAGAACTGTATCTACTTCTCATAATTTAATATTATTATGATTGTTAAAACTACGGTTTTATCCATATATAAAAAAAGATTGGTCAAGTGCGAGTCGGACTCGCGCACGAAGGGTTCCGTACCATTATCTATGCAACATAAGGCAACGTTATTAGTATCGAGCAAGAGACGGTAAAAAAATCATGTTTGTTGTATGGGAGCCCCCCTTAAATATTTATTTTATTTTATTTTTAGTATTTGTTGTTATAGCGGCAATAGAAATACATCATCTGTGAAAATTTCAACTGTCTAACTATCACCGTTCTTGAGATACAGCCTGGTGACAGACGGACGGACGGACGGACGGACGGACGGACAGCGAAGTCTCAGTAATAGGGTCCCGTTTTTACCCTTTGGGTACGGAACCCTAAAACTATGTACTACTTGAGTTTGCGTATTTCTCTTTGAAGATTTACTACCCGATAATTTAGTTTTACGGACAGTACTTGGGCCTGATTCATAACTAAAAGTTTTACGTGGTTATTCACCGACTGTGAGGAATATTGGCTATATGCTAAAAAGTCATACCCGAGTTTGCGTACTTCTCTTTGGGGCTGTACTACTCAATAATTTAGTTTTACGGACAGTACTTTGGTCTGATCCACAGCTAAAAGTTTCACGTGGTTATTCACCGGCTATGATGAATATTAGCTATATGCTGAAAAGACATAACCGAGTTTGCGTACTTCTCTTTGGAGCTGTACTACTCGATAATTCAGTTTTATGGACAGTACTTTGATCTGATCCACAACTAAAAGTTTTACGCGGTTATTCACCGACTATGATGAGTATTAGCTATATGCTAAAAAGACATACCCGAGTTTGCGTACTTCTCTTTGGAGCTGTACTACTCCATAATTTAGTTTTACGGACAGTACTTTGGTCTGATCCACAACTAGAAGTTTTACGCGGTTATTTACCGACTATGATGAGTATTAGCTATATGCTAAAAAGACATACCCGAGTTTGCGTACTTCTCTTTGGAGCTGTACTACTTGATAATTTAGTTTTACGGACAGTACTTTGGTCTGGTCCATAACTAAAAATTTTACGTGGTTAATCACCGACTAAGATGAATATTAGCTATATGTTAAAAAGACATACCCGAGTTTGCGTACTTCTCTTTGGGGCTGTACTACTCGATAGTTAGTTTTACGGACAGAACTATGGTTTGATCCACAACTAAACTTTAAATCAAATGATCATCGAATTAAAATGAACACAAATAATAACTCTCTATAATATAAAATATCAATCGGTAACTATGTGTTACAAAGAGCTGTATGCTCTATAACTGAGATAGCGTACTCTTCTTAGAAATGGTACTACTCAGATATTTAATTTAGCGGACAGTACTTTGGCCTTATGCATAACTAATAAATCAATTGATCACAAAACAAGGCCTGTACAAGGCTAAATGTTTTAGGCTATTTATTACCCAATATTTAGACTTTAAGCAGTATTTTTAGGTGAACTTTTGAAATAAATTAGAAACTTCGAGACACGACGTTACAATAAAACGACACTGATGCTTACATAGTAATAGCTACTCATAATCCAGAGGCCATAGCTGTTATATAGCCACGGCGTTGCTATTCAAGATGACTTTTATCGTTATGCAAGATATGTTATAACTTCTGATTAAAAAGCTCTTATCCAAGACAGCTGAACGTAGTTTCTTCGTATCTATTAGTGTTAGCTGTAAATGCCAACTTGTTAATGACCAGTCAGGAGAATACCATTTTTCTGGTACATAAAAATAAATTATCATATTTTAAAAGAAAATTCTTAACGAAATATAACTTAATGCTTACTTATTCACCAGAGGTTAAACAATTACACTAGTCCACGAATATTTTTATTTATTTTAATGTTGTAAACATTATCTAACCATACAAGCTTATAGAATTTGTGTAACTATAATATTAGTATTAAAATTTTACTAAGGCAATAAAACCGTTATGTAAGTTTGAGGGCCTAATATTTAGCAAAATATTAATTTATATGATTACTGGCCAAACGGGCTATCATAACAATTTGTTATTACAGTGCCCTTCGTGTGCAGTACAACAATGCGTTCAGGGTGCTGATGGGGCTGCCCCGGTAGTGTAGCGCCTCGGGCATGTTCGCCGCCGCCCGTGTCGACTGTTTCTACACGACGATGCGGAAGCGGTGCACATCCCTGGGGCGCAGGCTGCGGGGCTCCTCCAACCCTGGAGGTATTCGCGAGTAGGTTTGATTGCCAATACCTCAACCATTGCTATATGGTTCATGTATTGACAAACAAACAAAATGACTCAGAGGCAGTCGGTTTATTAATTAATCTTAAATTGTATGTAATATTAATCGTTTAATTTATTATTTTTATTATTTATTATTTATTATTTTTAACATTATTTTAATCTTAAATAACTTGCTTTTATTAATATTTAATGTTGTGATTTGATTATTTATTTTTTGTTTCTTTAGATTGCTTAAACTTTTGGTTGAAATAAAATGAATTTATTATTATTTTTTTTTTTAAAAATACTCGGTTTTATCCGGTTTAAGAATAACGCTTACGGGTGCAACACCAAGTATTATTATTATTATGTTTCTCTCTTTGCAATTCACGGGTTATTTCCATTTTTTTTAACGAAATACCCGGTCCTTTATTAGGCTTGCGTGGGGACATGGGTCCAACACGTAGAGGCCCTTTGAGATTTTTAATGAATTTAAAAATGCGATGGGACACATACCAGGGACATTCCACGCCTGCACTATAAAATGCAGCCATGGAATGCCAGTGGTACGAGTAAATCTATTGCAAATGATAATATGAAAAACGAACAGGTCTATTGAGTTTGGTGTTTAGTGGACTGGTTGCATTTAGAACTATTGATTAAACTATGGACGTCTGCCTTCAACACTTTTGTGTAGATTGAACCGTGGCAGACGGTGACTCGCCGACTCACTAGATGGGCCCCCCACACAGCCGCCAGACAAGGCAGCAGGGCGCAACACCGGCGTGAGCGGCTTGGGGTGTAGAGCGGTGCGGCACCGGTTTCACCATCGCGGGCCAAGACCCGGAGCGGGTTTCCCCGTAATTACGCCCTTGAGATTGACACTTCCACCCCCGAGCATATAGCTCTGGCGACCCCACTCAGTCCGGCCGGTGAAGGCAAGACAGAGGCGAGAGTCCAGGCACTCTCGGTTTCCAGTTCGGCCAGCCAACGAAGGCAAGCCGAAGGCGAGTCCTTGACCGACTCTCAGGGGCACTCGGGACCGCAGTGTCGCCACTCACATTCAGCTCGCCACAAGCTGCCCTGCGGTCTGTAGGCTTTCCCTAGGTCCAGTGACACATTTTTTGATTATACCACAAGATTTTCGAAAGCCTATTATCTGCCTCCAGGTTTTGCGTTAGTCTCATGGCGAGGTAACGACTGGCCCAGAGTATTGTTATTATTATTATTATTACAAATTAAACTATGAGGCTCATTCATTCCGAGTGTATATTTTCGTCAGTTTTCAATAATTAATGAAATAAAGAAAATTTCTATTGTAGTATACTTAGTATTTATATTTTATTCAATACTGTACAAACAACCTTGCTAATACATCGGGTTTTATTAGAATTTATACAATTTATAACTCTTTAGGTTGCACTTGCCCTGCAACAGAACAACAAGAGAGTAGACAAATTTATATGTTAAGCAGATCTAAAACTTATTATCCAATTAAAATTACAGAGTATCAAATACTAATTTCACAAAGCGATGAAATGGTCTTACAGACTCACTTCATTAACATGACTGAGATACAAAAGATTACAAACAGTAATCAGATAGATGTCTCAACTAGGGGGTGGGAAACTGCCTGTGGTGAAGGGACGACCAGTTAGTTGCAGAATACATGAGAAAATTTCTAACCTAAGAATTAAAAATAACTAACTAGAGATTTCTAACTTTTATTCAATTAAATTATTTGTAAAATATTTTTGATTGTGAGTTAATTATAAGCAAATAGGAGGCATTGAGTTCTCTTACCTCAATGAAGCAAAGTAGTAACAGTAATCCAGGATTCAAAGAATATTAGTGTCATGACTTCTTTCAGAAGATTAGCAAGTAACGTGGACTTCGTGACGTAGTGGTAACCAAACTGTCCACTTGATGCGAGTACATGGTTTTGACTCCCGCTTGGGACTCTTGTTTATGTGACTGACGTTGCGTTGATTTACTTGATGTACGCAGACAAGTGTATATACCCTTGTGTTTCCATATATGTATAACAAATAAAAAAGGATAAGTAAACAAATCTAAAATCTATAAAATTACGGTATATTTCCTTTTGTTGTAATGAATTTTGGGCTTAATAAGCCTGAACGTTATATTATTATTACCACAATACATGAACAATTGTCAAGAAAACTAATACCACCTATGGTGCTAAATATTGAGAACAATCTCTGCCAGACATTTTAAAGAAAACTTACGGAGTTACTTTTAGCTACGTTTTGTGCTACTTAATTTATATATAAACCTTAAATATCTTTAGGGAAGTAATAGCTAATTTAAGTATAGAAGATTCCACATCATAATAATCCTGACTCTCTCTTTCTTAGGTTTCGAGAAAACCCTCCAGGGTTTGCTCGACACAAAGACCTGAAAACTTAGTTTTCAGGTCTAAGATAATATACACCCTCCCACCTCCACCTTATTTTCTATAAGGCTTACTCTAAACTTAATGAAGGCGCGCGTAGGTATTACGATATTGTTGTTTTATTTAAGCTTTTTTTTTTCTCAAATTTGGTGTGACAATGGCGAATGCTAGCGCTACCTACCGAGTGAATATGTATATTATCTTCGAACGAAATCTTCGTATAATAATGATAGAACTTCACGTACAGGTAAGTTCGTTTAATCATTCATTATAATTCATATTCGTTTACAGGTATTTTTATTTGTTGCCAATGTGTTTTTACTGGCTCTTTTTAATGTTCAAATCATGCTGGCATACATTCAAATAATGAACGTTACCTACAACAATTCGGTGAGTATTTCACAGGAATTTCGATCTTATACAATATTTATGCTTAGCACTTGAGCGTTACTTTCTAATAATGTATCATTTTCTAGTTGGAGTATATACTTCTTGCATTGTCAAATCTAGTATGGTCAATTGAAAACATTTCAGTGTTAGTACTAGTATGTAAGAGCTGTGAAGATTTTTATGCAGGAGTCGAAGAAGTAGAGTGTCTATGCATATTACTATTGAGAAAAGCGAATTGTTCAGGTGTGTTTATATTTTTTCTGTGTGGTTAAGAATACAAGTGTCACCACCCCATCTCCTCCCAAGGGTGCTGTAAAAGTCAGCTAAGGGATATTGCACACTGTGTGGATGTTATCTGTGACAGATAACATCCTCTGTGAGAGACGGCAAACTCGAAAATAAACCCTGTGCCAATACGCCTGGTCAGCGCGGCACAGTAGACCATAATCCCCCCCAAAGTGGAGGAGGCCCGTGCCCAACAGTGGGATGTAAATGGGCTGGAGAGAGAGAGAGAGGGAGTATATATTTTATTTATCAACTACACTGATTACAGTGAGTTATCTTGATTTTGTATCACGTTTAAAAAACAACCTTATAATATTATTATGCTGGTCCTATCTTTATTATCATTTTTTTTTATTAAACTTCATCTTACTTTTGATCAATCTTTACTAAATAAACTAAATTATAGTGTAAATAATGATAAACATGAGCGGGACTTGGACCCACGACCTCGGAATACCTTTCCGTTGCTCTCCCATCTTAGCTATCATAGTTCCCGTATATGTTTACCAAATCTTCCACTACAATCTTCTTAATGTGAGTTAAACATCGTGCGATGTTTTTTGTACATCTTTCTATGTTATTCCATCACAACATTCAAAATTATGAGTTAGGAAGTAGTAGTTTAAGGTTCATGTTGTACAAAAAGCTTGTTAACTAGATATTTGCGGTTCTATCCTTACGTTTAACTTAGTGTAATTTGTTGCAGATAATCGAAAAAGATTTTTCAAGAAAGTCTTATGGCTAAATCGTCACACATATTGCAAAATGAGCGCATGTGGTTTGTTTTATGTAGATTCAGTTTTACCGCTGGAACTTAGCAGACTTGTTACTGATTATATGATTGTTTTATTACAATTCGCTTTTTTGTAAACGTGTTGAGCAAAATTCACATATTTCTTTCTATCTAAGTACCTACAATAAATTCTGAAATCTTAACAATACCGATACGTGTTATGTCTTTATGTAAAGTTAGGGTAATTGTAATAAACTATCGATTACTTCAAGCAGATAAAATTTAAATAAAAGAATAAAATCGTTGGAAAGCTGATATAGCAAGACAAGTAGAATATTGAATATAATATCTTAGAATATTGAGTATAGTATAATATCTGAGAATATTGAATATCAGCCATTGTCATCGTATCCATATTTATAATTGAAATATTTCAAGACTAATATTAAAAAAAAATTATTGGGCTACTTTGCATTGTTAAAGTTGACACGAATATCATTGTTGTGTTAATTATAGAATCAATAGATAATTATCGCCGTTCTTGCGATGAAGCCTGGTGATAAAACAAATTTTTGTACGTACCTACCTACACAATTTAATCATACATGTCCAATATCTGTCTGAACATCATAAAGCTGAAGACTTTGTTTGTTTCAACGCGCTGAACTCGGGAATCAATGGGTTCGATTTAAAAATTTATTTCTGTGTTAGATTATTTGTAATAGTTATGAATATAAATATAAATATATAAATATTCATGGACATTTCACACAACGTCATCTGGTCCCAAGCTAAGCTTATATGCTTGTGTTATGGGTACCAGAATACGGATAGAATACATATACTACTTTTCTTTTGTAAATACATACTTATAATACATAGAACACCCAGACGCAGTACAAACATTTGTATGACAATTAGAAAAATCACACAAATGATTGTCCCGAGCGGGAATCGAACCCGAGACCTCGTTAAATCAGGCGATCTTGGGGGCCAATCAATGTCACCGTTTCTCGAAATTAATCGACCGGGAAACATTCTTTTTAATGTTTCTACTGTGGCTCGTGCCGTGTGACATGTGGCCCCGTCTTGTTGAAACCACATGTTTCCTAAGCCCAATTGATTCACTTGATTCGAGAAAAAATTGATAATCATTTCACGGTACCTACCGATCTCCATTCACTGTAACAGCATCACCTATAGCATCTTCAAAGAAATAAGGCCCAACTACCCCTCCTGACCAAATTCCACACCAAACTGTTACTCGACGAGGATGCAGTGGTCGTTCGTGGATCAAAGAAGGTTGTTCTTCTCCCCAATAGCGAGAATTTTGTTTATTAACAAATCCGCTGAGGTCGAAATGAGCTTCGTCACTCATAATGATTTTCTGATGAAAGTCTGGGTCTCTTTCCAGCTTGTTTAGCATAGCACTACAGTAATCACGACGGCGTTCATGGTCTCGAGGCCAAAGTTCTTGAGTTATCTGTACCTTATATGGAAAGAAACAAAGGTCTTTCTTCAAAATTGTCTGTAGAGAAGTCCTCTTAATTCAGAGTTGTTGAGACCGTCGCATGGTAGACAATGTGGGTTCTGCGGCTACACTTTGACGAACAATTTGGATATTCTGCTCTGTGCGAGCCCTTCTGAAACGATGAGTAACTGCTTTATCTGTTACGATGCCATACTTCTCAAATTTATTCACTAAACGAGCTATTGTTAGCCGCGAAGGTAAGTTATTTCTACCAAAAATCGGCCGCAATTTTCTCAGAGTTTCCGCAATATATGATTGGGTTGAGTAAAACGTTTTAATAATTAAAACACGTTGTTCCGTCGTAAAACGCTCCATAATAAATTTGCCGTATCTGCACAAAGTAATTTTCATGCAACAACTATCATATTTACCGCCAAAACAAAATGGCGGCAAAAAAAGTTGTATAACTCCAAGTTGGCCACCCGTTACATTTATCGAGGAAGGCTAGGCTAAGGATAGGCTATATAACGTCACGCTGCGGTCAATAGGAGCGAACCTTCAGTGAAAAAAGTTACAAAAACGGGGAAAATTTTCAAAATACTATGCGTAAGAAGTCGCGCGCGACAGCTAGTATATGTATATATCGTAAGATAAACCCGGACTCTATTACTGAAACTTTGGTGTCCGTCCGTCAGTGTTTGATTTGGTATCCTTCACGTACAGACATTGGACAGGTATAATCTTTAATTATATACATACGCATACATTCTCACATACATAAATAAACACACCTACTCCCATCTTATTGCATGTTTTCTAGTATTTAAGTATTCCATTTTTTTAAGTCCTCTTTATCGGTAGCTTCTCTCAATGAAACAACAAAAATAATTTAAATAAATGTAATAACAATTTAATTCAGGTCGTAGAAAATGTAAACTGTAAAAATGTATTTTTGTGAGGAGGAATAAATAAAAATGATTTTTTTTTTTTAAATTATTATGTATGTTTCTATGTGAGCTTATATCTTCCAAACTACGCAACGGCTTTTGATGCGGCTTTTTTAATAGTAGTTGAATATGATAGTTCTTTTTTGTACGATTTGTCAGGCTTTGTTTTTAGGGTTCCGTACCCAAAGGGTAAAAACGGGACCCTATTACTGAGACTTCGCTGTCCGTCCGTCCGTGTGTCACCAGGCTGTATCTCAAGAACGGTGATAGCTAGAGAGTTGAAATTTTCACAGATGATGTATTTCTATTGCCGCTATAACAACAAATACTAAAAATAAAATAAAATAAATATTTAAGGGGGGCTCCCATACAACAAACATGATTTTTTTACCGTTTCTTGCTCGATACTAATAACGTTGCCTTATGTTGCATAGATAATGGTACGGAACCCTTCGTGCGCGAGTCCGACTCGCACTTGACCAATTTTTTTAAAATTTTCCACGTTCGAAGTTGCGGGCTATGGCTAGTAATAATTAAATTGTAAAATTAATATTTATACAAGGTGTTAAACAAGACTTCTAGAACCAATAAAATATTAATTTACTGTCAATTGATTAATAACACTCAAGTACTATTTCAAGTCTATACGCAACGTAATAAGTAAGTATGAACTAATTCTATTATAAAATATTCATTTTGTTTGCGTGTTGTCTTAAAACAGGTCGTTAAATGAAATATTAAAATAAAATGTTGCGGAATTTGAATATAGTGTTACCAGCAACTGTTACAAATATCGTTAAAGATAACAAAATTAAAACTGACAGTATATTAAACAAAGACATTAGAAGAATGCTATATCCTCTTTATTTTGTACAAAATGTCTGTTTATCTCCGAAATATTTAATGCGTAACCATTTTATTACGGCTACTTCAAATAAGTTTAACATTTTTATGATTTGTTTAATTATTATTTTACTTGTAATATCATTTTATGATGTTCCTATACCTATGTTAAATGTCCATTACGTAATGTATAATACATTTTTCTATTTAATTTATATAAATTATTCTATTATACTGATTGGAGTAATTTGTTTTCAAATAAAATACCGGAAGGAACACGTTAAGTTAATATTGAATATTCAACTTTTAAATGAAAAAATTGTTCTAAATCAAAAAGAAATCACGAAAATGATTACTGACAATTGGATCCATAATTTATTTTTTATCATAATACAAATGTTATTACTGATTATTACCTACGTTTTTTTCCATTATTATAACATCATAAACATGATTTTTTATATTTTATTCAATACATTTGGTATGAATTTCGTATATGCTATGCAAATTATTGCAATTTTAACAAAATATTTAAAAAAATGGACACAACAAATTTTAAATAATAAAGAGAATTATGTTGATGATAATTTTGATGACATGCTTGAGATCTACAAAGACGTGTTAAATACTCACAGTTTGTATGCTAAAATATTTCATGGAATGGTAAGATATGTATGTAGTTTAGTTTGGTTATGCCTATGGTGATGGATTAAGAATACAAGACATCATCCCATTTCTTCCATAGGTTGCTTTAGCAATCAACTAAGGGATATTATAAGAAGTTACCATTTAATCATCATCCTCCTGCCCTTATCACATTATTTGGGGTATAGGCTATATAACATCACGCTGTAACCAATAGGAGCCAAGGATATGTGACATAGGTATATTTTCTAATTCTTTTCCACGAGTACGAAGTTGTCGACTACATCTAGTATCTTTATTACTTATTATAAAACAAAGCTTGAGCTTATATCTTTAAATACGCAACGGATTTTGATGCGGTTTTTATAATATTAGATAGTGGTTCAAGAAGACGGCTTTTTATATAAATTGTTAAAACGGTACGATACCAAATTATGCTCCATACAAAAGTATGGGTATCGTACTTCCGTTTACTTCGCGAAAGTTAAACCGTTTTTAATAGTTTTTGCGTTATATTATAGATAAAGCGTATATCTATGCTTCTATCAGTTTCTTTTTTTCAAAACATAATAACTAAAAGAAATATGATGATCCGAAAAACCCACTTTTTTCGGTTTTCTTTAGATAAAGTTGCAACGTCTATCACGCAAATTTGGTAAAGTTTTTCCACAAAAGAAAGTGATAGAAGCATAGATATACTCTTTATCTATAATATAACGCAAAAACTATTAAAATCGGTTTAACTTTCGCGGAAAAAAAACGGGAGTACGAAACGTCTTTTTTCAAAGAATTTGTAGGTCAAATCCGCTTCATCTATATACGAGTATGTCCCTTTCAGCGCGGCGCTTGGAAATA
This sequence comes from Orgyia antiqua, assembly GCA_916999025.1. Lineage (NCBI taxonomy): Eukaryota > Metazoa > Arthropoda > Insecta > Lepidoptera > Erebidae > Orgyia > Orgyia antiqua. The sequence continues at coordinate 29,815,249 of OU779871.1, forward strand.
GGGATAGCAATACCTAAGGCAAATACAAATAAATGAGGAGTACAGTACCCTCTTAAGGTTGCTTTTTAAAATCCACGCATACAAGGTTGCGGGCGACAGCTAGTATTAACTATAAAATAATTGTTTAATATTGTTTCATGTTCCAAGCACGTCTGTATGCGCTGGCGCTGCTGCCGCAGCAGCAGAGACACTCAGACGGCGCAAATATCATAAACTTGTTGGAAATTATATTTTTGAGCCGTTTGGGATCGAGACTCTGGGTTCATGGGGTCCGAGTGCTAAATCTCTTTACGGAGAGATTTTTAAAAAAATAGTCGACCGCATACGTGACCAGAGAGGAGGGAGAGACCTATGTCCAGCAGTGGACTGCGATAGGTTGACGTGATGATGATGACACGTGACCAGAAGGCTGGTCTGTTCTTGGTATTACCACGCTGGATAGCAATAGCTTTCCAGCGTGGTAATGCGCCCAGCCTTCTGGCCTCGTTGCCCGTGGACATCGATGCGGAGGAGTTTTTTGATGCATAAAATATATTTTTGGGTTTTTTTTTCATTTTAAATTTTTCTTACTCTGTTTTATGTTTTGTATATATTACTAGCTGTTGCCCGCGACTTAATACGCGTGAAATTCAGAAATCAGACCTTAACAAACAGAAGTTTACTATAACACTCGATAGATGGCATTGTACCGTTTTTTAAATCGCGCTATAGTTTCGTTACCAACATTAACCTTAAGTGTTAAAAGTTTTATTGTGTCAGCATCCGGATTACGCATTTTTAAATTGGTAAGGTTTGTAAATAGCCACGATATTGTATTTCAGATATTTATATTTGCTGCGAATATATTATTCACAACTTTATATCGTATCCAATTATTGATGGAAGTTATTATAATAGAACATTCCACACTTACCTATGTAAGTATCCTACTAATAATTATAAATGTTATAGTTTGTGATATGAATGTTTAGATGATTGCTAGGTACTCTTTCACGCAAAAATTACTGAATGGATTTTAATGAAACTTTACGATAATGTAGCTTATACATCAGCATAACATATAGGTGTTGTTACCTACGCTTATGTATGGAGGCGAATGTTGGGTGCGGTAGAAGAAGCACAAAAGTAGAATAAATGCTGTAGAGATGCGATCTTTGAGAAGTATGTGTGGTGTGACTTTGAAAGGTAGATTAAGAAATAAAGTTATAAGAGAACGTTGCGGTCTGAAAGAGGATGTAGAAAAGTATGCTTAGGTGGTTTGGTCATATAGAGAGGATGGATGACAGACGATTAACCAAAAGGCATATACACGGCGAAGGTAAGTGGAAATGCTGGGAGAGGACGCCCGAGAAAAATATACTCCGATGTCATCGCCGGTATACTCCAAAAGGGTCAAGTGCGTAGCACTTACAAACGTCGGGCATCTATGACCAGATGTATGAGTGTGGATGAAGCCAAGGAAGTATGTTTGGATCGTAGCAGATGGCGCTCTATAGTCTCTGCGTACCCCCGTGGGAAAAAGGCGTGATGTTATGATGATGGAGATGATGATTTTTCATATTTATTACCGTGGGTAACACCGCGAGACACAGCTGGTATTTTTTTAATTAACAAAACTTTGGTACCACCAAGTTAAGTTTGATATAGGTACCAGAATACGGATAGACTACATAAACTACTTCTTCTTTTTTAAATACATATAATACATAGAAAACACTCAGACGCAGTACAAACATTTGTGTGACAATTAAGTAGGTATATATAGGTATCACACAAATGTTTGCCCCGTGCAAGAATTTTGAATTTGCGACCTCATAAACGGAAGTCCGATACAGGAACCACTAGACCACAAGGCCCGTCGACAACAGTGTACTTAATTCTGTTTAATATATTTCAGCAATTTTATACAGTAATTACATTGACACACCTACTACGGATTATAATTGACATATCAATAATAATTTCTTTGTGCTGTGCCTGTGAAAATTTTTACTCAGCCATTGAAGAAGTCGAATGCGTGAGTGCCCTACAGCTATCTGATGTAAATATTAATGGTTAGTCGGAATAATTTTTTTTACATTGGCTTTGTGTACATATAGCTCATATTAACACAGCACAGTGTGGCACAAGAAGCACGACAGTAGAATTTTGGGAAGTATGTGCGGTGTGACTTTGAAAGATAAATTAAGAATTGACGTCATAAAATAACGTTGCGGTTTTAAAGAGGATGTAGTGATCAAGGTGGAGAAGAGTATGCTTAGGTATGTTATGTGGAGAGGATGAATCGTCATTCATCGTCACCTTTCGTTTATCGTATATCGTCATATACGATTAACGAAAGGTATATATACGACGGAGGTAAGTGGGAACGCCTGGAGAGGATGCCTAATAAAAATATACTCAGATGTATTCGCCGGTATACGTCAAAAGGGTCAAGTGCGTAGCTCTTACAACCGTCGCATGCATGTATGACCAGATGTATGAGGGTGTATAAAGCTAAGAAAGTGTTAGGACCGTAGCAGATTGTGCTCTATAGTCTCTGCCTACCCCATGAGAAAAAGGCTTATGATAATGATGGTATTAACACCGGAAGTGTGTTACTTCCCCTTGTCTTGCCCGCGGGGGTTGTAAGAGCCGACCTAGGGAACCGTTGCATAGCACCTGCGCATATACTAAAGGAGAGATGAGCTCAGACAGGCGGCCATGAGTAAAAATCAGTCCAAACTTATTGCAATATAAACAAATAGTCATGTTGACCCCGAATAACGGGTAAAGGCATATGAATGACGAATGATATTAAAGTTTGTTTTTTATGGTCTTATTACAGAAACAGAAAAGAGATTCTTTATGAAAGTAATGAGGTTAAATCGACACATTTTCAACAAAATCACTGTATGCGGATTATTCTATGTGGATGCAACGCTACCCATAAAGTTGAGTGAATTAGTCACAAATTATACAATTGTTTTAATTCAATTTGCATTGCTGGAAATTGCCTAACAATAAATACGTGATATACCAAGCCTTCGGGCGCTAACTAATAACCGAGTATTTTTTTTAAAGAGTTTAATTGACTTCATGTGCTTTTAAAATTTGAGGGCTTCCCTCGATTTCTCAGAAGCTAACCATCATATTCTGACCTGGTGTCAATGAGACTACACGGGAACCACTAGTTTCAAATAAAAAAATATCATTAAACTCGCTTCGCCCACCTAAAACATATAAGGTAAAAGACATAAATAAAACCTACAGACGAATTGAGAACCTCCTCCTTTTTTAATTATGGTAAAAATTGCAAACAACTATGGTGTAATAAATTATATTATTGTGGAAAAAGTGATTGCCGCAAGCGGGAATCACTTTTTCCACCATAATTTAATTTATTAAGTAAAGCATATGCTATGCTATAAATGTCAATTGCAAAATCAATAGATTACTTTAACTATGGTGTATTTCGTTTTACCCATTTATATTAATAAAAGTCGTTAGTTTATAACACACAGTTTTTATAATGATAAAGTTCAGTAAACATTGATGAATTATGTTACTGAACTTTTCATTTTTAGTTAAGTTCAGTTGTGCACGTAGAATCGGTACCATGGTAAACTTCTAAACTACTATAACATAATATATTTAATTCTATTCTTGTGCTACTTTTCATTTAGGTACTCCTAAATCATACCTAGGGTTTAAATGTGGTTTAATAATAAAGAACTTTATTAAAAATGGACTCAGCATATTTATTTCAATATCACGCTATTGATATCTTTTTTTCTACAATAATATCGTTTGTCTCCAATTCTTTTTCTTTTTTCGTTTTTAAATAATCATATATTTCTTCCAAATGCTTCATTTTAGTTTCTGGTACTATTAAGATAGTATATAGTGCCATAGTTAGACATACTCCTCCAAAACAGTAGAATGCCAGATAAGGTCCATAGCTTACAATAGTTTTGAAAAATAACATCTGTAAAGTAGCTGACAGAGATGACAACGCCATAGCTGTGGCCATAACTGTGCCACGATACTGAAAAATAAAGAAATTAATTGTAAGTTCAATCATAAAAATAATAAAAATTAGTATAATTTATAATAAAACATAGTTAATTAAATAATTATATAATTAATCATAAAACTTTCTTTAGGATTTCTGATCAGATCTCCACATTTCGGATCTAATCACGTAGAGAAACACCAAGCATAGCCCTCTAAATAGGCTGCTGTGTGACTCTGAGTTATGTTATGAGGTCGAATTCCAGAGACGACGTCTCAGTTCCATAAGTCTTCACTGGTCCTAGACCTTCCTTTTCGGGCTTTGGAGATTTTTGGACGTGACGATGTGCCTAAGCTTTCCGAACCCTGCCAGTCCCGTATCCTTATAATATACGAAATAATAAAACACAAATTCAAGGGTTCTTTGTCTAAAAATAAATAAACTTCCACTAATCTAGGTTGTTTTAGAGTCAGACACGCTATTGCATTTATGCTACTCTAATTTTTAGTTAATTATTTGTTTCGAAAAGGGCTGTTTATAGAACATTAAGGTAATACAGTTCAAAATAATGTGTATAAAATAAAAAAGTAAAAAGTAACCATGTAGATAAAGCCACTTTTTACTTAATCATGGAGAGAATAAGTGCTGTTTAGGCTATTAGGCCCAAGAAGCTGAAGATCACTTAGATAACAAAAAGAAAATAATGCTTTATGATAACAATTGGAATCTTATCTAAAAGTATTATTATTGAATCTAAAATAATAAAAAAAGATACATTACCTTCAAAGAAAACATTTCACCGGTGAGTATAACAGATACTGGCAGAAGACCAAAAGCATCACAGAAAATGCATATGCAAAGTGTAATTATAGGCAGCCAGGCCGATGCATGAATATCATATTGACGAGCTAGAAACCATGAAGCTAGAACTACCATCGACAATCCAGATATTAAAGATGAAATAAATAACAGCATCTGAAAAAAGTGGGTACTATTAATTCTGATAATGGCATAACTAAAACATTCAAATTAATTGAGTGTTATTTTAGATTGGTAAGAATCTAAATTCCTACTAAAACACGATTTATTTACAAGTATGTTAAGCTTTTTATGATACAAGTAGAACTTGTGCTAGGAAACATCCTGAGCCTCATACGTAATATTTACTTTAAAAGATTACAAAATATCGATATGATTCATCATCATCATATCAGACCTTTGTAATCGATTGCTGGAGATAGGCCTCTCGCAATTCGCGCCACAATACAAGGTACTCCGCCTTCCGCATCTAGTCCCATCCTGCTTCTTTTTATTGTCGTCTGTCCACTTAGAAGGGAGCATACCCTACGCTTGCCAAATCGCGGTCTCCACTCCAGATTACATCTGCTTCATCGGTCATCGGTTCTTCGGCTGATATGGCCAGCCCTTTGCTATTAATGCGAGCTTGCTTTACGAACACCTTGGTTCTTTGACGGATCATCTCATTTCGGAGTGTAACCATCAAAGAGACTCCGAAAATAGACATAATAAGTCGATCAGTTTGTACTCGATATGAATAAGATCAGTAAATTTGCTTACCTTTCTCCCACCTTTTTCAACAACGCCAAATGTCATTGTTGATCCAATAACCTGTACTGCTCCTAAGAAAACAGCCTGTTGATTTGGTGTCCATGAAAGACCAGTACCTTCCGAAGATAATGTAAATATTTCTCCAGCGAAGTTCAATATTGGAATAGTGCCACAAAATTCTCTTGCGATAGCTACTGCTACAGCTATTTTAAATGCTCTGAATAGAAGTTTATCTGACACTGTAAATAAATATAATATGTAATTGCATGGACCAAGAGGACTTTATTGTTCGTCTTCTATTTATATTAAGAAAGTGTGAGGTCTTTGATGCATTTCACATTTTTGGATCAGTGCAAATTAATTATATTCCACACAGATTATTATATATTACGGGTAATCTTATTTAGTCAGGTGGAGTGGACTCTATCTTATATCTTGAATGAGATATTAATCCTTTAATATTATTATTTTCGTTCTTAGGGATATACTACTCTGTGATGGAGTTGAAATTGGTCTATTATATCAACCCGGCAACTTTGAAAAGATGTATTGCAATCTGTCTCAAGTTTATCAGGAAAAGGCAATACACAGATTGCGTACAACGATGACGTCACAACATTTAAAATAAATTCTTTAAGTATTTTAAAAAAAATTATTCAGTGAATATTTCAATAATATTGAAATTAGTTGCTTAAAATAGTCTATATTTTAAAAAAAATATAAAAACAATAGGTCAAAAATTATGAACAATCCCAATTCTTGCGCAACTCATTTGTTTCAATATGTTATAATATATGATACTGTTACATTGTATTTATAAAATTATAGCAAATGTGAGTAAAACCCGTAACAACTGATCGTATAAGATACTTTACGCCTCAGTCCCACCGGTAACCATGTAATGGTGACTGCAAATTTTCCGAAACGTTCCGGTTAAAATTTAAAATAAGTATACGTGTCTAAAGTGTTTTCTTCAAATATCTTATATATAAAATTCACGTGTCACAGTGTTAGTTACCGTACTCCTCCGAAACGGCTCGACCGATTTTCCTGAAATTTTGTGTACATATCCTCTAGGTCTGAGAATCGGCCAACATCTATTTTTCAAACCTTTTTTTTTAGTATGGCAAAACAACGTTTGCCGGGTCAGCTAGTTTATTTATAAAACTACTACTCAGAGATAGATCTAAATACAAGTAAGTATAGTACAAACATGTGTGACGTATATCCCACACCGATTACATTTCTGTAGGTAATACTTTTATTGTCTCTAAAGATAAAACTGTATCATGAGGATCGTAAAATAATGTTTGCATTCGTTAACGTTTATCGCTAAACAAATACAAAGCAGTTAATCTCAAAAATAATATTTAGTAGAAAACTAAGAATAGTATTGCAGAAACTGGTGAAGTGTAAATTAAACTTTAATCACACATTCATGTTGTTTTTATGCTGTGTTTGTAAATCCAACCTGTTTTGCTACTAATGTATAATTTTTGGAGTAAGTCCGGGAGTTCCATGGATTAGTGCATTTTATTGAAGATAAGATTACATTGACTCACCTGCCATATTTGTCATTTGAATTTTATGGCCTGTTTACAATCTACTTACTAGTTTATTTATTAAGACATAATATAACGTAGCAAATAAATCTCAAATCAAATAAACATTATATATATTTGTCCAATAAATAAATATCAAAAATATCAAAAGTTTGATGTTTTTTCGGTTTCCGTATTAAAAGGTAAAAAGGGACCTTCTTACTGAGAATCCTTTTTATCCATCTGTCCCTTCCTCTGTCTATCGCCATCTCAAGAACGGTGTTAGCTAGAGAGTTAAATTTTCGCAAAATATGTATGATTCCATTTGGAATGTTAACAATAGTTTGGACATCAAAGAAAGAATTAGAATTTTGTTATATTTACATATGGCTCTCAGTGCAAATCGTGGTGCCTCTTCGTCTTTTAACTGCTCCTTCTTAATTTGATCCAATTCAATAAATACTACTGAATCATCTTCTTGTCGACATCTTAACCATGCCAGTGCTTTTGCTGCTTTCTATAAGTAAATAATAGTATTATGATCTTGTTAGCCTTAGATTAATAGATTTTAAAATTATTTCACGTTAATACTTCGTTTCATTTTATTTTATAGCACTTTGAAATAAGTACCTCTAGTTTGTAAATAAAGTATACAATACCACTTTTTACGGATTTAGACGTTTATATTTGTTTCAAGTTTTAGTCTAGTTCCCAATAAATATACGCGCCTAAATCTGTAAAAAGTGATTTTTTTTTAAAAAGAGTTTAAGTGTTCTTTTAAGAGTTGCGCGAGTGTTCGAAAATATTAGTAAGTATAATTTATTAGGTAGAAGCATAGCAATACATTGCAAAATTAATAAATGAATATACTCACTTCCAATTCACCTTTCTTGACTAAATACGATGGTGACTCAGGCATCATAGTAAAGAGGATTATGTGAATTATTGGTAATGATAAACAAACCCACAGAACAGTGTAATAGCTTAAATTATTACCAATGATATAAAGGAATAAGTTTCCAGAAGTCTGAGACAGAACCACCTGCAGATTACAAATCACAAATCAAAAGTACTTAATTTATTCATGTAGACATATTTTTTTTTGTACAAAAAAATAAGCTCCTAATTGAAATAATATAAAGTTTTTGCTACATTAAGACATTGGTAAAATTGTAAAAAGAAAAGAATGGTTTACCAAAGAGCCAAGCATCCCCCTGACGCAATTTTCGCTTATTTCTTTAGTGTAAAGTGGGCAGGTAACAAAGCTACCAGCCATTAATATACCTATTGATGCTCTTGCTAACACGAAAGCCCAAGTGTCCAAAGACAGTAATTTTATCGTCCAACATACCTGAAAGGTTTAAAAAATTATAATTTTACAACTAATTCAACCCTACTGGAAAAAGAGAGCAATGACTTCCGTTTGACTTTTATCACTATTGCGTCTATACTGGTTTATTTGCATAAATTGAATAAAAAAAAAAGCAACGAAATAAGAAATTCATGATTCCCTTTTGGAACAGACACCTAGCTTCTGACCTTTTAAAAGAGAATGTTTATCTTGCCTTTTTGTAATAAAAGTATTTGACTTCGACTTCTAACTGTGCTGTTGCGGATCTTATGTTTTATATTTATATTTCGTTTAATTAAAAACTGATATTCTGCATGAAATTTAATAATTTAAGAAATAGCGCCAAAAGTATTAAAACTATATAGTTGTAAAGCTTAATAAAAATCCTTATTAAGTATTATTGATGTTAAGAAAGACCAAAATATACTCACAATTCCCATAATTGACAGTAAAAATATTGTGAATTTTCTACCAAATTTATCCCCTAACAAAGCAACCAGGAAATCTGCAGGTATACAAATCAAGTATGGTATTGCCCCCATCCATGATATCTGTGAAATAAAATGATTCTATCTATTCTGTATTATTCATGAGTTGAGGGATTAAGAGAATATAAGTATAACCACCTCATTTCTCTACAAAGTGCTGTAATGAAATGAAATGAAAAATCATTTAATCAAAAAATTATGAAAATTATGTGCTTATGACATGTCCAAATTTTTTTTCCCTGCCACCGGTTCAAGACGCAATCTGCTGAGAAGAACCGGCCTGTAAAATCCAGCTAAGCTATATTGTACACATATACTGCACTGTGTGAGAGATGGAGAACTCTATAAGAAACCCTATGCCAACAGGCCCGTTTAGCACGGCATAGCAGAATCATAATCCGTCTCAAAGTGAAGGAAGCCCGAGCCCAATAGTGAGACGTATAGGCTGGAGACAGAGAGATGTATTCTGTCAGCAACATACATACACAAAATAAATAATACGCAGGAGTCACATACCTCAAGGTCAGAGAGTGGTGTACCTCTGGGTGAGTTATCTGACTGTAGAACTAGTGACATAGGTGACATCCAACCAATGCTTGCACCATAGGCAAATACAGGCAGGTTAACTAATAACAATAGTTTACTTTTGCTTTAATATTTTAAGGAAAAACTGTCAATTATTTGCAATTTTCTAATATAAACTCGTAGTAACAGATAAATGATTGATCAGCATTTTTAAAAAATTGGCTATTTTACGTAAAAAAGGAAAAGAATTCAAGAATATCCTTTAGTTTCAATTTGTTAATAATTTATTAGTTAGTAATAAAATGTAATACTAACTTAATACTGCACATATTACTTGATTAATTTTACTACCTTCTCCAAACCAAAAATAATATTTCTTCATTTTAATTTTGTTAATTTTTATTTCACTTAACGTTGCTTTTGAAATTGTAAGTAAAATTTGAAAGCGGAAAAAAATACAGGTTTTATGCGCAAGAACTGCAAAGAAATAAGCTTATGTTAAATCTTGGGCTATTTTTAATGCCTTATACAAATATTACAGATCATTTTTATGGCATACAGAAGCTGGAGCTTCATTACCTATGCCAAAGAGATCTTATAATAAATAAAATTTCATTTTATCTGTTTTTATTATACCTGGCCATTATATCTATAAATAGTTTAATTACTTTTTCTTCAACTATTTGTAGAATATAAAAAAGATAAATAAATATAATTCTATATTAACTTGTGATAAAAACCTTCTTTTATATACACAGTGTAAAAATCATAAAACTGTTATGCATTTTATTTCTATCTTATCTTATATATTATTATATAATGTAAATGTATTGTTATTATGTAATGTAAAATAAACAAAATTATTGTGGAAAAAATGATAACCATGAGCGGGACTGGAACCCACAACCTCGGAATACCGTTCCCTTGCTCTCCCATCTGAGCTATCATGGTTCCCGCATATGTTTACCAAATCTTCCACTACAAACTTCTCAATGTAAGTTAAACATCGTGCGATGGTTTTTGTACAACACCATCTATTGAGCGGTTTGCACCAACTCGATCAATCGATCACTTAGTGTTCTTTGCAGAACACAATTAGACCGAAATAATGAGTGTACATGTATTTCTACATTAATTTTTTAATTGTTGCAGTTGACTTGCTATGCTTGATAGCTCAGATGGGAGAGCAACGGAACGGTATTCCGAGGTCGTGGGTTCAAATTCCGCTCATGGTTATCATTTTTTCCACTATAATTTAGTTTATTTAATGCAACTTAATGTTATATTAGACATATAAAATATATGAGTGTGGATGAAGCCAAGGAAGTGTGCCTCGATCGTGGCAGATGGCGCTCTATAGTCTCTGCCTACCCCCATGGGAAAAAAGGCGTGATGTTATGATGATGATGATGGTGATAAAATATATTGCGTCATATTTGTAGGTTGTAACGCTATTTCTATTTATTGAGTCAATATTGAAATTCAATATATTATTATCTAAGTATAATTAATGGTTTTTACTTCCGTTTACTTTGTATGATAGTTATCAAAGTGAAAATCTTAATGAAAAAACTTACTAGAATATTCTATTATATCTGGACGACATATTCATTCCAATAAAAGCACTTTGTGAAACCAGAAATAAAATTACAAAAGAGTAAAGGCTACGACGTATTTTATTAAAATGGTATAAACTAGTCAAATAAAAAACACATACGGTGATGAGCTGATGAGATTGTAAATAATAAATAACTTAATGTATTAGAAGACATTTCTATTTCATCTGAGAAACCCATAACTCTCATCAATTCTGCCGACATATTATTACAGAATCTTGCAAAACATTCATAAAAATGACAGTTATACGAGTAAAAGTTTTGAGTCGAGACAAAATTAATAATGTTATGAAAAAAGATCTAGAAAGAATATTATGTCCTCTTTACATTATGCAAAATCTTTGTTTGTCACCAAAGTACATGATTAAGAATCATGTTGTAACGGAAATCCCAAGAAAATTTTATTTATTCATGATTTTGGTCGTAATATTATTATTCTCCTTATCTTATGGCAGAATAAACATAGTGACCTCCTCCAAAATCTTTAGATTTAACGACATGATGGACGGTATACTGTATTATTTAATTTATTTCAACTACGCAATTGTACTGATTTTAATAATGATTCTACATTTAAAATATAATAAAGAGTTTGTTATTCTGGTGTTAAATATTCAACACATACATGAGTGTATTTCTTTACACGAAGAAGATGTCAAGAAGATTATTAACGAGAACTGGGCCATTAATCTTTTCTCGTATTTAATTTATCTAATTTTGTTAGCTTATTCCTACATAACTTTGGAGTATTTTGATTGCGTAAACTTTATTTTTAATATTTTATTTAATACAGTTGGTATGAACGTAGTTTTTGCTATGCAAATTATTGTTATATTGACTAGATATCTTAATGAATGGACCAAAAGAATTATAAAGGATGAAGAAATAGAAATTATTGATTACTTTGAAAATTTGCGAGTCGCTTATGATGATATTTTAAAAGCTTACTGGCTGTGCACTAAAATATTTAATGCATTGGTAAGATATGTTTTAAATAAACTGCATATTCGATGATTTTAGTAAAATAATGTTAGTTTTTGTTTGAAATCAACAAACGATTGCATCAAACGCATTACACTTACAACTTTTCTGTTAACTATATTGCATCTACGATTTTGTTAAACAGTGTAGTATTTCGCTATTTTTGTATTCAAGGACGTAGGTTATGATTCTAACAACATCAATCTTTTACAAATGAGTACACACCTGTCCATTTCTGATTGTTAGACTATTGTGAAATACAGTTTACTGGTTACTTTTTCAGTGTGTACTTCGATTTTTGAGATTCAGCTATTTATCGTTGCCATTGCAAATTTCCTAAAAAAAAAATAGGAATCGTGCACTATTTGTAATATTGGTATTATTTTACAGATATTTCTATTTGTTTCAAATTCTTTAATGTTATCATTGTGTTATATTCAATTAATGCTGCAAGATGTATATACAAATAAAAACTACAGTTATGTAAGTGTAATTTACAATAATAAAATTATTTCCCTCTCTCTCTCTCCAGTCTATTAACATTCCACTGTTAGTCACGGGCCTTTTCCACTTTGGGACAGATTAAGGTCTACTGCGACACGTTGACCAGACGTTTAAATTTTAGTAGAGGTACAGTTTATATTTCCGCCTCTCACAGAGTCTAAAATATCCCTTAGTTGGCTTTTGTAGCACCCTGGAGAGGAAATGGGGTAGTGACACATCTATTCTTAATCCGGCGTCGCTACACGAACTTTGACACGGATTTTGTAGCTAATGACATAAAATGATTTCAGCTTGATAATATAAAAGTGTCTTTAGTAAACACGTTGTGGACCATTAGAAATGTATTAATGATAATATTCTTATGTTGTCGTTGTGAAAAGTTCTACTCAGCTATTGAAGAAGCTGATTCCGTGTGTTTTCTGCAGTTAGCCAACGCAAAAATTGAAGGTGATTCGTTTTTAAATATAAATAAGAGACGTTTTTTCAGTTTTCTTAAGGCTGAAAACTTCTTTATATAAATTAAATAAAATATTCATTCATGTTACAGAAAAACTGTACCTAACTTTGAATGTCTGTCTTTGGATTGGGACAGATTTTGTGGTAGAGGAAAAGATTTGGACCTGGCATAAGAGCAAAATTTTTAATAAAAATTATGCTTACATGTTCTTTACTCTATACTATTACTTATCTATCTCTCTAAGGTCGAAATTAGAATGTTATGTATGTTATGTATATCATAAAAACATCGTAGACATCACCTGTATTTATAGCCAGAGCATTAGTCATCATTAGGCCCTGTAATACTGGACAAAATACCTACGTTCATTACAACATTCTATTAACTACGATGAGATTGATCCGTGGCTTACGATACGTGTAACTTGCTTTGGAAGGATCCTTTTATGAAATTTCAACGGCTCACCATTCAATCTCTCATCAGATATAGGAATTACTCACTATTGACACCATTTGAGGACCCATTTCACAATCTTGGAACCTAGGTTAAAACTAAAAATCCTTAAGTAAACTATTTTAATCAAGTCTCCTACGACATTTATGTTTTTATTACAGAAACCCGACAAAGATTTTTTATTCAAATAATGAGAATGAATCGTCATTTGTTCTACAAAATAAAAGCATTCGGTTTGTTTTACGTGGATGCTCTTCTACCATTGAGGCTAAGTGAACTGGTCGCTAATCACACAATCGTATTAATTCAATTTGCTTTATTAGACTTATTGTAATATTCTTATTGTAGTTTTTATGTATGCATATTGTTGTTAGTCACTACAAAAAGTGTAGAGAAATCCATACCATTAATACCAAGGAAAACACCTTGTGGAGAAAATTTTCAAATTCAAATTCACATTCCTTTATTGTGAACTGTAAATAGATGTCAGGATAAAAAGTTTACAAATGTGCAACTATGTTCTGCCGAACTGGCATACAATATTTAAGTTAGTTGATGCGATACAATTAATGACAACCAAACAACAAGCATATCATACAGAGATGTTACAGTTAGTTAAGTACATCAACCTATTACAAATATGATATTAATTATGTGGTCAAAAATATCATTATCAATTAATTAACAATAATGTAATGTCAGGTGAACTCTTCATCCACCGTCGAACAATTTTTCCAACTACCCACACACACAACACTAACGGTGTCCCTATTCCGTACCATAGCCGTATTATAGCCGCGAACAGAGAGGTAGCGTTTTTGCAATCACTGGATTCCACACTGTAGATAATTTGAAGCCATCTTCCCGATTGAAGTTATTAGGATATTTTTTAATTTCAATTGTTCACGTACGACGGTGGATGAAGAGTTCACCTCAGAGGGGGAGGCGTGGCACCGCATATCCAGTCAGCCCGTGACCACGGCCGATTCAACTCGGTCGAAAAGTCGGCAAAAAGGTAGGTGCTTAACACCTATACTAAAAATTTAAACGCGTTTAATACCTGTGTTTTTCAATGTAATAAAATGCAAAGCGAAAGTTTAAAAGTGTATACATTTAGCTTGTCCTTATGACGAGCCCTTGTGCTAAATTCAAATAATTGCAGATTAGTTTTAGTAAAAGTTGCAACTTCATAGATGTACATGCATGGTAGTGTTAAAATTTTTAGTTTTGAGAAGTATGGCTTGCAAGAGTCAATCTGTTTTAACTTGCACATGGACCTTATGCAACGCTTTTGTGCTTTAAAAGCACGCCCTTTATCCGTTAATTGCCTCAGAACATAATGCCGTAGCGAAGCGTTGAAGCTACATATCCATGGTATGCGGTTAACATTGTTTGTAGGCTGGCTATAGTTTGCAGTCTGTACAGCGCATATGAAAGTCTACTTAGTCTTTGGCAAATTTGATCTACATGCGCTTTCCAATTCAACTTGCTATCGATAGATACAGGAAACAAAAGTAACCAAATTTCTAGGGTTAGTGATAATTAACCCTAGAAATTTGGTTACTTTTGTTTCCTGTATGTTATTATTTAAGTAGTTAATGTTAAGAGGACCAGTGACAAGCCTTTGTCGAAAATTGATAATTTGTGTCTTTTCGAAATTTATTTTTAGGTCATTATCATTAAGCCATTGCACAATGTCAATTATTGTACTGTTAATTTTAATTCCAATATTATTTTCTTTGTCACCTGTAAATAATAAAGTACTATCATCGGCATAGAGTGTCATATCAAATTTAGTTATATTGGGGAAATCATTAATATATACTAAAAAGAGAAAGGGTCCCAGTACGCTACCTTGTGGCACACCATTGTTAACCGTTCTTATATCAGACTTATAATTCTCTTCAACCTGGGTATTAACATTAACTTTTCTTATGACTGTATACTGCTCTCGGTTGGTAAGGTATGATTCAATTAGTTGTAAGCTATTGCCTCTAACTCCGTATCTGTACAATTTGTCGAGTAAGTTCTTGTGGTTAACACGATCAAAGGCCTTGGACATGTCCATAAATAGGCCAACAGATGTAGCGCCTCTATCCATGCCTCTCATGACTTTAGATGAAAAGTTATATAATGCAGTGTTAATGTTCTTTTCTTTTCTGAAGCCGAATTGATTTGGTGATAAAAGACTATATTTGTGATAGAATGTCGATAGGGAACCACAAATAAGTTTCTCAAACACCTTTGAGAAAAAGTCTAAAGTTAGTAACAAAAGGTTAAAAACAAAACAGACAAGAAAATGTAAATTTTTTAAATATCTATTGACTATATGTATGGTGCTCATCGTTGCTCCAACTAAACAAATTCAAAAAATCATCTTGTTTGTAGTCAAAATTATTGCAATAGTAAGTAATACCTTGTAGTAACACAATAAATTAAATTAAATTTTGCTATATTTTTTATTGAGAACTACTTTTAAATAAGTACAATTCTTTTTGCTAAAATGAATTTTAGAATTTTTCGAAAACTGATTCTTCCAAATACACTAGAACGTTGAGGTTAAGAGGAACTTTTTGGGAGCTGTGAAATTAGGATTTTTTCTTAACAATATTTGAAATAGGCTACGAGAATTTCTTATGAGAAGTGACAAAACACACAGTTTAGATGCGTTTTAAGTCATTATTCATAATAATTCTGTTAATAGAAAAACTGAATAAATGAATAAATTCTATGTGACGCGTTCCCCAACACGGGTTCTTAAGCGATCCTCCACAGAGTACACAACGGAAAGTGGTTTATTTTATATATTATCCACGCATTCAGTAACTGCAGATGTATTTCTTATAATTTGTAATAATGTATATGACGGAGCGACAATAAGAATAAACAAATGTGAGCGTATAATTCGTTAACGTAAAGAATTGTAGACAAGTCGTAACACGTGTTTTCCCCACCTTGTGTTTTACGTTGCCCCACCTCGCAGTCAGTATAAATACGAGACAGCCACAGAGCTAACAAGCAGTATCGTTTGAGACGTTAGACAGGGCGAATCCCTGCCCGACTAGTAGCTCACAGTAGTGATAAAGAGTTTATACTATAACCGCGCGTGTATAATTATAAAGTGTGTATTTGAAAGAAAGTGTAAAGTGACGATTGAGAGGTGACGTTTTGAGTGAACAACTTTATGTTGGTGGTAAAGGGGCAGGTTAAAGGGAGATTTGGTTGGAGACCTGCAGTGA
The DNA here is from genome assembly GCA_916999025.1 of Orgyia antiqua. NCBI lineage: Eukaryota > Metazoa > Arthropoda > Insecta > Lepidoptera > Erebidae > Orgyia > Orgyia antiqua. The sequence goes on from OU779871.1 coordinate 29,831,967, forward strand.
AACCCCTTTTGTGTGTGAAAGAGAAAGTCAGATCGATGCACGATCTAAAAGATAATTTCTACAATTTGTAGACTGATAGCAAACCACAGCTGTTACGCTCTCTATTACGTTACTCCGACATATAAGAGATCAAAAATATTACAGTAAGTATATTAGGCTAGCTTAAACAACGGCATATGGACAAACTGAGGTAAAATACTGGACACAAGCTCTGCTGGATGCAGAGAGCTCAGATTCTGATTTCCAGCAGTAGACGAATAAAGGCTGATGTATGGATGAACTGGTCTAAAATTAATAAAATAAGAATTTACAAAAATTGGAAAAAGTTTATTTTAAATTCACGCAATTGATTTTCTTTTTTCTTTTTCACACATTTCTGCTTCTAATCTCTTTTCTTTTTTTGTCTTTAAATCATCATAGATTTCTTCTAAATGTCTCGTTTTAGTTTCAGGTACTACTAATATAGTATACAGCGCCATGGCAAGACAAACTGCTCCAAAACAGTAAAAAGCTAAATATGGTCCATATTTGACAATGGTTTTAAAGAACAGCATCTGTAATGTGGCTGACAACGATGCAAATGCCATAGCTGATGCCAATACTGTACCACGATACTGAAACGTAAGAAGGAGCGTTTAGTATATAGAATAATATCAATACTTTTACAGACGATAATATAAATAACATAATAAACATAGCACATACCTTAAAAGAAAATATTTCGCCAGTTATGATAACAGACACTGGCTGCAGTCCAAAGGCATCGAAGAAAATACATAAACAAAGTGAAGCTATAGGCAACCAGGCTAATGCATGGATATCATATTGACGAGCTAAAAACCATGATGCAAGCACTACCATCGACAATCCCGATATCAGTGATGATAATAATAGCAACATCTGAAAAGTAAGTCATTTTAATCCTATAAATGGGATAAAAAAGTTGTTATCAAAATACTTATTTGTAAGTTAATTGATTTTCAAAATATAGCAAGCGTCATTTAGTTATAAGTTACGTGCATAAGTAACTGCTTTTTATGTGTGTGCTTTTTATCAAGCTTATTAGGAATTTATTGCACAATAGATTTTTAGGACATTTCTGCATTCACAGATACTGGCATAAGTTACATGGTTTCTGGTGTAGACACATCGAACTGTTTGCCTCTATATAAATTAATAGACGTTGCAAATTTTTAATTAGATTTTACTATTGTTGTTACAACTGTTTGTTATTTTTAACGTAATCCAAATGTGATAGTATGACTCTCATATCGACCTTTTTGGTTGTATCTACAATGAATCATGTCCTGCTGTCTAGGTTCATTAAAATTAGAAAGTTTAAATTTATAATTTCGTATTAGATTCATGATTTGCAACAGAAATATTTACCTTTCTCCCCGATTTTTCTACAATACCAAATGTTAGTGTAGAACCAATGACTTGTACGGCTCCTAATAACATAGCTTGCTGGTTTGGGGTTAATATTAGGCCAGTGCCTTCTGAAGATATCGTAAATATCTCTCCAGCAAAGTTCAATACTGGGATAGCTCCACAAAATTCTCTAGCAATAGCGACTGCAACAGCTATTTTAAAAGCTCTAAACATGAGTTTATCCGTAACTGAAAAATAAACATGAATATAGTAGGAAGGCATGATTGTAGTTCTGTTAGACTATACTATGAACTAGAAACGAAATGCTTTCCCGATTTTTCAACATTTTTCCCTGATGCTTTCCTCCTATTGGTCGCTGCGTGATATTATATAGTCTATAGCCATCCTCGATAAATGTACTATCGAACACTGAAAGAATTTTTCAAATTGGACCAGAGCGATCCTGATATTAGCGCGTTCAAACAAACAAACTGTTCAGCCAATATTAGTATAGAAAAACAGTAAAACATGTACGGCGAATTTACCATCATTTTTTTGCTTTAATTTGATGTATTAAAATGTGCCTATAAGAAAGGCATATATTTTTTCGTCACGCGTTTATTTTATCATACACATTTCTCGCATGGTAATTAATTTGAAAAGCACGTGGAGTTATAATTGATATCGTCAAGTAAATATTATAATTGTCACAAAGCAAATACCAACAGCAATTTAATTACTAGCGTCATGAAATTATAACTATTAAAATATTTGTACAAGTTGCGACTAAATATAATTCGCCCACGTTGTTTGTTGTTTTGGTTTGTACTACACAGCTGTACATAAAATTAAACAAATTATTAGGTGGACCTTGCTTTATTGACATTTAAAAAAAACTACTTAAATTTTTTGAAGTGAAATTTCTTTAGGCGCCTGAGGGTGAAATTTTTACAGATGCAACGTCACGCAGGTATGCAACAGAAGTGTCGAAAAAGAGAGAGAGAGCGCGATCAAGACCGATTGAGAGAGAGTAAGATGTGTCTTACTCTCTCTCAATCGGTCTCAATCGCGCGAACGTCGTATCACGCACAGTGCCATGAAGCGAGAGGTGGGAGAGAGCTATAGTGAGAAAGATTGAACGAGAGAGAGGTTTGTGTATTCTTTTACTAGTTAATTATTAGAACTTTAGATGGCAATTCTGTCGCATAACGACATTTTAATATTATAATTAAATTCCTAACATATCTTCCTTTTTCCCTTCCTCTAAGTCTCGGAAATCTAAAGTTTTAGATTTGTATAAATTTAAACAAGACTTATAAATTAAACTTTCATTAAATAAACTAAATTATAGTGGAAAAAATGATAACCATGAGCGGGACTTGAACCCACGACCTCGGAATACCGTTCTTACGCGTTGCTTGCGTTCTTAGTCGCACCGTGAAGTTACATAGCCTATACTCCTATAACCTTCCTCGATAAATGTACTATCCAACACTGAAAGAATTTTTCAAATCGGATCGTATCTGAGATTAGCGCGTTCAAATAAACAAACATACTCTTCAGCTTTATAATATTAGTATAGAAATATACTGCAATACATATCATACACATATATAAAAAGCTATCTATAGATGACGTTATACTAACTTACTGTCCGTGTGGTGGCAGATTAAGAAAACAGGTGTCACCACCCGTTTTCCTTCTTAGGGTGCTGCATCTCGAAAATAAACCGTGTACCAACAAGCCTGGTCAGCGCGGCACGTTAGATCATGATCACTCGTGGACGTTAATGGACTGGAGAGAGATACTTACTTATGGCTTTTAAAGCAAATTTTGGTGCTTCTTTATCCTTTAGTTGTTCCTTTTTAATTTGATCTAATTCAATAAATATAGATGCGTCATCTTCTTTTCTACACCTTAACCATGCTAAAGCCTTGGCTGCTTTCTGTAAAAATATTTTTTTTTTATCTTTAGTAAGCTTTCATCTGGTCGTGGCAGTGGAGGGTGAAGTACAACAATACAAGTGACATCATAAAAATGCTCATCTTCAGGACAAGTGCGAGTCTATTAAAGCATTTAAACGTACTTACCTCCAATTCACCTTTTTTTACTAAGTAAGACGGTGACTCAGGCATCATACTGAAGAGAATCAGATGTATTACGGGCAAAGACAAGCATACCCATAGTACAGTGTGATAACTCAATATGTCACCAATAATGTATATAAACAAATTACCAGAAGTTTGGCCCAAAACTGTCTGCAAAATACAACAAAATACAAATTATAGGTATTAAATAAATAAATAGATAAATATGTATTAATTACTGTTATTAATTTCCTCCTGTTTTAAGTAATATCAATTGAGTTTATCGTTATTTATTTGTATTTATATGTATGTATAATGTATATGTATGTTTATGTGATATATGTATTATATATGTTATGTGTTTATGTTTATGATGTTTATTTGATTGTAGGTAAGTTTATTATTAAGTATTTTAGTAGTGTTTAATTCCTTTTTTGTGTTTTGTATTGCTTTACACCTACCCCTGACTTTTTCTACACCACCCAATGGTTGACTGACACAGAATGCCCTTGGCATTATTCCGCCATTGTACAAATTTTGTTTGTGCGAAGTGTAAATAAATAAATAAATAAAATTATTATTTGACAAGTTTAAGTAATTGTGTAATCAAAATTTGGAAATACAGTACAATAAATTTATCGTTTTAGTTTACTTTACAATTAGAAGTACTTATGAGCGCACGATACCAAATTATGCTCCATACAAAAATATGGGTATCGTACTTCTCTTTTTTCTTCGCGAAAGTAAAACCGATTTTAATTGTTTTTACGCTTTATTATAGATGAAGAGTATATCTATGCTTGTACCACTTTCTTTTTTTTTCAAAACATAAGAACTAAAAGAAATATGACCATCCGAAAATCCGTTTTTTCGGTTTTCTTTAGGTAAAGTTGCAGCGACTATCTCACATATTTGGTAAGGTCTTACCCAAATACCTAAATTAGGAGTACAGTACCTTCTTAACGAAAATACTTTAATTAAAAGGTATAAATTTTGTGACTTAATGTCTTTAATAATGTCATATGTAAGATTGTCTTGAAAAAATATTTTATTCAACCCGCTGTAAGATCGATTTGTTATTTTTTGTAAATCATCTACCACAATAGCAGAACCTATTAAGGGCACCACAACGATATACTCGTATTAATGTAGCGAGAATATATATTAATAAATAAATAAATAAATAAATAAATATTCGTGGACATTTCACACATCGTCCTCTGGTCCCAAGCTAAGCTTATTATGCTTGTGTTATGGGTACCAGAATACGGATATAATACATATACTACTTTTCTTTTGTAAATACATACTTATAATACATAGAAAACACCCAGACGTAGTACAAACATTTGTATGACATTTATGAATATCACACAAATGATTGTCACAAGCGGGAATCGAACCCGCGACCTTGTGAACGGCAGTCCAGTACATGAACCACTACGCCACGAAGCCCGTCAATATAGATACGAGTATATATTTATATATCTATAATATATCTGAGATATATCTGTCAGTGATGTTATAAGTACAGATATATCTCGATGTTACCGGCTAACACTCACTGTTATGGGATCGATGATGTCGACCCAGGTTTCGAGAATATCTGATGCTCATTTCATATATAGGTATGATATGCTAGAAACCTGGGTCGACATCATCGATCCCATAACAGTGAGTGTTAGTCGGTAACATAATATTTCTTATATGACTCAAACTCACGAAAATTTCAATATCTCGATATATTAATTTATATCTGTCTCTTTCTCACCTTCGTCTTCTTTCTATATGCATCTGTCTCTTTTTCGCTATAATAATATAACGTTTGTGACGCCCTTTAAAAAATCATTGCAACTGAATATATTTAACTAAACACAAAACAGTGTCACCATCCTTTTTACTCGATAAGGCGTTGTAAGAGTCAGCTACATGAATTAAATCAGAAAACATCCTCGGTGACAAAACGATAACTAAAAACGAAAGTGGCAAAGTAGGTTATTTACTGTCTACATGTGGATGCGAGCCTCTTCCTAATGCACTGTGGGACATTCATGGGAATAGAAAGCATGTATCTTACCAAAGAGCCAAGCATTCCTCGGATGGAGTTCTCACTAATCTCCTTGGTGTACAATGGACATGTCACAAAGCTTCCTGCCATTAATAGACTGATCATCGCTCTAGCCAATATGAAAGCCCAAGGTTGCATCGATAACAATTTAATAGTCCAACATCCCTGAAATTAAAAACACATTATTAAAGATAAAATATTTATAATTAATGAAACACTATCTAAAAATAATAATATAATTTTACAGTTGCACAGAGATTAACGAAATACGATATTCATCTAGATTTAGAAGCTGTACAGTATTGATAAAATGTTACCTATATAAATATAGCATAAGTTAAATCAATTTAATTTATTAATTTTTGCATTTGACATGCTATGCCTTTTATTTAATAAATCAAATTATGGTGGAAAAAGTGAATGTGCCGCAAGTGGGACTTGAACCCACGACGTCGGAATACCGTTCCGAAGCTAATTTGAAGGTGTTGCAAGTAGACCGCAATAAGCTCAGTTGGAAGAGCTTCGGAACGGTATTCCGAGGTCGTGGGTTCAAGTCCCACTTGCGGCACATTCACTTTTTCCACCATAATTTGATTTATTAAATCAATTTAATCTATAAAATGACTCAATAAGTCACATTTTAATTGATTTCTAATTATACAGTGTAATTAATGACTAGCAGGGTTAAAGTACAAAAATAATTATAATTTACCGCTGACATTAACGATAATATCAAGATTGTATATTTTCTACCGAATTTATCACCAAGTACTGCAACTACAAAGTCTGACGGTATGCAGATTAAATAGGGAATAGCTCCCATCCACGATACCTGGAAAATAATATAATGAAAAAGGAATATTAATGAGGTATTATGTCTAATAGGTACGCTTATTGTTTAAGTGCATTGAAATGTAATGGAATGAATTGAATGAAATGACGAATTCAACAGCAGCGCAGGGAGCTGCTGGATGCAAATATCGCAAAGCCGCGCGTTTTGGCGTCGAATAGGAAGCTAAGATTGATAGATGAATGGATGACACTTAGGCTGAATGTTTTGGAAATTCCTTAATTTTGTTAATAGCTTAATCATGTTCAGTAAATTTTTATGCAGACCGAGTTACGGGCCTTATATTTACCAAATTTGGGATCATGTATGCCAATTTAATTATCTTGTTTTCCGGATATTTTTGGTCTATTTTATGTGAAAATTGTTGCCACTCAGCTTGCACAATTGAATACTTAAATATATCAAAATAGAGTTCTAAAAGCTTGTTCCTTTCAATAGGGAGAGCCAATTCTTGGCATGGAGATGCAAAGTAATGTCAAGTACATGATATTAATTTTAAAAAAAGTGAATGTAATATGTCTAAAAAAGATGCCGGTGATATGAAAACTAAACAATCAAGTCGATGTCATGAACGTAAAGACGAAAGAAAAAGCAAATATTAATAATAAATTGTGTTAGTTAGGATATGAAAGAAATGAGAATAGCAGACAGTTTACACTTAAATTATATGCTCTTCCGTTGGAAGAAAATACAAGTGCTGTCCTTCGATTTAAGATGACAGAAGAGACTAATCATTATAATATATAATTTTCTTTCATACTTATAATTTATAATACATAGCATAATATACATACCACGTCATCTGAAAGCGGTTTTCCTGCCGGTGAGTTCTCTGACTGTAAGATTAGTGACATAGGTGACATCCAACCAATGCTTGCACCGTAAGCAAATACAGGCAGGTTAACTAGCAACAAATAATTAGTTTTAAAATTTTGATAACAACGTACTTGAAAATACCTAACCAATGGAAAATGCCTGTGAGAGTGGTGTTCTCCGCAAAACTGTTCAATAATGCATAAAGTATTACAATTTTACATTGGAAGTTCCTTAACTTCCAATGTAAAATTGTTATAAAATAGTTGTAAAAGCTTGCATAGCACTACCATCAAGGCGGTCCGAAGAATGCATTTGAAAAGATTTCCTCATTTTCAGTGAAAATATTCTTGTTACGAGGAAAATTGAGCGGAATTTTAAAATGTAACCATGTTGTCATGTCGCTGGATTTACAATTTTCTTGGAATAATTTTTGGTTTTAATTTTATATTTAAGTGTGAACTATAATAACTAGAATAGGTAGAATATACCTAAGTATATAATAATATTTAATTAAAGGGCACTTTGTATTTCATTTTGTTCTACGTCATTAAGTTAATGTTGTTTTCAATTAATTTTTATCTGGATCCAAATTAAAGAGACGCATGAAACCCAAAGAAGTATGATGGAGGACCGTCTAAAATAAAGTTGGTTTAAAACGATACCAAAATTCAAATTGAAGTGTTTGGGCCCTATTACAATCACATGTTTTAATTGATAACGGCCTGATGAACCTGGCTCAGGTATGAGATGTAGAATAGATAGTGCTTAGGAATAGGCTTTAGTTATTTAATAAAAAATATTATTAGTGGATAAAGTTTTGTATAATAATTAAATATAGTTTAAAAAAACTAAAAAAACACGCTTTATTTAATCGAATTATTGTATTGTCATCGGTCTTTGACAGGTGTGCAAAATTTGAATAGAATCTGACCGTTTAAAGTGGGTCAAAATAGCGTCCAAAGGAGTCGTTTACAAACATACAAACATACAAGTGAAGCTAATATAAAGCGTGTAAAAATATACTATGTGATATTTACAAAATAACACTTACTGAGTATGGCGCATATTACTTGATTAACCTTACTGCCTTCTCGAAACAAAAAATAATATTTATTCATTTTTATTTATACTTTTACTAAAACTTTAAAGCCAATTTACGCTATTTTATTCTTACTTCAAAGCTCGTTATCGCTTTTTTGGAATTTAACAGAATTATTTAATAAAGACCATCATTTAACATATAGAAGCTGAGGCTACATTCGTAATGCTAAAATGATCTTCAAATGATAAGATTTCCTTTCAAACGTTTATATAATACCTGATCGAATAACTCTTAGTTCATCGTTGTTTTCTTAAACATTATTATTTGATACAAAAAGTAAACAGACATTTAAATTTGAGATTATTGTATTGACAAAAAGTATTTTCTAGTATTTACGCTCGGCTAAATTTACTTGAAGTTATTACGTAAATTTTATTTTATTGTATTTAATCTTAACAAAATATTCCACGAGACAACCGACAGTAAATTTGTAGTATTTCCTCCAATGTGCGTTTTATGTGTTAGCTGAAAGGTAATTGATTCAGATAACCTCTTCTGCCAGAGGTAGAAAATGGAAACAAGTAGCAGACCAAATACCTTGCCATCATGGAAAATGGCCATATTAAACGGTGATACTTAACGGTGAATACTTTGATTACCTTAAAACAAGCCAGTTTAACTGAATTTCGTAGACTGTGTTCTGTTCCAACACAGAACAAATAATTGTATAAGAAAATTGTACTAGTGTTGTAATATAATTCATAGTCGGGCTCAATATGCTTTACTTAGAATCAAAGAAAGAAGTATGAAAGCAGCTGCACCAGAAGCATCCTCATTCTCCTGCTCAGATCCGGGCATTCTCAGACAGGGACAGGTCCTCAGATTTGGAACAGGTGTGACATATCTTATTCTTCATAACTCTTCTGTCAGATACCATATCGGTATTAACTCCTCTTTCTTTCATATCCTTTTTCGCACATCCATCTTTTCTTTGGTCTTCTTCTACACTTTGATCTTTTCACATTTATTTGCAGAATACTTTCTTTCTTCTTCTTTCTTTCTTCTTTATTAATTTTCTCATACACCATACCAGGACATTGACAGAACTACAACACAAACCAGGACAGTTGCTCAAATTGAATTTTTGGATCGTCAGCCATATTAAAATAGTCCTATTGATATAATTTAAATAGACGCTCAATAATTTATCTAACCAACCTATGGAATGTAGTTATACTAAAGTAATTTTGTGGCAAATATATTATAACCTCTGTTACTCTGTGTTAATCTACCTAGCATTATAATGGTAAAAGAGTTATCGAAATCCATCCATTATTTTTTGAGTTTATGCATTACAAACGTACGTTTATAATAGAAATATAGAAATATATTCAACATTATTCTTTGTAATATTACGGATTAATAAAAATAAAATAAGTGTAATAAAAGTAAAACTACTTTTAACGGATTTAGACGCGTATATTTGTTTTAAAAGTTGGCCCGACGTTTCGGAGACTTTGCAGTCACCATGGTCACGGGTGAGGCTCGAGCTGTAATGTGTCTTCTACGATCAGTTATCACAGGGTTTACCCACATTCGATTTAAATTTTACATTGACCATAAAGATAGACTTTTACCATAAACTATATCATATTACATTGTGCTCAGACTACATAAAATCAATAACATTATTTTAGTTTCTAAAAATACATTAACAAATTAATAATTATAACAATATAAGAAAGCAAAGTCTCCGAAACGTCGGGCCAAAATTTAATACAAATATACGCGTCTAAATCCGTAAAAAGTAGTTTTATTTAAACAGATGAGTCGCGCAAGTGTTAGAAAATATTATGTAATAAAAGTAGTTTTAAAATTCAACAATAAATATAGACTGAGCAAGCAAATTAAATTTATTTATATGTTATTTGAACAATAAGTCAGATTTAGCAATTTGTAACACATGTAATTTTAACACACTGATTAACATAATTTTGATAAGAATATTTGTCCTAGTTAGCAATTTTGCCAGAAACAAATTGCAGAAGGCCTCTGATTTTTCAAAGACTGTAGTTTTTTTTCACTCATATTATAAAATATGTATTTGGGTGTATAACTTCGTCATTTAAACATGTAATAAAAGTTTTCCATGCCCAAAATGGTATCGAAATATTTATGCCTATGGCTATGATCCGATTGCCGTAAAGTGCTTTGCTCCAAATTCGTTATTTCTGTATGTCCATATGTGAGCTTAAATCTTTAAAACTAGACAACGGACCTAAATGCGAAAAACAGAATAGATTTCAATGAGTAAAAATGACATATTAAAACGTAATTATGACATTTTGATTGTAAGAAACTTTTAAATTATTCGCATCAAAATTTTGGGTAAATCAATCTGGGGAATATGCATCAATGAACTAGCCGTCTTCGCATATGGATTGCATTCTCCCTTAACATCCGGTGGAGTGTAGTCATTTGCCAACCCTAGCTATAAAAACAAGTTGTTTAGATGCTTTTTTGGAATTTCCGATTTTTCTGGATATTAAAGTACACCTGCCAGTTTTGTTCTTGTTAACGTTCTCTGGATACCTATATTTTCTGTTTGGATGCTTTTCATTTCATTGCTTACAAAAGGTACAATATTTATTTATTTGAATGTCAAGTTTTTGACTAACGCTTATGAACTACTTTTCAAAATGTTAATAGTAATGTAGTATTTCGTGGTCACTTAGAGGTTAACAAAGGAAAAAAGACGCATGTTTTGATTTCTATAAAAGTTCCCTTGAAAGGTTAAAGCCTCTTAAGTGATAATGTTGAAATAATCTTTTTCTTTTCCTTACAAGGAACATTGGGCTCGGAGAAGTCGTTTCCATTATGCCAGATCCAGTGCGACTGACTCAAGATTTTCCTAGCTCTTGTCAGTTCATATACCTAATCTCTTTCAGACTCTTCGCCTCATAGTTCCATGGATAAACGTCAACCCACCATCTGGTATATATGTGTACCTATGGAAATGGTAACAAACGTTATATAACGTTATTTAAACAACGAGATAACATACCTAGACTTGCGAAAGTTTATGGTTTTATTTGGTTTTATTATTTAGTTCGTTATTATTATAATAATAACATATGTTGGTTTTATTATTTCTGTGTAGTGACTTATTGGGAATACAAATGACATCACCCCTTTTCCTCTCCAGGGTGCTGTAAAAGCCAGTTTGGGGAAATTTTACGTAAAAGATAAAATCCTCTATGAGAGACGGAAAATTCTAAAATAAACCCTGGACTAACACGCCTGGTCACCGCGACACAGTAGACCATAATCCCTCTCAAAGTGTAGTTAGGTCCGTGCTCGACAGTGGGACGTAAGTAAGCTAGAGAGGGATTATTTATTCCCTACTCCCTATCCTGATTGGTAAATTGTATTGTATTGGTTTTAAATCTCAATAAACATTCAACTGTCAAGTTTTATAAAATTGACGAGCCGCGTGAATGAGTGGTTCATGTAACGGACTGCCGATCGCGAGGTCTCGGGTTCGATTCCCGGTCAGGACAATCATTTGTGTGATATCCATAAATGTCATACAAATGTTTGTACTGCGTCTGGGTGTTTACTATGTATTATAAGTATGTATTTACAAAAGAAAAGTAGTTTATGTATTATATCCGTATTCTGGTACCCATAACACAAGCATATAAGCTTAGCTTGGGACCAGAGGACGTTGTGTGAAATGTCCATGAATATTTTTTTTTTTTTAATATTGTGATGTCATATATTATACAGAGCCAGCCGCCAGATAACACCGGTGTGAGCGGCTTGGGGTGTAGAGCGGTGCGGCACCGGTTTCACCATCGCGGGCCTAGACCCGGAGCGGGTTTCCCGTACGCCCTTGAAATTGACACTTCCACCCCCGAGCATATAGCTCTGGCGACCCCACTCTGTCCGGCCGGTGAAGGCAAGACCAGATGCGAGAATCCAGGCACTCTCGGTTTCCAGTTCGGCCAGCCAACAAAGGCAAGCCGAAGGCGAGGCCACGATCGACTCTCAAGGGCACTCGGGACCGCAGTGTCGCCACTCGCATTCAGCTCGCCACAAGCTGCCCTGCGGTCTGTAGGCTTTCCCTAGGTCCTGTGATACATTTTTTGTTTATACTACAAGATTCTCGAAAGCCTATAATCTGCCTCCAGGTTTTGCGTTAGTCTCATGGTGAGGTAACGACTGGCCCAGAGGGGTTTATTATTATTATTATTATGATAACTTCACCGGTTTAACGTATTTCTGTTTGTTTTGTTTATTTAGAGTTATTAGTCGTTGCCCGCAACTTCGTACACGTGGAATTTAGAAAACAAATGATACAAAACATATTTTTATTATTGATACAACACTGCCTCGCCTCGTGCGGCGGCAGGACGCACTCCGACGAGATTAGCAACAGTCGGCCGGAGTGGTGGAGCCTTATGGGAAAGAAACCGACGAATTTACGGGCATTGCCTAGCAAGAGTGCTTTCTGCATCTAGGCCGTCACCGACCTACTATTGACGCCGAGCCTCTCGAGGTGTTGTATTATTATTATTATAAAATCTACTAACGCAGCGACTATAGCGGAAGAAAATGTATAATTTTTCCTGTCTTTTTGCAATATTGATCACTGGTGTTGCGCTCCTATTGGTCGTAGCGTGATGTTATGGCCTTCAGCCTCTTCGATAATAGTACTATCCAATACTGAAAGAATTTTTTAAATCGGACCTGTATTTCCTGAGATTTACGCGTTCAAACAAACAAACAAACTCTTAAAGTAGTTTAGTATAAAACTGTAGATAACAGAACGTCTGGTGGAACATTTTTATATTCCCATTACAAAATTCTAATAGTTTTAGTCCATGGGTTACGTGGCCTAGTGGTTCATGTAACGGCAGTCTGTTATAAAACCACTAGACCACGAGGCCCGTCCATTTGATCACCTTTAGAATACTTTCTACATTAATTTATTGTCAACAACATCAAATTCCCCTTGGTACATGACAAATGAACAAATACACTAAGACCTCATAATAAGGACGGTTGAAGACGAGATTAAAAACTCAATGACGCAATATAAGAAAAGACTAATCTATCATCCAAACAATTTGGCCGGTCGGCTAATGCAAAGTAACTTTAAATATATCAGACTTAAAAGAAAAACCCCTAGTGACCTCTAGGGTTATAATATAAATGGGGAGGCAGTCACTGGACCACCGCCTCTAATGACTTTGAGCACATACTATCCATTTACTGAATATTAAAATAACAGATCGCAAAGTAAAAAAAAACGAAAAACAAATATTATTGTGGTCTACAGTTTTACATATTAATTTTTTAAATTGCCATGAAACGATTGTCACCAGTGTTAATCTGGCACCTAGTTATTAACACGCTTATATTAGTTCCGTATGTATCTATCAATGTATTAATCTATGTAACGGAATCTTTGAAAGCGATTTTCACCCACTAGCAGTAGTCGGATTGATTTGAAATTTTGCACAGCTAACAAGGTCCGATGACAATGCAATAAAAAATAAAAATGTTCAGGATTTTCAAGCGTGTTTTTTAGTTTTTGAACTAAGTAGATTATTTGTAGATTGGTATCATATTCTTCGTCAACCACGTAACGGAATATCTTTTAGTATAAATGTATCAAGTGCACTTTGATATCATATATTTAATGTTGTACAAACAAAAACTAGAATGTCAAGGCGCTGTTTGTTTTCGGTTTTATCAATGATAACAATGAGATTTCAAAGTAATTTATTAATTTTGCAATTAACCTGTTATGCTTTTAATTAATAAATTAAATTATAGTGGAAAAAGTGATCAACGCAAGCGGGACTTGAACCCTCGGAATATCGTTGCGTCGCTCTACCGACTGAGCTATTGCGGCCGTGCTAACAGTAACCAATTTATCCACTACAATGTTTACTCGAATGAGCCTACATCGCATTTTTATGTACAACGCCATCTATCGTGAGGTGGTGGGTTCAAGTCTCTTTTGTGGTGATCACTTTTTCTACTATAATTTAATTTATCAAATGAGATTTCACTTTATGAACAATGTTACTACAACATCGTATTTCAAATACACTTTTATGTAACTTTTGACATATTTTACAACTAAAATCTTTATTATATTTATACACAAATAGCTGACCCGGCAAAAGTTTTTTTGCCATACAAATGTTAGGAGTAGACAAATAATTTGCAATAAAATAATAATGCGACTATAAATTGAAATGTAAGCTATCCTATCTTTCAAGTTAGGTCGAATTGCACACGGTGTGCAAATCAAATTTAAAATCAGTTCAGTAGTTTAGGAGTCCATCGCGGACAAACAACGTGACACGTAATCTAATATATAAAATTCACGTGTCACAGTGTTAGTTACCGTACTCCTGCGAAACGGCTTGACCAATTCTTCTCAAATTGTGCATACATATTCAGTAGGTCTGAGAATCGGCCAACATCTATTTTTCAAACTTTTTTTTTTTAGTATGGCAAAACAACTTTTGCCGGGTCAGCTAGTTTTTATATATAAAGAAGATATACTATATTTATACACAAATGGATAAAGAAGATTCTTGCTCTATTTCCAGCCCATTAGCGTCTCGCTCTTTGGCACGCGCCTCCTCCATTTTGAGAGGGGTTATTAGGCCGCGTTGACGAGGCGTGTTGGTACAGGAATCTTTTTTGAGTGTGCCGTCTCTCATAGAGGATGTTATCTGTGTACAATATTCCTTGGCTGGCTATCACAGTACTCTTGGAAGGAAAAGAGGTGCTGACGCTCATATTTTTAAACTGTCACCTTTCATAAAACAGATTAAAATTTATGTAGTTATAGACTTTTTTAAAAAGCACCACGTTATTGTGCCTATTACATTCTATGTCTGCTATCAGTCTTACTATTTTGTCTACTTGCATAAGTTCGACTCTTAGATAAAACTGGACGTCTAGTAGACGTCTCACCCATTGCTTTAGACGGGAATATTGATAGACGATAGGTCCATAGTTACCTAATGGCTAGAAATAAAGAATAAAGAGCGTTACTACGCTCGCTAGTCTGTTTATCAGAAAGACTGAAGTCGTAACGCAAAGTAGTCGTAAAGAAATGTAGCACCAAAATGAATAATTTTTACAAAAATGCAAATTGAAGTAACACAATTGTATAGTTGGTGACCAGTGCCGTCAACTTCAATGGTAGACTAATATCCACGTAGAAGAATCCACTTGCACTCATTTTCCTAAATACGTGACGATTTAACCACATAGATTTCTTCAAAAAATGTTTCTTGTTACCTGCAATAGAATATAGATAAGGAATCATTACATTCGTATGATTAATGTTATTTGAAATATCCTGTTTCAAATCTCTTCATTCGCCTTATTAACAAAATTGAATTGATGAAAGTGTGGTGTTACGAGTAGGTATGTGAGAAAAAGTCTAAAAATGTGGTCTATGACAGAGAAACGAAAACAAAAGAGCGATAGTGAGGTCATGTAGTTAACTAGGAAACACTATTATTGTCAGATTGTTCTGTCAATAAAAATGAAATGGAAATACGGGTTGAGGGAAACTGAAAAACGTGGGATGGGTTGCGTGGAGGAGGATACTTAAGGGAGATAAGGAAACAGCTGACGACAGACAGAAAGTTCTGGAAGAAAGAGACATGTTACGCCGACAAGGCAATGTAAAAAAGTGACATAAGGTCGACAGATTAAATATAAAAATATCGTTAGACCATAATTTGATTTATTAAGTAAAAAGCATAGCATGTCAAATGCAAAAATTAATAAATTAATAATGAACGTCGCGTCATTATTTCAACCATTCGTATTCTGGAAAGAATATTCAAGTGTTGGTCGAGATGGTGTAAACCAATCTTGATAGATGGCGGTGTACGTAAAAATATATAAACTCATGCGAGTTACAGATATGGTGGTTAATTTGAAAGTGTTGCAAGTAGACCGCAATAAGCTCAGTTGGAAGAGGTACGGTAAGAGGAACGGTATTCCGAGGTCGTGGGTTCAAGTCCCACTTGCGGCATTTTCACTTTTTCCACCATAATTTGATTTATTAAGTACAAAGCATAGCATGTCAAATGCAAAAATTAATAAATTAATATCGTTAGACTAGTTAATTATAATTATAGTCCCTCCCAAAGCGGAGGAGGCCCGTACCAAGCAGCGGGATGGCAATGGGCTGGAGTTAATTAGACATTCTTAAAACTGTTGTAACTCATTTTTGACTGTATTGCTCAATAGCATTTATGGATACCATAATTGCGATCATTATAAGCAACTTCTTGTGTCTGATGGTATCCGTGTCACCATTCACCAGGGGTTCGTTTGAAAATCAGCGTCAAGTCTTTAGGTTCTGACATATTATACGAGTATGCTGAAAGAGGTGCCCGTTTGCTGCTGTTACCAAAATACAGGATAATCTTAAGTCGTACGAGTATGTGTAATAACTTACTGTTAAGTTGTATTTAACGTAAGCAGCAATAAAAGTTTTTTTCTTTCTTTCTTTCTAGAAAGTTATTTCTTACCTAAATATTTATTATTTGTTAGTTGTTGAAAGCAAATAGAATCTGCTTCTTCAATAGCTGAATAGAAATTTTCACAACTCGCGCAAAACAATATTACTGCAGAGATGTCTTTCATTGTCCACAATAAAAATGTCAATGTTATACTAAAGTAATTTAACTGAAACACAAACACACACTTATGTTAAGAAACTTATACGCAAACTAGCTGTTGCCCGCGACGTTGTCGTACGGATGTAGAAAATTTTCTTCGCTTTTGTAACATTTTTGACTTATGCTTCGCTCCTATTATTCGCAGCGTGATGTTATATAGCATAAAGCCTTCCTAGATAAATGTACTATGATGATATGAAATTCTTACTCCGTGTGGTGACGGAGTAAGAAACCAAGTGTCACCACCACATTTCCTCCCAAGGGTGCTGTAAAAGTCAGCTAAGGGATATTGCACATATACACGATAACATGCTCTGTGAGAGACGGAAAACTCGAAAATAAACCCTGTGCCAACACGCCTGGTCAGCGCGGCACGATAGACCATAATCCCTCCAAAGTGGAGGAGGCCCGTGCCCAAATGGACCTAAATGGGCTGGAGAGGACGAAATAAAAAAAAATTTCAAATCCGACCAGTAGTTCCTTAGATTAGCGCTTTCAAACAAACTCTTTAGCTTTATAACAATAGTATAGATATTAGATATATTGTGTGAATTAAAAAACCGGCCAAGTATAAATTAGCACAATAGAATTGGTTTTTTGGTACACAATTTTATCATGGTATATTCTAATATCGAATTATATAATTATCGTGATATATATTCGTCATCAAATCTAATGATTCTAAGCACATCATCACATGTGTATAATAAAGTTACACAGAAAAGTTTTTTGTATGGAAGCACCAATATGTATTTATTTTATTCTATTTTAAGTATTTGTTGTTATAGCGGCAATAGTATACTTTACATCATTTGTAAATACTTTGAGAATCTAGCTATTACAGTTCAGCTAGCTAAATACAGCCTATTTTCAGACGAACAGACTGACGGTGCATCTTAATAATAGGGTTCCACTTTTACCGTTTGGCCACGGTACCATAAAAATGTTTGAAAGATACTTACATAGCTTTGATTACTTTCTTCAAGGTGTATAACCTCCAATATTAATTGTACATTTGATAATGACATTAAAAATGCATTTACTGTATAAACAAGTATCTGTAAGACAATTTACAAATAAATAAACAAACCACCTATATCAAAAACTAACTGTTGCCCGCGACTTCGTACGTGTGGAATTTAGAAAATGTATCCCGTTTTCGCAACATTTTTCGCTAATGCTTCGCTCCTATTCATCGCAGCGTGATGTTATATGGCCTTTAACCTTCCTCAATAAATGTAGTATCCAACACTGAAAAAATTTTTTAAATCGGACGAAAGGTTCTTGAGATTTGCGCGTACAAACAAACTCTTTATCTTTATAATATTAATATAGATAAACCTAAATGTTCATAAAGTAGTTTAAAAAGATGAAAATCTTACCAAAATATGAAAAAGTTTTAATGATAGACCGTATGTGTTTAAAATATATTTATATAGTTCAAACATATTTTCATGAAAGTTACCAAATTCTCTATTGTTCCTGGCCGATATTCTGTTTGTCCATTCTTTAAGGTAACCAGTCAACAACACAATAATTCGAAAAGCATAAATTACATTAATATCAAATTTTACATTATAGATAACACTGACAAGAAAATCAAAACTAAGAACATTTTCTTCTAATTTTATATAAGTCAAAGTCAATAAACTAAAATTAAGAATAAGATAAAACAAACTAAAAACCCAATTCCCAATAATAAAATTTTTAATTTTCTCGTCTTTTAAATTGATATTTCTATGTAAATGTTGGATGTTCATTAATAAAATAATATTGTTTTGAGTGTGTACCATGTTTAAAATTATTATTAAAATCGGTACAAATGTAAATAGAATGTAATCTAGGTACATAATCAAATAAGTCACCATTGCATCAAACAATGTATGTCTTTCATCTTGATTCTCTATCATCTCTCTCTGTTCTAAATAATTTAACACAAATATAATTAATAATAGTATTAGAATGCAGAAATAAATCTTCTTTCCAACAGCAGATATGCCTTTTTTTGTTATGATATATTTAGGAGATAAAAATATATTTTGTATTATGTAGAACGGATAAATAATCATTTTTACATCTTTATCCATTTTGTGGTAGATCGAGAAGTTTAAGTTGTTTGTCTATAGAAATATGTTTCTAGCTTAGTACTGTTAGAAACACCTATTGATTTATGAGAAAACAGTAATTTCATTTATTTAAAGTATGTATCGATCATTAAAATAATTAGGTAGTGACAATGAATAATTTAGTTCTATTGATAATCACGAAAGTGTTATGATGATACTACTAAAGAATGACGGACAAGACTATTTTGAAAACAAAAATTTGATCTAATATTTATTGAATTTTAAGTAGGCTTGGCTTAGTCTTCGAGATACATCCTCCAGATAAAGACAAAAATGATAAGCAAAACAAATATAACGAAGTCAATTCCTACGTCACCAAAATATTATCTTGCAAAACACAGTAGTTTAAAAATCTTATGAGATAAATCGATACTAGAAAATTAAACTACTGAAATAGAAAAATGGGATAGGATGGCATTTTTGTATAAATAAATTATACAAAAAAGCCATCCTCTTGAATCACTCTATCTATTGAAGACCGCCTCAACTTCCGTTGCATAGTTTTGAAGATATAACCTCACATAGGGACATAGATACAAAACAACGACTTTTTTTTATAAAAAGTTAAGATTTGCGCACATGCAATAAAACTTAATGCATAAAAAATTCAGCGTACAATTTCAGTACGACCAATGAAAATGCATTAGAATACTCCATATCCCGCAACCCGCGCCTTGCACCAATTTTGGTGCATTTTGTCGTTAACTAAAATCTCGTAATAACGTATCTATTAAGATGACCTGTGATATAAATCTAAGCAACGTACATATACCCACAAAAATGATAATATGATGAAACCTTAGTTAGGAAACTACATCATTATGGCATCAGAAATAAAGCACTGGATCTTTTAAACTCTTATTTAGACAATAGAATTCAGAAAGTTGATGTTAACGGTAAACGATCTCCAGGAGCTGCTGTTACATTGGGCGTCCCACAGGGCTCCATTCTCGGCCCATTCCTTTTCCTTACTTATAATAATGACTTACCGTACTATGTTGGGAACGATCAAGAGATTGTTCTGTTTGCTGATGATACTTCCTTTTAAAATTAATAGACAAATGCGTGATTATGACGAAGTAAACAGTGCACTCTCAAAACTTGTACAATGGTTTAATGTTAATAACTTATTATTAAACTCTAAGAAAACAAAAGTAATAAAATTATCCATGCCAAATGTTACCCAAGTAGAAACCAATGTACATTTGAGTGGAGCGAGATTGGAACCAGTACAGTCAACTATATTTTTAGGAATCACTATTGATTCGAAATTACAGTGGGGCCCACATGTTGAAAAAATGTCTGGCAAACTTAGCTCTGCGGCATATGCGGTGAAAACAATTAGACGACTTACGGATGTAGATACGGCTAGAATGGTTTACTTTAGTTATTTTCACAGTGTAATGTGCTATGGAATTCTTCTTTGGGGAAGCTGTGCGGACATTAATCGGATATTTGTGCTCCAGAAACGCGCTGTTAGAGCTATATATAACCTAGGTCCGCGGGATTCTCTAAGGGAGAAATTCAAAGACATAAATATTTTAACGGTCGCTTCGCAATATACAGGGTGTGGCGTAAATAGTGGTCCACCGTTCAGGGTTAGGTACATCAGGTAGGTACCTACACCATACCAAAATTTTAAACCGGTCCGCCGACTGGTTACGGAAAAAAAAATATTTTTAATTTTTTTCAAGAAATTCCCATTTTCATTACGAATTTGACCACAGTTTCAACAAAAAACATTATTTTTGATTTTCTATTCGTGTTTATTCATGTTGAATGTATGAGCTATCATAAAAAAATAAAGATTTGTATTGAAATTGTAGCCTTTACGAGAAAAAGTGATTTCTTCTCAATTCTTAACCTAAATTTTATCGCATCACTCATATTCAGGAGCGTTTTTTGAAAAAGAAATGTACTACACTGTTAGTGCCCATGCATTTAAAAATATGCTCATGATGTACTGATTATAAAATGGTATAATAGTACCGCTTTTCAAAAATAGAAAAAAAAATACTGCATTTGTAACTGAAAATAAGTAAGTCTTCCTGTTACCATTTTCGCAACATAATATTGAAACAAAAATTTCGTCTACCTTATTTATGTGCCCATTCTTACTGTAAACTTGGTCATAGTGACAACGACAATATTATTATTGTAATTGTATTGGCAAATGAGAACACAAAAGTTACTACAGACAGGGTATTAAAAAAAAACAACTTTGACATCATAATTATTTATTTATTGATTAATACAATCGGTGCTCAAAATGGCCCCCATTCGCAGCTATACACGCTCTGCACCGTCGAATAAAGGAGCGTTTAAGACGTCGAGCAAACCCGCTTTCATTGATTTTTCCAGCTGCTGTCAGAATCCTGGTCCTTAATTCTTCAATATTATTTATTGGTCCCTTGTATACGTCTTCCTTTAAGCATCCCCAATAAAAGAAATCCAAAGGATTAAGGTCTGGGGAGCGTGGTGGCCATAGTATTGGGCCTAACCGCCCTATCCATCTGTTTGGATAGGCCACATTAAGGTGCTCTCGTACCCTTACTGCATAGTGAGCGGGACAGCCATCATTTTGTAGCCACATGCTGTCTCGGATCTCTGTAGGGACACTTTCTAGAAGTACGGGTAAATCTGTCTGTAAGAACCCAAGATACCTTTCTGCGGTTAAGGTTTCTGGCAGTTCTAATGGACCAATTATTTGTCCGTTAATAATGCCGACCCAAAGGTTTATTTTAAATTGGTATTGCGATCGATCTTGTCTCATGACGTGCGGATTTTCTAACTGCCAGCTGTGCAAGTTGTGTAAATTTAAATATCCATCTTTTCTGCAAGATGATTCGTCACTCCAAAGTATTTTATTAAAAAATTGCTCGTCCTCTCGTATTCTACGCAGCATTTCTCTCCAAAATCTCACTCGCGGAGGATAGTCCCTTGGTAACAGAGTCTGTACCCTTGTATAATGGTAGGGATGTAGCTCGTGTCTTTTTAAAATGCGATGTACGGTTCTGGTAGATATCCCCGTTGTGCGAGATAAGACTCGGACTGAGGTTGTAGGATCTTGTTCTGCCAAATTCAGTACCTGATCATCGGCATGTCTCCGTGGGCGTCCTTCTCTTGCACCGCCTACGCCTGAGCCGGGTATCCTCCCTTCGGTGTATGCATTGTGGACTCGCCCAAACACCCTGTGGTCTGGATGTCTGCGATCGGGATATCTCTCCCTGTAAAGCCGAGCCGCCTCTCTGCCGACTCCTCCACATTCTCCGTAAATAAAATGCATGTCAGCATATTCGCGCGGTGTATACTGAGACATTTTTGTTATCACTGCACTGCACGTTTGTCCAAATCGTTATGCAAATCAGAGTCCGGTAAACGTAAGCAAGATTATTAGATGTCACCAAAACGACAAGTCCAAATCACTTAGGCAATCAACCGGAGTCCAGGGGAATAGCAAGAAACAGCGGAGTTAAACACAAATGAAACGAAACGTATACGATGCACGGGAGCGTAGATCGTACTAATTGTTTATGTACCATTTCTTTCCGATCTCAATTGCTAGAAAGGAAAGGGACAACAACAACAAACTACATCCTTTCCTTATCACTATCCTATTGTTTAGTTACTCCAGCTACGTTACGCATTACAAGAGTGTGCGCACTTCAATAGGTCTTTTGTTATGGTTCAGGTACAGAGCGACCTTTTTTTATAGGACACGACATGATGTAGAATTATTTGGAGACGTGGAGTCAAATATCAGTTGTAAGATTGAGACTTTGTTTTATTTAATTCCATATTTAAATGGGTAAAAACAAAAAGACAACATTTTTGTTTAAATATTATGTTGCGAAAATAGTAACAGGAAGACTTATCCGTTTTTAATTACAATTGCAATAAAAAAAAATCTATTTTTGAAAAGCGGTACTATTATACCATTTTATAATCAGTACATCATGAGCATATTTTTAAATGCATGGGCACTAACAGTGTAGTACATTTTTTTTTCAAAAACCGCTCCTGAACATGACTGATGCGATAAAATTTAGGTTAAGAATTGAGAAGAAATCACTTTTTCCCGTAAAGGCTACAATTTCAATACAAATCTTTTTTATTTTATGATAGCTCATACATTCAGCATGAATAAACACGAATAAAAAATCAAAAATAATGTTTTTTGTTGAAACTGTGATCAAATTCTTAATGAAAATGGGAATTTCTTAAAAAAATTTTTTTTTTTTCTGGAACCAGTCGGCGGACCGGTTCCAAATTTTGGTATGGTGTAGGTACCTACCTGATGTATCCAACCTTGAACGGTGGACCACTATTTACGCCACACCCTGTATATATGAAAACTAGCTGACCCGGCAAACGTTGTTTTGCCATGCTAAAAAAAAAAATTTAAAAATAGATGTTGGCCGATTCTCAGACCTACTGAATATGCATGTCAAATTTCATAAAAATCGGTCAAGCCGTTTCGGAGGAGTACGGTAACTAACACTGTGACACGTGAATTTTATATATAAGATTTATTGTATGTTCATAAAAATATTCATAATTTTACAAAAAAAGCGACCACCATAATGTTAATACAAGGCATAAATACAATCTTGTAATGCATGTAACCCGTCTCCACAAAATATGTAACTCTTTCATGGGTCATTGTATAAGATTTTATAATAAACTCCCTATTGATGTAAGAGAATTAAACAATTCTAAATTTAAAAAATTCATTAAAACTAAATTATGTAAAAAGCTCTGCTGAGTTTCTTACGCCGGTTCTTCTCAGCAAATTGCGTCCTGAACCGGTGGTAGGTAAAAAAAAAATTAAGATGTCATAAGCACATAATTTTTCTGAAAAATTGTGTCTACGTGATTAAATGATTTTTCATTTCATTTCATTTCAATAGAGGTAGCCAAAACAGTGTCAGATGCCTTAGATAAATCTAAAAATATTCCCTTATATTTTTTTCTCCAACAAAACTTTTCAGCTACGAGTCAGGGTCAAATACAGAATCGAAAGATTTGTTTTGAATCCGTATTAGTTCAGCTATTAAAACATATTTTTCTAGAAAAGCTCAACATACTAATTTCGAAAACTTTCAAGAATTGTTGATATTATAGAGAGCGGTGAGATAGCTTTGTGATTGTTTAGCACACAGCTTCTGTACCCTATTATAAGTTTAGGGTGGATAATTACTTTCTTGACTTAATCTGGAAACACGTCAGCTACTAACTACGCATACAAAAACTAATACAAAGGAACGATGAAGTAAAATAAAAATAAGTTGCGTCTATTATATTAATGATTAAAATGAAATAAACGAAATTTTTTCCTAAAATCTATTTATAAATACTTAAATTCATTCAATTTATAAATACATATCAATCATTTACAATCAATCATTTTATAAATACATAAATGAGTTAGTAGCTTGTATGTAAAAAGCAGTTATGTTATCTATAGTAAGCTCAATATTTGCATAAAACTATCAAACTCTTGGTACAATAAGAAATAATGAAGTTCAACGTTTATTGAAAACCGTTTTTCAATAAAAAATTCATACATTACAGAAACGCAAACTGCAGCAATACAATGACGTAAGTTACAATCAGGGCGATTAACTTCCATGGAAGCGATGCATCAATAACAAAAAATCTAAATGCACTCATTTTGCAGTAGAAGACACGATTTAGACGAAGTATCTTCTTACAAAACTGCTTCATGGGACCTGCAAGTTATTTTTAATAAGTTAACTGATCTTGAATTTTATCATCGACTGTCTCCTGGAGTGACTTGCGTTAGATTGTAGGAGCAAGAGTCTTACGCAGAAAACCGTTTTTTGAGACACGGCCCGTATAGTGAGGAGGTTCCTCAATCTGGGGCCTTTGCCACCGGTAGCTTGACCCTTGTGCCAGCTGTTGGTGGCATATCAATGTTTTTCACATTTTTTATGTTTATTTTTAAATATGATGTAATCAATATGATGAACAAAGCAATATAAAAAGAGGTTATATATCTTTAAATTTTTCACAGTTAGTGCCTAACCCATATCCTCCCCAGGGTGCTGTAAAAGTCAGCTAAGGGATATTGTACACAGATAACATCCTCTGTGAGAGACGGAAAACTCGAAAATAAACCCTATGCCAACACACCTGGTCAGCGCGATATAGTAGACTACAATCCCTCTCAAAGTGGAGGAGGACCGTCCCTATCATTAAGACGTTAATGGCTTGAAAGAGAGAGATAGTGATATGAGAGTGAGTAAAATGAAATGACTCAACTAAATTGTTGTATTGTTTCGAAAATAAACAACAAGATCCTTGCACATCTTCAATAGTTATGTATAACTGTTGACATTTCTGGCTAAAAATGATGAGCAGCACCATATTTTTGCTGGACCAGCAGCTCGCCATAATAATCACTGTCTTTGCTAAAATTTGATCCTGATAAAAACACGCTACAAATAAATAATGCTTTGGAATCACAGTATCATTTAAGCCACATTTTTAAAATAAGAAGATCTATCTAAATATAAAATTTATTTTCTATATTTTTGTTCCCTAGTCCCATTGTTGGGTACGGGCCTCCTCCACTTTCACTTTGGGAGAGATTATAGTCTACTACGCCACGCTGACCAGACTTGTTGATATAGGATTTGTTTTCAAGATTTCCATCTTTCACATAGGATATTATCTGTGTAAAATATTCCCCAGCTGGATTTTAAAGCACCCTGGGAGGAAAAAGGGGTTGTGATACTTGTATTCTTAATCCGTCACTATACTGACCGGATCTTCATGTACTTACTGAACTATTATTAATAAAGACATTTGTTGTTGACATTACAATTGTCATTTGAACATAAATCAATGTGTGAATAAACGTGTCTGTTGCATGAAACAGTATCTGAAAAAGACACAAAAGTTTAATTCTATTTAAGGGCCTACATCAATATTATCGTCGCATTTACATATTAACACAGCTAGTAGGTATAGAAAATGAAGAATTAGGGATATTTTTTTTTGTTTACTCAAAATCTACTAAATATATTTTAATTCTGATTTACGTGTTTCTATATACATATAATAGTTACTTATGTTTTTAAAGTTATTTCATTAGTTAATACGCGATAATAGACCGACAAATGAAAAAAATAAAAAATTAGAGAGATGGTTTCGCTAAGATTTTCTATCGATAAAACTTTTTTCAATCGCGTTTCTGAGTTTATGCGATCCTAGATTACCCATTGAAAAAACATATACTTAAAAATTAGAGCTCTAGCCATTCAATCTAAAGAAACAATGAAAACTTCGTACGTAGAAAAATGCACGAAGCTATTTTGGTATCCTCTTAATGAGAATATTACAGTGTAATGAATTGAGAAAATGATTTCTAAAATGTCACAAATTTTACCAAAGGTTTGATTAAGATGATGAGGATAAAGATGAGATAGAAGATGGCAAATACAAAGAGATAACAAATTTTACTAACTGTTTAAGAAAATCTAGACTAATATTTATAAAGCTGAAGAGTTGAGACGGGCTTCGTGGTCTAGTGGTTCTGGTAACGGACTGCCGATCAAGAGGTCGCGGGTTCGATTCCCGCTCGGGACAATCATTTGTGTGATTTTTCTAATTGTCATACAAATGTTTGTACTGCGTCTGGGTGTTTCTATGTATTATAAGTATGTATTTACAAAAGAAAAGTAGTATATGTATTCTATCCGTATTCTGGTACCCATAACACAAGCGTATAAGCTTAGCTTGGGACCAGAGGCCCTAATCTCAGGAACTACTAGACCGATTAGAATGATTATTTCAGTGTTGGATAGTACATTAATCGAGGTGGGCTATAGGCTACATAACATCACGCCGCGACCAATAGGAGTGAATCTGTGAAAAATGTTGCAATACTGGAAAAAGTTTTTAATTTCCACGCGTACGAACTACATCAGTTAGTTATAGATAATATTTAACTTGCGTGATAAAATAAAATACAAAGCAATAAGAATAAATAAAAAAATTAAAAGAAAGAGTTAATTCAGTGAAGTGCTTACCGATCGTCGAAAAACTATTTTATAAATATCAAATGCTTCCATCAAGCTATAGTAAGCTTGAAATAGTTCCTTCCAAATCTTATCATTTTTGTCATTCAATTCGAAACATCTTTTGTTGTGATATTTAACTTCTAAAAGCCATTTTTGCATTCCATCTTTTATTAATTCATTGACACATAGACTGTACGATATCATGGTGTCAAAATAGGCCAAAGAAAAGAAATATGCGGCAATTGAAAAATCCGATTTAAAAAAAATGAAAATTAGATAAATTCCACAATGTCGTAAAACAAAAGCCCAGAAAGTAAATATATAGCTCTTGTAGTTTGAATATTTAATTAGACGAAAAGCAGTTTGTATTTTCAAAATAAGTTTGACGTGCGTTTTCGAAAGTATAACATTTACGTAATAAGACATGATGAATGCTGGTATGTACAATAAACAATTTACAATGACATAATTTTTCATTGTCTGGTTAATTATGAGAAAATTTTGCTTTATATTACCGAAGTTGAACATATTGAGAGTTATAAATAAAACCATACCAAAAAACGATACAACCTTATACAACTTTGTATTTGGCTTAATACAATTGTGATCAATTGTAAATTTTGACAAAAAGAACAGGTACTGTATAATTCTTAATGGAAATAAAACTTTTTGAAAATCTCTATCCAAAATATTTGCATTTTTGCTTAAATCCATTTCACCAAGTGAGCTTTTTAATACTGGTATGTGTAGAAAAGATAATCTTATAAGTATCGTCTAGGCTGCACGTTATTGCAACGGTTTTTTCGGAATAAAGTGAAACATCAGTAACGGTAGGCACCGTAAACGGAATATAATTTTGTAATGTCTTAAAACATCTATTCTATATAATTATTAATATTATAAAACTGAAGAGTTTGTTTGTTTGAACGCGCTTATCTCAGGAACCAGTGGTCTGATTTAAAAATTATTTCAGTGTTATTGTTGTTATAGGCTATATAAAATCGCGCTGTGACTAATAGGGGAGAATTATTATTGAAACTGTTGTTAAAATGGAGAAAACTTTCTAAATTCCACGCGTACGAAGTCGCGGGCTACAGCTAGTATTGCATATAATTTGTCACTAACATTATTTTAATTGTTATTTAGTACTTAATAAATTAGTATAAAATATTTGTCAATACGCACTTCATACATTTTTGAGTGATTATTTCTTTTGAAACGATTATTAAATTGTTAATATTTGATAATATTGTCTGTATGGTCATAGATTAACAATGCAAATGTCCCCACACATTTTTCTCAGGTGTGCTGTAAATGCCAGATAAAGGTATTTCCTCTCTTCAGCCCATTTATGTCCCACTGTTGGGCACGGGCCTCCTCCACATTGGAGGGATTATGGTCTACTATGCCGCGCTGACCAGGCGTGTTGGCATAGGGTTTATTTTCGAGTTTTCCGTCTCTCACAGAGGATGGTCGTGGCGTAATAGACAAAGTACCATCCTAAAGTTAAAGAAACTCGTGCTCAAAAAAGATGATTGATGGAGGTATATTTTACTAACAATTAATAAAGTGTTGTTTTTTTCGACTTTTATTGTTATAAAAGGGAAAAAAAGAAAAGGAAGTATGTTTGGATCGTAACAGGTTACGCTCTATAGTCTTTGCCCACCCCTATGGGGAAAAGGGGTGATTTTAAGATTATGATGATAAGAAAAGGGTTTTGGATATAGTCTCGGATCTCTAAAAGTAAAAAAATTCAACTCTAAGTTCTCTTCAATAGAGCGGCTAACAAAGAGCCCTGCTTTGAATTATTGACGTAGACTATAGCAGCCATCTTTGATGAAGATTAGATTAAAACTAATTTAATCAATAGCATTGAAAGGGATCGTCACATAGGAAACTATTCACTGATACAACTCGTAAGTTTATTTCTGTAGATACCTTCCATATGTAGATAACCTCGTTAGCCAGATTTAAATTTTTGGTCCTCTTCTTCCATTAGAAGTACCTGAGGCACCCGGATTGGGTGGAGCCTCAGGTGGAGTCAACATAATATCTGAATTATTTGCAAGAGTCGTTGTGTCAGTGATGTTGGACTAGTCCCAGTATTAGACTGGCGCGGTTGTATTCGTGACTGGCATCCAGTTCGTACTTGTAGATGTGGCGGAGAATAGGTAGTCCGGCTCTCCAGCCATAATTGGAGAATTCACCGACCAGGTAGAACAGCGGCCATGCAGATGTTGTTGTTAAATCGTGTGCAAACTTTACAAGTGCAATATAGAACTGTGGCGTCATTGTTGTTTCGCGCTATATACCGTCATTATGCTATGTAGTGACACCTATAGTCTGCTGGATGTTGCTACATAGACTTTTATCGACATTCTTAAATTCGAGTTATTGATAAAGGGTCCTAAGTGCTAGCTTCTGTCTTTACAAGAAGCGTTAGATAGTATAGAATAACCATCCGGACAACGTCATAACGACAGAATGATACCCACCGTTCCGTTCTTCAAAGTAGCTTGCAATAGCTCTATTGTTTGTTTTGACGACCTGATCCTTTTTTTTATTAATTATAAAGTAAATAGTTAACGCGTTATCGTTGTGTTGTACTACTCTAAATAAAAAATAACAAAAGAAATTGATTAATTTGTTATATAATAATATATTAAACACACGTTACTGTAATGTGAATGCTATTTCCCGTTATCTGGTAATTATCTATACAAAATTGATTAGTGTTATCCGGGTGTAACTCGATCATCGTCGTATAGTTTCTGTTTGGAATATTGATCTTTTACAGTTAATTATTCATTTAAGTGTACTTAGTCCAGAAGAAAAATGTCAAAAACACGAATGACAATCCAAGAACAAAATAATAATCTCTTAAACAAAGACATTAAAATAATGTTTTACCCCCTATATTTGATGCAATGCGCATTTTTGTCCCCAAAATACGTTATTCGTAATAATTCTATCACATCCACAAGGAAGTTATATGATATAACTACGATCTCAGTACTTACAGCATTCTTTTTCAAATGTTTATATGATATGCAAATAAACAACTCTGAAAATAGGGCTAAAGTAATTAATTTGGTTAACAGTATAATTTTTTACTGTTTTTCTTTTGAATACACTATTATATTATTTGCATTATCCTTTTTACATATGATATATAAATCAGATCATATTCAATTAATATTGGAATTGCAATATCTACATGAACGTATCAACCTAAATCGAAAAGAAATTAAACAATTCATACAAGGCAACTGGGTTTCAAATCTCATTTATATCATTGCGTACATAATAATGATGATAATCTCATATATTTCGCTGAAATTCATTGTAATATCAGAATGCTTTTTAAACTTTTGGTTTATTAAATTTGGGTTAGATATTATTTACGGTATGAGAGTCATAACACTTCTAACAAAATATCTTGAAAACTGGATAAAAAGCCTTCAAGGGATGAAAGATACAGAATTAGCTGTTATGTACGATGGAATGTTTGAGTTTTATAATGATTTATTGAAAACATATCATCTGTGTAAACGAATATTTCACATAGAGGTATAAAAACTATTAGATATTGATTTTGTCAGTTCTGTTCTATGTAATTCTAATCTGTTTTAACACTGTTACAGATGTTCCTCTTCGTTTTAAACACATTTATTTTTACATTGGGTAATATTCAAATAGTTTTAGCATTTTCAAGCATTCCCGACGTCGCCGTTATCTTCAATTGCGTGAGTGTAATAATACTCGTAATATAAAAGTTGTGTGGTACCAAATCGTACAAGAATATTGTACGATTTCTTATTCTTATATAACGTATTGTTATTATTATAGCAAAATAAAATGTCCTTTTCAAATCTGATATTTTTCAAATTACTATGCACAGAGTAACTAGAAGGAATGTCGCTCTTCACACTTATAATGATAATACTTTATAATATTACATTGGTAAAGGCCGAATATTGTGCAGAATAACACAAAAAAATCAATTTATGAAAAAGAGTTTTTCTTGTAAAGTATTTAATTTGTTTGTATAATGATATTGACTGAATGTTACAGCAAGATTTATTTTTGGTAATATTGTCTGACGTATTATGGGTTGTAAAAAATATCACAATGGTGGCTTTGGTATCCAGGAGTTGCGAAACGTTCTATACTACTATTGAAGAAGTAGACATTAATTGCCGATTGCTCTTGACAAATAAAAACTGCTCAGGTATAATAGTTTTGTTTGTTATTCCTGACGCTAAGGTCCCGCCTGCGAGATCTCCCCTATCATGATTAGCAATGAGGATTACACAGCTGGTAGGGGGGGTTCAACCGTAACATATCTTTAGGCTGCATTATCTGTACTGATATTATAAAGCTGAAGAGTATGTTTGTTTGTTTGAACACGCTAATCTCAGGAAGCACTGGTCCGATTTGAAAAATTCTCTCAATTTTGTATAGTTCATTTATCGAGGAAGGCAAGCTATAGGCTATATCACATCACACTGCGACCAATACGAGCGAAGCATTAGTGTAAAGTATTGCAAAAACGGGGAAAATTTTCTAAACTCCACGCAATTAGAATCGCAACAGCTAATGAACAATATTTAAGAGCCATTTCACAAAATGATTACGCTCGAGTTTAGGTAAAATACTGCATCATTGTTTATGTGTGCGTAGCTACGCACTCAAACGTAACATGAACAGTGTAACGCAAGAGCCGAGGCGGACGAAACAATCTTGAGCCGTAATGTGATTTTATATGAGATTAACAAAAAGTTATACATTTTATTTAGTCTAATGAAATTTTTAAGCTAGGTAAACAGAAAATTGTTAACTGACAATAATTAACATACTATTGTCGGTTAAGAAAATAAATGCTTACGTTATATGAATATTTGGCGTAAAGGCATTGATCTTGCCTTTCTATCTATGATTATTACCACGTTTCCTTTTTGTTAGACAACAATAATATACACAATCCTTGCAATTTGGGGCCCCATTGCTAAAACTAATAAAACAAAAATATATATATATATATATATATTTAT
Source organism: Orgyia antiqua (assembly GCA_916999025.1). Taxonomy (NCBI): domain Eukaryota; kingdom Metazoa; phylum Arthropoda; class Insecta; order Lepidoptera; family Erebidae; genus Orgyia; species Orgyia antiqua. Next base: position 29,864,161 of record OU779871.1, read on the forward strand.
TCTACAAATTCATACATTATAAATAAATAAATAAATAAATATTTTGGACATTTCACACAACGTCCTCTGGTCCCAAAGTAAGCTATATTTCTATGCTTGTGTTATGGGTACCAGATACGGATATAATAAATAAACTACTTTTCTTTTGTAAATACATACTTATAATACATAGAAAACACCCAGACGCAGAACAAACATATGTATGACAAGTATAAACATCAAATAAATGATCGTCCTGACCGGGAATCGAACCCGAGACCTCGTTACCGGCAGTCCGTTATATAAGCCACTAGACCACGAGGCCCTCCCTTATTATGCTTGATTATAAACCAAACTTTACCTTATGAAATATTGTCATGAGACGAGAGGAAAGTTATGCCTTTAGGAGAGTTCTGAGTATAAATGTGGAAGGAAAAAAGTCTAGAGGAAGACCTAAGAAAAGATGGATGGACTGTGTGAAAGAGGACAGGAAAGAAAGAGGAGTTAACACCGACATTACGGCTGATAGAAGACTATGGAAAAAAAAGACATGTTGCGCCGACCCAAAACAATGGGATAAGGGCAGGAGAATGATTTGCCTTATGAAAAAAATACAAAGTGAATCAATACTATGTGGTCGCAGTACAATATTACCTTTACTGTACAACGCGCGACGCGGGAAAAAGAGATACAGGTTCTTCGTCGACGGGCGCTCGCGCCATATTAAGCGATAGCCACTTGTGTATCGTAATTTATTGGAATTTCGATTGAAGTTTTATAATAATAATAATATAATAATAAAAACTCTTTATTGTACACTATATAAATTACAAAAACACTTATGCAATAGATTGTTGTACAATTGGCGGTCTTATCGCTCAAGGCGATCTATTCTAGACAACCATTGGATGGAGTGAGATGAGGAAGTGAAAGGGCAGTATGTAGTGTACAGAGTTGATAAAATATATATTTACAAAAAATAAATAAATTATAGGTATATTATACGTGTACATATGTATATTATTGTATATACATATATTCATAAAATAAATATCATAATAATTATATTAGAGAAATATAAACATTCAAAAATACATATTAGTGCTAAAATGCTATAATGTCATGTTTCAAGATAGTAATTCTTGACTAGTTTCTTAAAATTACTTATAGTTTTTGCTTGCCTTATGTTGACGGGAAGTGCATTTCATAGGCGTACTGCTTGGACAGAGAGCGATTTGTCCAGGAATTTTGTGGAATGTGGTGGCATTTTCAAGATTAAACTCTCCGATGATCGTAAGGGTCTTGAATGCATATCAGACATGAAGTTGAAGCGTTGTTTAAGATATTTAGGAGAATGTGGGTGGAACAATATATTATAAAGTAGTGAAAGAATATGGGTATTCCGGCGAAGTCGTATAGGGAGCCACTTGAGCTTATTTGAGCTTATTTTATTTGATTTTATGAGACATGATCATATTTTCGTAAACCAAATATGAATCTTATAGCGAGGTTTTGAAGTCGCTCAAGCTTATTAAATTGGTCTTCGGTAAGGTCAGGATAGCTAGTGTCAGCATAATCTAGGATTGGAAGAAGTGATTGCGCAAGTGCAGTTTTAGTGGTAATCGGTAAGAGATTACGCAATCTCCTAAGGGATCCTAAGGATGCGAACATTTTGCGACTAATTTCCTGTAGCTGATTGCACCAAGACAAGTGCCTATCCATATATATCCCCAGGTTTTTTACTTTATCGCTGTAAGAAACGTTGACCCCGTCACAGGATATGGAAGGAATTAGTGACCAGTCGACTTTAGATAACATCTTGGGGCTGCCAATAACAATAGCTTGGGTCTTGTGAGGATTTAATTTAAGTCCGTGTGTATGGCTCCAGTGGCTAATAAGATCTAAGTCGTCATTTATCGCATTAACAGCCTGTGGTAGTCTATGCAAGTCAGCCTCCTTGTATATTTGTAGGTCATCTGCGTAGAGGTGGTAGGAACTAAGAAGTAGATTAGTGACAGAGTTAATAAAAACTGAGAAGAGAAGTGGAGATAATACGCCGCCCTGAGGTACACCGGCAGATGTTGAGCACCAGGAAGAAACGGTATCATCAACACAAATACGCTGCCTGCGACCATACAGGTAACTACGAAACCATTCAATCACTGTTGGAGATATGTTAAGAGAGCATAATATACTTAATAATAAATCAAAATCTACGTTATTAAACGCATTGCTGAAATCTAGTAATGTTAAAATTGTTAGTTTACCGTTTTCCTTAGCGGCCCTAATATCCTCCGTGATGTGAACTAGAGAAGTGGTGGTACTGTGGCCTGGTCGAAATCCGGATTGGAACGGATTAAGGAGAAGGTTACTGGATAGGTAGGAGCTTAGCTGAATTCGAACAAGGCGTTCAAGAACCTTTGATAGGAATGGAAGAATTGAGATTGGCCGATATTCGGAGAACGAGGAAGGATTTTTATTTTTGGGTATCGGTGTAATTTGTGCCTCTTTCCACAGAGATGGGAACGAACTATTGAATATGGAAAAATTTTAATATCAATATTTTGACAAAAAAAATGCAAGAATTTCCAATATCACTGTAGAAATCGGTTCTCTAATGAACGTAGTTTATTTTGGAATAATTTTATTTCCATAATTACTGGGTATTTAAACCATAAATCACGATATAATTGCAACGTTAACATCAAAAATTGGCCTATTGGTTTATTTTTTTTAAAAATAATGGTAATACAATTCAATTATCTGTTACATTAAAGGACAATTAAAATATATGTCCAATGCGTTATGACTTTTTTGAAACTTAATTTAAAAGTATTTTTGATTGAAGTACGTCTCTGAAATCATATCTGCGGTGGTTTTTCAATAAAATGGTTGTGGGAAATTGATTACTATAGATCAAACAAGTCATTTTTAGCAAATGTGTTTCATTAACCTTAGCCCATTTTTTGTGCATATTCAATAACTTCTAGGTGTTACAGACTATCCGCTCCTATGCCCGGTCAAGTCTCACTTGACAAAATTAAAATGCCTAAAATGCCCGTGTCAACTAGGAGTTGACAAATTCAAAGCAAAAAATGTCCGCGGGCACTCAAGGGGTCATGGATTTTTTTGCCATCTCTTTTATTGTAGGGTATATGTGTATAAGTCTATCTCGCTTCTTTATAAAATTATGCACCAAACCAAACGAAAACATTTATACCTGTAATGTAAAAAAAAAAAATTAAAGTAGTCGGAAGTTGTGAAGTCAGTGACGTGAAGTGAGTGCGTTGCGGCATTAGTTAGCGGAGTTAGTTTAGTGATTTAGTGATACTTTTGGTGATTATTGGTGTATAAGTGTTGTGTTATTTTTAAGGTAAGGTATCTATTAATACATAGAAATAAAGGTTTTAGCATGAGAGACAAAAATTAGTGGAAAAGCCGTCAATAAAGTAAAATTTCAAAAACATAATATACTAAATTGATAATATGATGACAATATGAGAATACTATTACGGAAATTGATCAGTTAAAATGTCATATCATAAACATTAATGTACACTGTGGATCTTTATAATCAATCACTTTTAAAAAGTGTTTACTTTTAATATGCCCATTAAATTTATATATGTTAGTATAGTTCAATCAGTATCAGTTTGTCGCATTGGTTCTATATATTATGAAATAAAGTTTATTTTGAGCTATTTATTACTAACAAAAAACATACAGACGAATTGAGAACCTCGTTCTTTTTTTGAAGTCAATGATAGAAAGGAATTTTAGACTGATCAATATGCCTTTTCAAATACAAAATGACAATTTACTAAAAGAAGACGTCGTAAAAATGTTTTATCCTTTGTATTTGATACAAAATGCGTTTTTGTCTCCGAAATATATTATTCATAACAATCGTGTTACACCTACTGGCAAATTATTTTTCTTAACTATAATAATATTGCTTGTTGTACTATTTTTTATAATTCTATATGATATGCAATTTAATAAACCTAGTAATCGTACACAGTATAATAATTTGATACATTCTCTCATTTTTTACTGTTACACTAGTGATTACACCATTGTGCTGCTTGCATTGGCAATTCTAAACATAGTCTATAACTCAGATCATGTTAGGCTTTTACAAAAAATTCAACATCTACATAAAAGTATCAAGTTAAATAAAACGGAAATTGATCAATACATAATTGGCAACTGGATCTCAGGACTTGGTTACGTCTTGATATATATAGTTTTGATGGTATTTTCATACACAACAGTTGAATTTTTTGATGTTTCGGAGTGCTTGTTCAATTATTTGTATATAAAATTTGGTCTGTATTTAATTTATTGCATCAGAATTATTGGACTTCTGACGAAATACCTCGAAAAGTGGAAAAATCATCTTCAAGCAATAAGTAATGTTGAAGTTGATGTCTTTTACGACAAAATGTTTGGTCTCTACTACGACATTTTGAAGACGTATCGTCTGTATAAAAGGATATTTCATATATTGGTAACATGTTTGAATAATTAAAGATGATTTATGGACTTTCGTAGAATTTGGGAAATTTTCCGCAAATTTTGTGAATTGTACTGTGATGTTATATAGCTTATAGCGTCCCTCAATAAATGTATTATCGAACACTGAAATAATTTAATAAATTAAATTGTAGTGGAAAAAGTGATCATAGCAAGGCAATTGCAAAATTAATAAATTACTGAAATAATTATTTAAATCCAACCAGTTGTAATCATAACCACGATAGTCACGCTTATTATAAAAATAAAAAATGACTATGTTAGATGGATCCTTAGACAGTATAGTATCTTGAGCCTGACCGCGACTAGTCTGAAAGTGATGCTAGTGACAGAAAAACAATAAATGAGCTGCTTTTATAGGTAGGATCCTGTAATGGGCCGTGAGTAATGTTATTCTTCAAATAAGTGTGAAAAGAACTAAAGAGTAGAGAAAGACGAAGAACCGAAGAAAGTGCCTGAAGTAATGAAATAAGGGCAGGGCATTAACGGTAGCTTCTTGTCTCTTACAGATAACTTTATTCGTTGGCAATACATTTATTTTAGCGGTGTCTAGTATTTACGTAACGTTGGAAATGTTACGTATTCCCGACGTTAATTACAATTTTGTAAGTATTTTAGACATTTCGTAAACTAGATTCAGTCTAGTTTTAGTGTCTCTCACAGAGAATATTGGGTATCTGTTAATTTTTCTCCGTTATCTAAGGAAATAAATGGGCATAATACGAGTATATTAAAGTAAAGTAAAAAAAAAGTTTCACATTTTCTGGACTCTGAGATCGCTACTGTTATTTTTAGTACGATTTAATCATTTTTATATGGGTTTTGAGTATGATTACTTTGTATTAACGTCTTCAACAATATCGTGGACAGTTAAAAATATTATGCTGGTAGCATATGTGTGCAGATATTGTGAAAACTTTTACAAAAGTATTGAAGAGGTGGACAATCTATGCAAGCTACAATTGACAAAGACAAATTCTTCAGGTATTATTATAAGTAACACAGCTTTATAATCGCACATTTGTCATTACATATTACCGTATTCTGCATCATGTGATAGTTTCTGCATACCTAAGCGCGAACGCCCTGGCGACACTTTGTCCTGCAAGGGGACAGGCCCTGGACAGGCGACATTTATTTTGTTGCCAATATACTTATACTAGTGTTGTATAATATCTACACAACCTTGAAAATTTTCAAATTTGGGACGTTAATTGAAATTTTGTAAATATTTTACATATAAGAACAGTAGTCATTATTATTTTTACAGATAGCAGAAAAAAGTTTTGCAAGAAAGTCATGTGGTTAAATCGTCATGTATTTTGTAAAATGACTGGATGCGGTTTATTCTATGTGGATGCAATGTTACCACTGAGATTAAGCAAACTTAGCACAGATTATACCATTGTAATGCTTCAATTTGCTTTACTGTAAACTTGCTTTGAACGGGTAAAAATTTGGATGACATAAGAAAGCCCGTGCTTATAGTGGGGCATCAAGCAAGTCTAAGTTATAAGGTGTTCTTTGTGATTGTTTGTAAAATAAATAAGATTAATATTAAGAAAGAATTTAATTTTATCAATGTTTCTATTAATTAAGATCATATATTCATTTTAGAACTCAAAACCCACTTCTTGCGTACCCAAACTCATAATAACACAGTATACCTAATAGCCTATACTTAGAACTTTTTGCGAATGCTTATAAAGGCAATTAAATTGTCATTGGTATTTTTATGGTAAGATTGAAACGAATGAAAAGCATCTTTTGACAGAAACGTAAACAAATAAATAAGCAAAGGTAGCATTTGATTAAACGGCTACCACGGCCTTTACGATTAAAAATATTGAACGGTCCTGCATAGTCAACACTTACAGACATAAAGGGGTAGTCAGAAGTAATTCTTTGAGAAGGAAGATTGCCCATTTTTGGATTTAATGTTTTTGCTGCTAAGTTTCTACAACACACACAACGATTTACCACGTGCCTGGCAAGCCTCCTGCCATTAATTGGCCATACAGTCTGTCTAATAGAACTAGTCTAGATAGACTAGATAGACTAGTCTAGATAACTGCTGAGGACCAGCATGCATATTATGAATATGTTCTCGTTCAAATAACAGCTCAGTAAGCCTGTGAGCTGCATGAAGCAACACAGGATGTTTCTTTTCATACGCACAGTCAGAAGCAGAAATTCTACCGCCTACACGTATTACATTTAAAGTTTTATCAAAGAACGGAGTCAATGAAATAATTTTAGATTTTACACTACAATGGCTTATTATTAATTAATTGATTATATTCAAGTGGGAACGAGTCACGTTGCGCAATAGAGCATAGTACATAAAATGCAGTATTTAATTCGTCTACAGTTAAATCTGATAGGATTTTATTGTAAGGATTTAATAAAATATAAATGAAACGCCTCACATAACTTATTGTCCTTAATAGCCTGTTAAATTTTGAATAATTATTATAATTAATTATCGATTCGAAAGTTGTAACTGTATTGCATTTTATTTCCGGCACTACGTCCAGATTAATTTTATTTAAAGTAGGCCATTCAGAACGATCTTTCGATAGGAAATCAGGATCTTACCACCATAGCTTCATAGGCACTAATTGATTGGCATTAAGACCACGTGAAATTAAATCTGCCGGATTTAATGAGGTAGGTACATAACGCCACGATTGTGAATTTGTCATTTCAGAGATTTCTAATATTCTATTTGCTACAAAGGCCTTTAGTTTTTTTGAATCATTACGTAACCAAGCCAAAACAATACTTGAGTCACACCAATGATAAATACGAGAGGGTTGGCACCTCAGAGCATCTGTGACTGATTTACACAGTCGAGCAGCGAGCAGCGCGGCGCATAACTCGAGCCGCGGTATTGTAGTGGATTTAACGGGCGCAACCTAAAGCCCGGTTTCCACTGCGAAAGGGTAATGTGCGGAAAATGGTTAGGCGGAACTCCTTTTTAATTAAATAGGTTTGAGTTTCCACCAACGAAGAGTTGGTGCTCCCTAGAACTGAGCGAGCTCATTTCTACTCTTTCTACACGCTCGGCTCTTTCCGTCCGACTATTTGTTGGTGGAAATACAAGTATGCAGTTTGCGTTTGCGAGTTTAACGAAGTCATTAATGGGTCCGTTCCGCTCGCGGTGGAAACCGGGCTTTAGACTAAAGCCCGGTTTCCACTGCGAAAGGGTAATGTGCGGAAAATGGTTAGGCGGAACGGACTCCTTTTTAATTAAATAGGTTTGAGTTTCCACCAACGAAGAGTTAGTCATTTGATTTCTACTGCAAAATGAAACTGAGATAGAGAAATGAGCGGACTGAGCTGAACGGAAAATGAGAAATGAAAAACGAATAGATAATTTCCACAGAGAACGAGTTCAGTTGAATTTTTGAGCTGGTTGCGTGTGGTCGTGTTGTTGCGATGTTATAGAGTGAGTGAGTGTTTATGCGAGCGAGTCCGTTCTGAACTAGTCGGTGCAGGACTTGCGCAGCGGCCTCTTTTCAATTTCTTTTTACTCGCTCAATCCGCCCCGCTCACCACTTTCTGTGTGGAAACGCTACTATGTAAATTGTAATTGCGAGTTGAGCGGAGTCCGTAAGTACTCCGCTCCGCTCCCTAGAACTGAGCGAGCTCATTTCTACTCTTTCTACACGCTCGGCTCTTTCCGTCAGACTATTTGTTGGTGGAAATACAAGTATGCAGTTTGCGTTTGCGAGTTTAACGAAGTCATTAATGGGTCCGTTCCGCTCGCGGTGGAAACCGGGCTTTAGCGCTCAACAGCTTGACACTAATGTTATTATATGCGTCTACCGAGCGCATATATACACACGCGCCGTAGGCATGCTGCGAAGCATCACTGAACGTATGCAATTCTATACAACGTGAAACAAAATACTATAGTATGCTTTCAATGCTACATTATTTAAGCCATGTATATTTGTACGATGACTATAGAATTTTAATAAATCAATTAGAAAAAACAATTAAAATTTCTTACAAAAAAATATATATTATTTTTAAATTTCTTTTCTTAGACAACCCTAATTATAAAGTAACGCCCAATTTGTGGGCGTATGTATGAAAAGAACTTACCATCGATCTTATTTTAATCCTAGGCAGCACTGTCGATGTTTCACAAACTAAACACATCACATTTTGGTTTCGAGTTAGTACAGTTACATCACAATCGCAACACGATACACGTTGAACTACAAGGCTAGGTGTATTCTGAGGGAATAGGTTAAGTAACCATACCACTAAATCGGCCAGTACTTGGTCAGGGTACCATGCACAGAAGTTATAACCTCCAGAAACAATCGTACGAGGGAAGTCTTCTGTTTATGTACCAACGCCTGGTATAATTCGCAAGCCGCGATCGTTATTTCTCACCACCATTGCTATTGCACCATCATGACACCATTTGCCATTATTAGGGTTGTGCAACGTATTACCGAAAAAGGAATGAATAATTGCATGACGAACGTGAATTGAAGAAAAGTTAAGTTTCAATTACAAGTAAAATGTGATGAGGGGAGGGAAGATATTGACAAAATAACGATGATATAATTTTGCATAAAATTATATTAGGTAAAAAAGTCCCATAAGCGACTGTCCACTCTAAATTATTTAATCACTTTTGACGAATCGTGATTGGTTAGAACTCGGGGATTAACCGAATTGTGCGCTACTAAAGACACGTGTACATAGAGATGGGTCATCTCTATTATGTATCGATATTTTATTGTATCAAATCAATACAACGGGGTAAAATACTAGATCACACGATAAAGTGATCGTATCGCTGGTGTTTATTTAAAAATATCGTATTGTAAAACATGTTCTATCCACAACAAATATTATTCATATCAAATTCTTTTTTATAATTATTATTAGTCGTTGTAACATAAACATTTTATAAACTTATTTCATTCCAATGAAATCCGATAAACTTCTTACATACTAATAATAGTCACTCTAAATGCAAACACAATATGGATGAGAAGATTTCGTAATAAATTGTAGGTAGGTAGATTCGAATTTGATAGTACAAAAATAACAAATGGTATTGTTTTCACCGAAAAAAAATATTCAGCGTATTCTATTGTGTCGAATTACCATAATATCGATATGTATGTAGGCATAGCTAAAGTGCATGTGCACAACCCTTTTAAAGGATAACAGGTACCTAGGCTATGACAAAATTATTCTAATAAAATAATTAGTTACTCGACGAGTAATTCTACTCTAATTAGGAGGTTGTCTTGGATTGCAGTGAATTTTTCGTATTAATACTGGCAAATTATGCAAATAATGAATAATATGTGCAGTGACTTTTTCGTAATAATAATGGCAAATGGTGTCATGGTGGTGCAATGGCAATGGTGGTGAGAAATAACGATCGCGGCTCGCGAATTATACCAGGCGTTGGTACATTAACAGAAGACTTCCCTCGTACGATTGTTTCTGGAGGTTATAACTTCTGTGCATGGTACCCTGACCAAGTACTGGCCGACTTAGTGGTATGGTTACTTAACCTATCCCCTCAGAATACACCTAGCCCTGTAGTTCAACGTGTATCGTGTTGTGATTGTGAGGTAACTGTATTAACTCAAAACCAAAATGTGATGTGTTTAGTTTGTCAAACATCGACAGTGCTGCCTAGGATTTAAATAAGATCGATGGTAAGTTCTTTTCATACATACGCCCACAAATTGGGCGTTACTTTATGATTAGGGTTGTATAAGAAAAGAAATTTAAAAATAATATATATTTTTTGTAAGAAATTTTAATTGTTTTTTCTAATTGATTTATTAAAATTCAATAGTCATCGTACAAATATACATGGCTTAAATAATGTAGCGTTGAAAGCATACTATAGTATTTCCTTTTCACGTTGTATAGAATTGCATACGTTCAGTGATGCTTTGCAGCATGCCTACGGCGCGGGTGTGCGGGAATAATGAGCGGGACATATCATAGCTATGATAGCTCAGATAGGAGAGCAACAGAACGGTATTCCGAGGTCGTGGGTTCAAGTCCAGCTCATGGTTATCATTTTGCCACTATAATTAATAAATAAATAAATATTCATGGTGTGGCGGACTCGACTAGGGCACGACCAGTACCCGGAGCCGACTTTTGCCAAACTTATTGACACGGGCCTTTACAGGTACGAGTACCTCGCTGGTTGACCCGTATCCCACGCACCCCTAAATGCGTAATGAGGAAACTTCCACTTGCTTCAATAAAAGACCAATCTTTAATTAGAAGAGGTGGCAGTCTTCCGAGATCAATCTTTCCTTACTACTGCGACTTTTTATCCCTTTGTTCTTATCCTTTCTTGTTCGATCGTGTTCGTATCGAGTTCATTCGAGTTCGTTCGTAATTAATCAAAGGAAGAGCCCTGCTTAGGTGGCTCGGCCCTTTACCGTATCGACGGCCTTGTAATTCTGACCCTTTTGTCTTTCAATTTTTACTTGATTGATCTCTTACGATTCCTTCCCTCTCTTTTATTATTATTAATATCCGTATAAATTTAATGTCGTTAAATACGTCTTACCTTACTATATTATGTAGTATAACAAAAACCCTTATTAGTCTAGAATATAAAAACTTTCTAGAACATTAACATAGAAAAATATTGTAAAAATCACAAAGAACAAACTTAAAACTATCATAGTTTCATTAATACTAAGTCAATTTACATGATTTAAACGTTATTACCTTCTCTAAGCCCTACCCATCACCACGAAACCAAAGGGTGAGCATTTATTCAATAATAAGGGACCACATCCTCATAATTCAAAATTTACATAGTACAAATTCTTATTTCTAAATTGCTAAGTAAAACCTTATAAATTATCAGTTATTACAACCCTGCCACATAATACTTCTTACCACCGATGTACTCTAATAACATAAATAATAATAAACCATTTTGTTTACTATTGATCCAAGGCTGTGCGGATAGCATCAAATTCACTTTCTATCAAGGATTTAGAAGTTTACTATGTAGGTTTGTTAAATTCAGTTAATATTATGAGCAATTCAGTCAAAATGAAAATTATGATAAAATTATCGTAACAAATAAATGTAATTAAAGTAAAATCTCAAGTAATAGAGATGATAATAATCTGTAATTTATGACTAATAATAATACCAAGAAACGTATTAAATAAAGTGTTTCAAATACCTACGCTTTCATTACGCTTCATTATATATTTAGCATTTTTGATTAATTAAATTTTAAGTTTCAAAGTACATAATATGTATATACGAATCTCCAATTATTATATTATAAATAAACATGCCTGCCAGTAGATTTATTAAACAATTTTTTGATACGTGACATTCAAATGATATTCTTTCCTTTATATTACGTTCAGATATGGTTTTTATCATCAAAATCTTTATATATAAAAATTACGTGTCACGATGTTTGTCCGCGATGGACTCCTAAACTACTAAACCGATTTTAAATTTGATTTGCACACCGTGTGCAATTCAACACAACTTGAAAGATAGGATAGCCTACATTTCAATTTATAGTCGCAATAATATTATATTTCAAATTATTAAAATTTGTCTACCCCTAACATTTGTATGGCAAAACAACGATTGCCGGGTCAGCTAGTATACTTTAAAAGACAATTTTATATCACCCGATGGAGTTAAAAAGCGTTCAATCATGTTTGTTACGTTGTTGATGTGTTGCTATCGCTTAGTTTTTGGTGATATAGCTCTAATGACATCGCAGTAATGTTATATTTCTATTAGGTATATATTTTACCAAACCGCCATCTTAGTTATTTTGTAAAAGCTTATCGAGTCCTGAATACATCTGTGCTTATTTTTCTACATTATATAGGTAAGTATTCTTAGGCGGATTACTTATATAGCAGGAGTAACAAATGCTAGGGGCCCCGCATCTATAGGGGCCCCTACATAGAGATTGCTACAGGCCTCACCCTGGGTGCCCATATTTTTGTATGGAGCATAGTTTGCTGTCGTGCCCTCTTAAGCATGTTCAAAACTATCAGCTATAACGAATTTAGTTTGGTATAACACGTGAAAATAAAAAGAATAATACAATAATAAAAAAGTATAAAATTAACATATTAGCTAACATATTAGCATAGTTAGCAAGCAAAGAAGAGGTAGACCGATGTTGAGCGTGGTAATTAAAGATAAGGACAACTGTCTGCTTACAGAAGGGGATGTTCAGGATAGTGTCAACTGGAAGAAGCAGCGTAAAGTTGGTTGTTACAAACTTTTTGATTTTTAAGCGCTCAAATTTACGTAATAATGTTTTGTATTAATTACGACGGGGGACAGAGTTGCGGGTACTTTTACAATTATGTTATGTACAAAGACTGCCTTATCTAATATATTTCATTGTTGACAAAATAAGTCAAAGGCTTTGCCCCTCGGATCTTGGTTTATTAAAACAGATTGACATTTGATTAATAATCGCTATTTTATCATAATTACCATAAACAATGGACAGATGTAAGCATCAGTAAATAAGGATTATTAATCTTATTTTAGTTTATGGTTGTAGCGACATCTAGTGACTAATAGCTGTCACTACATAGTACAGCACAATAACAACAGATGGCGTTAAATGTCAAAATATGACGTCACAATGAATTCTACATCCCGAAAGCAAGATTTGCATACGAGTCAAGATAGCTACAACATCTGAACATACAACAGCGGGGCGAAAGCCCTGGCCAGTGCTGATCACCTAGCCTGGTCGGAGAATTCTCCATTTGTGGTTGGAGGAGCCCGATCACCCACGCTCCTCCACAGTGGTGACCCCGACGTGATTGGAAGCAGCCTTCACTCTGAGCAGATCCAGTCATCATTGCTATCTTCATCGCCGCCGCCATCTTCGCATTCACATCCTTTCCTCATCACTCAGCCGACCAGCTAGCTCACACTACGGCCTCTTCGGTACACCACAGCCTGCAGCCTGCACTCCAGCCTGGTATACCCTACGGCCACATCGCGTCTAGGCTTCACAGCACCCTGCACTACGGCTAACAGAGAAACTACCTCTCACCGTCTGACAGCAGCCAGAAGCCACTAAGCAGCAACCAAGTCCCGACTCACTGCGGACTTAGCGGATAACAAGCCCCGACTCACTGAGGACTTCGCCGCAGCAACTACGTCCCGACTCACTGTGGACACTTCAGTTCCGACTCACTGGAACTATACAATTCCGACTCACTGGAATACGCAACCTACTACTGATCCTGGCAAAAGCATATCTACAATCAACCTCCGGTCTTGGAGGGGAGTGATGTAGCGACATCTAGTGACTAATAGCTGTCACTACATAGTACAGCACAATAACAACAGATGGCGTTAAATGTCAAAATACGACGTCACAATGAATTCTACATCGCGACAGCAAGATTTGCATACGAGTTAAGATATCTACAACATCTGAACATACAACAGCGGGGCGAAAGCCCTGGCCAGTGCTGATCACCTAGCCGGGTCGGAGAGTTCTCCATTTGTGGTTGGAGGAGCCCGATCACCCACGCTCCTCTACAATTGTCTTTATATTCTTGCATAAATAAAATAAATAAATAATTATAATTGCATAAGTTGATAAAAATGCTTTGCAATAGCTTTACCGCGGCAGTCCCCGAGTGCCACACGTCTTTTTATTTTTAACTGCTCAAATTGACGTAATAATTTTTTGTATTCACACCGTATATACACCAGATCGGAACGCGTCCCACTTGAGAAAGATCTGACAAAAAAATCTCAAGGGGAGTCAAAGAAAATTATTTATTATTAACTTTATGTTGTCGGTCTAAAGTGAAGTTAAGGTTATTTTACTCGTAAGTCTTGTTGTCTGCAAAATGTGCTGACTGTGTCTTGCTGTTTTCAAACCGAGTGTGTTTTGGATTTTATTAAACTAATTACAGGATCCCAACAAGGTGCCAGATCCCAACCGTCTTCTCTATTAAAGTTTTTATGTTTCTTTATTTCAATAGCCTCGTGAATCATTCTGGGTCGGTATCGATTTTCCTTTAGCGAGGATTTGAAGTTTATCAAACCGGATGTAGTGGTTAAGGCGATCCTGACTATATTCACAGATTGCAGACTTTGTATTGCGTCGCTGCTTCACATCAGCTATGTGCTCTTTGACCCGAGTTCTAACAGATCTCTTTGTTTGCCCGATGTTAGAGAGACCACAATCACAATCAAGATTGTATACTCCTGCATCTTGTAAAGGAATATGGTACTTGACAGGTGGTAGGAATTGGCTAATTTTATTTAAGGGCTTGATATAGTTCTTGATTAAAGCCTTTTTGAGTATATAGCCAATCTTGTCAGTTACTCCTTTAACATATGGTAAAATAGCAGGGAGGCGCTCAACGGTCTGTGGTTTCTCTCGGCTACTGCGATGATTGCGAGGAACTTGCAGTTTGTTAGCTTTTAGGACTTTCTTAACATGTTGCAGCTCTTCAGCGAGATATCCGTCATCACATAAGCCGTGTGCTCTCTGAAACAAAGATTTTGACACGGTAGCAAACTGTGAAAGTGGGTGGTGTGATTCACCATTGAGGTACCTATTTGTATGAGTTTTCTTACGATACACAGTATGACTCAGGGTTAAGATGGTCAAGGAATACTGTAACTTTGTCAGATGGTAAAATTGTGAAAGTGTCATCTACGTACCGCTTCATCGCGTCATCTACAAGCATCGCAATCATCGCAATCGCAAAGTAGTAAAATGATCAACAAGCGATTCCATTATTTTGCCAAACGTTGTTTGTCAAGTGTAATTTTGCCAAATAACTTTTGGTCAAACAACCGGACTCCATTAAATCACTCAAAACACATTCCCTGGCTAATAATTTCTTCTTCATATTCATTTGAAGAATGCGATATTCTCACTTGTGCTTACGGTTCTCTATTGGAAATGCCCGCTCTATTACTTATATCTATACTAATATTTACCAATTCATCATGATAGACATTTTAATTAACGATTGTAATAACTTAGCCAAGTCTGACGATAACGTTTTCAGTGTTCACTTGTTACAAATTTATAGAGTAAAACTAATGTGAATAAAAACTAAATAATAAACATGGCAGTAGAAATATTATTGCATAATATTTTAATACCTGATATTCAAAAGCTATTATATCCTTTGTATATCATTCAAGTAATATTTTTGTCTTCAAAATATACTATACAAGACAATTTTATATCAGCAGATGGAGTTAGAAAGCGTTTGATTTCGTGCTTAATTGGGTCTTTTTTATTAATAGGCAGTAGTTATCGAATAATTTATGGTGATATAAAAAATATAACGAGTTTGTTTGATACCGGTTTCATGCAAGTATTCTTATGGTTTTATTACATCACCTACCAAATAGGTATAGTTATTGTGCTTATTACAAATACATTAAATAATCACAAGCATATTTTATTGATACTTAAGATACAGTCAATCTTTGTATCTGTATTTTTCAGTAAAAAATACAGAAATAATTTCGCGATTTGGAGTTCGATCGCAAACTTAATAGTTATTGTTATATGCTGGGGACTTATATTTAACCTATATCTGTGTAATGTTTACTATAGTTTATCTGAATGTATCCATGATGTCATGATTAGTATTATAGTTGATATCAACTTGATTTATGCTATTTGCATCATAATTTTACTAGAAAATTGTTTAATGAAATGGAACAATATTGTACGAACAAAAAACCGCAATAAAAAAGACCATCAGTATTATTATAATATCTATCATACTATATTAGAAGCATATCAGACATACAAAGAAGTATTTCAACTGCAGGTCAGTGCTAAATATGTTTAACGTTATGTGAATTAAATATTTTAAAACCCTAATTATACGCCTTGTTTGCCGTACTGCTCAACAAAAAAAACTTAATGCATAATGCGCCGTAATGCGCAACAAAAAAAACTTGAGAGATGTCAAGGGACACCCGAATGGAACGTAGTCCCTTTTGATTAATTAGTGAAGGAATTGTAATAAAAGTTTATATAATAAATTATTATATAATAATTATATTACTCAATAATTCATAAAAAATAGGTATATTATTATTTTATTCATGTTATGAGAGAGAGTGAGACAGACAGAGAAACGCGCGCACATGTGCTATGTGCGCACGTTTCTCTGTCTGTCTCTCTCTCTCTTTCTCTCTCTCATACGGCTTACAACTATAGCAAAAAGTGTCGTTACAACTTTTAGTCTCAATTTTTTCCGTCTAGCCCCCCTTTTGCAACGCGCGATAAGGAACTTCGTTCCAGTTATTAAATAGCTGTAAAGTCTTTGAAAACGGATTAAATTATAAATGATACCCATCCACCCAATAATCTAGCAGCCTTTCTCCGTCCATTGTCTCCCCATAGAACGCCACAATGCCCGGTCCTGCCCTATCTGCATCAAACGGGCCCCTGGACATTTGACAATGTCGTCAGTCCATCATGTTGGACAGGTCGTCGTTGTTGTTGTAAATGAATATGTTCAGAGGAATATAACAGCGAGCCGCATAACAAAACTCAGAGTCACGCAGCTTGCGATGGAGGAGGCTATTATTTATTGTGTATATTTATTTATATTTATTTATTGTGTATCACTCTGTGTGACAAAATCCATAATACGGAAATTTGTAGAAGGGCGAATGTATATGACATAGCCTGAAGAATTAACATACTGATGTAGCAATCGGCAGGCCACAACGCTCGTCGATCTGATGACTGTTGGGGAAGGATGTTGAGTGGCGACTATGTATCGGACAATATCATCATGTTTGCTGGGAGCCGTTGAATGTAGATAGCGCAGGACGTGTGTTGTGGTGTTCTATGGGGGTAGTAGGGTTCTAGTAGACGAAGAAAGGGTGATAGGGATTACGAAATGCAAAGATGCAATGTGGTTCTTAGAGACACAAGTTCAAGTTCTTAAGTGTAAACAAGACGTAACTAATATTCAGTAAGGAGATTTTTAAAGAAAGCAAGTGATTGTTTAACAGCGGGACAGCAGTTTTAATGTTAACATTTTTATTACAGATTTTAATATACCATTTAAATACAATAATTCGAGCATTATGTGCTTTAGAAACACAATTTGGATTAATCAGTATTTTAGAAAAGAATCCGAATTATATTAAATACGTAAGTTTTTCATTTGTTACGATATTAAAAGTATAAAAAAATAAAGAGGCATAATTGGATTGAAAGGGTCAAGTGCGTATTGTTTACAATCGCCGCGCCGGCATGACCGTGATGTATGAGTGTAATTGAAGCTGAGATAGTTTGTTATATATCTTAATAGATGGCGCTATACATCTCTGCCTACTCCCATGGAAAAAAGGCGTGAGAGTATGGTATGTATGACATCAATGTATAAATTAAACCAATCAGTAGCTTTAAAGAAATTAAATAAAAGCTTTACTTTTAATAATTTTTTTTCTTCAACACATAATAAAAAAACATAACTATAACAATATTTATGTATTTTTACATTAAAAAGCACATACAGATAGCGCGCGAGTTGAATGCAGAGTTCAGGAATGCGATAGTGATGTGACCTACTGTTGACCATGAGTAGACGAATATCGATAAATTTAAATTGAATTGCAGCCAATGTTCTTTTTGAAAGTCCGGTATAACGGCTTGCTCGGTCGAAACCGTTATTTAGATTAAATGTCAAACTTTTGTTCTGTTTCTCTTCCACACACATGTCTAAGACATTTTTTGCAATTTCTCGAGCCTGACGATGAATAAATACTTGTTTTTTTGTAACGGAACTAGATGTACCCGGATCACACATTATTAAAATCAAAAAAATACCTCGAAGTAGCAACTTTTGTAATAACAAGATAACACGATACATCATTTACGATAGCTGCACGGCACATCACTACGCCGCAAGCGAAGGAAGCGGGGCGGGTGGGCTGCGGGGGGAGATGCTCCCGCTCTTTACCTCAGACCCCGACTGCATTCAACTCGGTCGCTTACAGTAAATTAAAAGGTAACGTGTCGGACCGGTGGATTTGAATAGGACCACCCTATTTCTTTCCGTGGGTATGGGAACACCCAAATATTCCGAAAAACTTCTTTCCGAATTTTGAAATTCCGATTTTCAGAAGTCCGTATTTCATTTTTATGTCTATCAATCAAAATCACGAAAACTATTTTATCGAAGTTCGTAATTCCGATTTTTCATATGTCCGAAGAGTCAAATGATCGAAGAGTTCTCGTTCCGAAAAAACTACATACCGATTTTCAATACTTCGAATAAACTAAAGGCTTATATGTGGTGGCACAAAATTTTGTGTCTGAAAGAAATCGCTGCAAAACCAACTTTACATAATCTTGTTTGGCCTACCCTAGAGTGCGATTTAAGTCTGCGAGCTGAGGAGCAGGTGGTTTGAAGGGCCGCCGCTGAAACTGAGGCAGCCAACAACGCTGAAGCAGCAACGGTGACACTTCAAATCATCTGCTACGAGTAAGCTCGCGTGGGGCCGCCTGAACCCCGTAGTGCCCGTAGTTGGATGTTGCATGCCTGCTTTCATGTTGCATGCTTCAACTCCTAAGATCCCTATGTGATCTGAGATGGTTCTCGAATTGAGGAGCTACAGCAAATGGGGCTATTTTAGTGATGAACGCGCAAACTTGGGTCTTGGTGGGTTTAAACTGGACTAGATTTAGTCGTCCCTAATCGGATATCCTTGCTAGAATAGTCTCGATTTCAGACTCAAGTCTGCTTCGACTTTCCTCAACACCGGAACGAGGGATATTTGCACGGCACAGTACTGTCATCTGCATAGCAATGTACACCGTCAATTGACAGCATATCATTGATATGCAGCAGAAACAGAGTTGGGGACAGCACAGAGCCTCGCGGCACGCCAGTATTAATGCTGAGTTGTTCGGATCAGCTCCCGTCGACAACGGTTTTTATGCTTCTATTCAACAGAAAACTGGCAACCCATTTGCATAATCCCTCGGGGAGTCCGTATGATGGTAGCTTCCATGTTTGCATGCTGCAAATTATTGATGAATCACTTCGATCAGGTTAAGGAAAACCAAATATTTTTATTCGTAACAAAATATTTTGTTCATGTTTCAAATTATCAATAAGTCGGACTTTTTGTTTTTCGGTCTATTGGATCTCGGTATTTCAAGAATAGGGGTTATAAATGTTCGGAATATTGAAGTTTAGGAATTATGAAAATTCGGGTAAATGATACAGCGGAGTTGTTATATTCGGAATTTTGAACCATTCGGAATTATGAATATAGGTATTTTGAAGATCGTGTTTGTAACTTTCGGAAGATAGTTTTTCGTGTTTATGTAGCGTTCCCCGTGGGTATAGTGCAAAGCGATTAAGGGAGTATAAAGAATTGAACTGGAACTGGCCCCTTGTAACTTCATCGCCGTAAGATAGCTCCATCCATCTATAATGGAAGAATGCTGTGATGCTATTGGAGTATTTTGTGACCTTTCTAAGGCATTTGACTGTGTGGACCACGAAACTCTTATCCTAAAGTTAAAATTATACGGTATCCAAGGTAAATCTCTTCAACTCCTGCAGTCATATTTATCCGACCGAAATCTAAAAGTGGCCATTGAAAATGCCGTTTCCTCTGGCTCTAAAGTCAAGATGGGGGTGCCACAGGGATCAATCCTAGGTCCATTGCTATTTCTAGTGTACATAAATGATCTCCCATATGTAGTGAAGGAATCCATGTCAAATATAGTCCTATTTGCAGATGATACATCACTTATATTTAAAGTAAATAGGAATGATAGGGATCTAATTGAACCAAATTCAACTTTAAATGCTATAGCCAACTGGTTTTCTGCTAATAACCTTCTTTTAAATGCAGGTAAAACTAAATGTATAAAATTTACAACACCTAACGTTAATTTCACTGACGTAAATCTTAAATTAGATGGCAAACTGTTAGATCTCGTCCCATCAGCTGTCTTCCTAGGAATAACAGTAGACTCTAAATTGCAATGGGGGCCCCATATACAGGCTCTCGCAAGTAAACTGAGTTCTGCTGCGTTTGCCGTTAGACGTATAAGACAGCTGACAGACGTTCCTACAGCTAGGTTAGTGTATTTTGCTTACTTTCATAGTATTATGTCTTATGGCATCTTACTGTGGGGGTCTGCAGCAGACGTCCAAACTATTTTTATCTTGCAAAAAAGAGCAGTTCGTGCTATTTACAAATTAGGCAGTCGTGAGTCGCTTCGGGATTTGTTTAAGGAGATAAATATACTTACACTGCCATCTCTGTATATTCTCTCAAACATCATGTACGTTCGTAAAAACATCTCGCTCTTCATTAAGAATAGTGACGTCCACAGCCTTAATACTCGCAATAAAGAAAAGCTTATGGTTCCTAGATTTAGGCTTAGCAAAACTAGCAAAAGTTTTATGATTAACAGTATTAGGTTCTATAACAAAATTCCACCCAATGTCACTGAATTACCAGACAATAAATTCAAACAGGTTGTTAAGAACACACTGATTTCTAAAGCATACTATAGTACCAAACATTATATGGAAGATATACACGCTTGGTCTTCACTTCGTAGCGGCCCTCTGGCAATGAAATAAGTAGGTAATATTCTTATTAATACGAAAAATACTGTCTGCTTAATTGTAGGTATTAGCATTTTCTCGCTTTGTTGACGTCAGATATGATAACTTCTGTTAATTATCTATTATCGTATTGATTTATGATTTCAAATTAAATGATTGTGTATGTTGTCAGAAACTGTATGTTTATATATATCTACATTGTAATTACTTATTCATGAGACTGTAAAGGTGTGAGCATTATGCCGAACCTAGTATATTTCCTTTGTATATTTCTAATTGCTTTTTATTTGCTTTGTGTACTGTCCAACGGAGCGACTTCGTCATGCTCACTCAAATGTCTCGAAGTTGGTAGCGTTGCACGTCGGGTCGCACGGTTCCCTACAAAATGGTCGAGCTGTGCGGGGCTGATGTGTGCGTTATACTCGTGAACGGGTGCCTTCTGCTGGGACTGGTCGATTTGCTCCAACAAGGCTATTTTATTATTAAGTTAGTTTTAGTTTTAAAAAAAGTTAGTTTTAGTTAGTCGTGATAGTACTGATCGGCATCATTCTCACACCCCTGATACAATTATGTTTAATATTGTTGAAAAAAAAAATGAAAGGAAATGGAAAAAAAAAATCCATGGAGTTTCTTGTCTGTTCTTCTCCATAGGATCCGCGTTTGGAACAGACACCTAGTTTCTGACGTTTCAAAAGAGCTTGTAAAACATGCCAACTTGAAATAAAATATTTTGACTTTGACTTTGACTTTGACTTTGACTTTGACTATATGTCCGTGGGGTGACGGACTAAAAGAATACAAGCGTTATCTCCCCAAGTCTTAGCCGCGGGCGTTGTATAAACCAACCGGGGGAACAACTTAGCATGACACCTGCAACCCAAGGAGTCAAGCAGGCGGCTGGTCGTAAAAATCTGTCAAAACCTATTATAACATGGCAACATGTTGCGCCAACTATAAGTTACGGTATAAGGACAGGAGAATGATGATGTTTGATGATTATTTACGTTTTTTTAAAACAGAATCTTTCGGTGACCAGTGTAAGCAATATACTATGGATGTTAAAAGATATACTGGTCAATACAATGCTTTCTATATATAGCGAAAAATTCTATGCAGCTATAGAGGAAGCAGAAACGACTTGTGTTATCCAATTGATGGATCCAAATTACTCAGGTATTCCGTTAATTTGATTAAAATTCTGGTTTAGTTTTTATTGAAAATAAGACCGAGTCTAAATCATGTCGGTGTACAACGCCACCTATTGATAACTTTTGGACGTTAACTAAGTAACTTATTATTCTTTATATCGTATTTTTACTGTACATATTTAGAGTCATTTATGAAACATCACAGCAGAGATATTGGCATTGTTCATAATTTTTTACTTGCTGGTTTTATATTTTTTTTAGAAAATATATACTATTTTATGCAACTAATTTCAATATTATTGAAATATTCACTATAAAGAATGTTTAAAAAATACTTAAAGATATTATTTTAAATGTTGTGACGTCATCGTAGTACGCAATCTGTGTATTGACTTTTCCCAATAGACTTAAGACAGATTGCAATACAGCTTTTCAAAGTTGCCAAGTTGTTATAATAGACCAATTTCAACTCCACCACTGAGTAGCATATCCCTCAGAACGCCTTAATATTTTAAGTCCTTCTTGTCAAGGGCAAATAGAGATCATTTGCTTTTTTCTGAAAAATAATCGTTAAAATAGCAAATTTTCCGAAAAAAACTAATGGATCATGATCAGAAATACTATTCCCCGAAATGGTTTTTGAATTAAGAGTTTAAAAAAATATGAACAATGCCAATTGGTTAACACTTACAGTTAGCATAATACCTGAAATAGTAGAGTAACAATGCGATATTCAGAGTGGTAGGTTCACTTATTCTGCCATAAATGTTTTGCTTTATAGTGTCTACTGCAATCTATTTCCAGTCTGAAGTAGATAAAACCTAGTTAAATTCTGCACAAATACTGATTTTTGTTCATAATTTTACAGAACAAAAATGGATGCAGATAATTTATTTGAATCGGCAGCTATTTAGTAAGATCAACGTATGCAGAATGTTTTACGTGGATGCAGAATTACCAATAAGTTTAATAGCACTTCTCACCAACTACTTAATTGCATTACTACAATTTAATATCACTTAAAGTTGTTGATGTCATCGGCTCAGCTTATCCTACTAATATTATTATTATAAATGAGAAATATAATTTTAATTAATAATTAGTTTATTTATAAATGAGAAAGTTTGTGAGGACCTATGGATCCAAACGGATGTTTGTTACTCTTTCACGCAAAAACTACTAAATGGATTTTAATGAAACTTTACAATAATGTAGCTTACATATCAGGATAACATATAGGCTACTTTTTATCCCGAATGAATGCAAGGTTTCCGTGGAATAAGATGCGGTGTCCTAAAAGCACCTTTTACTGCCTGATTTTTATCATTTTTACCGCGAGTAACACCGCGGGGCATAGCTAGTATAATATGAAAAAAGAAAACATGTTTATTTTTAGTTGCAAAACAATTAGTCATAGCCAGTTATATAAATCTTAGAGTAATGTAGTGAGTAATTTTATTGTGATCCACATATGACAAAAACCGGTCTAGTACGAGTATGACTCTATGTAGATTGAAAAGCGTCACTAATTGCATCAAAATCCTAATAATATTATTAATATTATAAATGTGTAAGTTTGTATAAATAAATATTCAGGACATTTCACACAACGTCCTCTGGTCCCAAATTAAGCTATATTTCTATGCTTGTATGAATGTTTGGTACTCTTTCACCCAAAAACTGCTGAATGGATTTTAATGAAACTTTAGAATAATGTAGCTTATACATCAGAAATAACTATAGGCTACTTAATAAATTAAATTGTAGTGGGATAATTAAAATAGTTTAAAAAAACTAGAAAACACGCTTTATTTAATCGAATTATTGCATTGTCATCGGTCTTTGACAGGTGTGCAAAATTTGAATATAATCTGACCGTTTAAAGTGGGTCAAAATAGCGTCCAAAGGACTCGGTTACAAACATACAAACAAACAAACATACAAACAAACATACAAGTGAAGCTAATATAAAGCCTGTAAAAAGTGATCACCGCAAGCGGGACTTGAACCCACGACCCTCAGAACACCGTTCCGTAGCTCTGCCATCTGAGCTTATTGCGGTCGTGCTAACAGTAACCAATTTGACCACTACAATGTAACTCGATTGAGTCTAAATCGCATTTGTGATGAACAACGCCATCTATCGAGAATGTTTTGTCGAGATTGTTGCAAATTATTGCGATGTAGACTCAATCGAGTAGATAGAATCACAGATGGTTGTAATTTGTGTTCCCGCTACTAACCACCATAATACAATAAACATTATTATTCACAATAAATGCTATCAATACATTTGAGTATTTTTTTAAATAAAGTTCAATCTTGGTTATGTGGGTATGTATCATGCGACGTGGTTCCCTACGGTCGGTTCTTATGACTCCGTGGGCAAGACATGGGAAGGTGACTTTTGTATTCTTTTGTCTATCTCCTCACGTACAAAAGAATACAAGTTTCACGGATTACAGTCACAATCTTTACGGAATTAGACACGTATTATTTTTAGTAAGATATTTCGGAGATATTTCGACTTTTCTAAAGAATTCGATATGTCGGACCAAATCTGTAATAACTGAGTATTTTTTAAAGTAAAGTTCAACCGTCTTCATATGCCTTTATAATTTGAGGGTTTTCCTCGATTTCTCAGGAGATAACTATCAGATACTGACCTGGTGTTAATGGGACTAAACAAGAACCATCAGCTTTCAAATAAAATAAAAAAATCATTAAAATCGCTTTGCCCAATTAAGAGTAATGAGGTAACAAACATCAATAAAAAAACATACAGACGAATTGAGAACCTCCTCCTTTTTTGTAGTGCATTAAAAGTGGTTTTATTTGAACAGATAAGTCGCGTAAAAGTTAGAGAATATTATTTATACAAAAACCTACTGTTATTTTTTATTTGTAGTATTCCGTTTTTATTGTTCTTTTTTCTTCTTTCAATGAAGATTCTTACCCATCCTGTTATAATCAAGAGTTTGATTCCACATCTTCGATTCTTCATAGTTATACATAATAGATAGATAGATTAACTCTTTATTGTACAAATTTACAAGAAACAGAAAACAGAAATTAAGCTTAAAACTAGGTACAGATGGCGGCCTTATCACATATTGTGATCTCTTCCAGGCAACCATGAGACTAACGCAAAACCTGGAGGCAGATTATAGGCTTTCGAAAATCTTGTGGTATAAACAAAAAATGTATCACAGGACCTAGGGAAAGCCTACAGACCGCAGGGCAGCTTGTGGCGAGCTAAATGTGAGTGGCGACACTGCGGTCCCGAGTGCCCCTGAGAGTCGGTTGTGGCCTCGCCTTCGGCTTGCCTTTGTTGGCTGGCTGAACTGGAAACCGAGAGTGCCTGGACTCTCGCCTCTGCCTTGCTTTCACCGGCCGGACAGAGTGGGGTCGCCAGAGCTATATGCTCGGGGGTGGAAGTCGCAATTTCAAGGGCGTAATTACGGGGAAACCCGCTCCGGGTCTCGGCCCGCGATGGTGAAACCGGTGCCGCACCGCTCTACACCCCAAGCCGCTCACACCGGTGTTGCTCCCTGCTGCCTTGTCTGGCGGCTGTGTGGGGGGCCCATCTAGTGAGTCGGCGAGTCACCGTCTGCCACGGTTCAAGAAGATTAGTAGTATTGAAGGCAGACGTCCGTTTTTATTTCAATAGTATCTGATAACCAATTCAATTAACACACCAACCCCATAAACAGAGTACTTATTTATTTGCCCTCGATTTACAATAGATTTACAGCTACCACCTGGCACTCCATGACTCTACTTCTATAGTACAGGTGTGGAGTGTCGTTGGTAGACGTCCAATTGCATTTCATTCCTTCATTAGAATTCTCAAAGGGCCTCTGCATGTTGGACCTATGTCCCCATGTAAGCCTACCAAAGAACCGGGCATTTCTTAAATAGAAATAGCCCGTGACTCAGAGAACGAGAAACATAATAATAATAATGTTATTATAATAATAAAATAAATAAGTAAATATTACTTAAAATATACTATATATAAACTACTTATATACCGTTAATATCATATACATACATAAACAAGTACACATATACATAATATTTTGTAACACTTGCGCGACTCATCTGTTTAAATAAAACTACTTTTTACGGATTTAGACGCGTATATTTGTTTTAAATTTTGGCCCGACGTCAGTCTCACCCGTGACCATGGTGACTGCAAAGTCTCCGAAACGTCGGGCCAAAATTTAAAACAAATATACGCGTCTAAATCCGTAAAAAGTAGTTTTATTTAAACACATATACATAACTAAAAATGGCATAATATTTATTTACTGTAACACATACCAAAATTAAGGTTAAATAATATAATAATAATAATAGCTAAGAACTGATAGATAAGTAATGATCTTTCACAAGTTTTTTAAATGATTATGATGATATATATAGTTATACATTATACATAATATAACATTTTTATATGTATAATATAACCAACTTGATAATTTCGACTAAATAATATGATAATCAGCATCAAAATATGAGCATTCGCCACATGTCAATTACCAATAAAAAGGTACAAATTCCTTCTGAAGCATGATATTCCACAGGTACGACTTTAGCACTCCTAAACATGTTATTATGTCAGATGCAATTCAGGCGCAATGATTTAGTTTCGACCTTATCTTTAATGTAATCAAACCAACTAAACAAAATTGACCAGTTAGTTTCATTTACAAAATAATATTCTCGCCTTTAGTTTTTTGAATAATCATGAAACTAATTACTTCTAATGTGATGCCTCCTCTGCCTCGATGGATTTAATGTGTTCAAGACAAATGTATTATTTCTGGTGGGGACGTTAAATGCATTTCATCAATTGCAAAAATTTATAGGAACATTTCAGATATAAATTTTGATCGTTACATTTTATTTGAATTTGTCTCTCTCTTTCTCTCCAGCCCATTAACGTTTCACTGTTGGGCATAGGCTTCCTTCACCTGGGAGGGATTTAGGTCTAATATGCCGCGCTGACAAGACGTGCTGGCATAGAGTTTAGTTTCGAGGTTTCCGTCTCTCATAGTAGATGTTAACTGCTTATAATATCCCTTAGCTGACTCTTACAGCTCCCAGGGGAAGAAATGGGGTGGTGAAACTTGTATTTTTAAAATATCATCACACGTATCAATCAATCGTTAATACTAATTACGTAGCAATCCAATTTGTTCGAGGTACTACCACTAATGAAGTATTTTAATGAATTAATAATATTGACGTAGACAAATGGAGGTTGTTTCCTGCATCAATTACATAAAATTGTAATAACTGATCGTAGAAGACACATTACAGCTCAGTCTCACCCGTGACCATGGTGGCTGTAAAGTCTCCGAAATTTTGGGCTGAAATTTAAAACAGATACACGCGTCTAAATCTATAAAATATTATAGAAAATAATATAAAATTAACTCTTTAGTTTTTATCACTTACAATAAGTTTATCAGAGTTATTATTTCAACCATATTAATGTAATTAACTTTCAGTGTTTAATATTACTACAAATAGAATCTATTAACCTGTTTAATCATATTTCAAAAATAAACATGGAACAAACTAATGCTGGAGAAATAAACAGACAAACACAAAATAACAATCTACTGAGAAATGATGTTAAAAAAATGTTTTATCCGCTCTATTTGATGCAATACGCTTTTTTGTCACCAAAATATATTGTTCGTAATAACTTAATTGTATCATCTGGCTTAATATTTTACATTCCATTGATATTGTTACTTATTATAACATTTATTATATGTTTATATGATACGCTTATAAACAAATTCAAAAGTCGTTCACAAGATATGAATATAATATATACTTTAATGTTTTACTGTTTTTCAAGCGACTACACAATTATATTGCTTACATTGGTCTTCGTGAATATAGTATATAATTCAGATGAAATAAAGCTTATATTAAAAGTTCAAGTTTTACAAGAAAATATCAGTTTAAATGACAAAGAACTTGATAAATATATAGTTGATAACTGGACCTCAAATTTTGTCTACGTCATTACATATTTAATGTTGATGACATTTACATACACGACAACTGGCTACTTTAACCTATCAGAGAGCTTTTATAATATTTTATTCATGAAATTTGGATTGGATTTAATCTACAGCATAAGAATTATTGTATTGATAACAACATATCTCAAAAAATGGAAAAGTATCTTACTAACTAATGATTCAGATTTTGATGTCTTTTACAGTAAAATGTTTAAGATCTATGATGATATTTTAAAGGCTTATGCTTTATATAAAAGGATATTTCATACACTGGTAATATTTTTTTTAGTTCTAGACATTCTAAAACTGATAAATTTCAATCGTAATTAACCTTTTTTTTTAAATTTAAATTTTAAATCTGCTTAGAGATGCACGCCAAGGACATGTCAACCCCATTGTAACTTTTTATACAATTACTAGCTGTCCCGGCAAACGTTGTTTTGCCATACTAAAAAAAAGGTTTGAAAAATAGATGTTGGCCGATTCTTAGACCTACTGAATGTGCATGTAAAATTTCATAAAAATCGGTCAAGCCGTTTCGGAGGAGTACGGTAACTAACACTGTGACACGTGAATTTTATATATTTAGATTTCATATTCTAGTGATAGACAGTTCAGGTGCGATTCACTGATGCAGTATCATTGCAAAACTACTGTCTTTTTTTGGCCGCTATTGACTGGGGATCAGCTAAAATACTCTGAACAAGGCCTATTTAGATCTTTCATCAATGAATCACGTTCCACTTCATTTCTGACGCATTCCATCAGCAAATGTTGTACGTCTTCTATTTCATTGCAAGTAGTGCAGTTTGGTGAATCTGCTTTGTTCATTAAGTAAATTTTGCTGATGGAATAATAATATAGATCTAATCCTACGCATCATCTTTATATAATTGCTTTTTAAATTAGCGCCGTCAAACCATAGTACACGAGGAAGCTCACCTTGTATGGTCCTGTATCAAATGCCTCTGCTCAAAGATTGGTTTAAAAATTGTTTATGCCATTCATCAAATATCTTATCTTTAAATCCAGGCATTAGCTCCCAATGATCTAGGTGGTATGTTTTATATTACTGCCGTCTACTGCTGCTAATTTAGCTACAGTCAGCCATTGCAATTTCAACTCTTTACCCGCTTCGTTACAAATAATTATTCGCTTAAAATAAATAAATAAATATTCATTGACATTTCACACAACGTCCTCTGGTCCCAAGCTAAGCTTATTATGCTTGTGTTATGGGTACCAGAATACGGATATAATACATAAACTTCTTTTCTTTGTTGTAAATTCATACTTATAATACATAGAAACACCCAGACGTAGTACAAACATTTGTATGACATTTATGGATATCACACAAATGATTGTCCCAAGCGGGAATCGAACCCGCGACCTTGTGAACGGCAGTCCATTACATGAACCACTACGCCACGAAGCCCATCTAAAATGTCGTAGGCTGTCGATGTAATTACCCTTATTTCTGTTACAGATAACCTTGTTTGTTTCTAATACTTTTATTTTAACAATATCAAGTATTCATATAGCGTTGAAAATGTTAAGTGTTCCAGATGTGAATTATAATATCGTAAGTAATACGCGTATACTTCAAAATATTCCAGTTAAATGAAGACATGTCCGTGTGGTGTTAGATTAAGAATACAAATGTCACCACACCTTTTCCTTTTCAGGGTGTTGTAAAAGATAGCTAAACAATATTGTACGCAGATAATATTCTGTGTGAGAGACGAAAACTCGAAAATAAACCCTTTTTTTATTTGAGACGGGGGAAATGCACCGCACACCCCACTGTTCGGGGATAACAAAACAAAAGGGTAGTGTGGGGCCTGAGACAAAAACTCGAAAATAAACCCTGTGCCAACACGTTTGATCAGTGTGGTACAGTAAACTATCACTCGCAAAGTGAACGGAGGCCGTGCCTAACTTTGGGATGTTATTGGGCTGAAGAGAGAGACAGAGAGAGGGAGAGAACTATTTAACTAGAATCAACGATCTCGTACACATTAATAAACAGAAATGAAATGATAACGGTGCAAAAACTATCATATTAGATACAGTGCTTTCAAGTTTAGTTGAAAAAAATTTGAGATATAACTATGTTTTTTTTTTCCTATGGGTGGGGCACATTGGCACTCATTATTCTGTCAGTTTATGTATACTCATCTTTTTATTTTATATTTTTGTTTTGTTTTGTGATTTTTCGTTATTTTTATTTGTGCCTATTAGTTGTAATTTGTACCTTGTTGTGTCCCCATGGGGGAGAAATAAAAACTTTTCTTTCTTTCTTTCTTTCTATGTTGCCGTCTGACGAATGTCCTTTTTTTTAAATTATAATTTTTTACCTTTGAATAATGAACGTGCAATAACTGTAGTGTTGTACAGATTAAAAGGTAAAAAGAGGGAAAACTTGAAACGAAACTCCATGTCAACACGCATGAGAAACGAAGCAGAGTAGACCAAATACCCTTCCGATGTGGTGAAGATCCGTGCCTAGGAGTGGGTCGTTTATAAGCTGGGAATGGAATAGAAATAAAAGACCATCGCGGCATCGTACAGAAAAGCTGGATGTCGGTGATGGTAAATATTCATATTTGAATTTTCATTGACGTTTCAGTATGATAACTTTATGGTGATAACTTCAACTGTATTCTGGTCCATAAAAAATTATATAATGGTAGCGATTGTGTGCAAATATTGTGAAAACTTTTATAAAAGTATTGAAGAGATAGAGAATCTATGCAAGATCCTTTTGGCAAATACAAATCATTCAGGTACGCCATTACTTAAATATTGTCACCTTAAGAAGTTTAACTTTATAATACGAGTAATATGATTGTATAAAAACACATTTTACGGATTTAGACTCGTAGGTATGATTTAATACTAAATCTATCCGAACATTTTTTGAAAACATCAATGTTACAAGGATTACAATAACTAAAATCGGCAATATATACTAAGTAGATAATATACTTAAAGAAAACAAATTAAATTAAGCGTTAAAATATTCCTCCGCATCGCTATTAACTGGCAAAGTGTCCAGAACCCTGTCCACGTTGAATGGCAATGCTAATGCGTAGGGCAAAAAAAGAGCGAGTCTTCGGGCAACACACTCCGAGCGTTTAGACCCTAAACGGTTGAAATACCTGATGTGCCTATGTGAAATTATAATATCTTCGAAACTACGCAATGGATTATGTTGCGGTATTTTTTAATATAAGAATATTATAGTGTTTCAATAGGATGGCTCTCTTTTGTGTAATTTGTTAGGGTTTGGGTTCCAAATTCCACATGTACGAAGTTGCGGGCTCTAGCTAACTGCTTTAGATCCTTTAGATTTTATTCAATAACCACTATTTCTTTTCTTTACAGATGGCAGTAAAAATCTTTGCAAGCAAGTTATGTGGTTAAATCGACACATATTTTGTAAAATGACCGCCTGTGGCTTATTTTATGTGGATGCAATGTTGCCACTAAAATTAATTAAACTTTCAGCTGATTATACTATTGTAATGCTTCAGTTTTCTTTTTTATAAATTGCTACTTTAACAAAATAAAAAAAATCTTTTCGTGAATACTATTGTTACTTTTGTAAATTAAAAATAGGTTTTGTAAAGTTTGCAATTGAAAATGAATGTAAAATTTTCTTTTTTACTCACTTGAGTGTGTTTATAAAGTTAATTTAAATAACATTCTTTATACTATAAATGATATTAATTTATTTTAATTGTAAGTTAAATTATTTAAGTTATTTAGGTATAACTTAGATTTAACTACGCATTTTAAGCCCCTTCAACTTTTCTACTACTGTCACCATTTTCGAATTCTTCTATTGTATCTATATTTTGCCATTAATATATAGGTAATTGTCGTCTCTAAGACATGTAATTTTTTTTATCCATCCTCTTACCTTTAATACATCATATAGCATGATATGTCTTATCACAAACCACAAACTTGTAGTTTCTGTCCTTTATCATGAGGGATATACGTAGTACGTAATCAGTCGTCATTTCATCTGTGCTGTATGAATCTGAGGTGTCATGATGTGATCATCGCCGTTTACTTAAAAAATGTTTACACTTTAGTCTATTAAAAAATTAAGTTTGCAACGAAAAAAATGCTCAATTATCAATCAATCCATCAATATTTAATCATTTATCAACCAATATGAACAACGCGGATAGCATCCAATCGTTTAAGAGTAAATTAATACACCAGCTGCTCCAACATTGTTACTACCCTGTTAAAGAGTTTCTAGAACGTAGACCACTATTTATGAAATTAAAAATTGAAATTTCAAATTTAAATTTAAAAAAAAATCGGCAATTACCATCGAGTATTATTCTCAAATTGAGTGGAAGTACTTAATATGAATTATGAACCCAAGAATATATCGCCGTAAAATTTATTTAACAGAATGATATATTACATTCTTATAAATGAAACTTAATTTAATTTAAAAAAACAATGACTTAAATATTAAACTGAAATAAAATAACCACAAATCACAATGCAAATTAATAATTCTACTTCGAACAGCGTAACGACGCTAATGACAGCGTAACGACGCTAATGACAGCGTAACGACGCTAATGACAGCGTAACGACGCTAATGACAGCGTAACGACGTTGATGACAGTGTTAACTCGATGAAGACAACCGGCAGACTGTTCTTGTCCGTACAGCTCGCTTCGTTCTTCGTTTTTATACCCCCACTCGCAACGGCGCGGTGTGGGTAGTAGTAACATCTAACAATATTGTATGTACTTATACCCAAAATTTTGTACGAAGGTTATCAATTCATTACTCATAAAGAATAACTAATATATCATCGTAATATAAATTAATCAAAATTATGTAAACACCCATACTTTTTCGACTAAGTAAATTGGAAAACGATCGATCATGTGAAATTCTAGCAGTTATCACTGACTTAATTTCAAGAAGTCTTTTTGATTGGTAAATACAAAATTTGGAAATAAAATGTTACAAAATCATAACAAAAATACGAGTGTCAATATAATAAATATGCCAAATTCAAAGATAAGTAACCTTTTAAAGAAAGATATCAAAAGAATGTTTTATCCTCTGTATGTCATGCAAAATGCATTTTTGTCTCCACGATTATTCGTAATAACTCAATAACAACTTTGGGGAATACGATATATGTAACTATGATCTTATTCTTTCTGGCATTGTTTGTCGCGTGTATCTTTGAGATGCAAATTAATAGTTTTGATAATCTACCTCAACATAAAAGTTTTATTTACAACTTCATATTTTACTTTTTCTGTTTTGATTACATAATTATATTGATTTCATCGGTTTTTATCGACATGACAAACCGTTCAAATTATGTTAGGCTTATACTGAAATTGCAATTTCTTCATGAACGTATCAATTTAAATGAAAGTGATATTGATAAGTATGTTGTTGGAAATTGGGTTGCAAATATCACTTATATTATCGTTTATACACTTTTATTGGTTGGGTCATATATCACAACAGAATATTTTAAAGTTACAGAATGTATAAATAATGTTTTGTTTATTAAATTTGGTATAGATTTTATTTATGCTATAAGAATAATTGTATTATTAACAAAATATCTTGAAGCATGGAAAAATGCTGTTCATACGATAAAAACTGAAGAATTTGATACCTGGATCGATGAAATGTTTGATATGTATCATGAAATTCTGAAAATTTATTGTTTATATAAAAGAGTATTTAGCACAATGGTAAGTTTGATAGTATATTTGATTTCATAAGAAATAATTGTGATGATGACTTCACATTTACTACCTTCGCTGTTAAAACGACCCACTTTTAAAGGGTTACCAGCATCAGACCCGTAAGTTTTAGTGAATGTGGCGTCAAATGATTGTAATAAATGCATGTGTGTGTATTTAATAAAGTTAACCACAAATTTTTGGAAGACGGTTAATCCAGATAAAACAGAGTTAGGATAGGCAATACTGTGCCTATTCTAACTCTCTTTTATCGTTTAGTGAATCCAACTGTAGAAAATTGACTTCATTATACTACAGTAGCTAAAATATCAAATGTATGAAAGAATATGAATGCAGAGTTGAGACAACTTCTATGTGAAGCTGTACGCTAGTAAAAACTGTGTTGCAGGAGCCAATATGAATTGCCAGATATGAAATTATAAATAAGAAGTAAAGCGCCCGACATGCCGATTTAACAAAATAGTCTGTTAGGTTGCTAGGTGTACATACGGCATAAGAAAAAAATAGGTAGTGAAATATTGGCTTGTTAATGAACTCAAATGAATTCACAACAGGAAGTGTAGATTGTGAGAGACCTAGACTATTAGAACCAGAGATATTTTAAATTTCCGAGTGTGTGAAGAATCTGTTGAAAATAAAACCTCCTGTTCCTTTTGTTTAGCTTGTAAGGAATTCTGGCCTGGCTCTTTTTACTTATTACCAAGCAATAAGTAAAAAGATATAATAGTTAATTTTAAACAATATTTCAGGTCCTTTTATTTGTTGCAAATACATTCGCTTCGGCGTTGTGTAATCTGCAAATCGTGTTGGAATGTTTACATATGTGCGACGTAAACTACAATAATTCCGTAAGTAATTTGCACATGAGATAATTATTTCAGAGATCAACAAATGAATGTACTAGCTGTTGCCCGCGACTTCGTACCCGTGGAATTCCTACCTATTTGACACTTATCGTCACATTTTATACAAGTTATATATTGTAACCTATGTGTTATTCTGATCTTTATGCTACATTATTGTAAAGTTTCATTAAAATTCAGTAGCTTTTGCGTGAAAGAGCAACAAACATTCATACTTACAAACTTTCACATTCATAATATTAGCAGGAATCCAATGGGTTTTTAATTACATACTTTACATTACATAGACGGGCTTCGTGGTGGAGTGGTTTATGTAATGGACTGCTGATCACGAGGTCGCGGGTTCGATTCCCGCTGGGAGCAATCATTTGTGTGATATCCATAAATGTCATACACATGTTTGTACTGCGTCTGTGTGTTTTCTATGTATTATAAGTATGTATTTATAAAAGAAAAGTAGTATATGTAGTCTATCCGTATGTGGTACCCATAATACAAGCATAGAAATATAGCTTACTTTGGGACCAGAGGACGTTGTGTGAAATGTCCTGAATATTTATTTATTTATTATTTATTTATACTTGTAAATTACTTGTAAATTAATTTTTTTTTATCGTTTCAGTTTGAATACTTAATATTCACGTTATCAAATCTGGCGTGGACAGTTAAAAATATTTTGATGGTAGCATTAGCTAGTCGAAGTTGTGAAAACTTTTATGAGGCAATCGAGCAAACTGAAGATCAATGCATGTTGCTGTTGGCTAATAAAAATTGTTCAGGTAAAGTAAAAAGTTAAATAAATATCCTCTTTGTTATTCTAATTATTTTCACAATTCATAAATCTTCACTTTACGAAAAACTAAAACTTCAAAATTAATTAATTTGCAAATATAGGTCTACAAAGTAGGACATTTAAAATTTTCGTTTCACCATAGTTAGCCATTTGGCATGTATTAGGTACATTTATAGTTTTGTGTTTTGACATAATAATTAAACTGTCATTGTTAAATGTAACCATTCCATATTCAACAAATAAATATATTCTATATTATGTCTATATAGACATAATATAGAATATATTTATTTGTTGAATATGGAATTAAAAGATATAGGTAACACATCATATGATGTGTTACCTATATCTTTTAAACTAATGAAATAAATGTGCCTGAATAAAGCTTAGCTTTTAACTTGCCTACATTTTAACCTTGTAAAGCGTCCTTAATTTAAGATATTATCAAATTTATTGTTATTGATTTTTTCATTTCCGTCTATTTCTTTACAGGTGGCCATAAAAGACTTTATAAAAAAGTTATGTTGTTAAATATGCATCAATTTTCTAAAATGAATGCTTGTGGGTTATTCTATGTGGACGCTATGTTGCCACTTAAACTCAGTAAAATTATTACTGATTATACCATCGTGCTGCTTCAGTTTGCGTTCTTGTAAATCTTTATTCACATTGACATTCATCGGTATTTCTTCTTACTCCACTGAACAATGAACATAGATCTGCCCCATGAAATGTCACAACGCATGGACTTACGCCACTAGCATGTAGCGGCTCCTAACAATCTTGATGATATTGCGTCCATCTATAATATTATATTCTAATCATCATCGCCCTATTCCTTTATTGGAGGTTAGTGCAATAATTTTTATCGAAAAAAAACGTCAGATGACTACGCGGAGCTTTTAAGTAATGATGAATGGATTCAAAAAAAGGTGGTGAAGAGTAGACAGTGGTAAAAAAGCAGTCTAGGCGGTCTAAAAATCAGTTTGTAGGAAATACTGGAAAAGCTTCTGTGGGGAAATTTAAAGCGGCTGAGTCAAATACAGCCTTATTTATTTCAAATGTAAATAAAGAGACTGAAGAGAAAGATATATTATGTGAATATATTATTTCAAAAACTCAAGAAATAGTTACCTTGCAAAAGATTAATATGAAGTATGAAAAGCCATACAATGCTGTCAGTCATAAAGTTAACATATTTTTGAAAGAAGAGCTATGGCCAGCAGGATCATCTTTTTGTCGGTTTGTCAAGATGAAAAGAAGAACAGAACTATCTGAAGAGGCTGGCAACAGCCAGAATGAGATTAATATAATACACCAAAAATGAAAAAAAAATGCCTTTTTCTTCCATACTCTTCTGTCAGAGATCATTTTTGCATTTACTCCTCTTTCTGTCATATCATCTTTTACACACCATAGGTATTTTTAATTAAAAATATAAATGTTTGAACAGAAATTAAGAGCCTGAGTGATTTGTGCGTGATATTATAAATATTTAAGAAATTAAACATTTTAAACATAAAAATCTCAGGAATTATTTAATAGAATACCTAATTATTTTAATAATAATAATAAATATTCATAGACATTTCACACAACGTCCTCTGCTTTCAAGCTAAGCTCATATGCTTGTGTTATAGGTACCAGAATACGGATATACTATATATACTACTTTTCTTTTGTAAACACATACTTATAATACATAGAAACACCTTTGATTAAGGAGTATAGAGGATCTGAAAAATGGTCACGTGACTTGAAGCCAGCTTAAACTCAAAAATGGCGTCGATATAGTGCTGTGCTCAATATTACCATCGATATCGATAGAAGGTTAGCCCAAACTACTGGGGCAAGACCGTGAAAATCGGCAAGCTCTTTCATCGCGAGCATTAAGACAGGATTTTTTGAAATTCATCACCTAAGGTGGTGAAAAGAGGATAAAAGTTTGTCTGAAAAACTGAATTTTTTTAAGATAAGGCTGTGAAAATTGGTAATTAACAAATGAAAGTAAAACCTACAAAGATGTGATTCCAATTTTATTTACCGTCTAATGATAACAGTTAGAAAAATCGGTATAAATATGTATCCTACAGATCTGAGAGAAGATATCTGAGATCTGAGAGAGATCTGAGAGAAGAGTTAATAAATAAATAACAGAAAATTGTGATTTATGTATTTTCAAATTTTGAAGATGAAGGAGCTGGAAGAGAATTTTATTTAGTGCGTAAAAATCCAAATTTACATTTTAAATAAATACGTGATACTATTCACGAATAACAAGCATAAAATATTAGTTATATTCATAAAAGTAGTCTTTATGTTAAAACCATTATAACAGATTGTTTGATTTTCAACATGTTTAGGTTACATTGTAAACCTCTAGCCTTTCATTTGATACTAAATTAATTAGAATTTTGCTACTAGTTATGCTTAAGTACAGGCTATTGTTTCATCACAATCAGTAATGATCAAGACAATAAAGACAAGATATCTACTTACGAAAATTTGAGTTCTTAAATGGCTGACAGGCTTCAAGGCGGGGCCTGATGACATTTGGGAAAAAAAGTAGTGTACTAATGACACAAAAGACTTCTCTCAAAACATATGCAAAATAGTAGCGTGTTAGAATGAGATAATCATAGTTTTGTTTGACAGACAAAATGTTTTCAATGTACTTTTATATGGGCGAATCCTCTATACTCCCTAATCAAAGAGAAACACCCAGACGCAGAACAAACATTTGTATGACAATTAGAAAAATAACACAAATGATTGTCCCGACTAGGAATCGAGCCCGCGACCTTTTCATCGACAGTCCGTTACATGAACCACTCAACCACGAGGACCGTCATTTTAACGATACTTAAAAATATTTATTGTATTCCAGAACTTAATTTGTCCCTAATTTCGTTATATCTTACTAAATTTTTGTGTTAAAATTGTTAAAATAATTTAAAGTAAATTATTATTTTTGCAATTGACTTGCTATGCTTTTACTTAATAAATTAAATTGTAGTGGAAAAAGTGATCACCGCAAGCAAAATCATCTGAATATTTAGACCAAAAATGAACAGACACTTTTTGGATAGACACTTTCTTCTAAAATTATCTTTTGAAAAAATATGGGGCATTGATTAATTGAAATTGTCGCTGTAAAGACATTGTCCACGATACTAAGAATAGAGTTAAGTACGTTTGTATTCCTTTGTATGGAGAAAGGACAGCTGCTTGAGATACTTAGGGCCTCTTTCCGAGTAACTCTAATTGTCAAGAAAAAGTTACGAGTATCTTTTATCAATTTCACAAAAATCTAATCCGCTCCGAGTAACTACTTACAGGATAAGTGAATGACGTAACAAATTGAACATACATTCACTCAATAATACGTCAGATGTACTGTCAAATCTGTCAAATGTCGCGCTCAAAATCTCTCAAAATTCATTCATTGCAGTTGCCAATGTCATTTATTTTCATGCAGCTAATGTGTTTATGTACGATCGTTTTACTTAAATTTTTTATCCAATGGATAAAGTAAAACGTGATAGGAGTGTTAACTTTAGGAATCAAAATATATTAGAAAATAAGCAAAGTGATTCGTCGACATGAAGAAGAAGGAAGCCACATGGGAAGTTATTAAAAATGAATTTAATGCTCGTTCTGGAGGAGTATTTAGATCCACCAAAACTTTGAAGGTGAAGTATGAAGGTCTGAAGCGTACGGTCAGGAAAAAGTCTGCTGCAATTCGCTCGGAACTGTACCGTACTGGTGGTGGTAAATACACAGCTCCACCACTTGACGAAGTAGAGGAGCAAATTAAAGCCATGATAACTATTAGCAGAAATGGCTTGGACAGTATCTATGACTCGGATGTAATACCCAAAACCCAAAATAGTGAAGGTGTTAGCACAAATGGTTTGGACAGTATCTAGGACTCGGATATAAAATGCAAACTTTAAAAAAAAATCTTATTTTAATGAGCTGACTGAAGCAAATTTGGAGCTAGTTAAACTCCAAAAAGAATTTCTCCAGGCAGAAGTGATAGAAAAAAAGAAGGAGTGGGAATTTAATGAAAAGGAGCGGCAGTGGAAGGAAGAAGAGTACAAGTTGAGAATAGAGAAATTAAGAAAAGAATTAAATGATTAGATTTTACGGTGTTTTATTTAATAATTATTACTATACAGTAATCGTGAAAAATATTCTTGCACCAGTCTATTCCTTGTATCATTATTCCGTTCAGAGCTTTGTGTTACTGTTTCTTTCGTTTGTATCTATTGCAATATTATGCAGTACAAAGCAAGCGACTATTATAGGTTGAACACTATTTAATTTTAATGTTATCTATGATTTATGTTATCAACGGAAATTGGACGGGCCTCGTGGTTTAGTGGTACATACAAATGATTGTACTGCGTCTGGGTGTTTCTATGTATTATAAGTATATATTTAAACAAGAAAAGTAGTATATGTGTTATGTCCGTATTATGGTACCCATAACACAAGCATATATGTTTAACTTGGGACCCGAGGACGTTGTGTGAAATGTCCATTAATATTCATTTATATTGTATTCTTAGTATACACAGTATTATCAATATCACAAAATGGATGCCAATGTTTATTACTTATAAAATATTAATAATTATAAATGGGTCAATTTAATTATTCAGTGTTATATGTAGACTCAATTATAGTAGTGTAGTCATTACCATTAGACCAGTTCTCAATGTTGTCAATTGTCTCTGTTATAAACAAAATGTTACCAAATCATAACAAATATGTACAAATAAATTTTATAAACATACCACATAAACAAAATAATAACAATGTTTTAAACCAAGACATTAAAAAAATGTTTTATCCGCTGTATTTTATTAACATTGTGTTTTTATCTCCAAAATTTTTTATTCGTAAAAATATTATTGAATCAACTCGGAAATTATTTCACGTAATAATTATCTTGCTACTTTTAATAACATTTTTTGGATTTCTGTATTACATAAAATTAAATAATTCTGGTAACCTACGTACTAACTTGTTATATTATTTACTTTTTTACGTATTTACTATTGATTACACCATAGTATTGGTTATATTATATCTTTTGCTTTTGAAATATATACCAAATCAAGTCAGTTTAATACTAAAACTTCAATTTTTGTATGAAAGAATCTCTTTCAATGAGATTGACATCATTAACTATAATATCGTAAACTGGACGTCATCTATTACGTGTGTCATTGTTAATATAATTTTATTGGTATTTGAGTACATAACAGCAGATTTTTTCGATGCCTCAGAAGGCTTTCACAGATTTTTATTGATTAAGTTTGATCTAGATATAATTTATGCCTCAAGAATTATTGTACTGCTGACACAATATCTTGATAAATGGAAAAATACAATTCAATATATAAATGGTGACGAATGTGATTCGTGTTTCGACAAGATGTATGAGCTATATCATGAAATTTTAAAAACATACTGTTATTTCGAAAAAATGTTTAATTTTTTGGTAAGATTTGTTATTCTTCCATACGCAATCGTAGAATTAAAATGACTTAATCCAAAAATAGATAACTCAAAACTAACCTTAGTGCTTATCATATAATAATCTATTTAGTTCTAAAACTAAAAAAAGACACGCTTGAAAATCCTGAATATTTTTTTAATTCGACGGGCTTCGTGGTCTAGTGGTTCATGTAACGGACTGCAGAACACGAGGTCGCGGGTTCGATTCCCGCACGGGACAATAATTTGTGTGACGTTTATAACTGTCACACAAATGTTTGTTCTGCATCTGGGTGTTTCTATGTAATATAAGTATGTATTTAGAAAAGAAAACTGGTATATGTTTGTATATGTAGTATTCTGGTATTCATAACACAAACATATAAACTTAGCTTGGGACCAGAGGACATAGTGTGAGATGTTCATAAAAAATATTGTATTGTCATTGGTCTTTAACAAGTGTGCAAAATTTCAGATTGAAAAAATATTTTTGTGATGGGTAGTCCATTTATCAAGGAAGGCTATAGACTAAATAACATCACGCTGTGACTAATAGGAGTGAAGCATTAGTGACAAAATGTTGCAAAAACGGGATTTTCTAAATTCCACACGTACGGAGTCGCGGGCAACTGCTAGTCATATTATATTCGTCATATCAACACCAGATGACGGGACCTGAAACAATGTGGTAAGGGCAAGACGATGACTATGGTAAGTATTTGTTGCTGTAACATCAACTAATATACATAAAGTGAATTTTAAACCTCTAGCTATCACAGTTCCAGGGATAACGAGACCCAAATAAGGGCAGAATAATAATGATTTTTAATTTTTGTTGATGTAATATCAACTGATATACGCAAACTGAAAATTTCATCTCTCTAGCTATCACCGTTTCAGATTTAAGTCTGGTGACAGAAGGAAGGACGGAGACTTAGAAGTCTCAGTAATAGGCGAGACCCTTTTTACCTTTTGACCCGAATCTTAAAACTACATTGCTGATTATTTTTGTCAAATCAGTGCTTATTAGGTTTTATTTATATTATATTTATTTTAGACTTAGTTAATATTCGTTCTAAAAGTGTGGTAAAGACAAATTAATGTTGTTTTCAATGATTTTATTCATTGTGTTTTTTACGTTATAGATACTTTTGTTTGTTGCAAATACATTTATTGTAGCAATATGTAATATTCAAATTGTTTTGGAAGTTTTACGTATTACTGATGTGAATGACTTTAATTATGTAAGTATAGGTATATGATTTATTTCAAAAAACTATAAAAACGCTTATTCAATATGCTGTTTTTTCACAAAGTGCTACTAATTGTTTTCTTATTTCGATTTTCAACCATCTTTCTCTCTCTCTCTCTCTCTATTTTTTTCTGTCTCTCTTTTAATTCTATTGATTTTATTATCTACAAATAAGCTCGATTTAGATTATAAAATGTAAAAAACTTCCTCTTTATAATTTGCCAGTGATATTAATTTCTATTATGTGATTATATTTATGAATAAATATTTTTACAGTATAACTAAATTTAATTATTTTTCAGTATGATTTCTCTTTGTTCACGTTAACAAATGTATCGTGGATAGTTAAAAATATATCATTAGTAACAATGATATGTAAATGTTGTGAAAAGTTATACGATGCTGTTGACAACGCCGATACTCAATGCAAGATGATGCTAACAAATACCAGCTGTTTTAGTAAGTAGCAAAAAAAAAAACAATGTTCAAAAATATAGCAAACTACGTTATTTCACATTTTATTCAGGGGAATAAATAATAACAGTAAACAATTACGACCTGATTTCCTTACTGAGCTGCGTAAGAATCTCCTAATCAAAATTGAAGCACATGAGTAATATAAACACAGTGAAGAAATTGGTAACCCTTGGCACGGCCGCAATAGCTCAGTCGGTAGAGCGACGGAACGGTATTCCAAAGTCGTGGTTTAAGTCCCGCTTTCAATGACCACTTTTTCCACTACAATTAATAAATATAATAAATATAAATATTCATGGACATTTCACACAACGTCCTCTGGGCCCAAGCTAAGCTTATATGCTTGTGCTATGGGTACCAGAATACGGATATAATACATATACTACTTTTCTTTTGTAATTGTTTATCAGTATTTCAGCTTTCTCAGCAGCAATAATGTCATGTCGTGTAGTCAATTCATATAATACATAATTCTTTCTTCTTACAGGTGGTCGCAAACAACTGTGCAAGAATGTAATTAGGTTGAATCGACATATTTTTTGTAAGATGAGCTTATGTGGCTTGTTTTGTATTGACGCACTGTTGCCACTGAAGCTAACTAAACTTGTTACTGACTACACAATTGTGTTACTTCAATTTGCATTTTTATAAACTGTCTAAGCATTAATTTTAATTGAGTATTCGTATACTGTTTTGCTACCTGCAACTA
Source organism: Orgyia antiqua (assembly GCA_916999025.1). NCBI lineage: Eukaryota > Metazoa > Arthropoda > Insecta > Lepidoptera > Erebidae > Orgyia > Orgyia antiqua. The sequence continues at coordinate 29,907,887 of OU779871.1, forward strand.
TAACTCTTCGGGTCACGTCTTACATACCCGTCTTTTTCAGATTTTAGAATTCCGGATCTAATCAAGTATGGAAACACTGAGCATAATGCTCTCACAGTAAAACTATAATAAAAGATCTAAAAATATAATGTAACAGATTATTTTCAAGTAATGAGGACAAAAGTAAGGATGAAAAGGGCAATTTTACTAAAATAAAAAAAATGTGCCTACATGTTTATTTGATATTCATTTCATTTCAATAATATTTTCCTATTTTATTACTTGTCCTTTAATTACTCTATTGTTATTTAATTATTTAATATAATGTTATTTCAATTTGCTTTGTTATAGCTTCATAATTATAGGTTGTGTGTAAATGTTAGTAACCCAGATTAGGTATTCAGGTATTGTTATATGTAAAATTTTGAAGAATGTGTTGTATACTTTTGGTTTAAGACTTTTTCATATAGGTACGATACGTACCTACTTGGCAAAAAATAAAACGTAAAGAACTAGAGTAATTTATTAATTTTGCATTTGACAATCACTTTTACTTTGTAATCACTTTTTCCACCATCATTCGATTTATTAAGTAAAAACATAGCATGTCAAATGCAAAATTAATAAATTACTTAGTAATGAACGTCGCGTCATTATTTTCAACCCATTTGTATTCTGTAAAGAATACTAGGTGGTTGGTCGAGATTGTTGCAAAGCAATCTTGATAGATGGCGTTGTACGTAAAAATATATAAACTCAATGGAGTGACGAATGTGGTGGCCTAATTTGATTACTGAAAAGCACGACCGCAATAAGCTCAGTTGGAAGAGCTTCGGAACGGTATTCCGAGTTCGGGGGTAAAGTCCCGCTTGCGGTAATCACTTTTTCCACCGTAATTCGATTTATTAAGTAAAGAGCTTCTAATGTATTATAACATGAAAAATACAATAATGTACAGCATGTTGAGAAAAGGTTACTTAATTTTATTATTAAACTGTTTGATAATTGTTACAAGTGTATTGATAGTAAAAAGTTTGAAAGGAACATTGTATTTATTTTTGGTCTATCTAATCCTTGGAGGATTAATATCCTAATTGGCATTGTTCAAATTTTTTAAAACTCTTAATTCAAAAACCATTTCAGGGAATATAGTTTCTGATCATGATCCATTAGTTTTTTTCGGAAAAATTGCTATATTAACGATTATTTTTACAAAAAAGCAAATGATCTCTATTTACCTTTGAAATGAAGGACTTAAAATTTTAAGGCGTTTTGAGGGATATACTACTCTGTGGTGGAGTTGAAATTGGTCTATTAAATCAACTTGGCAACTTTGAAAAGATGTATTGCAATCTGTCTTATGTCTATCAGGAAAAGTCAATACACCGATTGCGTACAACGATGACGTCACAACATTTAAAATAATATCTTTAATATTTTTTTAATACTATATAGTGAATACTTCAATAATATTGAAATTAGTTGCTTGAAATGGTCAATATTTTCTAAAAAAAATATAAAAACACCAGGTCAAAAATTATGAACAATGCCAATTCTATGTCTATCTAATCAAGGCTTTGTATAAATATTTTAAGACATGATATGTAGTTATTTATCTATACATCTTTCTCAATTTATTTCTCAGCGAGTCATTTCACGGAAAACGTCTTTATTGCAATTCAATTTTAAAAACGTTTACATTACGCTAAAAGTATCAGGTTTTTCATCTTTGATATTTCAATATACAATACAAAACATTGATTTTATAATAATTTCACACAGTTAAACATGTAGATATAATTTTTGGTTAAGAATTTAAAAATACTGGTCTGGAAATTGCGCCAAAACAAACCTGGTATTGCAAGTTGCAAAAATTCTATTTAAAAAACTAAAATTTTTAACATCTCAAACAAATTGAATAGTTACTTCTACAATTGAAAAGTTTTCACAAATAAATAATTGAACAGAATGTTTTAAAAATTATGAGATTAAAAACAAGTATAAATTTATGTCATGAAAGCATCATTCACAATTATGTCCAAAAAATTTACAAGCTATTATTTTTTTTTAACCTAGCAGCACTGGTATTGAAAATGTCGTTGTCTACATCTCTATAGATCTCGTAACACGCACGGTTGACTCTAATTAGGTAACTATTTTGGCAATAGTTAGTTCCGACCGAAGGCACGTGCAGAAGATTATGCCTACGTCGCAGTGTAGTTAGTACACATAATCCTCATCCTATTATGTCTAAAAACTCCGTCACGTCAATTGTCCCGTTCATTACATTAACCAAAATCGACAAACCGGCAACTCTGCGACTCTCATACAGGGGTAGTAAATAAAATTTCTTACACCTACTTTTAAAGTCAGACAAATAACAACCAGATCTATATTGTACATACCTTCGGAATTTTCTTTGTATGCCCTCAATGCGATTTATATACACATCCTAACGAGGGTTCCATACTTGAGAGGCATACTCAAGATGACTACGCACCAAGGTACAGTATTATATTTTGATACTATTCATGCTTCTAAAATCAGACCCTACTATACAAATGAAGCCAAGTGCCTTTGTAGCTTCTTTGGCTATGGAGTCAATATGGGCGTCAAACACCAGCTTAGCATCGAAGGCAACACCCAAATCTTCATTTGGATGACTCTTGATTTAGGAGAATTGTTAAGAGTATAGGTATGTTCGATTGGGACCGGTTTACGTGTGTTGTAATAGACATGGCACTGTGAAACATTTAGGCCTAGCTTTTTTAGTAGGCAGTAGCCCTGAAAACGATCGAGATCTTCTTGTAACAGACGCACATCATCTAATTTTTAAATCATCGGCATACAAAAGTCTTTTTGAATACAGAATGCAAGAGCTGATATCATTGATGAAGATATTGAATAATAGAGGTCCAAGCAATGATCCCTGGGGAACACCGGAAGGCAATTTATATGACCTTGACATGTACCTATTCAGCCCACCCATAACCTGACATCTATTCTCGACGTACGATGAAAACCATCTGTAGAGGTTCCCGCTTACTCCCATAAGCCTCATGATGATGATGATGCAACTAAACTGCCCATCAAAGTAATTACTTAATTCATTGTTTTTAGTATAATCAATTAACAAATTTCAATGATATGTGTGCAACAATTACTGTAGATGGAAAGAGGTTGTTATAACAACATTGTATACTATTTATTAATATCAATTTACTGAATACTTACACACGCCACTCTATCATTATAAAGAGTATTTCTTTTGTTTTCTTCCACGCGCTTATGAGTTATATAACTTGCCGCAGTAATTAATAAATGTCAGAAATTTCAATCGAAATATTGATATTCAAGTCATTGTCACTTCTAAAGCAGTTAACTCAATATTTCATAAAAACAAAATGTTACCAAATAGTTTCAACGATGTACAAATCAATATAACAAATATGCAAAATCAAAAAAGCAAGAACAATGTTTTAAAGCAAGATATTAAAAGAATGTTTTATCCACTATATTTTGTGAACAATGTGTTTTTTTCCCCAAAATTTGTAATTCGTAAGAATCGTATCAAAACAACTGCAAAAATATTTCACTTGGCAATGATGTTGCTAATTTTGGTAGTATTTGTCATATGTTTCTACAACATGGAAGCAAGAAAATCCGATTATACAAATCAGAAATTACTATACTTACTATTATTTTATTTATTTACAACTGATTACACAATTATATTTGAATCATTGGCAATTTTGCAATTGAAAAATAGCTCAGATCATGTCCGACTTATATTAAATATACAGTTTTTGAACGAAAGAATAAACTTAAATGAAAATGATATCAATATGTTTATTATCGGCAACTGGGCATCGTCCATAACATATATCATCGTTTATATAATTTTGCTGGCTTTCGAATATGTTATGACAGATATTGTTGTAGTTACACATTACATTTACAATTTTTTATTTATTAAATTTGGTCTTGATGTAATTTATGCTATGAGAATTATAACGTTGATAACAAAATATCTCAGAAAATGGAACAATATCATACATACAATAAACGACGAAGAGCTTGCTGTTTATGTCAAAGAAATATTTTATTTCTACAGTGATATTTTAAAAACTTATTATTTGTGTAAAAGGCTATTTAGTTTATTGGTGGGTTCTTATTCTGAATTGAAATCGTGTATAATTTATTTAAGAAACTCACTAACGCAAATATTTATATAACGTTACAGATAATGTTATTCGTTGCAAATACATTTATTTTAGCTCTGGCCAATATTGAAAATGTATTGGAAGTTTTACGTCGCACTGATGTGAGCAACTTCAATAGTGTAAGTGTATATTGAGTAATGGAAATCAGCATACTAACTAACTCTTTTATATTTGAGCACAAATATAAAAGATATGAATAAGAAATATAATGAATATAAATATAACAATTAGGTATATAAATATAATGACATGCACAAACTTCCTGTCGACAGCGAAGGCGGGGAGTATTTTGACGCCTAGTTTGTATATAGATTTTGTTAGATACTATAAATAAAATATATAACAAAAGGGGCAAGTGCGTAGCACTTACAACCGTCGGGCATGTATGACCAGATGTATGAGTGTGGGTGAAGCCAAAGAAGTATGTTTGGATAGTAGCAGATGGCGCTCTATAGTCTCTGCCTACCCCCATGGGAAAAAGGCGGTTATGATGATGATGACTATAAATAAAATTTTGTTAAATACCAATATATGCATGCAATAATGTAATATAAATGTAATAAAAAAAGAATGAGCATGTTTGGGTAATTTCTTTCAGCATGATAATATTTAACTTATTTGACTTTTGAGTAAAATTTTCAGCATGATTTCTTTTTATTCACTTTATCGAATGTGGCTTGGTCAATCAAAAATATGTTAGCGGTAGCATTAATTTGTAAAAATTGTGAAAATTTTTACGATGCTATTGAAGATGCGGATCATCTATGCAAGTTGTTGTTGGGAAACAAAAATTGTACAGGTATGTTAATATTACTACATGGATAGAATTCACCCTGAAAGTCAAAACACACCATAGCGAGATAGACAACAGTTAGACTACTGGAAGAAAACGAACTTTACGTGTATTCTCCGTCGTGTAGTCTACCTTAGAAGGTAGACTTGGCGGAGAATGCACGTATAGTTCGTTTATCTCGCTATGGTGTGTTTATAGATAAATGAACCGTGATATTAGTTTGAGTCCTTACTGCCACTTTATTTCATTAATCAGGAGAGAACTAAGCGTACATGAGTAGCTAGTAAGAATTCGTAAATAAGGCAAAGAATATGTAGTGCAGCAGATAAAAATGCCAACAATGAAAGCAGTCTATCCTCCGGTTTTGGAAAGAGCGTAAAAGAAAACATTAATCCAACGTGCCTTATAAATGTAGTAACCAAAATAGTTTCACATTAGGATAATGTAGTGTAGGCCAGTGATAGGCATTAAGAGATTAAAGGACATATATTAATTAAATAAATAGAATTTCAGAAAAGCAGTAATTCTTTTTCTTACAGATGCCCGTAAAAAACTTTGTAAAAAAGTACTATGGACAAACCGCTATTTGTTCTGTAAATTAAAAGCATGCCGCATGTTTTATGTGGATGCAACGTTACCTGTAAAACTAACAAAGCTTATGACTGATTATACAATTGTTATGCTTCAATTTGCTTTGTTATAGAGAAATAATGTTGTTATGTTAGAGTGAATAAAAAAAATCTAAGATTACAACGATGCGATGTAATGGGCACTGCCTTGCCTCGTAAGGCAAAAAGATGCACTACGACCTTGTTGAAAACAGGCCGAGAAAGCAAGTCTAAGAGAAATACTAACTACTACTAATTAGTTTATTTTAAATAATTCTAGATTCTTTATTTCATAATAAGTACAATAAAAAATGATTTTATAATAATTCTACCAAAAAGACAAAATAAAATTGGTCAAGTGCGAGTCGGACTCGCGCACGAAGGGTTCCGTACCATTATCTATGCAACATAAGGCAACGTTATTAGTATCGAGCAAGAAACGGTAAAAAGATCATGTTTGTTGTATGGGAGCCCCCCTTAAATATTTATTTTATTTTATTTTTAGTATTTGTTGTTATAGCGGCAATAGAAATACATCATCTGTGAAAATTTCAACTCTCTAGCTATCACCGTTCTTGAGATACAGCCTGGTGACAGACGGACGGACGGACGGACAGCGAAGTCTCAGTAATAGGGTCCCGTTTTTACCCTTTGGGTACGGAACCCTAAAAAACAACTTTGCCACCTAATCATGAGATCATAATTTTGTAGATAATAAGTTGTAAATTTTGTGATAAATGAATATCAATCAAATGTTGACTTTACTATTTCTTTAAATTTTGGTATTAAATTCACATATTCCAATGAATCAATTGCTTTATAAAATAATATAAACACTGTAGGTAAAACTATTTTAAGGGGCATTTAATTTTTAAATTGTGGTAATGTAAGTAAGCTGTGCATTTGTGCAATCAGCTTCAGCTGCGTCTCGAATTTTTCCTCGTCCTGAATCGTCACCGGATCTGTCGTCAGGGCGTTGCGATGATACCATACTTGCTCGCCTAAAGCGTAAATGTGAAGTTTGTGACTGTATGTCGCGCCTGGATGAAATCCACACATTGCTTTCTGCGTCTATTGAACAATCTGAAAGTAAACTAGCTAACATGCAGGCTGCTATTGTGGAATTACTCACACAAAATGCTGAAATAAAAGACACAATTTCCTACATATCGAAGGAATATGATCCAGCTTTTTGACGTATTCCTTCATCTCATCATATTCCTTCGATTCATATTGTTTTTGTGGAACATTTCTTAATTCTATTACTATTTATTAATAATATATAAGTACGAACTTATATATTATTAATAAATAGTAATAGAATTAAGAAATGTTCCACAAAAACAATATGAGACCAAATCTGATCTTATTTCCATGGTTAATAGAGCAGGAAACGCAGTCGGACATCCAATACAAGCAAATGAGATAAAAGAAATCTATCGCATAAATCCCAAAAACAAACCCTCCATAATAAATGTTGATTTTACGAGTGCCATTACAAAGGACAATATCATAAGAAAAGTTCGCAGTTTTAACAACGCTTCTAAGGAAGAAAAGCTGAACACTACTCACCTGAAGCTTGATGGACCCAGTAAACTAATCTATTTGTCTGAAAAATTAACAACTAAAAATCAACGAATTTTCTATCTTGCACGTATTTTTGCTAGCAAAAACGAATACAAATACTGTTGAACTTCCTTCGGTAAGGTGCTTATTATGAAAACGGATGGTGACCGGTATTTCATCATAAAATCTGAAACTGATTTGAACAACCTACAGCGCAAAAAGTGACTAGTAACACTAAAGGACAGCAAATCACGCGAATCTAGTCAGATTCGCGTGATTTGCTGCCCTTAAACTTTTTCTTTTTATTTTTAAATTTTTATAATTTTATCCTTATACTTCTAACTATTCTACTAAATTACTACAATAATATATTTACATACAATGGATTAGGGTGTACTTATTTCATTACTCACATGTATTATTATCACGACATGACATATGATATTAAGTTGCATGTTGATAGCCAGGATAAGTTAAACATATTTAATCAATTCTTACATAACACTATTACCTTCCACTTCATAGTAGAGTCATTAAAACTGAGATTCAAAATTTGATGACGAAATTAATGATATTCGACTTGAACTTGACCATATCTCTGTGGACGATTCGGCAACTTGCATGATTGAGGAATGCCCACAATTTGCCAATGATCATAAAAATGCTTATAAGCTGCTTTGTCAACATAACGTCGCAAATTTCTTGAATTCTTTAGATCAACTTTTAAAGACTTATTCATCGTATCAAAATATTATACTTACTGGCGACATAAACATTGATATTTCAAAAAATAATGCAGATACACGGTCTTCTGAGTACCTAACGTTGGCTGCCTATCATGGTATACTGCCTGCTTACACACTTCCGACTCGGAAGAACAGTTGCCTCGATCATATTATTATCAAGACTGATTAGTCTTCCCACATTTTGTTAGGCCCATAGCACACGGCGTATTTTAAACGCGCAGACGACGCGCGTATACGTGGTTTAAACGAGATTTGATCGCAACCTTGTAACTTAAGCACACGGGGCGATTGTAAAACGCGCCTCTACTGCGCGTATACGTGCAGGTACTGCTGTACAGACGCGCTGTAGTCGAGTTTCGATCAGAGACTCAGAGGCGCGGGCGCAGTGGTGGCGTGAGCATCCCAGCCCCCCTCTGCCCGTACACCGCTCCTTTGTACGCGCGTTTGTATCGCTTCAAATGCGCGTATACGCGCTTCATGCGCGCGTTTCTATTAAAATACGCCGTGTGCTATGGGCCTTACGTAGCTAATACCTCATTAACTGACCATGACACAATCTTGCTTTTTTATGTCACACCTGACTCCTCTAATACCAGATCTCAATTCCTTAAAACGGATCACGGACTTGATTATAAGGTGATCGAGACTGAGCTTCTTCAAATGGACCTCCAACCTTTATACAACTCACTGAACGTTAATGACGCTACCGATTATTTTATGCGCAACTTAAACCTAATAATACGTAAAAACACAACAGTCAAATTGATGCCCAACCGCAAAAGGCTCAAAACACCATGGACGACACCGGGACTTCTTAGATGTTTAAAAAACCGAGATCATATTCTTATTAAAACCTTTAAAAGGTATAGAAATTACTGCAATATGTTAGTAAGAAAATTAAAGGTAGATCACGACAAAGCCGAAATAAAGGATGCACAAATTAATACAAAAAAGCTTTGGCAAGTTATCAAATCGTTAACTTATACTACAAAGCAGAAATCATATGCCACCGATCTTGTCTCTCCGTCTAACTCACAACTTTCAATAAATGAAGTCAACAGCTACTTCGCTAATGTTGGTCGCAAACTAGCCGAAGAAAACTTATCATTTCAGCAATCAACCCAACGGGACCACAAGCTAAACTCCCCGTGTCACTCATTCGCTTTACTAGAATCAGACGAATCTGAAATTGAGTGATTGATTGTTAATCTTAGGAGCGACTGCGCAGTTGGAGTAGATGGTATACCCGGTACTTTTTTCAAAACATTTAAAGATATCCTTATCCCTCCTATTACGTTCATCTGCAACCTGGCTTCAAAAACCGGTACATTTCCTGATGCTTTTGAACTAGCTATTGTGCATCCGATCTATAAGGGTGCACAATAGGCGAGATCAGCCTATAAACTACAGACCTATCTCGATTCTTCCTACCATATCTAAGATTTTGGAAAGATTGATGAATAATAGGTTAACCAAGTACTTAGAAAAATACCAAATTCTTGCCCCTGCACAGTACGGCTTTCGGCCTGGTCTCTCGGTAGTGGGGATACTCCTTGATCTGGCTAAGGCCTTTGACACGATCTCTGTCCCCATAATTATCGACAAACTCGAAGGCATTGGATTTGGGATTGTTCATAATTTTTGACTTGCTACTTTAATATTACAACTTATTTAAATATTATTGAGATATTCACTATATAGAATTTATAAAAAATACTTTAAGATATTATTTTAAATGTTGTGACGTCATCGTTGTACGCAATCTGTGTATTGCCTTTTCCTGATATACTTAAGACAAATTGCAATACATCATTTAATTTTCAAAGTTGCCAAGTTGATATAATAGACCAATTTCAACTCCACCACAGAGAAGTATATTATCCCTTAAAACGCCTTAATATTTAAAGTCCTACATTTCAAGGGCAAATAGAGATCATTTGATTTTTTGGAAAAATAATCGTTATTAAAGCAAAATTTCCGACAAAAACTAATGGATCATGATCAGAAACTCTATTTCCCGAAATAGTTTTCGAATTAACAGTTTAAAAAAAATATGAACAATGCCAAGTGTCTCTCTTTCAATCTTACCTTACTGATCGGTGTCAGTGTCTTAAAATAGGTGATTTAACTAGCGATGAACTGCCTGTCGCTTACGACACCGTAAGCGACCGGTCCGGCAGCATTATCGGACTGACATTGTTTATCCTATATATAAACGAACTCTGCCAGCTTCAGCTTCCCCAGGGTGCTATTTTTGCCTACGCGGACGACACAGCGTTAATATTCCATGGTGACTCCTGGGGGTCAGTTTTTACAGTCGCTCAGTCTGGGTTTAATGTGGTTAACAACTGGCTAAGTTGCAATCGTCTGAGTCTAAACGTTGAAAAGACAAACTACATCACTTTTTCATCTACATCTGACCGCCCATTCATGCACCTATACACCTGAAGTAGCATGTAACTGCCCCTTGCTTGATAGCACTACCTGTACCAAATATCTAGGCGTCCAAGTTGATTCTACTCTTTCTTTCCATCCTCATATAGACTCTCTTACTTCTAGATTACGAAAAACGATACACCTCACCCTAACCTGGCCATGGTGTGTGCTCTAAGCCTGACCATGAACCGGCAAGGGGTAGCCCCATTACGAGGGGCTCAACGCAGTGGGGGGAGCGTTAGGTCCCCCCATCATGGCAACGAGTCCCCGGCACGCTCGCACTCCCGCAGGGCTTCTCTCTTAGCCGCCATCACCTCATGAGCATATTAGGTGACGGCAGCCCAGCACCGTTCGCTCTCGGCCATGGCTGATACAACAGCCGAGAGCGAAGGCCTTAATTGATGCCAAGATACTGGCAAAATTATACCTATGATTTTAATTTGTAAATAATAATATACTTATTAAAGTAATTTATTAATTTTGCAATTGACATGCTATGCTTTTATTTAATGCTTTTGATTTTACTTTTACTTAACTAGGTCGCTGGTCGGGATTTTTGCAAAACATTCTTGATAGATGGCGTTGTACGTAAAAATAAACGATGTAATCTCAATTGAGTGACGATTATGGTGGCCTAATTTGATTACTGAAAAGCACGACCGCAATAAGCTCAGTTGGCAGAGCTACGGAACGGTATTCCGAGGTCGTGGGTTCAAGTACCGCTTGCGGTTATCACTTTTTCCACAGTAATTTGATTTATTAAATATACTTATTAGTTATATTTCTGTGGCTCCTGTGCTAAGTGATACAACTCAAAAATCACTACTTTTCAGGAGAGCAAAAACAAGGTTAAAAAAATTCTAGTTCATTAGATACGCGGGCTAGGTTGAAATTGAGCACCAACTTTTGAAGATAAAAGCATAAGCTTTCGTTGTGTGTTTAAATTGTTCTTATATACGATATAGTTTTGAAGTAATTCCTGAAAAATCATGAGTTATACCTTTTGCCGTGTCATAAATTTCGTGGAATACGTGTCAAACGACACAACTACACTTATATCATATTGCACCAGCATAAATCGTCTTCGTGTAAATGATATCCATTTACACGAAGACGATTTATGCTGGTCATCAATTTACAAAATGTAATAACTCATTACTGTATGTTTCTAGAGCAATGTCGCTTTTACAAAAGTTGTAACTATTACTTTAAAGATTATATTTTTTACGTATTAGTCTTCTGCTGTCACGATTATGTTAAATTGTAGCAGTTTACACCAAAATTTTGTGTTTTTAAATTCGTGTTAAGTGATATAATTCATGTCAATCACCCACACTTTTTTTTTGAAAATGGATACTTGTGCTAGAGAAATATTTTACGGATTTTCAACTTCTTTAAACTCCGTAATTTTTGGCCAAATCAGGCAAAATTTTATCATATTCTTAAGATAATTAAATAGTAAAGATGTTGTTTTCATTACTTTTTAATAAAAGCGTAATTTAACCATAAAATATGGACCTAAAAGGAAATAAGAGCTTTTAGTAAAAATTATGATAATTTTTTTATCATTTCTTTATTTATTATAACTAACGAGCTACTAAACAGCACATATTAATCTATCAAAAGATATATTGTAATAATCAATCATTAAAAGTCGGTAATTATTTTATTTACCTATGTTTAAGAAATTCTAAAATTCAATCAATACGTTACTCGACTACACTCAGTGGCACTGCGCATCTAATTTGTAAAAATTTGTGATGTTAAAAGGTGAACTATGCACTTAATCATCTATGAACAGATAATTGAATTGAAGTGATGAGTTATGAATAGATTATTTGTCAATCAAAAACCTTAACGTATTATATATTATAATGCAGTAAAGATAGCAAAAAGCTGTCAAAATGTGCAAACGCATGTCAGTCGTATTGTTTCTAAATTATATATATTTTAACAATCTGTTTTGGTGAAATAGCAAACTTGAGATATCAGTAACCAAGTCTTAGTAATATTGTCCAGTTTCAGAAGTAAGTATTAAGTACGTAGTTGCTAATTCTGTGTAGAGCTGAAGTATAACTGTGAATATGTGTTAGGTCCCATGCATATTTTGAGATAAAAACGTACGTTCATTACAAAGAATGCTTAGTAAGCCTAGCAATCACGATTATCAACGAAACTGAGTAATTGTAGCTTTCAATATACTATAGAATCCCAAATAAATGTCTCTACTATCCTCATCATATGCATACTTGTATCGATTAGCACGTTTTGTAAAGTAAATAGCATTATTTAGATTTGTTTTAATTTCAGATATAAGTCAACTTATATCAGTTGACACAAATTCGGCATACTGTCAGAAATAGTTTATTAAGGGTATATCTCGAGTTATACCTTAGACAGTGCGAGAAAAAAGTTGTTCAAAGTGATATAACTTTCGCTATATCCCAATTTACAATTATTATTCCAAAAAAATTAATGTGGAAAAGAATAGAACTATACTTATATCAGGAAACACGAAAACATGTGTGTAGCTTCGTCACAATAAAAGGTGTGACTTGATATAAATCTATATTCACGAAATTTTTGTCAAAAATATGTGAGTTATATCCTTTTGCACGAAATTATCTCGGAAACTATAGTAGATAGAACAATGTGAGTTAGACCAAAAAAAACCTAATATTTTTCTGATCTAAACCTAATACTAAAAACCTAATATTTTTCTGATATATGTAAGAAAACCGAAAAGGGTATAACTCGAGATAGATCACTCAGCACAGGAGCCACAGATTTTATCTGTAATAATATTATTCTAATTCTTGATTTCAAAAGTATAAATTTTTTTTTTTATAGCTGAATTATTGCTTAAACTTTGTCGTCATAATTGTAATTTCTATTCATTTGTTATATGCATTTGTTCCCTAAATAAATTTGATGTGATTTGATTGAAGTAATTTTCTCTAAGCTAAGGACATAATGTAATCGTATTTGTGTAAACAATTGTTGGGTAACCTAAATAAATAAATACTTAGTTGTATAGCGTTAGGTTTCCATTAGACTCACATACCTTACTTAATGGATTAGAAAGTAAAAATCCATTATATTATAGTCTGCTAATGAAATAATAGAAATTAATTGATCGACATAATGAAACGCAATGTTATAAAATTATTATAGTATTCTTACAGAATACAACGTTGTTAAGCAAAACATGTATTCTCGAAAAAGTAACATAACATCTACGATAAACATCTCATCGGAATGTACAGTTGACAATATTTTAGATAAGGAATTTCATAAAATTGTGTACCCTCAAAACTTTATGCTAACTCTATTTCTTTCGCCAAAATATGAATTACGTGGCAATTTGTTGGCTCCGAACAGAATTGGCGTCACTATTATATCATTTATATTAACTTTAATAAATATTTTGATGGCTGTTTATCGTTCTTTCTTTATAAATATAGTTAATACTTCTGAGTTCTATGACAGTCATATTATATTCTCAATGACGATATTCTTCTTGGCTTTTATTAGTGCTACACTTCTAAGCATCTGCATTTTAAATATTATTCATAGTGAGAAAAATATTAAAGTAATAATAACGCTACAGGATATTTACAAAGAACTGAATCTACATAGAAAAATTCACAGTTATGTCCAAAAAATCTGGATGTTCTATATACTTCTAGTTTTGTTAAATCTCGTTCTATTGGGTTGTCAATACATATCAAAAGAACGTTTTAGTTTTATTGATGCAATTGAAGATATCCTTCTTATAACACTTGATGTTAATTCCATGTATGCGATTCAAATCTTAAAATTAATTAGAATATTTTTTGAAGCGTGGTATGAAACGCTGTTAAAAATTACCGAAGAAGAGAATAATCATATGAAAACTTTCCGGATATACGAGAAAATTCTTGAAATTTACAAGCTTTACAAGGAAATATTTCAAGTTTTGGTAACCTCTTGTTTTTTAATTCAATTATATTAATAGTTTATCGTTACTTATTTATAATTATTATTCTTGTTAAAACAAGAAGATACTATACAGCTGTTTTTTTAAGGGTTCCGTACCCAAAGGGTAAAAACGGGACCCTATTATTGAGACTTCGCTGTCCGTCCGTCCGTCCGTCTGTCACCAGGCTGTACCTCAAGAACGGTGATAGCTAGAGAGTTGAAATTTTCACAGATGATATATTTCTATTGCCGCTATAACAACAAATACTAAAAATAAAATAAAATAAATATTTAAGGGGGGCTCCCATACAACAAACATGATTTTTTTAACGTTTCTTGCTCGATACTAATAACGTTGCCTTATATTGCATAGATAATGGTACGGAACCCTTCGTGCGCGAGTCCGACTCGCACTTGACCAATTTTTTGTAATTAGAAGAAAACCTTAGTACATGTTCATTTTAATGCGCTTTTATAAGTTCGGTATGTACGAAATTTTTCATCACGATTATCACCCACTTGCGATTGAATTGAAATTTTGTATACTTAACAAGGACCGATGACAATGCAATCATTTAAAAATATATTCAGGATTTTAAAGCGTATTTTTAAGTTTTTGAACTAAGCAAATTATTTTATTCCTTATAGATAGTTTATGATACAATCAACTCGTTGGTGCGAGCGTTATCTGATTTAGAGTTGATGTTAGAAATTTTTAAATTACCAACAAAACAGAGTAATGGGGTATGTCTTTATTACATTTTAATTATATTTTTACCAGTTCTATTCTACTACAAAGTAATTCTGTTTGTAAATTTTAGATTCGATTTGATTATGGAGTCGTTATTATGATTTTCTGGTCACTTAAAGATTGGTGTCAACTTATTTGCATCTGTATGGATTTGGAAAAAATCTACGATATTATAAGGAAAACCGAGAATAAATGTGTACATTATTTAAAATGTACTAACAAAAGTATGTATATACGAATCTACGAATGAGCTGAGTTATTTACAAACGCATCTGTTCATTACTCTCACTCGTATTTGCTGAATATGGATGCTTCGTCCATAATCCCGTTCATTTCTTATACATCTATGCTTATAATCCAGCCAGAAAAGAAAAAATCTATACAAAATTCCTTGGACCTATTAATTTATTTATACTTTAGTATCTCTCTCTCCAGCCCATTTCCCACTGTTGGGCACGGGCCTCCTCCACTTTGGGAGGGACTATGGTCTACTGTGCCGCGCTGACCAGGCGTGTTGACACAGCGTTTCGAGTTTTCAGTCTCTCACTGTGGCGGACTCGACTAGGGCACGACCAATACCCAGAGCCGACTTTTGCCAAACTAGTGACACGGGCCTTTACAATAGCCAATTGCCTTTTTGCCTTTTAGGTACAAGTACCTCGCTGGTTGACCCACTGTTCCACTTCAAATAAAACACCGGTTCTGTTCTGAGATGTTGTAGTCTTCAGATTACGATTTCCTTCCTATTGTAGAGCTCGGTGATAATGCTTCGGACTGCGATTGTTGCTACGATAAATTGCCTCGCTTAGGTGGCTCGGCCTTTTACCGTAGCGACGACCATGTAAATTAGAGCCCTTTTGTTCCTAATTTTTACGTAATCGAAATCTTTAGACCTTTCGTAATCCTATTACACCATATAACAGAATAATAATAATCATAAAATTAGAATATAAAAACTTTCTAGAACTAAAACCTAAAAAAATATCGTTTAAATTACAAAAAACAAACTTAAAACTACCATAACTTTAACAATATTGGTCCGATTTCTATAATTGAAACATTATTCTTATTTCTAGGCCTTACTCAATACTATAAAACACAAAAGGTAACTAGATATTAAATAATAAAGAATCATAATTCCAAGTTACGTAATTATCATAGTACAAAATATTTTTATTAAATTACTGAGCGAGATCGAATCGTATTAACTAAACACAGTATTTAACACTATTCTTTCATATCAAACATTGTACGTAACTTTTCTTATCAAACACACATTACTTTATGTAGTACTTAAACTTATGCAGGTGGGTATTGTCGCACGTGGGTAACTGCGTCGCCGACACTCACAGAGGATGTTAACTATGTACAATATCCCTTAGCTGACTTTTACAGCACCCTTGGGAGGAGATGGGGTGGTGACACTTGTATTCTTAATCCGTCACCACACGGAGATACTTTAATATATACCATTATAATTACTAATAAAAGTAATTACATTAAAAGTATGAAATAATTGTATGAAGACGTACAACTATTGCGTTTACAGCAATTTATTCCAGGCAATAAACATAAGGTATCTGTAGTATCATCATTACACCACGCTTTTTTCCCAAGGGGGTTTTCAGAGACTATAGAGCGCCATCTGCTACGATCGAAACACACTTCCTTGGCTTCATCCACAATCATAAATTTGTTAGTATATAGGTAAATTATGTCTAGATGTACATGTTTCATAAACAGATATTTTAAGTTTCATTCAAGGAATAATTAGGTTAAGATAACAATTTATTAACAATATTTTACATGTTTACAGAGAATGACAGACAGTTTTTGAAGAATGTGCTACGGTTAACAAAAACCTCGTTTAGTCCTATGTCTGCTTGTGGGTTATTCTTCGTAAACGTAATGCTTTTAATCAACATGCTGATATTACTTGGCGACTATGCTATTGTTTTGCTTCAATTGGATTTTCTGTAAAATTTAAGACAGTGAAAACAAGAAGACAAGAATTCTATTAATTGAATCTCCTATAAATTTACAGGCAACACGCTTAAGTATATATTGTTGTAAATCATATGTTTTTGAATTTAACGAGTATCTTACTGTAAATTAATTAAAAAAGCTTATGTTCTGTTTTTTTCAACGCTATATGAGAATGTTACCTTAGGTTGAAAAAAGGCTGGGCCTGAAATCGAACCTTGAGGAACTCTAAAGTAGTTTGCCCCTCACTTACCAAAGATCTACTTTCAGAGCTTTTAGTGCGGCTAGAAAGATTATTTATAATAAAAATGATTTAAGCCTACCAGCACAGTTGCCTGTAAACAAATAGGTTTTAAGAATTTTAGGTTATATATAACAACTAAATACGAGAATTTTTGTACTGCCTTTATTCAAGCCTTTATTATATTTTATTTTTTAATGGTATTTTTCAAGTTATAGTTAATATTTTACCTGATAATTCTTATTGATTCTTATTCTTCTATCGTCAAGCTTAATTCGTTGTAGACAATTTGTGCTTGTTAAATTATACTGTGAAAATGATATACATCTTTACAGAATATTATAGATCATTTTGTGAAATGTCTGCGTGCTACTTATTTTGCGTGGACGTGATGCTTTTAGTTAGAATGCTACTTTAGCTTAGCAAGTACACTGTCATTTTACTGCAATTTGTGTTTCTGGGAAAACAGGGAGATATAAAAGATTTGATTACGATTTGAATTATCTACAATTTTATTAAATCCATAAATTTTACTTGTTCTCTTTAGTATTAGTTTCAGATGTGAGTATAATTATTATTGTTTGTTTGCTTTTCAATATCACTAAAATAAATATTATACATGAATTGAAGAAGTGCATCAGAAGTTTTATTTTAAACTCCTTTTTCAATGTGGCATTGCATTTCAACGTAGTAGCCGAATTCGACATATCATATTGGCAAATTAACCTGGAAAATCGGTCCATCCGTTTTTGATATTATTTGTTAATTTATTTTTAAGTGTTCAAAGGATACCGATATTGTTTTATGGAATTGTGTAGAATATGGATGGAAATACACCATTGTGGCAAAAGTAATTGTATGAGTTTGGCGAAGGTATTTGATCAAATTAATCAGTCGATTCTCTGGATGAAAAATTTTAATTTTATTAATATTTATAATTTCATTCTGTTTTACCAAAGATTCTATGTAAATGCAAATTGCAATAGAACAATTTTATAAGTCATAACCAAACTTAAAAGATTCATGGGTAATTTTCCGTCAATCTTAAAACACCCACAAGCGTTCATTTTCTTGAAATGTGTCTGTTTCAATATTAGCACTTACTTAAATAAATTTGAGTCGTTCTCTGTAAAATATAACAAAATTATTAGAAACAAACACCTTTTTTACTAGTAAAATTTTAAAAAGAAACTAGCTGACCCGGCAAACGTTGTTTTGCTATCCAATACAAACAAATAATTTGCAATAAAATAATATTGCGACCATAAATTGAAATGTAAGCTATCCTATCTCTCAATTTCGACCAGACTGCTCACGGTGTGCCAATTTAATTGAAAATCGGTTAAGTAGTTTAGGAATCCATCGCGGACAAACGTCGTGACAGGAGATTTATCTAATATATAAAATTCACGTGTCACAGTGTTAGTTACCGTACTCCTCCGAAACGGCTTGACCGATTCTTCTCAAATTTTGCATACATATTCAGTAGGTCTGAGAATCGGCCAACATCTATTTTTCAAACCTTTTTTTGTTAAATTTAGTATGGCAAAACAACGTTTGCCGGGACAGCTAGTATTTAATATAAAGATATCAAGAATCCGTGCTAGCTCATCTTTAGCAGTCTTTAAAAGAAGAACAAAAGATCATTTCTTATCGCTATTGTAATATTAATTATAATTATATGTATGTAGTATAATACTATATTTATTATTATACATATATTTATTTGAATATTGTACGTAATTATTAGTATGTATTATTTTATTATTAACTTATTAGGTAGATATTAAAAATTGTTGTATTTCATCCTGTTGATACCAAGGGTCGTTAATCATTTCTTCTGCTCTCAACACAGCAACTAACATACAGACAATAAACACTGAGTAATAAAATGTAACACCATTGTTAAGTTTTATTGGTTTATACCATAATTTCATAACATGACAAAAGTAATTAATTTTGTTAACGACTAGACTCGGTACTTTGTACCCATTAAATTTGTTGAAACTAAATATTACTATGAAGTAACAAAGCAATATCTTGCTAGAAGATAATATTTCGTCTTGCTTGTCTGTATGTTCACTACTAATTAAAAATCCTGTTTAGCCACTATAATGATTTACACACAAAAATATGGACTTCGTACTCGGCTGTATTGAACTTTTCACACAGTATTTCTTACGTATCTATGCTTCTACCTATTGGAAATACCTAAATTAAAGCTGTAGTCCCCTCTTAAACTCATAATTTGTATTACACACCAAGATAATTAAGATCTGCTGAGTACTAGTGTGGTGACGGATTAAGAATACAAGTGTCACCACCCCATCTCCTCCCAAGGGTGCTGTAAAAGTCAGCTAAGGGATATTTCACACAGATAACACCCACAAGTTTAAAGCATTCAAACTTTATACTTACTTACTTTAAAAGTTTACTTTCTACTTTGAAATTTACTTTTCGTTCAATTAACAAGTAACAGTCGTACTTAGTACAAGTTGCAGTGTCCGTGTGGTGACGGATTAAGAATACGAGTGTCACCACCCCTTCTCCTCCCAAGGATTTTTAAAATCGGTTCAATACTTTCGGAGCCTATTAATTTTAAACAAACAAACAATCAGTAATCTTTCCTCGTCATGATATTAAAGTACATAGAAGTATAGATTGATGAATTAAGTACATTTGTAAGGAATAATAAAAAAGGATATAATTATATCTGCTTTTAGTTTATGGTTATTATATGTACCTATAGTTTGTTTTCTAAATTCCACACGTACGAAGTCGCGGGCGCAGCTAATATCGTTATATTTTGAATAATTCACATGGTATCTTTACGAATTATTGTTTATATGTTAATCTGATGTGTAAGCTATATTATAGGAAAGTTTCATGAAAATCCATCCAGTAGTCTTTACGTGAAAGAACAACAAACTACCTTACATTCATACATCCAACATTAACTGAACATCCATATATTGGAGTATGGATAGAAGACCGTGGAAACGTTCGCGTTGCTCAGCAAACAGTATAAGTATTTTATTTTATCGCGCCTAATTCTTTTTTCGTCACACTTCGTAACGGGCCGTGCAGCAGAAATCTTAATATTTTAATTTCGCCATAACTTCAAAACCACACGTCCAAATTTAATCATTCAAAGACCAAATATTATCTACATAAACTGTGCTTAGTGATAATGAGTAAGTGAGTAATTTATTTTGATGAGGAATAATAGCATGAGTAAGATAAATGCATTTAAATGTAGTCTAAAAAAAATTCAAGATTTTTTAATAAAAAAATGGTTCTTGTGCCTCACTCGACATAGATAGATACTCGTACCTATCTATGTCGAGCGACACACTATACAGTGTGTCTCAGACTTTTTTGTAGATATTTATTAGATCTACAATTAATTAGCACATTTTATGATTCTATCTTTTATAGTTTAGGCAGCGTACGCAAAATAAGTAACTTTTCAGGTTGATTTTTGTCCGAAAACCCCAAATATTAAATTTAAATTTTTTCCAAAATAAAATCTAGCCTATATTAATTGCAGATAATGTAGCTTTCAAATGGTAAAAGAATTTTTAAAAACGGTCTAGTAGATTTTGAGCCTATTCATTACAACCAAACAAACAAAGTTTTCCTCAATAAATCAAATTATGGTGGAAAAAGTGACTGCCGCAAGTGGGACTTGAACCCACGACCTCGGAATACCGTTCCGAAGCTCTTCCATCTGAGGTTATTGCCGTCGTGCCTGCAACATTCAAATTAACCACCACATTTGTAATTTGATTTAAAAAGCATAGCATGTCAATTGCAAAATTAATAAATTACTTTAGTAAAGTTTTCCTCTTTATAATATTAATAGGTATACATTATGTTGACATACATAAAAACATGTGTAAGACTGACATCGAAGTGATATTTTGCCCCTATGTTACTCATCTCCACAAAATAAGTAACATTTTCATGGGGCATGGTATACGTTTTTATAATCAACCCCCTAATGATGTTGGAGAATTAAATAAATCTAAGTTAAGAAAATTTATAAAATCTAATTTATGTAAGATGCTGTAAAATTTTAGACTATGTTAATGACAATATAGCTCAGGAGTTAATTGTTCCGGAGCAACACATACATATTGTAATTTGTTTATGTTGTATAGATTAGCATTGTAAGGACTATTGTATTGATTATTAAAAAAGCAATATGACCAAAGATAACGATACGATCTCTGCTGAATTTCTTACGCTGGTTCTTCTCAGCGGATTGAATGTCCGGAACCGGTGCTAAGGAAAAAAAATTGGACATGTTTTGACATAATTAAATGATTTTCCATTTCATTCTCACCAGTTTGCCATAACACGCCAGAAAAATTAAAACTTAATCAACATACATACATTCATACAGTAATGTAATTAGTGATTATTTTGAAAGATCTTGAATAGATTACGTATATTTTTATCTTCAACGTAATCACAATTAACTAATCATTCATTGTTATTCGTTCAAATTCAATTTGTAACTACGATTTCAAAGACGAATTTGTTTAATTGGAAATTATTAAAGTCATGTTACTTTCACAAGGGTCTGATGCAACCAAAAACTTTAAAACTAGAAAAATATTAAATAATTGGGTGGATAAAGATGTACAATCAATGTTGCGACCATTAAATATAGTCCAAAAGTCACTACTAAGCTCAAAATATTCCATAGATAACAATTTGGTTAAGGCAAATCGCCGAATATTAAATATTGTATCTTTCTTTGGAACCTTACTAAATATTTCTGTGTATGGTTACCGTTTGCTTCTTGTTAATGTTACAGAAATTCATGACATGAGAATTACAGCCTTCAAATTTGCTTATTTCTTTGATATTTTCTTTTACTGCGTTGGTTTTCTTCTTAACTTCTTCAACAATATTAGTTTTGTTAAAAGAAATATAAAATTTGTTTTAACTTTTCAAAGTGTTCATAGAATGTTGAATGATAAAAAAAGGTTCCGACATTTTACAGTTCTGAATTGGTTTAGTGCTATTAGTATTATTTTCCTTTACGGTATTTTTTTTATGGGGAATATTTGTTGTTTGAGAGTTACTATTGATTTCCCAATAGCTATAGTGATATTGATTATATTTGATGTTGAAATTACCTGTGCCGTGAGGTTTATCTTATTATTAGAATTTAAAATCACTTTGTGGAATAAAGAGCTATTAAGAAATAAGAACGAAAAATTGTACCTGCAAAAAATGTACAAGACGTACACTGAGATATTAGAGTGTTTTAATATTTATAAAATTATATTTAATTTTCCAGTAAGTTCATTTGGACAAAAATAACATTTTGCAGCTTTTACTTTTAGAAACTTTACCTGCCCCTCTGGAATTAGAACCAGAATGAAAGGCATCTGTTTCTTGATATGAAATGTTTCAATACATTAATGTCCCTTTCTATTTTACAATTAGAACCCTTATTTAAAATTACTAATTTCGTGTTCCAGGTATTGTTTTATGTAATAGAACTATTTATACATTCGTTATTGTATTTGGAAATGCTGATCCAGGTGTTTAAAGGAAAACATGACGATAATATATACGAACAGGTAAGTCTAAAATATATTAGGTAAAATTCCTAGCATATTAAATTACGTAACCCAAATAAGTGACTTACGATATTTTTTATTTTCTTGATTCGTACTCGGCAGCCCCGTGTATGGTGATATTTTTAATGATTAAGTTGTTTAATTTTGTTATTGTAAAAAGAGTTAATGCCCTTTGAATTTCAAAAAGTGTAAAATATATAGGTGACATTTTTGAAATGCCAGGAAAAATCTCTCTGAGATTTTGTGTGAATAAAGGAGATGCTCATGTTAATTCATTGAGGTACATACGGGCGTGCGACAGGGCTGTTTGCTGTCCTCTTTGCTGTCCTCTTTGCTGTTTTTTGTTGTTTTTGACTGGATTATGTATGGAACACACCATAACAAGTGACGCGACATAGAATGGGGTCTGACCAATTTCCTAGAAGACTTATAATATACTGATGATCTGTGCCTGTTGAGACATACGCGTCGAGATATGCAATCCAAGTTGGACGGCCTGTGCAAGAAGCACGCATTTCAGTTCTTAAAATAAATACCCGGAAGACCCAAGAGATGCGATTTGGAGTAAGATACCGCAAATGGATTGGAGCACGTCCACAAATTCACATCCGGGGTATGTGAATTTGTGGACGCGCTCCAATCCATTTGCGGTATCTTACTCCAAATATAAAAAGTGACCAAAATCACTGTGGATTCACTCTGCCCCATTTAGGGGCCGTAGGATATTAGTAGCATTGTCAGTTCTTTTTTCTGAAGTCTGCAATCCAACCGCTAATAGTCTGAACACTATTCTTATAGAATGCCATAAAATGTCTCTGTTTATTTGGCTATATTATTTGCAGATATCCTTGACCTTTTTGGTTTTCCTTTGGGTATTGAAGACTTTCATTATGCTGACAACGGTATGCTGGAGCTGTGACAGATTTTATTTCGCTATACTCAGATCTCAAGATGCATGTGCGCAGGTTTTAGGTTCAGATGTTTCAGGTATAGTAAACTGTAACATTTTTATTTCAATTTATTAACATAAATTCAAAAATAGATAGATATAGTTGATATTAATGAAATATTTGACATGGAATACCAAACGATAATACTCGATAAACTAACACTCGTTCAGACGTTGATTTTTCCCATAATCGACTATGCGACGCGCAATTCCGCACAGTACCTACTCGATTCCCTGGATAGACTGCAACGACGCGCAATTCCGCACAGTACCTACTCGATGCCCTGGATAGACTGCAACGACGCGCAATCCGCATTATCAACGATCCTGAGATTTCCAGTAACTTGGAATCCTTACAAATGCGCCGTGATATTGCGGCGCTCAGCGCTTTCTACAGACTCTACCATGGCGAGTGTTCTGAGGAGTTGTTTTCCCTCATTCCCCCTTCACCCTTTCTAAACCGTACTACGCGTGCAGGCCTTGGATGCCATCGTTTTACTGTGGATACCATACCATCCCGAACAAAAAAATTCGCGAACTCATTTATTTGTAACAGGTGTTACAAATAAATGAGTTCGCGAATTTTTTTAGGCAGCGTATTCCATTTCTTGGAGGTCCAAGAAATGGAATACGCTGCCTGCACATGTCTTTCCCTCTTCTTATGATATGGGGTCTTTCAAGCGAGGCGTGAAGAGGCATCTTATGGGTGGGCAAGGTGGGGGCGGCTGGTGCTCTGACAATGTACCAGCCGTCCCTGCATATGGATTGCACTCTCACTTAACATCAGGTGAAGTGTAGTCATTTGCCAACCCCAACGATAAAAAAAAAAAAAAAAAAAAAAAAAAAATGGTGATGTGTGCTATCTCGACCTGTAGGGTTACTCTTGAAAACAATCGCAATACCACTATAATTCCAATTCTCTAACGCAATTTCTATTTCAATACGGAGCTGTCAAAAGGCGTCAAGAGTACGGTTTTGGCGACATTGACATACATTGATGTTTAGTTCACTCAATATCCGCTCAGTATTAACACAATATGGCGCTAGTGTTGTGTTCAAGAGTACGAAACGTGATGAAACGTCATAATCTCAATGCTAATGGATCGGAATTATTTTCAAGAGTAACCCTACTGAATGCAGATCTGCTCAACAAACTTGACCAATAATTGCATTTGGTTCATTCATAACCTCCGTAAATATGATCACGTATCCGCTTTTCGTTCGCGGTTAAATTGGCTCCGCATCAGACAACGCCGCAGTTTACCTACATGCAGTTTGCATGCTTTACACTGTACTAAATTCCCCTCACGCCCCTAATTATTTGACTACTTATTTCCAAAATCGTTCAGAATTAAATCTCAGAAACCTTCGCTCTTCAAACGACATTCTTCTTTCTTGCCCTAGGCATTTTCATAATTCAGTCAGCATTCTTTCATAATTCAGTCTATTCTCTTCTGAAACGCACTCCCTCGTGAGGTCAGGATGTCTACCACTCGCAGTCTTTTTAAACGCAGAGTTCGACGTATCTATCTTAAACTTTCGGCAGAAACCTAGTAGCTTTTCTCACACTACTTTAATTTTATATAAATATGTATTATGTATATGTATTATGTGTATGTTTCTGTGTTTGTATGATTATGTGTGTTATTATATTGTGTATTTTTATGTAATGTTTATTGTTTGTAGGCTGTAGGTATATTTTTGTTGTAGATTTAATTACTATCAATTAATTAATAGCACCTACCAGTAGCACTTTCTGCACCTACCAATGGTTGCCTGGTAGAAAATGCCCTAGGCATTAAGTCCGCCATTGTACAACTTAATTGTTGTGCATAAAGTTTAATAAATAAATAAATAAATAATATATATTGTGATAATAACGGTAGGTACGTAACCATCCGTGTGCAAGTTTAACTCATAATTGACTGTTTTATTTAAATGCGTTTATCATGAGTTAATTAATTCATTAGTTTTAGTATTAATTTATGTAACAGAAACTTTGAAAGTGAATTTCACCCACTTGCTGTAAGTCATTTAAGTCGGATTGATCAAAAATTTTGCATACATACCTATTATGTAGCGATGACAATACAATAATTTAAAAAATATTTATGATTTTCAACCGAGTTTTTAGTTTTTGAAAGTCAAGGGGAATCTTAAATATTCCTAACTTTGGCAAACTTTTTATTATGAACATTAATGAAAGAAACCACAACTAACAGAAACCACAGTCCTTGTCTTTATGCGAATGATCTTGGTTATGGTGTACCTCCTTATATAATATTTTATATTGTTTCGCAGATAGTAAACGTAAATTGTGCAAAAATATTCAACGTATCTACCGAGCAACATTCGAAAAGATGTCAGCGTTTGGTTTTTTTTACATCGACACTCAGTTGTCCCTGACGATGTTGGAATTAATCACTGAATATTTTGTTGTTTTATTACAATACGCAATTCTCTAATACTATTTAATGCACTTACTTAGTTTTGAAATATGAATCTTAATTACTATAACCGTGCCGAATGTTTAAAAAGAACATGTTGTATTTTTAATTTTATAACACCTCACCTGATCCGATCAAAAAGGTCATCAAATATCTTTACCTAAAATATAAAATCAAAGGTACCCTACACGATTCGAAGCAAACTTTCCTTAAGTGAAGTTCATCCCAATTCTACAAATTGCTTAATCATAGAAGATTACATTTGTGATGATTATAATAGTATTAGATGTGTGTCGTAGAGCCCTGAATCTTGTTTGAATACAGATATAACGATAAATTAAATAAATTATACAAGAAGTAATATATTAAAGAGGAGGTGCTTACTTAAAGCAATTATTTTAAAATTGTTTACAAAATGTTTTTATTGAGTCGTTGATATAAACTCGATAACATTACTTCTATACATACATATTTAAATGAGAAGCATTCCACTATGAAAGAATATTCAAAATGTACTAACGATAAATTAAATAAATTATACAAGAAGTAATATATTAAAGAGGAGGTGCTTACTTAAAGCAATTATTTTAAAATTGTTTACAAAATGTTTTTATTGAGTCGTTGATATAAACTCGATAACATTACTTCTATACATACATATTTAAATGAGAAGCATTCCACTATGAAAGAATATTCAAAATGTACTAATACATACGAGTACAACAATGTAGGTGCCCAGTCAGTAACAAGTAAATGGGTTGATAAAGACGTTCAAGCAATATTCCAACCTTTGAATATAATGGAAACTTTATTGTTGAATCCTAAATATTGTATAAGAGATAATTATGTAAAACCTAACGGTCGGTTAGCAAATCTTATATCATTTTGTGGAGTCGTAATCAAGATGATCGCTTACATACATCGTCTAGTTAATATTTATAATAAAAACATCCAAAAATGTCTTAAGATAGTGTGTAGCATGTATTACTTTGATATTTTGTTTTACTTTTTTGGATTTAGCTTGATTTTTATTACTAACGTTATTGACACCAGAATGAATGTAAAATTTATTTTGACTTTTCAAAATGTTCATAGAATGATTAACGATCGAAAAAAGATCAAATTCTTTACAATTATGAACTGGGTTAGCTTCTTCAGTATTTTTAGTGTGTATACTCTCGTTTGCTTGATAAATAGTGTATTCAGGGGAGCAACCGTTGAAAGTGCGTTTACTGTTATTGTTTTAATCAGCTTTGATGCTAATGCTATCTGTGCAGTAAGATATATTCAGCTGCTAGAAATTACTATGAACTTATGGAATAAACAACTCTTGAAAAATAAGAGAAACAAATTTCACTCCAGAATAATGTATGAAACGTATGTTAATATATTGAAATGTTATAATATTTATGAAGACATCTTTAAATATTCGGTTAGTTCTCATTGTAGATATTTTTGTATTAAATGCAAATATAGTATTGCAATTACCTAGAAAGAAGCCTATCTAACTGTTTACTTTATTGTTTCAGGTGTTATATTATGTAGTACAACTATTTCTGTACTCATTATTTTATTTGCAAATTGTAATTGATGTGCTTAAAGTAACATTAAGAGTTAATTTTTTAACACAGGTGAGCTTATTAAGACAGATTTGTACCGAAGAAAATAATTTTAAAGTCCAACTGATTTAGAAAAATGTAACGGTTACTTACAAGTTATTACATCTCTCTCTCTCTCTTTCTCCAGCCAGTTAACATCCCACTGTTGGATACAAGGCTCTTCCACTTTCAGAGGTATTATGGTCTGCTGTGACCAGGCATGTTGGCACAAGGTTTATTTTCGAGGTTTCCGTCTCTAACAGAGGATGTGATGTTTGTATAATATTCCCTAGCTAGCTTTTAACAGCACCCCGGGAAGAAACAAAAGTTAAATTTTAAATCATTTTTGCTGCTTTGTATATAATTAAATTAGAGTATATACAACTATTGTATTTTTCTAATTTTGTCACTTTAGGTAGCAATGGTTTTGTTAATGTTTTTGTGGTTAATGAAGACTTTTATTTTGCAATCAATATTGTGCTGGAACTGTGAAAAGTTTTATTTAGCTATGCATAGATCACAAGATGCTTGCGCACAGCTGTTCTTATCAAATGTATCAGGTAATTTACTAACATTCACAATCGATAAACGTTCTACAATATTAGACACGGGTCTTTGAGGATCATATTTTATATGGTCTAATAATCTAATATGGTCAATCAAGCATATTAAAACACAGTTTAGTTTTGAACTGTCTGCTTTTTTTTCTTTTTTTTTTCAGATCATATTATTTAGATTATATTTTTCTATCTCTTTTAACTTGTTGTATTTTGAATTAACAAAAACAGTAATATTCACTGTTTTTGTTAAATCGAAATAAGCCAAAATAACGATTAAATTCTTTTTAATATTTATTTCAGATGAGAATCGTAAATCATGCAAAAATATACAACGCATCTATCGAGCCATATTTAAAAAGATGGCCGCATGTGGTTTTTTCTATGTCGAAGCTCATTTGTCACTCGTCTTATTTGGCCTACTTACGAATTACTTTGTTGTTTTGTTACAATTCGCATTTCTGTGACGTAATTTGTATTATACATTTTTTGGTTCTAAATTCAAACAATTTTTTTGACGTTAAGCCAAAATTTTACAAAATTATTATAAATTTTTATTTTATTTAATAATTTTGATTTTTTATTTTTATTTTTGTATGTGGTTTATGTAATGGACTGCCGATCACGAGGTGGCGGGTTCGATTCCCGCTTGGGACAATCATTTGTGTGATATCCATAAATGTCATACAAATGTTTGTACTGCGTCTGGGTGTAATAGTAAACACCCAGACGTCTAGGCGACGCACCATATATTATTATATTTTAAGTACATAATCTTAAGTACCTAGTAGGTACTCAAGATTGTGTACTCATAACTTATCACTGTACTTAGAATACTATGGTTTTTAGCATATAAGGATACCGCCTATGTAATTTTTAATAAAAATAAATATTCATCCGAGAAAGGGACATTGCTGCTCGGACACTCGCCGCTACTGTACGCACGCCTTTTATTTTCCTCGCCCGATTCCATCATCTACAATTAAACTGGTCTTCGAGCCAAATCACACCACGGCAATATTCTACGGTCCACAACCAAACGAAATTTCAAGGATGAATCGTGGCAACATGATATTATCAAGCGCCTGGAAAACGCGGCTGAACAAGTACTCCGAGATACCGCCATAGAAGAAAAAAATTGTGCACACACAAGAAAAATGCAAACTACTTGTGCTGATGGTGTAAGCAGTGCACCGGTGTACAAATCCACTAAAAACTATTCTATTGCGAAGTCGGCAAAGTCTACTACGTCATCGTATGTAAGGCGCAAACAGCTGGAATTAGAAGCGGCCGAAGAGAAGGCAAAGATTCAGATGGAACATATTGAAAAGAAGTTACAATTGAAGCTGGCTATGGCCACATCAGAATGTCTAGAAGACGACACACGAGCATCTCAACGTTCGAGGGCAAGCGAGACACAACGCTTCGTCTATGTTCACGACTGCATTTTATATGCATAAAGATAAATAAATAAATAAATAAAAAATAATTTGATATTAATATTAATAGTTTACGAGAGCAAGTAATAACTGAACATTTAGTAGGGTTTAGGTCGAGATGGTTTTGAGGACAATAGGTGTCAAGACGTGCAAGGTCAGCTTGCACGCCGGAGACATCATCGTTGGACGATATAGTAGTAAATATCTTCATATCGTCTGCAAAACACAAAAGTCTGGAGTTTTGAATGCAGGTAACGATGTCATTTACGAATATGTTAAATAACAAAGGTCCCAACAAGGAACCCTGCGGTATTCCACTAGGCACAGTTAACCAACTCGATATGTAATTATTAATTACCACAGCTTGCGAACGATTATTGATATACGATGAGAACCATCGGAATAAATCTCCTGATATTCCCATTGCAAGGAGTTTCTGTAGTAAAATATTGTGACTAATTCGATCGAAAGCTTTGCTATAGTCGGTGTACACCACATCGACCTGCATCCCTCCATCCATGGCTTTCGTCAAGAATTCGTTGAACAAGATTAAATTAGTAACTGTCGAGCGGCCTTTCAGAAAGCCATGTTGTGACTGGTTAAGGCTACATCGAAGCGCAGAATAAACCTGATCACGAACAATTCTTTCAAGAACTTTCGAGATCACGCAGATTTTCGAAATCGGCCTATAGTTCGTTAATTCTGCCCTGGAGCCTTTCTTATGAACTGGGGTGATATATGCCGATTTCCAAATACTGGGTATGGTCCCCGTTGCTATTGATTTCCTAAACAAGAGACAAATTGGATAGGCAATACTTTCAGCACAACCTATTAAAAACCGGGGATGAATATTGTCTGATCCCGCCGACTTCCCAGGATCAAGACTCAGTAACCTGTGGCATATTTATGTAAATCAGTAACCTGTGGCATATTTATGTCCAAATTGTCTATATTTACAACTTCGGAACGTAAGGATAAGTATAGAAGAGGCGAATCGATGGTAGAATCTGAGCTAGATAAATTAAAAGCTGAGAAAAAATAGCTGGCGAACGCGTTGCAAATATCAGCCCCTAACGAAATAGTATTATTATTGTATTTAATGTTACACGGTATAGCGTTACTTTTCTTCCTGGACTTAATGTATGACCAAAAGTTTGCGGGGTTTTTTACAATAGATGCTTCAATAGATCTAAGATAGTTTTCGTAGCACTGTTGCTCTAGTAACCTAGCCCTATCACGCAATAGTTTGAAGGTTTCCCAGTCCGACCTGTTATTATATATTTTAAATTTAGACAGAAATTAAAATTTTTCTGTAAGTAATTTTTTTAGTGGTGGTGAGTACCATTTAGGGTACACGCCATGTCGAATTAATTTAGAGGGAATAAACTTATAGATCAATTCATTAACAGTGCTATAAAATAGACTGGACGCTTCTTCCATTGTTTTATTAGAAAACTCGTGATTCCAATTAATTTTGGATAGTTCGTCATTAATTTTTGCAAAATCACCCCTACCAAATTGAAATTTTGTATAAGACTGGCAACCCAGACTTGGTAGGTTAATGGAATCTATTTGTATGCAAAGTGCACCATGAGCTACGTCGACAGGTACCAACGGTTCATTACATCCAGACACAGACACCGTTTCATTAGACAACACCAAATCTAAGATCTTGCCTTGGTTATTTGGTACACCATTATATTGACGAGATTTAAAGACAAGAGGTCGTCCACAAAATTCCGTTGATCCGGCGCAACCATATTTGATGGTGTAAAGTTTGGCTCGTTATCGCGTGTCCAACTAATATTGCTCATGTTAAAATCTCCCACGATTGTAACACTGTCCGCACTATTCAAGAAAACTAAATTAAACTAAATTATTTGATATATTTTTCGGAAAAATTATTTCATTGTGAAAATTTTACCTACCTATTTTTTTCATAAATGGGTTGTATGAATGATACATAATGCCTAGAAAAAATTTGGACAGTGACTATAAAATCACACTGTATATTTAATTGAGGGAATTCATTTAACGAATTCAATATCATCCCCACGCACTGCCAATATAAGGCGGTGCAACGGTCAGTCACTCTTCGATTCTCGCAGTTGTCGACGTGATCTGTGTGTGCTTATTATTTTCAATTATTTAGTGATAGTGGTATTTAGTAATTTAAAGCCTGTAAGTACTTCCTGTTAAACGTGTATATGTGATTGGTGTCTTATTTCAATATAAAGGGTAACTAATGTATAAGTTAAACAAATCAGATTATAGTTGGTTTTCTTATTTTTGTTATTAAATTAGTGAGTAGTTGTGATAATTGTTTTTTTTAAATAATATTTGGTTTAAGATCCTAAATACATTTTATTTTCCTTTTTAACACGCTTATACATATTCGGTATGTATCTATCAATGTATTAATCTATGTAACGGAATCTTTGAAAGTGATTTTCACCCACTTGCAGTAGTCGGCTTGATCTGAAATTTTGCACACTTAACAAGGACCGATGACAATGCAATAATTATAAAAAATATTCAAGATTTATAAGCGCGTTCTTTTGTTTTTTGAACTAAATAGATTGTTTACTTTTTGTTTTTTATTTCTATTCGTAACATTTTTATTTCACTCTTATGTTTTTTAATTGTTGCAGATGAGAAATGTAAATTGTGCAAAAATATACAACGCATGTATCGAGCAATATTTAATAAGCTGACCGCCTGTGGATTCTTCATCGTCGAAGCTCATTTGTCATTGATTGTATTGGGGTTACTCACTAATTATTTTGTTGTTTTGCTACAATTTGCATTTTTGTAAGGTTTTTCATGGCATCTCTATCTACCCGTACTAAGATATCGCTCTTTCTTTGAGACAGTGAGCAATACGTATGACGTTATTTATACACGTTAGATATTCAACCAGTGCTACATCTTTATTAAAACTCTAAGTTAAGAATGCCTGGACTTTGGTTAGACTTTAGGCGCGCATAAGGTTACGTAAACCTAATATATATGTGTAATGTATATGTCAGTGGATGTCTCAGTAAGATAGAACTGGATACGAAAGGCGTAGTTATTAATATAGCAGAAGCTTTGAAAATGATTTTCACCTACTAGTCGAATTGATCTGACGTTTTGCACAATAACTAAGAATTGATAACAATGCAATAATTATAAAAATAAATTGCAGCAGTTTTGAGTGTGTTTCTTTTGGTTTTAGGGTTTCGTACAAACCCGTATAGGATCACTCCGGTGTCTGTCTTTCTGTCCGTCTGTCAAACTTTTTTTACTCAGCAACGGCTGAAGGTATCAACTTGAAACTCATACCAAATGTAGATCTACGCGATCCCTTACTGCAAAAAATATAATCAACCTAGTTTGTCTAAGCAATAAGAAAATATTAAAAAAAATGAGGAGCACAGTAGCTTCATTTGACTAGTTTTCGCCGCAATTCAGGAATCAAAATTCAGGGCCTACTACCGTTACTCTAGAGACTTGAAATTTGGCTCAGAGTAAGACTAGATACTGGTGATATTGGAAAAAATCCGAAAACTTTGAATTTGTTATCACATTACACGAAATTTATATTTTTTTTTAACGTAAAAATCGCAACATTATCGCAATCGCTATTTTATCATAAATACCAAAAACAATAGACAGATGTAAGCATCAGTAAATAAGGATTATTAATCTTATTTTAGTTTATGGTATGTAGATTCTTGCATAAATAAAATAAATAAATAATTATAAATACATAAGTTGATAAAAAATTGCTATGCAATAGCTTTACCGCGGCAGTCCCCGAGTGCCACACATCCTTTTTTTTAATTATTTTCCAATAAATTGCCAGAAAACAGTAAAGGCTTTATTTTTTTTTACAACCTATAAATATTGCACACTTAACAAGGACCGATGACAATGCAATAATTATAAAAAATATTCAAGATTTATAAGCGCGTTCTTTTGTTTTTTGAACTAAATAGATTGTTTACTTTTTGTTTTTTATTTCTATTCGTAACATTTTTATTTCACTCTTATGTTTTTTAATTGTTGCAGATGAGAAATGTAAATTGTGCAAAAATATACAACGCATGTATCGAGCAATATTTAATAAGCTGACCGCCTGTGGATTCTTCATCGTCGAAGCTCATTTGTCATTGATTGTATTGGGGTTACTCACTAATTATTTTGTTGTTTTGCTACAATTTGCATTTTTGTAAGGTTTTTCATGGCATCTCTATCTACCCGTACTAAGATATCGCTCTTTCTTTGAGACAGTGAGCAATACGTATGACGTTATTTATACACGTTAGATATTCAACCAGTGCTACATCTTTATTAAAACTCTAAGTTAAGAATGCCTGGACTTTGGTTAGACTTTAGGCGCGCATAAGGTTACGTAAACCTAATATATATGTGTAATGTATATGTCAGTGGATGTCTCAGTAAGATAGAACTGGATACGAAAGGCGTAGTTATTAATATAGCAGAAGCTTTGAAAATGATTTTCACCTACTAGTCGAATTGATCTGACGTTTTGCACAATAACTAAGAATTGATAACAATGCAATAATTATAAAAATAAATTGCAGCAGTTTTGAGTGTGTTTCTTTTGGTTTTAGGGTTTCGTACAAACCCGTATAGGATCACTCCGGTGTCTGTCTTTCTGTCCGTCTGTCAAACTTTTTTTACTCAGCAACGGCTGAAGGTATCAACTTGAAACTCATACCAAATGTAGATCTACGCGATCCCTTACTGCAAAAAATATAATCAACCTAGTTTGTCTAAGCAATAAGAAAATATTAAAAAAAATGAGGAGCACAGTAGCTTCATTTGACTAGTTTTCGCCGCAATTCAGGAATCAAAATTCAGGGCCTACTACCGTTACTCTAGAGACTTGAAATTTGGCTCAGAGTAAGACTAGATACTGGTGATATTGGAAAAAATCCGAAAACTTTGAATTTGTTATCACATTACACGAAATTTATATTTTTTTTTAACGTAAAAATCGCAACATTATCGCAATCGCTATTTTATCATAAATACCAAAAACAATAGACAGATGTAAGCATCAGTAAATAAGGATTATTAATCTTATTTTAGTTTATGGTATGTAGATTCTTGCATAAATAAAATAAATAAATAATTATAAATACATAAGTTGATAAAAAATTGCTATGCAATAGCTTTACCGCGGCAGTCCCCGAGTGCCACACATCCTTTTTTTTAATTATTTTCCAATAAATTGCCAGAAAACAGTAAAGGCTTTATTTTTTTTTACAACCTATAAATATTGCATTGTCGGGTACGGTGTCAAGACATTCCGGTTTAGGATCGAATTTTTTATTTTTTATAAATCGTCAGAGTGTATCCAGCACTTGCTGGGTGGAATAAATAATAAAATATTTAAGATCTCCAACGATCTGTCCACTGCTAAACATAATGGTAGGGGAGCCCACGATGCTAAATGAGGATTTACTCGATCGTCAGACCTATTGAGTTGCAAATGTTATGTGATATATACCTTTTCATAGGTGGGGGAAGCGGCTATAGATTTTAAAATATGTAATTTTTATATATGTACGAATTGTTATTATTTCGGCTTGCGAAAATCGTCGGATTATATATTTTTCGTTGTCCTTGAACTATTTCCTTCAAAATAAAAAAATTTTTGCTACGCTCGAGAATATCGAGATGAGGTTTTTCTTTACAACTTTGCTGCCCTCCCCTTTCTTTACGTCACTCTCAAATTGTCAGATTAGTGGAAGATACGCTTTTTAGGATGTAATTAACTCACCTTACCTTAATCTGACCCGCTCGAGAATTTCTGATGGTCAATTTTTTTTACTCCTGTATCCTTCACGCGTGGCCTTATATATGGAGCTCGTGTTTGGTGGAGGTACTTAACCGGGTACAAGGTATCCCCCTGTATATTAATCTGTCGCCCTTTAGTAAATCCCGAAATCCCCTCTTGGGCTCCCGTATTATAAAGCTCTCTAGAAAAAATGATGTATTTGTAGAGAGCTTTTTACAGTCAGTCTTTTTCTGTTTGCATCTTGCAACATTTCTCGACCCCAGTTGAATCATTGTATTCCATTGGTTATAAGTTCTCCGAACTATGTGTCTTACCCAGTGCCACAGTGATCTTTCCAACTATGAAGAATATATCATTATCCCTATGAATCTTCGTATATTGAGTTTAATCTCTCAGATGAACTTCAATTAAAGCCCTGTAAATAGTGCCCTGTAATAAAAATGTAAATACGTGAGTTTGAGGTTTCTAATGAGATCTACGTTTAAAGACTACGTTTTTTTTACATTAATTTATTAATATTTATTAATAATTTAGTTTATTACGTTTTTTTTTCATAGACCTAATGTTCGACAACATTAACAATCATATTTCTAACAGTAACCGATTCTAGGACGATACAAACATTGAATGTAAGTTTGCTCTCATCCATGTTCAACCTTACCTGTTAAAAATAGCTTTTACGATTTTGTAAAACTGTCCGTGTGATAACGGACTAAGAATACAAGTATCAACACCACATTTCTTTCTCAGAACTTCCTTTGTGAGAGACGGAATACTCGAAAATAAGCCATATGCCAATACGCCTGGCCAGCGCGGCATAGAAACATATATCACCCTCCTGAAGTGGGGGAGGCCCATGCCCAATAGTGGGACTTAATGGGTTGGAGAGGGAAAGAGGGAGAGTCAACAAAACACTTAATTTCCTTTATGTATAATTTCAAACATATTACCTGCCTGTCTAATACTTTGATTAATGTGTTGTAATATTGGACTGTTGGTGATGGACTAAATTAATTATTTTTATGTCGTTGACGTGGAATTATCTACAATATAAAGTAATAGAATTGTTCATACAAAATGGTACTCTCCACTTGTATACGCACCTTCATTTGATCCACAAATATAAGTACCTACTGGCATTATGTCATTTTTAAAGTGGGTTAGTACGTACAAGAAAAGTGTCAATTTAGTTTCTGATAAATGGGTGGATACAGATATACGATTATTATTTCAACCTTTAAACTTACTGCATACTTTATCATTGTGTTCCAAGTATTATATCAGCGATAATATTGTGAAACCCAACAGCCTATTATCAAATTTCATATAATTTTTCGCGGTCATATTTAAGTCTATAGTTTTTATTTATCTTTTGATATCCGATGAAAATTCACAGAAATGTCCTAGAGCATCATGTTTGGTGTTATATTTGGACTTTGTCTTTTACTCCATTCGGTTTAGCGTCGACTATATCACTAATATTACAAGTGCCAACATGAATATAAAGTTTATTATGATTTTTCAAAATCTTCATAGAATGATAAACGATCAGAAAAAGTTCAAAGATTTTATAATAATCAATTGGATTAGCATCTTCATTATTATTGTAGTATACATATTTATTTTTGCGGTTTGTTGTATTCGTAAGCAATCATCGTTCGCAGAAATGTTCGCTGTTTGGATATTTGTAAGCTTTGACGCTGACATAATTTGCGCTTTAAGATACATTCAGTTATTGGTATTTAAAATTAATCTCTGGAATAACATCTTTTGAAAAATAAAAGTAATAAATTGTACTGCCAAAAAATGTATGAAATGTATGCTGATATATTGGAGTGTTATAACATTTGTAAACATGTTTTCAAATATTCAGTAAGTTGTTTTAATTCATTATTTTTATTAATACTGATAATATAGTTTATTAATAAATTGATTAAGTATTTGATTTTAGGTTTTATTTTACGTAGCAGAACTCGTAATATACTCAGTAATTGATATACAAATCGTAATTGATGTGTTTAAAACAACAATGGAAAACAATTTCTTAAAGCAGGTGAGCATAATAAAAAACTACTTTCTATTTTTAATTTTTTACAAATGTAATGATGTACATTTTGAGAAGTGTATTACCAACTTGATGTAAATGAAGTTTTGTTTATTGCTATTCACTTCACATTGTTTCTAGATTACTTTGCTATTCCTATTGATCACGTGGATGTTTAAGGCGTATATTATACAATCAATATTATGTTGGAGCTGTGAGGAGTTTTGTTTGGCTTTGTTTAGATCTCAAGATGCCTGCGCACAACTGTTATGTGTAAATACATCAGGTAATTTTCGATTAATTGCATTAAATACCAGTTAAAAATTAAGAAGAATTTAGGGTTATGATGACGTGTGTTGTCGGTTAGAGGATAAAATGAAATACGTCCGGACTTGAATGGCGTTTATTTGCGACTCAATATATTTGATATAATATTAGTTTATATAGGTAAGGAGAACAATCGTTTCTATATATTCCTAAAACTGCTGATAGTGTTGCATACAATGAATCCCTACACAATATATTTGTATACAATAAATTAGGCGTCGAGCAAACAATAGGACCATATATACTGTAATAAATATATTTGTTTATTATAACTTGGGTGGCTAGCACAATGGTCTCTTTAGATTCGTAGACCTGTTGACAAACGTCTACTTGCAAACAATGAATTCATACAATGTGTTCCTACAAGAAAAAGTTTAATAAAGATATTTAAACAGAAGTTGATAAAATCGTTTTTCTTTTACTCAATTTTCAGATGACAAACGTAGATTATGTAAAAACATACAGCGGCTCTATCGAGCGACATTTGGTAAAATGACTGCGTGTGGTTTTTTTAACGTCGATGCTCTGTTGTCGCTGATTCTATTGGGGATACTTACAAACAATTCTGTTATATTGTTACAATTCGCGTTTCTGTAGTCATCTTACGTTGATAATACTGAAAAATATTTTGACGTGACGAGTAATTATAAAATTATTTATTTAGAAATAGTAAATATTATTTCAAGTCTAGCACAACATGGTTGGTTAAATGAAACAGAGAAAAATGAAATAGTAAATAGGCTCAGGAAACATAAAGTGGGACTACTCACCGCTAATTGAACCCATCTTATGGAGGTCACAGGATGAAACGGGATGTCAAAATACAAATACCGTCAGGTCCAAATGCAGATTTGGCCCCGTCATGATTTACGCATCAATTGGATACTGTTGATTACAAGTGACTACGGTGTGAATATTGATTTGGTACTTTGGATTTTCGGATTTATCATTTCATAAAACTTATTGGTTCACTGTAGATCTTTATTTTTTTTACATTATAGGTTTCCTAGGTGATACGTAAAGAAATAATTTGTAAACAAATTCAATTATCGATGAATAATATATACGTAAGTCAATTATTTTTAAATTACTCTAACAGAATTGTCTACAAGATATTGTTAATAATATAATTGAATTTCTAATAGAAACTTTCAATCATTACTTCTGCATACACATCTTTTTCATACAAAAGAGTTATAATGTATAGAATTAAATATTTTAAGTGGGCAAATGTGGACAAGACTTTGGATTTTAAGTTTAAGGGCCTACATCAATATTATCGTCGACATTTACCTTATAACACAGCTAGTAGGTATAGAAAATGAAGAATTAGGGATATTTTTATTTGTTTACTCAAAATCTACTAAATATATTTTAATTCCGGTTTACATGTTTCTATATACAATAGTTACTTATGTTTTGAAAGTTATTTCATTAGTTAATACGCGATAATAAACCGACAAATGAAAAAAATAAAAAATAAGAGAGGTTATTTCGCTAAGATTTTCTATCAAGAAAACTTTTTTCAATCGCGTTTCTGAGTTTATGCGATCCTAGATTATATATTGAAAAAACATCTACTTAAAAATTAGAGCTTTAGCCATTCAATCTAAAGAAAAAATGAAAACTTCGTAGGTAGAAAATTGCACGAAGCTATTTTGGTATCCTCTTAAAACAAATAAATGGGTAGATAAAGATGTACAATCAATATTTAAACCGGTGCACGTAATGCAAGTTCTACTATTGAGTCCTAAATATTGTATCAAAGATAACTTTCTAAAAATTAACAGCGCCACCACTAATTTAATATCATTTCTTGCTGTGTTGGTTAAGATTATCCCTTTTGTGCACCGTGTGATAGATGATGCTGATAAACATAACACGCTAAAATATCTTAAGGTTGTCTTTGCTATGTATTACTTTGATGTATTTTTTTACTTTATCGGATTTATCTTAAATTTTATCATCAATATTATTGATGCCAAAAAGAATGTAAAATTTATTTTGACTTTTCAAAACATTCACAGAGTTCTAAATGACAGAAAAGACATGAAATATTTCGCAATTATTAACTGGATTTGCATCATTAGTGTTTCTACATGATCATGAGGTATCGGGTTCGATTCCCGGTCAGGACAATCATTTGTGTGATGTTTTTAATTGTCATACAAATGTTTGTACTGCCTCTGGGTGTTTCTTATATGTATTATAAGTATGTATTTACAAAAGAAAAGTAGTTTATTATATCCGTATTCTGGTACCCATAACACAAGCATAATAAGCTTAGCTTGGGACCAGAGGACGTTGTGTGAAATGTCTATGAATATTTATTATTATTATTATTCTACTTTGTGTGTTCTTGCTTGTGTCATTAACAGTATGTATAACAAGTATGCATCTGTCGATACTGTGCTCACAGTTATATTATTAGTATCCTTTGATTACAACATATTCTGTGCTTTGAGATATATGCAGTTATTAGTAATTAAAATTAATCGGTGGCATAAAGAGCTTCTAAAAAATACAAACAATAAAATGCACTGCAGAAGAATGTATGAAACATACATTAATATACTCAAATGTTACAATATTTATGAAGATATTTTTAAATACACAGTAAGTTTTCAATATATGTACATACAACATGTTTATAGGGTCCTAAACAACATTATGTTTAGGACACTACAAAAATGTAATTATTCTTACAATATATTTTATTGCAGATATTTATATTACATAGTAGAGTTAATAATATATTCCTTAATTTATTTTCAAATGGCAATCGACGTGTTTAAAACACCATTGGAGAATTGGTATTACATGCAAGTAAGTCAATAATTATGGTTTTAGTATAAAGGGTATTAAACAAAGAATACCTTCGTGATACAGGACTTTAAGATACGCCCA
The DNA here is from genome assembly GCA_916999025.1 of Orgyia antiqua. NCBI lineage: Eukaryota > Metazoa > Arthropoda > Insecta > Lepidoptera > Erebidae > Orgyia > Orgyia antiqua. The sequence continues at coordinate 29,948,853 of OU779871.1, forward strand.
TTGTTTATAATGTGCTTTTTCAATTGTAATATTATACTGAAAACTCTCCGTCGCTATAAAATAAATAACATTCTATGGCGCATAACAAGTACAATAAAAATTTGTACTTATCATGTGAGCATAGTTTCGTTTAAGTATATCTAGAACCTCTCTTATCTTATCTAATTTATATCCTATCCTCGTAAAAATTGGCTCTATAGGATATTACAATATTACGGGACACGCAATTTACTTCATTTTTGTATTTTTAGATTTCAATAGTTTCATTAATGCTCATGTGGCTGACGAAATCATTTATTCTTCAAGCAGCACTGTGTTGTAGCTCTGAAGTTTTTTATTTAGCTATGCTTAAATCTCAAGAGGTGTGCATTCAACTTTTATGCTCAAACGAATCAGGTAATTGTTTTCTTCGTTGTCAATATTATGCTGCTAAATTTATTTGCAATCTTATAATCTGTATCAACAGTAACGAAACATTGTGTAAATTAAATTCTCGTGCCTCCTTAGACACGCGTTTATAATCCGCAATAAAGTTATCAATCAAAGAACTAAAGTACTTGTGTCGGTAGGCGGAGGTCCGTTGTTAGCTTGGCGTGAAACAAAGAGGGTTATCTACAACAATTGACTGCAGTGGGTTGTTTTGGCTGATTGATTTAAACGTGTAATGTTACTTTATTTTCCTTTTTTACTATTTGTTTTTTATTTCTATTCGTAACATTTTTATTTCACTGTTATGTTTTTTAATTGTTGCAGATGAGAAACGTAAATTGTGCAAAAATATACAACGCATATTGTATCGAGCAATAGTTAATAAGCTGACCGCCTGTGGATTCTTCATCGTCGAAGCTCATTTGTCATTGATTTTATTGGGGTTACTCACTAATTATTTTGTTGTTTTGCTACAATTTGCATTATTGTAAGGTTTTTTTATGGCCTCTCTATCTACCCGTACTAAGATCTCGCTCCTTCTTTGAGACAGTGAGCAATACGTATGACTAATTTATACACGTTAGATATTCAACCAGTGTTACATCTTTATTAAAACTCTAAGTTAAGAATGCCTGGACTTTGGGGTTACGTCAACCTTCTCCCGTTAATTATATGTCAGTGGATGTCTCAGTAAGATAGAACTGGATACGAAAGTCATAATTATTAATGTAAAAGAAGCTTTGAAAATGATTTTCACCTACTAGTCGAATTGATCTGACGTTTTGCACAATAATTAAGAATCGATAACAATGCAATAATTATAAAATAAATTGCAGTAGTTTTGAGTGTGTTTCTTTTGGTTTTTTTAAATTATTTTCTATTAAGTTGCCAGAAAACAGTAAAAGCTTTTTTTTTTTACAACCATTAAACATTGCATTGTCGGGTATGGTGTCCAGACATTTCGGTTAAGGATCTAATTTTAAATTTTTATTTCTTATAAATCGTCAAGGTGTATCCAGCACTTGATGGGTGGAATGAATAATAAAAATTTTAAGATTTCCAACGATCTGTCCACTGCTAAACATAAAGCTCTCTAGAAAAAATGATGTATTTGTAGAGAACTTTTCAGTCAGTCTTTTTCTGTTTGCATCTTGGAACATTTCTCGACCCCAGCTAAATCATTGTTTGTTTCCAATAGTTATAAGTTCTCCGAACTATGTGTCTTACCCGTTGCCACTGTCAATCCTTCCCACTATGAAGAATATATCATTTCTCCCATGAATCTTCGTATATTGAGTTTAATCTCTCAGATGAACTTCAATTAAAGCCCTGTAAATAGCAAAATACGTGAGTTTGAGGTTTGTAATAAGATCTACGTTTAAAGCCCACGTTTTTTTTTCATAGACCTAATGTTCGACAACATTAACAATCATATTTCTAACAGTAACCGATTCTAGGACGATACAAATATTGAATGTAAGTTTGCTCTCATCCATGTTCAACCTTACCTGTTAAGAATAGCTTTTACGATTTTGTAAAACTATCCGTGTGATAACGGACTAAGAATACAAGTATCAACACCACATTTCTTTCTCAGAACGTCCTTTGTGAGAGACGGAATACTCGAAAATAAGCCATATGCCAATACGCCTGGCCAACGCGGCATAGAAGCATATATCACCATAATCCCTCCTGAAGTGGGGGAAGCCCATGCCCAATAGTGGGACGTTAATGGGTTGGAGAGGGATTCCTAACGTTTTTAATTACTATTCTCAAAATACCGATATTCAATAGACCGAGTCACAAACATTCGCCTTATTGAAAATCCGAAACATTATTTTGTTTCGAATAAAAATATTTTGTTTCCCTTAACCTGACCGAAAAAACTTACAACAAGCAGGCGTGCAACTTGCAAGCAGGCATGCAACGTACAACGTGCAAACACTAAAAACAGTAAACATTATTTCTGTCACGCTCCGACACTGACTCGGACGCTGACTTTGACCTTTAGTTTATCTGAAGTATTGAAAATCGGAATGTCGTTTTATGCGAGAACTCTTCGACCAATTGAATCTTCGGACCAACGAAAATCGGAAAAGTAACAAATCGCAATAACGACTTTTGGTAAAAAACTGTGAACCGGTGACTTTTAATAATATGGATTTTAAAATTCGTAAAGCAGTTTTTTGGAATATTTAGGTGTTCCTTTTTATAACAAATATACTTAAAAAGTTTAAATAAATTATGCTTTTATATTAACAGCATAATTTATTTAAAAAATTGAGTCTACGTGATTAAATGGGTTTCATTTTTATTATCAAACATTATGTTATGCATTGCTCATGACACGTCACAAATTATACTGCTCGTCGCAGATCGCCACCACACAACATCACCTCGGGCCATACGCCATAAGATACTTTACGCTGTATCATATTTATGTGTATTTTAGAATCTACCTTGGTTAATCTTAGTTATGCGAAATTGATTTATACCAATAGATGTTGGTCAATTAAAAAATTTCACATTACCATGCAGAAGATGGCTCTATTTATGATATATTAAGAGAAGGGATACTTACTTCACTTTGGTATTTTTAGATTTCAATTGTTTCGTTAATGCTCATGTGGCTAACGAAGACATTTATTATTCAAGCAACATTGTGTTGGAGCTGTGAAGAATTTTATTTAGCTATGCTTAAATCTCAAGATGTGTGCATTCAACTTTTATGCTCAAACGAATCAGGTAATTGTTTTCTTGACTGATAGATTTACACGTGTAATGTTATTTTATTTCACTTTTTTACTATTTGTTTTTATTATCTTTTGTTTGTCTTTATAACTGGTTTATTTTATGTTATTGTTATGTTTTTCTTAATTTTTGTAGATAAGAAACGTAAATTGTGCAAAAATATACAACGCATGTATCAAGCAATATTTAAGAAGCTGACCGCCTGGATTCTTCATCGTTGAAGCTCATTTGTCATTGATCTTATTAGGGTTACTTACTAATTATTTTGTTGTCTTGCTACAATTTGCATTTTTGTAAAGATTTTTATATCCTGTCTGTCTACTACCATCTCGCTCTTTCTTTGGAACAGTCAGCAGTACGTTAGATGTAATTGTTAGATACAGTTATGTTAGATATTTGACCTGTGTTACATCTTTATCAAACCTTAAAGTTTAGAATGTATTATATTTACAGTAACACGCTTTTATAAGTTCGGTTTGTATCTATCAATGTATTAATATGTAAGGGAATCTTTGAACGCGATTTTTACCCACTTGCAATAGCCGGATTGATTTGAAATTTTGCGTACATATTAAGGACCGATGACAATCAATAATTTTAAAATATATAGGGTTTTCAAGCGTGTATTTTAGTTTTTAAACTAAGCAAATTATTAATTTTTAAATTAGTCTGGGCTTTGGTTAGTTGTCTGTTTTAGAGACGTATAGGGTTAAGTAAAACTCCTCCTGTTAAGTAAATGTACGACCTTAGGAAGATGGAACTGAATGCGAAAGGTACAGAAATGTGCGTTATAGCTTCGATTGGAAGAGTGAAAAAATATAATAAGCCTTCATTAATTGTCAATAAATATATTAAGTTACAAAAATGTGAATTGCAGAATAACAATAGTATACTGTGTCAATAAGCTCGTCAGATTTAAAGGAAACTTGGCGTCAATGTAAAAGAGTTGACAAATGCTCATCTTGGTGAAAACAGCCCTGTGTAGACGTTTAATATTTCTACATAATCTTCTCTCGTTATCTGTAAGGAAAAACAATGTAAACAGTGATCATTTACTTAGAATTTTCATAGTTTAATGATTTCTCAATATTATGTCAACATCAACATAATATTGAGAATTGAGAATGAAAGGAGAATTGAGTTCGTAGTCTATTTCAAAATCTTTTTTACCGTTAAACCAAATCTTTACACTTTTACCACGCTTCTGTTAGCTTCAATTCTATCTATCAATATGTGTAAGTATTAATCAATGTAAATGAATTTTTAAAAATGACCTTCACCTACTAGTCGGTTTGATCTGAAGTTTTGCACAAATCAAATGCACAAATGCAAAAATCAATGAGAACATCACAAAAGTCGCAGGATTTCCAAGTGTATTTTTTAGGTTTTTAAGATTATTGTCTAATAAATGGGCATAAAAAAGTAAAAGTTTTATTATTTTTTGTAACCCATTAACATTGTAGTATCGAGTATGGTGGTCTGTGACTAGATTAAGTTTAGGGTTTAATTTTTATTTTTCTCTTCTATAAATTGTCAGGGTGCATTCAACACCCGATGGTTGAAATAAATAATAGATTTTTATAAATTTTCAACAACCAACCTTGCGACGACACGAATTATATTATTAAATAAATTTTATAAAATACCTGTACAATCTGAACCTAAAGTCAATGTGCAACTATCTTGAGACTCGTCAACAGAAATATAGAATGATTCATTCTCTTCCGCAAGTACAAGTTGGATTATTAAATTTTTTGCCAGAACAATCAAAATCATTGCAGCTTTTGCGGCATTTCTTCCCTTAAATGTAAAATAATAGTTTAAAAAACTAAAAAACACGCTTTTTTAATCGAGTTATTGCATTGTCATCGGTCTTTGACAGGTGTGCAAAATTTGAATAGAATCTGACCGTTTAAAGTGGGTCAAAATAGCGTCCAAAGGAGTCGGTTACAAACATACAAACATACAAACAAACATACAAACAAACATACAAACAAACATACAAACAAACATACAAGTGAAGCTAATATAAAGCGTGTAATAATCATTCATTAATATCGAGTAGTAATCATTTGAAATTCAGATCTTATATAAACTTTTCATACTTACACAACAAATATTAACATCTGATTGTAACAAATCGATTCCAAATTTAACATAAAGCAATGCATGATATAAAGTCTCCAATATGTGGAAAAATATCTGGAAATAACAAAACCCTAAAATAATCAATCGTATGCTAAAATGAATAGTCATTCTTGAAATGATATAGCTTTAAGGGCCTACATCGATATTATCGTATATCATCGCCGACACGTACATATTAACACAGCCAGTAGGCACAGAAAATGAAGAATTAGGGATACTTTTCCTATTTACTCAAAATCTACTAAATATATTTTAATTCTGATTTACGTGTTTCTATATATAATAGTTACTTATGTTTTTAAAGTTATTTCATTAGTTAATACGCGATAATAGACCGACAAATGAAAAAAATAAAAATTTTGAGAGGTTGTTTCGCCAAGATTTTCTATCGAGAAAACTTTTTTCAATCGTGTTTCTGAGTTGATGCGATCCTAGATCATATTTTGAAAAAACATATACTTAAAAATTAGAGCTCTAGCCATTCAATCTAAAGAAACAATGAAAACTTCGTACATAGAAAAATGCACGAAGCTATTTTGGTATCGTCTTAAAAGTATCAGTTCAAAACCCACATAAAATTTTTGATAAATGATAAAAAAAATTATCATGGAGATAAAAATGCTGCTCTTGATGTGCGGAGTGTCACGGAAGGACTGCATTAGAAACTCCCGTGTCCGTTGCAGCCTTCATGTCGTGGCATAGCAGACATACTGCAAGAAAGTCTCCTACGTGTACGCCTGAAGTGCTGGCTTGAGATCGTCAAAGATAATATGCGTGCAAATGGTCTCACAGTTAGAAATGTCGAAGACCGAGTAAAGTAGAGCATAAAAAGCAAAGAAAGCTGATCCCGGGCGATGCTACCGGGAGAAGGATGATGGTGATGATGAATAAAATTTTTTAACATCGTTACTCAACTTTTATGGTTCATTATAAACTATACTCACCAAAACATTAAAGGCCTTTTTATACAATTCATAGCTTTCCAATATATAGAAATATGCTTGAAGTAGCAGTTTGCATTCCAGTCTTGTCTTGCGTACGTTAGAGTTATTTTTTGTCCATAATCTTACAAAAAGTTTAATTAACTTTAATAGTCTCGTTGCATATACAATGTTTGCATCAAAACTTAATAACCAAAACATTGGACCAATTAAATTGAAAGGCATATCTTCAAATACGAAAAATGCATAAAGCATGATAAAAATATAATAAAAGAAAAGGATCGTGATACTTATCCAGTTCCCAATAAGCAATCTTCTGAAATCGTTTTTATTATTTATTATATAACTGAGATTCTGTATAGTCATCACAAATTTGATGTTACATCTTTTTTAAATGACGAAAACTAAGAAATTAAAGCAAGACCCTGTGTAGTAAAAAAATAAATCGATATATATCTGAATATATTGAATTGTTTTCAAATGTGGTAAGATATGTTTATTGTAACTGTTTATAAACGTTAAGAACAGTATCATTATCATTGCGCACATAGATATAATATAATTTATCAACTTATGCGGAGTTATGATCTTATTTTTTATGTAATATTTTGGAAACAAAACCATCTTTTGCAAGAAATTCAATGGCCTTAGCAATGTTTCTATATCCTCATTTACGTAAAATGTAAACGGGATCTGCTTTTCCTTAATCATTTTTGATTTGATTCTTGAGAGACAATCCATTTTTCTTCGTTGACAAATAGTCACTTTCTGATTCATATTGGGCATGGATTCCATAGAGTATAGATTATTAATTTTAATAATGTGTTTTGCTACGATTGTGTATCATGTTTACTCAATGTTTATAAAGTGAGACAGCAATTTAAATAAGTGGTGAAATTAACAAGATACGTTGTATCATAATTTATTAACAATTAAAAGAAAACAAGTGGGAATTGGGTTTGCTTACAAAGGGTTCCATACGATTATGGTCATGTTTCTCTCATTATATCAAGCTATCATCATCATCAGCAATAAATATATGTCAAGATCTTTGAAAAAAGAAACATTCTCTGTTATATGGAAGCCGTAATAATTAGCATATATATTTGTTCTTCGTTCACGGATCACGGTTGATAGATAAAGCCTGCTTACAGATAAACGGATGGATGGACGGACAGCGGTTATTTTTATCCTGATCTTGAAAACTCAGTCGGTAATTTTGTAACCATGGACTTACATTTCCTCCCTTCCAGCGCTTTTCATCCTACAACTACCATTTAAAGACAAGAGTCACACTAAACTGTTTACCAAAGAGTAATAATATCACCTCCTGAAAACAATGATCATAAATATGCGATGCCATGCCAAATCAATAAAATAAAGTTGCAATTCTATTTAAACCAAACATATTTTGTATATAATATAACATTTGTATATTTACGCGGTTAAATATTAATTATTAAATATTCGATTACTCATTTCGGTGTCTTGTGTAACCTTGTATGCCATTAAAAGTGACGAGAGATACAATAATATAGTAAATTTAACCACAATCAATAATTTTAATGTTACACCTAAATTAATAAGAAAGTTTTAGTCAGACTTTCACTTCAAAGAAATATAAAAATGAATTTCCAATCGAGATATCAGACTAAAATCAAAAAGGATAAACGAAAAACAAATTCGCTTAAGAGGTACCTTGATAAGGACATAGACATGTTTTTTCGACAACTGAACTTAATAAATAAATAATAAATAATAAATATTCATGGACATTTCACACAACGTCCTCTGGTCCCAAGCTAAGCTTATATGCTTGTGTTATGGGTACCAGAATACGGATAGAATACATATATGTACTACTTTTCTTTTGTAAATACATACTTATAATACATAGAAACACCCAGACGCAGTACAAACATATGTATGACAATTAGAAAAATCACACAAATGATTGTCCCGAGCGGGAATCGAAACCGTAACCTCTTAATCGGCAGTCCGCTATTGGAGCCACTCGACCACGAGACCCGTCATAATAATCTCATATCGATAATCTCATAGGGGCTTATATTTTTGCGTTGTTTGGGGTAACTACAGTAAATTGATATACAGATATGAAGTTACTTGTAAAATCAATACCTATATTACTGTAAGTTAAACAAGTTAAAAAAATATTTTGGAACCATTGTAGCTTTTGATGAAAGTACTGACTGGTGGAAGGTAATACTGATAAAGGCTGGTAATATTTACGGATAGTGGTTTTTTACGCTGGTTCTCCGTGTGTTGACCGATTAAGAATACAAATGTCACCACCCCGGGAACACCGAAATATTGCGAAAAACTTTAATTCCGAATTTTGAAATTCCGATTTTAATATAATACCGAAAAATTGTAATCTCTATTATTAAAAATCACGAAATATTTAGTAAAATAAATTGTGGTGGAAAAAGTGATTACTGCAAGCGGGACTTGAACCCAGGCTCAGTGCATCAACACTTAAGTACTTACTTAAGTAAATATTGTTTGTGAATACGGGTGAAATAGCAGTTATGAACCATGAATGAATTCGGTATTTTATTAACCAAGTTCAAAAAAAGTACGAGTTTCTCAATTCAATATTTTTTTATTTTTTTGTGTTTGGTACCTCATAGCATTTAACTGAGCAAAGCGAATTTAATGATTCTTTTTTTATTTTAAAGCCGTTTGGTCCCATTGGCACCAGATCATGATCTGATGGTTATCTCTTAAGGAATCGAGGAAAACCCCCAAAATTCAAAGGCACATGAAGTCGGTTGAATTTTTTTTTAATAATGTGCAATTATTATTAGTGAAGTATTTTATTTGGTCAACATTGTATTTTTTCGTCCTCGTCTTCTTGTGACGTCTAGCATATCTTTCAAGAAAGGTTACAAAATTCCTATTGAAAACCACGTACATATAGATAGAAAATAATGAAGACTATAGCTATAAAATCTTCAATTATCTTACAATGTTAAGTCTAATTTTATGTCTCTCAGATTATGAGCAGAAGTTGTGTCGGGACATTCAACGGTTACACCTGACGTCGTTCAACAAAATGAATATTTGTCACCTGTTCTATGTAGAAGCAATATTGTCTTTGCATCTGGCGGGATTACTTACGGAATATACTATTGTATTACTGCAATTCACGTTTTTGTAAACATTATATTTTTGTGATCTATCCATCCTTCAACCTTTCTCAGTCCACTGCTGGACATAGGCTTCCCCCATAGAACGCCACAACGCACGGTCTTACGCTAACTGCATCCAGCGGCCCCCGGCGTATTTGACGATATCGTCAGTCCATCTGGTTAGGGACCGCCCCACGCTGCGTCGTCCGGTTCGTGGTCGCCACTCGAGGACCTTCCGTCCCCAGCGGTCATCAGATCGTCGAGCGATGTGGCCTGCCCATTGCCACTTCAGTGTGCTAACTCTTCGGGGTATGTCGTACACACCGATCTTTCTACGGATCTCTGCATTCCGGATCTTATCACGTAGGGAAACACCGAGCATTTGTGATCAATAGTTAAATAATATGAACATAAAGTAAATCACACATTATATTGACCACGAGTAGTGAATTATTAGGCTTTTTATTTTCGTGATAACGTATTTACTCAGATATTTTCATATTATCATGTTTCATATTTTCCATATTTTCCTTTCTATTCTCCAAAAAGCCTTTGCGTGGACTGATTACACGTTAATACCAGAATAGCCATTAATTTTTCAGATTTGTAAGTCTTTAGCATCAGTCATATTTCATTTACATCATGCCAGTTCAAATTATGACATCTTTACACTTATTTACATCGTGTGCTTGTCTCTCGCGTGTCGATATTTCTATATTATTACTTAATACATTATGTTCAGTAAAAATGGGATGTCACGTTTGTAACTAAATATTGTGAGTGTTTTCTTACTTTTAATGCTTCTTAGTTTAATATTCTTTGCATAATTACATGAAAAATAATAGATGAAATTAACATTACTCTTTTTATTTACAACCCTGTTTTTTTAAATGTTGTGTGATATTCGGTCCTTGGAAAGTGTGCCAAATATCAGATACAGACAATTGAGAGGAGGTAAAATTTATGATACGAGAACCCGTTTTATGGAAAATAGATTAATAAATAGATAGGATATACATTATAATAAAGTTAACATATTTCTTGTTATTAAGACTTTATATTTTTAATTTAGTAATTCATTGTTTGCACTTACGCCATTAGGGAATGAATAATTAATTAATTAAATTATTTTCTACTATAATAACAATAATGTTCTCTTTTTTACAATAAACTTGTTCAAAATATACATGTATTGAAACTTCTGTCACGTTTGACAAGACTTTTTATTTGCTATTTGATTATTGAATATAGAAATTAGTATATAAAAATTTTGACTCACACAAGTAAAACATTTAGGGTTAAGTCTCTAAGTGGTTGGATTGATAAAAATATACAATCAATGCTTTAACCATTAAATTTAATGCAAAATATATTATTAGTACCTAAATATTGCATCAAAGATAATTTTATTAAGCCTAATGCGTTTTTATCAAATTCTATATCAGTAATATTCAGGACATTTCACACAACGTCCTCTGGTCCCAAAGTAAGCTATATTTCTATGCTTGTATTATGGGAACCAGATACGGATAGACTACATATACTACTTTTCTTTTGTAAATACATACTTATAATATATAGAAAACACCCAGACGTAGTACAAACATTTGTATGACATTTATGAATAACACACAAATGATTGTCCCAAGCGGGAATCGAACCCGCGACCTCGTGATCGGCAGTCCATTACATAAACCACTCCACCACGAAGCCCGTCGGAAGTATAATCATGACTCTCATTTACGTATACCGTTTTATAGATCTCAGCTACAATATTATTTTTAAACATTTCTTTGGTCTCCTAAAACCTATATATTTCTTTGACATTATATTCTGGTGTGCTGGTTTTATCTTAAATAGCATTTTTAATATCGTTCACTCACAGAATTGTCAATGACAATAAAATTTCTAAACGTTTTACAATTGGAAATTGGATTATTATGTTCAGTGTTTTCAGCATGTACTTTGTCGTGAGCACTATGATTTTTTATGCATTCAATAAAGATTGTAGTATGGTAATACCTGGTATAGTATTAATAATATTTGATGCTAATATCATTTATGCTATAAGATGCCTGGAATTGTTGTTGTTAAAACTTAATCTGTGGAATAAAAATGTAATAATAACCAATTCAAGGCTAAATAAAGAAAAGGAAAAGCCTTACTTCGAAGTTATGTTCCAAGCTTTTTGTAATATTATCGAGTGTTATAATTTATATAAAATCGTTTTTGAATACTTCGTAAGTTTTATTTTAATTATATTATTATATGATATATAGCTCATTTTGTTATATTCTTAAAGTATTTCTTGTGAAAGGTTATAGAAAAATTATGAAAATAAGATTTACGTTGAGCTATACTTAAGTCAACATTTTTTTTTCTAAATGTATTAAATTGGTGTTTTTCTTTATTTTAGATACTATACTTTATATTACACATGTTGTTACACGAGTTGGCGTACATGCAAATATTAATTGAGGTGTTTAAATTTATATCAAACATCAACATTATACTACCGAGATTACAGGTACGTTTCATCAAATTTTATGAAAAACATTCATTTATATCAAAAAAGAAATATATAAAAAATCAAATGCCAGTGATAGAAAAACTGAAAAATACCCAAGACCCCAACTTAAAGGATAAATTAAGGGCTATATTAATATAGAATAAAAGTATGTCCAATGCATATTATCTACTGTATATTTAAAAAAAATGTACACACATGGGCAATAAATATTTGAAATTTTCTTTGACGCTTTACGCTCCTCTCGCATTTCAAAGATGACTAAAAGATTTTGTGGGAATGGTCCCACAACTAATTACAAGCTAAAAGGCCTTGGGTCTTACGAGTACACTTACGCTTACCATCTAGTAGTGTGCCATTGACCGAACCATAACTATTTAAACAAAAAACGTAAACTAAATATGTAGGTCTTTAAAGGAATTGACCCTCAGCTGAAAAATTTTGTAAAAACAATTCTATTGCTAATTAACAGTGGTCTGCTGATTTAACGATGTTCGCTTGGTTGACCAAGACTTTTATTCTGCAAGCTATATTAAGCTGGTACTGTGACAAATTTTATTCAGCTCTACTGAATACCCAAGATATCTGTGCGTTAATTAGAAATTCAAACTACTCAGGTAATATTGTACCCACTGTAATTTTCTTACTCAATTTATAAAAGCACTTTTTAGGGTTCCGTACCCAAAGGGTAAAAACGGAAACCCTATTACTGAGACTTCGCTGTCCGTCCGTCCGTCCGTCCGTCCGTCCGTCCGTCTGTCTGTCACCAGGCTGTATCTCAAGAACGGTGATAGCTAGACAGTTGAAATTTTCACAGATGATGTATTTCTATTGCCGCTATAACAACAAATACTAAAAATAAAATAAAATGAAGATTTAAGGGGGGCTCCTATACAACAAACATGATTTTTTTACCGTTTCTTGCTCGATACTAATAACGTTGCCTTATGTTGCATAGATAATGGTACGGAACCCTTCGTGCGCGAGTTCGACTCGCACTTGACCAATTTTTTAATTAAAATGGACAATTTTTTATGTTTGACTTAATAATCGATGATAATGCGACTGGACCCAAAAAGAAAATCGTACGAAAGTAATCTTCTAAATCGTACGTAGTCTTCTACTACTCGTATATAAAAATAAGTCGGGTTTTCCTTCCTGACGCTATAACTCCACAACGCACGAACCGATTTCCACGGTTTTGCATTCGTTGGCAAGGTCTCGGGCTCCGTGAGGTTTAAAGTTCATTTTTTTTTAATTTTTTTTTTTAATTTTTTTTTGGTGTGGCAAAACAACGTTTGCCGGGCCAGCTAGTTCCTAATAAATATGATACTTCCAGATACAAAGAACAAATTCTGCAAGAACATACAACGTTTGTACCGTGTAAATTTCGTGAAGATGACAGCATGTGGTCTATTCTACATCGAAGCTAAGCTATCACTGTCCATAATATTACTGCTCGCAAACTACACTATTGTTCTATTACAATTTGCTTTACTTTGATAAAACTTTAATAAAGAAAAATATTTGCTTTATATGCGTAAACCCCAACCTGTTGTGTTGACCTCTTTTAAGAGTTTCGTACAAACCCTTACAGTTTCACTACGGTGTACGTCCGTCCGTTAAACTTTTTTTACTCGATATCGGCTGAAGGTATCAACTTGAAACTAATACGATAAGTAGATTTATGCGCTCCCTTGCTGCAAAAAATACAATCAACCATTTAGATCTGCACATTTAGAAAATATAACGAAATTAAGTCCATTTTTGAGCATTTTCGACTTACCCTAGGGAATCAAAACCTAACTTCCCGTTGCCCTAGAGACTTAAAATTTCGCATGGACTAAGCCTATATTTAAATTAAGCAACTTATGGAGTAGACTAAAATGTAGGCGATTCCTTATATTTCAAAACAAATACAAAATTAAATTGATGACTAGGCGAAATTAACTGTACATTATAATACAGTTCGGTAATAATGTTTTTCGGTCTCTCTCTCTATCTCTCTCTCTCTCTCTCTACAACCCATTAAAGTACTACTGTTGGGCATGGGCCTCCGTTCACTTGAACTTTCATAGTTCAAGTGAACTTATTTTCAAAAAGTGTGCTTGTTAATCACGTTAGAAAATTGCATTTCCTAAGCGAAACTAAATAATAGCTTTGAATAAAAGAAAGTAGAAAATGTGTTCATAGTTGCAGCCAACTGAGATATTATGGTCACAGAATAGATAAAAGATAATGATTATGATATTTACTAGCGCCACTTATGGCAATTAAAAAGTGTTGTTATTTAACGTAGAGTTCTAGAAAGAGTTAATAAGAAAATTGTTTTTCATAATTTTAGTTAAACTTACAAGATATGTCTGTCCGATCAAAAATAAATTAGGTTAATTTTTACTGACAATCAATCAATTAGTACGGGATCCGTAGTACATTTTTTTCACTTAATTACTATCAAGCTGATTTTCCGTGAGTAGCTTTATTATGACGAGACGCCCAATAATTTTCTATTCCAAAATCTCGATTGTGGTATCTAACAGAGGTAACAAGGATAAAATATCGTACTATTACTGGAAGAAAGCAGTAAGTGATTTTTTTGAAATTTTTGTTTGAAATTTTTGACGCAAGTTTACTGAAGTCTTTTTATTACGAGTAGTACGATATTTTATCCTTGGTATCTCTGTTAGCTACCACAATCGAGATTTTGGAATAGAAAATTATTGGGCGTCTCGTCGTAATAAAGCTACTCACGGAAAATCAGCTTGATAGTAATCAAGTGAAAAACATGTACTACGGATCCTGTACTAAATTGGTCTGAAATTAAATAATTTATTAACAACAACGCTGGTTTCATTATAGAATCCATTATCATTATTATACTGTAAGTTGTTTACAATGATAATTTATATATCAATCATTATAATAATAATATTATGATGATTTATGGTTTTTTTTTATTAATCATCTAATTTTATTAAGCTTAGCTTGAAACCATAGGACGTTGTGTGAAACGTCTGTGAATATTTATTTATTTTAATTCGTGTTTAGAAGGCCAGCTTAATTTAACTGAACATTAACTTCCTGTTTAACAATGATACCACATACGAATGCACGTAACTTTCGTGTTAAAGCCAAATCCAACAACTGGGTTGATAAAAATATACAATCAATGTTTAAACCTTTATATATAATGCACAAGATACTATTAATCCCTAAATATTGTGTTAAGGACAATTTCATAAAGCCTAATGGAAATTTTTCAAAATTTTCATCATTACTTGGATGTATATTCATGACACTCACTTACGTTTACCGTTTCATGGCAGCTGGTTCTAATCATTTCATTATAAACTTTTCTGGTATTATCAAACCTATTTATGGCTTTGAAGTTGTATTTTATGGCATTGGTTTTATGTTTAATATCATCCTCAATATCATTCAAGCCAAAAAACTCATTAAATTTATTTTAACCTTTCAAAATGTAAACCGCATTGTTGACGACAAAACTAGTTGCAGACGTTTTACCATTCAAAACGGGATCATTGTCCTTGGTATTTTTTTTATGTACTTTCTTGTAAGCATCTATCTCTTTTATGCGTTGGATAGGGATTTAACCCTTGTAGTCCCTGGTGTTATATTAATCATATTTGATACTAACATCATCTATACCACAAGAAGTATTTTGTTACTGGCAATAAATCTTGACTCGTGGAACAAAAAAATAAGAAGAACCAAACTAATAACAGATAAAAAAAAAGAAAAAGTTTATTTCAACAATATGAATCGAGCTTTCAATGACATATTAAAGTGTTATGATTTATATAAAAGTATTTTTAAATATTTCGTAAGTTGTGTTATGTTTATTATGCATGTTTTATATAGTTCTATAATCCTAATAATCCCTACTTATATATAAAAGTGAAAGTGAGTTTGTTTGTTTGTGACGTTTTCACGCAAAATCTACCGAATGGAATTGCACGAAAGTTGGTATAAAGATAATTTATAGTCCTGGAAGTGAAATAGGCTATATATTATTTCGCTAACACCTCTGTGCGAGTTAATAAACGCAAATGATTGTGAAGTATAGTATAAAATCATAGTTCAGCCATTTTGTTATTTTACTGTTGTCATAGCAACTTACAGAATCTGCCGACTTATAGGTAACTTGATAGGACTTTTTAATTGGCCAAGAAGGTTTTAATCCCTGATGGAATAGAAACTCTTTGTGTGGTAGGTACTTATTTTTTTTTAAATCAGATGCTTACCTGTGGGAATAGTTATGTGTTTATATTCAATACTACGTCTTCTATAATTTTTATTTTTGCCGAATTGAATACAATTACAATTACAATTTTATCAACCATTGAACATACATATTTGTTTTGGTTTGTCTTCGATATCAATAAAATTGTAGTTGTCGTTTTGGTATCATATTTAACTTCGATTTTAGTAGATATACATAGTATTTCGTATCGGTTGTTGATTGTTGCAAATTTTGCTGTGGATTTAAGTATCGATTTTAGTATCTGTTTCTCAGTTCAGATTTCAATTTATATTTTAGGTTTGATTTCAAATTCGATGCGGCTACTAATGCGTGCGAGGCCGCGGGCAGAAGCTAGTATTACCTATAAATGTGAAAGTTTGGGTGTTTGGATGATTGTTACTCTTTCACGCAAAAACTACTGAATGGATTTTAATGAAACTTTACAATAATATAGCTTATACATCAGAATAACACATAGGCTACAATTTATAAAGATATTGTGTGAATTGATTGTTGAAAGATATTGTATTTTGGATCGCTTTTGCGATTTGGACGCCCGCCTTTCTACGGATGACGTCATTGTTAAAATAATGTTACTGTTTTGTTCAGATCGTGAAATTATTTTACTCACAGAATTGTTATACCTGCCGTAAGTAAAGTCCAACTAGGATAATTTAAAAATATGAAACCTTTAATCTTATGTTATCTTAAATGTATTCACTTTCACAATTTCAGCAACAATTATTTTAGATATGCTACTACATAGAAATAAATACTATCACAAACTTTTAACCACCAATCATGTGTACCACCTATATATTATATAGATTTTGCAGAAGAAAAGAAATGAACTTGGGTCATATAGTTCCTTCTCCCTCTTTAGAAAACACATTTTCTTTATTCTTTTTAAAATAAATAAGCCTTTGCTTACAGAGC
The DNA here is from genome assembly GCA_916999025.1 of Orgyia antiqua. NCBI lineage: Eukaryota > Metazoa > Arthropoda > Insecta > Lepidoptera > Erebidae > Orgyia > Orgyia antiqua. The sequence goes on from OU779871.1 coordinate 29,966,001, forward strand.
ATTGTAGAGTTTTACAACGCGTTGCCATAGCAAAATTCTCCAAAGTGAAAGATTTTCTGCAATCATTTTTTGGTCTATTCATGCAAAACATCAAAAGTTTCTTCGTTATTATTTGTCTATACTAATATTATAAAGCTGAATCTCAGGAACCACTGGGCTGATTTGAAAAAATTTTTCAGTATTAGATAGGGCATTTATCGAGGAAGGCTTTAGGCTATATAACATCACGCTACGACCAGTAGAAGTAAATCAGTAGTGAAAATTGAAGTGAAAAACGCGGACGGAGTCGCGGGCAACAGCTAGTTGGTATAGATATAGGCAAACACGCTAAACACGCAATTTCTATTGCTATGAATAACGTTATTTCAGATTCTATACTATATAATAGACATGTTTTCGCACGAATTGTTGTACATGCAGATAATAATTGAAGTGTTCAAAATAAAATCGGACATCCAAATATTAAAGATGCAGGTAGGCAATATTATCATTATAAAAACTAAAATTATAAAAGTAATTGAAATCCAAGTTTATTACCAACTAATGATACTCCCAACATCTCACACACTTATGAAATCTAATGATCTGACAGTCAAGCAACTAAATACATTCAAGTAAAAATGTTATGCTCATTTTGAACCAAATTATCTTAAATAAAAAATCAGCAGAAGTCAAAAGGAGCCAAGTGCTACAGATTATAAATAATTAATGCTTTAAATACCTTTGTGCATAAAAAGCCAACGACCCAAAAGTTAACAAAAAATTAAATTCCCCTGAACCTTGTACATGAAAAGCTAAAATTGCGTTACCAATTTTCAGTGGACCGTTGGACTAATGACGTCGATGTGGTTGATAAAGACCTTCTTTCTACAAACAATACTTTGTGTTTATTGTGATAATTTTTCCTCAGCTCTGTTGATCTCTCAAGATACCTGTGCACTGCATGTATATTCAAACTATTCAGGTAATTTTTTACTAATCGTCATTTTAGATTTTTTTTTTTGCTAAATGTGCTATTAAAGTGTATGTACTTACTCCAGATTTCAGCCTCTAAGGTATATAAAAGAAAAATTTGGGTAACTGACAGATTTAATAAACGATGTATCCACGCACCTTTAAAGCGTTATTAGTTAGGAACCTAGAAGTATGCACACTATGCACAGTGCAGTTGAATAGTTTTTTTTTACAAATTCACCCCTTGGTGGGGAAAATTTATGAAATGATTGTCAATGAAATTTTTCGTACCATTTTCAGATACTAAACATAAATTCTGCAAAAATATACAACGCTTATACCGAGCGTCTTTCAGGAAGATGACAGCATGTGGTCTATTCTACATTGAAACTAAGTTATCCTGGTCTTTGATTTTATTGCTCGCCAACTACACTATCGTATTATTACAATTTGCTTTACTATAATAATATAAACTCTGGAAAATATAAAATTATAATAGGAAATTAAATTAGCTTATGTTTGCCCTGTAGATAGGTACAGAAACAGAGCGACAACGGTTCTCGTATTTATATCAAGTAATCTTCTTCTAATTCAAAAACAAAAGCAGACTTTAAAATAAGCTCATCATTTTAGTTTAATCTATTTGTATTGTCATTGAGATTTGATGTACATTTGGAATTATGTCTATGTTTTGTAGATGCTTAAATTTATATTGTAACCTAATATTGCATGAGATAGAAACGAAAACATTTACATAGTTAAAAGCAAAACTGATAAATTCTTAAAACGTTATTCAGTACCGCTTTAATACCATTAACATAATGAAATTGGAAATTGTACACGAATCTAGTACACAACAATAAACAATTTTCAAAAACAATAATATTGTGACATTAAGCAATATTATCATTATTAACTTCTAATAACATTATTTTAAATTATTCAATGATATTAACGATATTTTTATTAGCTTCATTCAATCCTAAACATTGTAGGAAAACACAAGTCTGAAAAGACGTCATCATGGCTACAACTGCAGTCATTAAACCTGTTGAATATTTACTTAATAACAATATAGATAAAGATATTCAACAAATGTTTTATTCCCTAAATCTGATGCAAAATATTTTTTTAAACTCTAAATACAATTTGCGTGATAACTTTGTTACACCTAATTCAAGGAGATTCATTGTTGTAAGTTTTTCCGCTGTTATTGTTCTTCAGACATTCTGTGCTTATAGAATGTTTTTTGCCGAAGGTGATGGTGGAATGGCAATCAGTGATATCACCACTATCTACATGTTTGCTCTCTTCATCCTTGTATTTTATTACTTTGGCTTTATTTTACTGTTTGTCTTAAACGCTACGCAATCTCAACAAAATATTTGCTTTATATTGACTATTCAGAATATTCACAGAAGTTTGGGTTGTAATAAATACAAAAGGGATTTCCTTATCTGGAATTGGATTGTGATTCTTTTCACTGTGGGTTTTAACATCTTTATGTTGGTCAGTTACTATAGTGTTTATAACAATTTTTATATTGAAGAATTCTTTTCTGACTTTATTTTTATAACTTTTGATGTAAATTTAGTCTACGCTTTGCGTACTATTATATTGTTGAGACACTACCTCATTCAATGGACTAAAGATATTATGGCTATAAGTTACGAAGAAGAAAACTATGAATATTTTGTTAAAATGTTTTATTTGTATCAACAAGTTTTTGAAGCATACAAATTATATAAAGAACTTTATCGTATTTTGGTAAGTTTATGTTATGTATTTTTATATATTTTTACTTAAGTTCTTATTTTCTTTGGTTGTTTAAGTGATTGATTACAATATTTTGATGTCATTTTCCCCGTTTTTGCAACATTTTTCGCTAATGCTTCGCTTCTATTGGCCACAGCGTAATGTTATATAGCCTATAGCTTTCCTCGATAAATGGACTATCCAGTTCAAACAAATAAACTCTTCAGTGCTGTAATATTAAATATTAATTATTGATCTTTTTTATAATATAGATCTTATATCACACTGCGGATACTTTCTTTCGAACGTTATGTTACATGCAAATATTGATACAAATTCTGAAACAACCAGAAATACCTGAAACTGACGTAAGTATTTAAAAACTCTATTATTGCATTAATTTATGAATTTTTGCAATCGACTCGCTATGCTTTTACTAAATAAACTAAATTTTAGTGGCAAAAATTATAACCATGAGCGGGACTTGAACCCACGACCTCGGAATATCGTTCAAATGCTCTCCCGGAGAGCAATGGATGGTTATCATTTCTTTTCCACTAATTTAGTTTATTTACTATATTATTAATTTGTTTTTGTTTTTCATCATAACATCACGTCTTTTTCCCATGGAGGTAGGCAGAGACTATAAAGTGAGATCTACTATGATCCAAACATACTCCATTAGCTTTATTTACACTCATACATCTGTTCTGTTTAGTTGTTATTTTTGTTCATTTCATTTTGTTGCGATGTCCAAAATTTCTTCCGAAACGCCTCGATTCATTTTTGCTAAACTTTTGTGCATTTAATTTAACCTTATTGTCACCATCTAATTTCTATACCGCTATCCTTCTGTACATAAAGATATCGTGTAAAATTTTTAGTTTTCTATTTTTACAAGATGTCGTAAGTACCTTCTTAATAATGTAATTCATAAGAATTTTTACAGCTAAAATCAACAATAGTGTTCTGTACAATAGTTATTTGGTTGTTTAAAGACATGTTATTAGAATTTCTGCAGTGTTATTTTTCTGAGAGATTTTACATGGCTTATGAGGATGCCGAATCTGCGTGTATTGAGCATTTGAAAAACAATAACTGTTCAGGTACGTAAAATTACATTTAGAAATAATGTAATGGCCTCTTCATTTTAGAAAATAAATAAATAAATAATCATGTACATCTCACACAACGTCCTCTGGTCCCAAGCTAAGCTTATATGCAGAAAAGCACTGCTTTACTTGCCATTCACAGATATTTTAATAAAACGTTCGTATGTTTTAGATGACTTTATTCATTTATTTATTATTAATTAAACAAAATATTATAACTTAAAAACGCCTAATAATTCATAAATAGCACCAATATGTGCTTGCAAATTGGTGCTTTTTGCCAGGCGTTTGGCGAAGGAATAATATTGGTCACACGGACGAAAGTAAGCCCGACGCCGCCTGCCTGCCATGAGTTTATATGTGTGTAGAAATTTTGGTGTCCGTGCACAGTTTACAAACGCACACAGGCTTGCATATTGAAGACGCTTCGTACTCGTATCTCCTGCCGCCTGCTTTGGCGATCGAATGTTTCCGCGAGTATTCGGCGTTCGTTCGTTGCCTATAATCCGAATAAAAAATAACTGTCGGAAGTCTAATAAATCACGTATGCACACTATGCATTTTTGTTTAGTAAGGTTTTATCTATTTAAATAGCAGAAATATTTTGGTTCGACGGAGACCATTTTATTTTTTCATGTGATTCATTGAACTGTTTAATATTGAATTTCTATAATTTAATAATTGTATGGATTTTCGTTTGTTGATTTTAAAAGTTCTCACAATTATCATTCAGTGAAAAGGTTCAAATTGTGTCTAAAGGTAGCTGTGTACCCGAGTTACGACAACTAAGCCAGCAAAAAGGTAATGTAACAAATATTTCATGTTAAAAGTTATGAAACGTATGTACATACGTACATGTACGTATGTATGTACGTACGTAGTTATTGTTTAGTAATTCTAGTACAGTGTGGACTGATTCGGGATATTCAGATTTAAATTTGTTCTGTTGGCATGGTTTCCGACTTAGAGATCCGTCGCGTGGCTATGCTAAAAATCTATAAAAGAAAAAGTTTTTGTGACTGAGTACTGCGACGCTGCTTATATGCTTGTGTTATGGGTACCGGAATACGGATAGAATACATAAACTACTTTTCTTTTGTAACTATATACTTTGACGGGCCTCGTGGTCTAGTGGTTCATATAACGGACTGCCGATCACGAGGTCTCGGGTTCGATTCCCGGTCAGGACAAATATTTGTGTGATGTTTTTAATTGTCATACAAATGTTTGTACTGCGTCTGGGTGTTTACTATGTATTATAAGTATGTATTTACAAAAGAAAAGTAGTATATGTATTATATCCGTATTCTGGTACCCATAACACAAGCATATAAAGCTTAGCTTGGGACCAGAGGACGTTGTGTGAAATGTCCATGAATATTTATATTTATTTATTTATTTATTTATAATACATAGAAAACACCCAGACGCAGTAGAATAATTTGTTTGTAAGACAAGTATAAATATCACACAAATTATTGTCCCTAGCGGGAATCGAACCCGCGATCTCTGATCGGCAGTCCGTTACATGAACCACTCAACCATGAGGCTCGTAAAAATATTTTTATATCACGCTTTTATTAGCTTCGTTCATGTCTGTGAATATCTCTCTCTCTTTCTCTCCAGCCCATTAACGTCCCACTACTGGGCACGGGCCTCTTTCATATTGGGTGGGACCACGGTGCCGCCCTGACCAGGATTTATTTTCGAGTTTGCCGTCTCCCATAAAGGATATTATCTGTGTACAATATCCCTTATCTAGCTTTTATAGCACCCTGGTAGGAGATGGGGTGGTGACACTTGTATTCTTAATCCGTTACCACACGGTCAACGTTATGTTTAATTTAGTCGAATTTAGTTATGTTTAGTTAAGTCGATTTTCTCCGTGTGGTGACGGAGTAAGTATACAAGTGTCACCACCCCATCACCTCCCAAGGGTGCTGTAAAAGTCAGCTAAGGGATATTGCACACAGATAACCTCCTCTGTGAGAGACTGAAAACTCGAAAATAAACCCTGTGCCAACACGCCTGGTCAGCGCGGCACAGTAGACCATAATTCCTCCCAAAGTGGAGGAGGCCCGTGCCCAACAGTGGGCACGGGCCTCATAAATGGGCTGGGGAAGTTAAGTCGATTAATTAATAATATTAATTTATTTATTACAGAAAGTCTAAGAAGATTATGTGAAGATGTGATACAGTTAAATCGTTCATCGTTCAGTAAGATAAGTGCATGCGGATTATTTAACGTAGATGCTGCATTGATTTTACGCCTTTTAGAATTGATTACGAATTACGTCATTATATTATTACAATTTGCTTTCTTATAACTATTTACTGCAGTTTTATTAAAGTTAAAAACAATAACATGATAATTATTAAGGTTGAGTAAGAAGTTTGCGAACAGTGAAAATATAAAACCGGTCAAGTTAGAATTGGATTCGCACACGAAGGGTTATTATCATAACTTACGTTATTATCATCTTTTTAACGCAAGCATAACGCACCGTTATTATCATAATATTTTCGTCACATTCCCAACCCAAAATAATGAGTCCTCACAGATAGGCGGCCACCCCCTGGTCGGGCCATGGTAATACTTGAGTAACTATCATGGCCCGGCTAAGAGCGAGAAGGAACACCGCGGGGTTTAGTAGGTAGTCCGGGTCTCTTGAGTGACCTGGGACTCCCACACAAAGTCCGAAGCTGCCCCCACAGCCGGAAAGACGAAGTGCGTAAAATGCATGTTTCTTTAGCATGCTGGATTTTCTGTCATGGTGGATAACTGTATTAGCGTAATTTGTGACTTTATGATGAAGTAAAGGTTTTTTATTCTATTGTTATGAATATTATAATTTTGAAACCGATATAAATCTATAAAAGGCATATACACGGCGGAGGTAAGTGGAAATGCTGGGAGAGGACGCCCGAGAAAAATATACTCCGATGTCATCGCCGGCATACTCCAAAAGGGGCAAGTGCGTAGCACTTACAACCGTCGGGCATGTATGACCAGATGTATATACTCTCTGCCTACCCCTATGGGGAAAAGGCGTGATGTTATGATGATGATGATGATAAATTTATAAATTTTTGCAATCGCGTTTCTATGCTTTTAATTAATAGTCCGATACAAATCATTATTGGAAAAATCATTGTTAGTTACATTTGTCGTTTTTAATAATATTTTTGTTTATTTTTACTTTTCTTTCTACCTTTGTTTTAACTAGTTTTTGTACTGTGGCAGCAAATGAATATTTATTCTTATCTTTTAAAAATAATCAAAAGTAAAATAAAACTTCAGAATAGTCTTAGTAGAATTATAATTCAATATTTACAATACAATATCTAATATATAAAATTCACGTGTCACAGTGTTAGTTACCGTACTCCTCCGAAACGGCTTGACCGATTCTTCTCAAATTTTACATACATATTCAGTATGTCTGAGAATCGGCCAACATCTATTTTTCAAACTTTTTTTTAGTATGGCAAAACAACGTTTGCCTGGTCAGCTAGTATTTAAATACTAATTACTTAAGTTTATAATAGAACAATCTTCTCTGTTAATTGTAAAGCAATAATTCGCATTATATTATTTAAGTAACTGTATAACTAACTATGGTTAATATGACTTATTTGTGACTTATTAAGCGATAGTGAGAAACATACCTCTTTAATCTCAATCAAATAATCTAAAATACATTAAAGATTATGGTACCAATTCTACGTGCACAACTAAAGTAAACTTAACTTAAAAATAAATACATAAATAAATAAATATTCACGGACATTTCACACAACGTCCTCTGGTCCCAAGCTAAGCTTATATGCTTGTGTTATGGGTACCAGAATACGGATAGAATACATAAACTACTTTTCTTTTGTAAATACTTACTTATAATACATAGAAACACCCAGACGCAGTACAAACATTTGTATGACAATTAGAAAAATCACACAAATGATTGTCCCGCGATGAACCCGCGACCTCTTGATTGGCAGTCCGTTACATAAACCACTCAACCACGAGGCTCGTCAATGAAAACAAATATGACATAATATGTAATTTGATAATTTGGGTATTTCTTTCTGTACATTTTTATTAATTAAATTCGTTAGTCTATAATACACAGATTTTCTAATAAAAAAAGTTCAGTTAATATTGCTGAATTGTGTTCTTGACACTATCAACTTTCATTTTTTAGTTAAGTTTAGTTGTGCCTGTAGAATCGGTACCAATATCTTCTAAAATAGTTTTATTTTAATGTTTGTACTTGAATGTCTTTTCTTAAATGTCTTATGGTCTTATTCATAATGACTTATCGGAGGTTTAAACGGAGATTTTATCCGAGAGATAAAAAAAGTTTTATCGTAAAAAGACTATTATGAATAACAAGTTTTGACATTATGAATAAGACCATAAATATATGAAACTGTGGAGCATAGTTTAATATAATTTTCATAACTTTGTATTTCTTTCTAATTAATTATAAATTTTTTCTTTGTGTCATATTTTACGGTTAATCATTTTGTTTTTCAACACAACTTAATATTTTAAAATCTCTGCCGAACATTTCTCCATCTTCTAATGTTTGTGGTAGTGGTTGGTTTAGAGTCTCAGGTAGGAACAAAGAAGTGATACCACCCATGACACTCAACACTCCCATGATGATTAATGGTAGAGCTCGGGAGTATACTGCCTAGAAACACAAAGATATCACATCAGTTTACTTGGCTTAAAAGTAAATCTATACTGATCACTGATCGTAGAGGACACATTACAGTTCACTCCCACCAGTGAACATGGTGACTGCAAAGTCTCCGAAGCGTCGGGCTAAAATTTAAATTACATTTCTGCGTCTAAAACCGTAAAAAGTACATTTATTCAAATAAAAAGATCGCACAAGTATTAAAGAATAATAAAAATCTATAGTAATGATAAAGATAACAACAGTAAGCTATAGTCTCCTGTATGTCTGCCGTACTATCTAATGTAACATAATAATACAAAAATAAATATTCATGGACACGCTTGTAATACACAGTAAACCCCCAGACGCAGTACAAACGTTTTTTAGGGTTCCGTACCTAAAGGGTAAAAACGGGACCCTATTACTGAGACTTCGCTGTCCGTCCGTCCGTCCGTCCGTCCGTCCGTCTGTCACCAGGCTGTATCTCAAGAACGGTAATAGCTAGAGAGTTGAAATTTTCACAGATGATGTATTTCTATTGCCGCTATAACAACAAATACTAAAAATAAAATAAAATAAATAATTAAGGGGGGCTCCCATACAACAAACATGATTTTTTTACCGTTTCTTGCTCTCATACAACAAACGTGATTAATTAAGTATTGTACGTGTTGTTTGTTCATTTATTAATAACGTATGTTGCATAGATAATGGCACGGAACCCTTCGTGCGCGAGTCCGACTCGCACTTGACCAATTTTTATAACTATTATAAATATCACACAAAAGATTGTCACGTTTGGGAATCGAAGCCAATCTCGAAAACAGCAGTACTAGATCATGCATGTGGCTTTAAAGATTTAAGTGAATATTTTAAGGGCCTACATCAATATCATCGCCGACACGTACATATTAACACAGCCAGTAGGCACAGAAAATGAAGAATTAGGGATACTTTTCCTATTTACTCAAAATCTACTAAATATATTTTAATTCTGATCCACGTGTTTATATACATAATAGTTACCTATGTTTTTAAAGTTATTTCATTAGTTAATACGCGATAATAGACCGACAAATGAAAAAAATAAAAAATTAGAGAGGTTGTTTCGCCAAGATTTTCTATCGAGAAAACTTTTTTCAATCGCGTTTCTGAGTTTATGCGATCCTAGATCATTTATTGAAAAAACATATACTTAAAAATTATAGCTCTAGCCATTCAACCTAAAGAAACAATGAAAACTTCGTACATAGAAAAATGCACGAAGCTATTTTGGTATCCTCTTAAGTAATTAATGAAACTACTTACAAGATGAACGATATAAGGACATGCCAAGAGTCCAAGCCCAGCTATAAATGAAGCTGCACCCATAGCCTGTGCTCTTAGTACTGTTGGTAATAGTTCTCCAATCAATACATAGAATACAGCAAACGATGATGCAGCAAAAAGTCTTCCAAACATTGATAGGGAAACTGTTATCCATGGCCAAGCTGAAATCAAAGATTTTATCGGGGAAGTATATAATTATATGGACACTAGGGTAAGTAGTAGTAAGTACACTGTATTGGTACCGATTCTATAAACACAACTCTCTCTCTCTCTCCAGTCCATTAACGTCCCACTGTTGGGCACGGGCCTCCTCCACTTTGGGAGGGATTATGGTCTACTGTGCCGCGCTGACCAGTAGTGGTATTCAGTAAGAAAAACTGAAGTGAATTTTTGGTGAATCTTGATCACGTGACAGCGCTCCTCCAATAAAAATAGAGGAGTGCTGTCACGTGATCAAGATTCACCGAAAATTCACTTCACTTTTTCTTACTGAATACCACTGCAGGCGTGTTGGTACAGGGTTTATTTTCGAGTTTTCCGTCTCTCACAGAAGATTGCACAGAAGGTTATCTGTATACAATATCCCTTAGCTGACTTTTACAGCACCCTTGTGAGGAGATGGGGTGGTGACACTTGTATTCTTAAACCGTCACCACACGGAGAACACACACACAACACACTAAAGTTAACTAAAAAAATGAAAACTAATAGTGTCAATAGCACAAGTTAGCTATGTTAACTAAACTTTCTTATTATAAAAACTGAATATTCACTACGGTTTTTTGATAATATGCAGGTATTCAGTCGATTTGGATATTATTTTACAATGTAGTTAATTCTCTCTAAACCAAAGAAGTTAGAATTACACATTCTTCTTAAGATTTTTTCAGGTTTTTGAACTCTGCAAGGATATGACGTACATCTGTATAATTTATTTTATCCTCAACCATATATATATATATATATTATATATGCAGTAAGACTACCTTTACAAAAAGCTAAATATTGAAATGATTTTCGAAGAATACAAATTTCCTCAGAGAACAGCGTTCAAAATCTCTTTAAAGGCCAAACGAGAGATACAAGAATGAAAATTTTATAAAGTTTTAGTACCTACATTGTAATACTTACATTCAGGTACTAATACACAGCTAACACACGCAAGTCCACCCACACACATAAACACACATAATACCCAACGTCTTCCGAATCTTTCCATGCAACGCCATGCAATAAAATATGAAGGAATTTCGACTGCACCACCTGAAAATATAAATTTATACATCTTTATTCTTCGGTACTAATTGATTATAAGCAATTTTTTATATCTAATTTATTGGAGGCATTTGATGAAAGTATAAGCTAAGTCTTGATAGTATATGCCAATACTTATAACACGATAGGTTTAATTGATCACGCTAGAATTCCGCTAAAGGCATAAGAAATGCCTAAAGGATTCAACACGCAAATAAAAAATTACCAATAAAAAATTACTTACCAATAAAAAATGCCAAATAATCATTAACGCCCAGATTAGGAGTATTGTAACTTAAACTATTATAAACAACTCCCAATGCAACCCAATCGAATGTTAAAATAAAGAATTTTCTTCTTATATTGGGATATCTGAACACGTCTAGTGGAGAAGCTTTACAATCTCCTTCAGAATTTTCATCGTCCATTCTTTTATTATCTATGACGTCATCATCTGCGTCTTCATGAATAAATAGTTTACTCATTAGTTGCAATGATTTTCTTCTTAATGTACTAGCAGGAGATTTTAAATGTTCTGTTTGTGTTGCCTTCTGTTGAGAATCTGTATTCAATCTGCTGGTTTCTGTTACATCTATGTTTTTGACTTCATCATTTTCTTTTCTTACTCTAGATTTCTTATTAACAATATCTGCTACTTCTAAAGCTAATATTTTTTCTAAATTATCCCTATTTGATTCGTCTGTTTTTGTTAGATCCGGCTTAAATGTAAGCATATTACTGATTCTTCTATCTAAATGTTCATCTTTTTCTGATATTTCTAAGTGATCTGCTATGTGACCATTCATGTTCGTGACATTTATTAATTCTTCTGACATATATTCTTCTTCTTCTTTAATTTTTTTCTGAAAAGTAAAATTGATACGGTTAGGTTTTTTATAACTATCATATTTCATAATCTATTGTCAAATATACTAAAATTAGATTTAGTAAGCTTCACACTCTAACAGACTAAAGTTCCATATCTAAATATCTACAATTTTTTTTCGAACTAGTACTTTATATAGCCCTTTCAGCATCATTCAGGTCTTTGTTTATATAGTGATGTAAATACTTACATGTAATTCAAGTAAAAATCCTCTTGGCAAATGTATACCATTTTTTCTAGCGAGATTCCTATAGACTTTTTCTGCATCAGCTACACGGCCTCTCCCAACGAGCCATCTTGGAGATTCTGGTATCAACCAATAATATCTGAAGAAAAATTATACAAATATTCTGAATAAACTCATAATGCAGTCAGTTATTTAAATATACTCTAATTAAGTGTATTTCCCGAGGAAAAGTGGAGTTACGATATCGTCAGGATCGTGTGGAGCCATAGAATACAAGCGGCGCAAGACCGCGCTTTGTGGCGTTCTATGGGAGAGGCCTATGTTCAGGAGTGGAGAGAAAAGCCTGATAGATATATGAAAGTATATTTCAGTAGATGACATCTTCTGTCAGATAATATATAATGTAAAATCCAAAATTAGACACTTTATCAAATCGCCGGGTTAAATTGTAAGAGAAAACCAAACCATGTTTATAGAATACTATAGGTTATGGTTTGGTGCTCAACAAAGAGACGTTAATGGTCTAAGAATAATATAATGAAAAAATACTTCTTTACTCACCCATAAAGCAGAATAAATGGCAGACTGGTGACTAAAGATAAGTGATACGAATCCTGAACAGCATATGCCAGTAGAGACAGTAGACACATGCCAGCAGCAAACAGCATTCCCACCACAATCCCTAGATTTAAAATAAAAATGTGTTTTAATTTCTGCCCGTATTAGTTATGGATATTTTGATAGCTTAAACAAGAGCTGGAACAAGAGAACGTCGTATGAAACGTCATCAGTTCAATTGATAAAAAAACCCAATACGAGTTGGACTCGCAAACGAAGGGTTCCTTATCGTCATTACCCTAATAAAAATTCCAAGCCCTAAATAACGGGATAAGGGCAAGACAATGACGATGAGTATATTTTGTTGTTATAGGATCAACGATAATATACATAAACTGTGAAATTTTCTACTATATAGCTATTACCGTTCTAAAGAAGCCTGGCGATAGATGAACGGACGGATATCAAGGTATCAGTAATAACGTCCCGTTTTAGCTATGGTACAAAACCCTAAAAAGAAATAAATTTTACCTGTATAATTACGTTGTCCAGGAGGCATTAATTCTAACGCTAATATAAATGGCTGCTGATATAATGCTGGAAAGAACAGACCACCAGCGACACATAGCCCTACGTACGTCCAATAAGATGTAGCGAACGCTGCAGCAATTGGTAATGGAACTTCAAATAGGATCATCAAAAGGATTGTCGTCCGGCGTCCATATCTGAAAGAGAAGAACTCAATTTGCGAGAAATTGCCTTTTCTTAATTTTAATGAAATGACCGTCCAAATCTGAGAGAAACAATAAACCCGAATTATGAAAAAATGCCACCTCTTTAACCCTTCGCCGGGATTCTCCAAAAGGGGCACGTGCATAGCACTTACAACCGTCGGGCATGTATGACCAGATGTATGAGTGTGGATGAAGCCAAGGAAGTATGTTTGGATCGTAGCAGATGGCGCTCTATAGTCTCTGCCTACCCCCATGGGAAAAAGGCGTGATGTTATGATGATGATGGCCACCTCCTTATAATGTTACTAATGTTTCTAAAATCTAAATTCAGGGGGATTTAAGAAAAATAAAGGACAGAATACATAGAAAATACTTTGAGATTTTGAGATATAAGTACTATTTTCAAAACTGATGTTAGCTGAGTGATGGAAGGTTCGATATTGCCAGATTGCCCGGGGGAAGTAAACTTACGAAACTCCGTCCATGAAACGTCAAGAGGGGCTTCTTAATTTATGTATGTAGCTATGTCCTTTTAGGTACGTAAACTATTTAAGTTTCCAGTTGAATTTTAATATAAAATAGAAAATTTTACTTTAAAATATCAATAAAATAATATTTCTAAATATTTACCTGTCCGACATCCATCCAAAAAATAGGTTCCCGAATATAGACCCCACCCAGAACAGAGTGTTAGCTGTCCGTGGCAGCCAATCTTTGTCACATACCAAGGAAAACTAAAAGAAACGAAATTATCGAAAATAAACAAATGTTAAATTAACTGTTTTCTCATCTTATTGCTATTTTTAAAATATCTACGAACAGTACACATAACGTCATGACCTAAATTAAACAAAGGTATTTGATAATTGAGTTCCTTAGCCAAATAAATTTGCTGATAAAACTTGATGCTACCAAGTCACATAATATAAAATACTTAACTTTTCTAGGAGTATTCCAATATTTGCTGACTTCACGACAAGGTTGTGGTAACAATGTGATAAAAATTTCATATATCGCCATCTAGTTCTGTTTTATAGCACTTACAGATAATGTGTGAACTCAATGTTGCTTTAGAAATTTATAAGATGGCGCTTTATGAAATAATCGGTTTAGGGTTCTTTAGCTCGAAGGATCAGATCCTATCAGGGAACAGGATCCTATTTGTAAAATATATTTATCTGCCTGCCATCTATCAACCCCATTCCTACAGTGATATATCTAACTATTGTGGGCGTATGAGTGTCAGCGAAAATCATAAAATGGTATTAATCAGTAATTTCGACTGATTTCCTTGTTAGAAGTGTCGGGTGCCTGGCATTCATCCACATCATAGCAATATACATTAAAGCAAATGGCACTCTATAGTCTCTCCATAAGAAAAAATCGTAAATATTGGCATGTATGTAAATAACTAACCTGGGTTACTAAAGTTCTCTTGTATTGTTCTTTGTTATATGTCCATCCGTATTGACACGAAGATGTTGTATTTTTTCGCAATGCTGACACTAGTTTAGTGATATTGTCAACCTGAAAATCAAACATGAGACATAAATATGTAAAAGTCGTATAAATCAGAAAAAATCATAGAAATTACCTGTATTTACAGCCAGAGCAGTCATCTATTTAAAGGTCTTACTAGACCTTTAAATAGATGACTGCTCTGGCTACCGCTCTGGTTAACGTAGTTAGTTTGTCCAGTATTACAATACTGGACAAACTAACTACGTTAAATACAACATTCTATTGACTACGATGAGTTCGATCCGTGCCTTACGACACGTGTAACTGGTTTGTAAGGATTCTTTTATGAATATTCAACGGGTCACCATTCAAACTCATCAACTGACTACAGTAAATAAACAAATTACTCACCATTGACATAATTTGAGGACTTACTTTATAATCTTGAAAACCAAGTTAAAACTAAAAAATCCTTATGTAAACTATATTAATCAAGTCTCCCACGACATATATTTTTAATTAGATAATTCAAGTAGATAGCGTTTACTACGAGCAGGATTAGAACCGGCGAACGACTTATCATTTTCATCACTACCAGATATCAAATTCAAGAATTAGAAATCCTCCACGAAAATAAATTTTGGCTACCGCATCGATGAGTTAATTAGGGTCTCATATTTTAGAACATCATTATAACTTACTATTTCCTCTTTGATGACGTCATGCTCGAAAGTGCGCAGTTGGTAAATGTTCACAGAGTGTATTACATTGTCTTCTTTCACTCCTACTGTTCTGTAAAATAATTGAGTCCTTTTAAAAAAAAAATCAACCGACTTCATGTGCCTTTGAAATTTGAGGGTTTTCCTCGATTAGATAGATAACCAATGAGATAACCATCAGATCCTGACCTGGTGCCAATGGGAACGCACAGGAACCACCAGCTTTCAAATAAAAAAGAATCAATAAAATCGCTTTGCTTAGTTAAAAGTTATGATTTAACAAACGTAAAAAAATAACATACAGTTGAATTGAGGAACCTCCTCCTTTTTTTATAGTCGATTAAAAAAGTATGCGTCTTAATTCTTCATAATTATACAAAATTCTCGTCTCACAATTCTTCTTCGAGATAGCTTGACTGTCAGTTTCGCTATTTTTAAACCCCAATGTCGTAAAGCAAGTGTCACCAGAATCAAACGCAAGTGAAACTGTGGGGTATAGGCTAGCAAGCAAGTGATTTTACTTCTTTTCTGACCATTAATCCTAACAATTTTAAGCCTATAACACTAAGCCTATAGACGTCAATAACGTGTTTACATAGGTTTATTAGTATTTTGCGATTGACTCGCTATGCTTTTTACTAAATAAACTAAATTATAATGGAAAAAATGATAACCATAAGCGGGACTTGAACCCGCGACCTCGGAATGCCGTTCAGTCGCTCTCCCAACTGAGCTATTATGGTCCACGCAAATGTTTACCAAATTTTCCACTACAATCATCTCAATGCGAGTTTTAACATCGTGCGATGTTTTTTCGTACAACGCCATCTATTGAGCGGTTTGCACCAACTCCATCAATAAATGCGGGTTCAAGTCCCGCTTATGGTTATCATTTTTTCCATTATAATTTAGTTTATTTAGTGTTTACATAGGTTTAACTCAGAGTTTCTTTTCTCTCATATTTGGTTGTCCGTTAACTGCTAATCGTATATTACCTATCACTTAACTAGTGTTTACAGTACTCTTGAAATGGGCGGTGACATTTGTATTCTGAATTCTTAACCATACGAACCTAATATATTAAAATTAAAATATAGCTCATTAGTATCAATTTATCAATGTATTTATCTCACTCAAGTCGTTAATACAAACAGTCTTTAATTAACTCATATATGATTATTAATAGCATGTGTTATTAAACAATTTATCATAATTTGTATTATAGTCACGAGTTGTATTATCTCCGTTTAGAGTTCTGTTTTGCAATTACAAATACGTCTTTAAACATAAAAATAATTGTCTGTAATAAACGCGTATAACTTCCGAATGGCTGCAGTAAATTGATTATTTTTTTATTGTGTGTCAATAAAAAGTCTTTATAAAGAAATTCATGTAAAAAATATGGCGGTACGAAGTTCGCTCAGTCAAATAATATAAAATAGACATAATCATCCCTTTATACTTATTATAAAGTCATTATTTTTGTATGTATGTCCCTATGTGAGATTATATGTATCTTTAAAACTTCGCAACAGATTTTGTTGCGGGTTCTTACAAAGCTAAAATGGCTTAAAAAGATGGTCTTTTTGTATAATTTATTTAGGTTTGATGTATACTGACTATCTCTCAGTAACTATAAACGCTTGTTAAAACACGGGATTTAGCTAGTTTTAAAATATACTAAAGATTACTAAAGTAATTTATTAATTTTGCAATTGACTTGCTATGCTTTTACTTAATAAATTAAATTATGGTGGAAAAAGTGATTACCGCAAGCGGGACTTGAACCCACGACCTCGGAATACCGTTCCGTAGCTCTGCCAACTGAGCTTATTGCGGTCGTGCTTTCAGTAATCAAATTAGGCCACCATAATCGTCACTCGATTGAGTTTATATCGTATTTTTACGTACAACGCCATCTATTTACATTACATTATTTACAGAATACAATTGGGTTGAAAATAATGACGCGACTTTCATTAATAAAGTAATTTATTAATTTTGCAATTGACTTGCTATGCTTTTACTTAATAAATTAAATTCTTGCTTGCGGTAATCACTTTTTCCGCCATAATTTAATTTATCCTACTAAAGATTTTCAATGGTATTTTCTAGTTTTTGAATTAAGCTTAATTATTTTGATTTTTATTATACGGAACCTTTTTACCAATATCAGCTTAGTAGTAGGTATTTCTTTTTTGTTGTTTTTTAGGGTTCCGTACCCGAAGGGTAAAAACGGGACCCTATTACTGAGACTTCGCTGTCCGTCCGTCCGTCCGTCCATCCGTCTGTCACCAGGCTGTATCTCAAGAACGGTGACAGCTAGAGAGTTTAAATTTTCACAGATGATGTATTTCTATTGCCGCTATAACAACAAATACTAAAAATAAAATAAAATAAATATTTAAGGGGGACTCCCATACAACAAACATGATTTTTTTACCGTTTCTTGCTCTCATACAACAAACGTGATTAATTAAGTATTGTGTGTGTTGTTTGCTCATTTATTAATAATGTGCCTTATGTTGCATAGATAATGGTACGGAACCCTACGTGCGCGACTCCGACTCGCACTTGACCAATTTTTTATTTATACAAACAAGTTCTGTTCTCAACAATATTTTATTTTAAATACATAGTTTGTATGCCAAGTATTTTTTTTTAAATATGATTGATTGTTATTTAAATGATTCTTTTAATATTTATCGCAATAATTAATTCACGTATTATTTATGCTAGGGTTGTCGAATATATTATTTTAGCTAAGGAATATTATACACAGATAACATCCTCTGTGAAAGATGGACAACTGGAAAATAAACCCTGTGTCAACATGCTGGGTCAGCGCGGCACATTAGAATTCAATCATCCCCAAAGTGGAGGAGGTCCGTGCCCAACTGTGAGACGTTAAAGGGCTGGAGAGAGAGAGAGTGAAGTGTATACCTAAATCTGGCATTATTAATATTAGCAGTTTAACAGCGTAAAAGATACTTTCTATGCTAACGCATATTTAAATCATATCTTAATTATCTGTTACTAGCTATTGCCCGTAACTTCGTACGCGTAGAATAAAGAAACCAAACCTTAACAAATTATACAAAAAACCCATCTTTTTATCACGGTTAATATAAGTTCAGTATGTATCTATCAATGTATTAATCTATGTAACGGAATCTTTAAAAGTGATTTTCACCCACTTCCAGTAGTCGGATTGATCTGAAATTTTGCACATAATATATCCAGAACCGATGACAATGCAATAATTTTTAACACGCTTATATAAGTTCGGTATGTATCTATCAATGTATTATTCTATGTAACGGCATCTTTGAAAGTGATTTTCACGCACTTCCAGTAGTCGGATTGATCTGAAATTTTGCACATATATCGAGAACCGATGAGAATGCAATAATTTAAAAAAATATTCCGGATTTTCAAGCGTGTTTTGTTTTTTTAGTCTTTGAACTAAGTAGATTTTATTGAACCACCACACCACAACATGTTGCGTAATTTTCAAGGACATACATACAAAAATAACGACTTTGTTTTATAATAAGTAAAGAAGGTACATTTTTATCGCAAAATCAAAGTAAAATGATAACAATTATAGCACAAACAAAATCACAGATAGAAAAATGTTATCTCAAAACGTATTATCTATCAATACCGTTGATATTATCATTTCTACGAGTCAAACTGTTCAACTGACTTCAATATACGCATTTTTATAACATTTATGAAAAATTCAGTGTTCTTTATGAGATTAAAGTCTAGGTTTTCAGGCTCACATAAGTATGTAAAAATCCCTACTAATATTATAAATGCGAAAGTAACTCTGTCTTTCTGTCTGTTACCCTTTCCCGCTTAAACCTCTCAACCGATTTTGATGAAATCCAGAAAACAGACAATCTTTAGACCCTGAGAAAGGACATAGGCTACCTTTTATAAGCGAAAAAAAGGGATGAAAATTTTCTAAATTATACGCGAACGGAGTCGCGGGCAACAGCTAGTATTTATATAAAAATAGGCTGAAGCCCGCGATTTCGTACGCGTGGAATTTAGAAAATTTCTCTGACGCTTCGCTCCTATTGGTCGCAGCGTGATGTTATATAGCCTGCCTCGCTAGCCCTACCGCCTAGCCTGCCTCGATAAATATACTGAAAGAATTTTTAAAATCAGGCCAGAGGTTCCTGAGATTAACGCGTTCAAACAAACAAACTCTTTAGCTTTATAATACATATTAGTATCGATTAATTGATTGTGCCAACCCTAATATTTCTGAGTTGTAAACAAGTTATACAGCATGTTTTCTTTTTTTAATATTTTCTAACACTTGCGCGACTCATTTGTTTAAATAAAACTACTTTTTACGGATCCAGACACGCACACCTGTCTCAAACTCCGGTCCGACGTTTCGGAGACTTTGCAGTCACCATGGTCACGGTTGAGGCTCGTCTCGTCTCACCCGTGACCGTGGTGACTGCAAAGTCTCGGAAACGTCGAGCCGGAGTTTGAGACAGGTGTGCGCGTCTGGATCCGTAAAAAGTAGTTGTCTTTTTTTGTTATAAAAATTATTTAAAAGACTTTCGAAGACAAACAAATATGTAATTGAATATAAGATCACTAGACTACTATCATCGCAATAAATGTTACGACAGTACTGATAATAATTAAACTCATAAAAATAATGAAATAAAACCACTGTGGTGTATTTTGATAAGTTGGCTATTTCGTTGTACACATTTATATTAATTAAAATCTTTAGGTTATAAAACACAGTTTAAGACCCACTAGACCGCGCGGCACGTCAACAGAAAGATGTTCACGTCTTATATTCCCTTAGCTCTCACAGCACTGTGGGGAAAATGGGGTGGTGACACTTGTAGGTATTATTAATCTCTTAGCCCAACAATAAGTAGAAGTTACCTTTCTTCAATATATTCTTTCAGAGCTTGACGCAACTCCCTCGAGTCGATGTCATACGCTATGCAACTTTCTGGTTTATCCTGCAGCCTTGGTACTGTTAGTGATCTGAGCAAGTCTTCTGATAGTCCCAGATGCTGTAACTCTGGTGGTGGAGCGCACCAATGCTCTGGAGTTGCATTTGTAAAAACCTTTAAACAAAGAAAAACAATTGTGATATTTTTGCAATTCAACAAAGAAATGGAATTTGTGGCTAACCATTCAAGATCCTTTAGTTGCCTTGCGATTGTCTAGTGTGTCTAAAATTATCTTAGTAATTTGCGCTAGTATCTTGCTTATGTCCAGACTGCACGTATAAAAATTTTGTTATTATGGAATCTTAATATAAAAAGCCAAATTACGGAACATTCATTGATTCATGTGTCCAAAGAAATCAAAACCCACCAAAGCATTAAAAACTGATGTAAATTAGTATGTCACTCTTTTGGTGAACTGCAACGCGCAGATTTTTTTTTACATAATAAATAATAATAAATATTCACAGACATATCACACACTGTCCTGGTATGGGCATGTTATGAGACGAGAGGAAAGTAATGTCGTTAGGAGAGTTCTGAGTATAAATGTGGAAGGAAAAAAGTCTAGAGGAAGACCTAAGAAAAGATGGATGGACTGTGTGAAAGAGGACATGAAAGAAAGAGGAGTTGACACAGACATGACGGCTAATAGAAGACTGTGGAAGAAAAAGACATGTTGCGCCGACCCCAAATAATGGGATAAGGGCAGGAGGATGATTTCACACAACGTCCTCTGGTCCCAAGCTAAGCTTATTATGCTTGTGTTATGGGTACCAGAATACGGATAGAATACATAAACTACTTTTCTTTTGTAAATACATAGTTATAATACATAGAAACACCCAGACGCACACAAACATTTGTATGACATTTATAAACATCACACAAATGATTGTCCGAGGCGGGAATCGAACCCGCGACCTCGTGATCGGCAATCCGCAATATAAACAACTACACCATGAAGCCCGTCGAACATAATGTAGCTATTTTACAAATTAACACACTCGGAAACTATCATCGTATTCCACCGTCACACAATTTTCCATTGTAGAGACTATAGAGTGCCTCTGCAGAGATGTAAAAATATCTCCTTGGTTTCTTTGATACGAAAACTTTCTTTTAATAACAAAATGATTACAAATTTTTAAGTTTTGGTCTCTCTCTCAAACCCATTAACATCCCAACGTTGGGCACGGACCAAGACTTTGGCAAAGATAATGGTCTACAGTGGCGCGCTGAACAGACGTGTTGGCACAAGGTTTATTTTTGAGTTTTGTCTCTCATAGAAATTGTTTCCTGTTTGCAATATTCCTTAGCTGGCTTTTACAGTACCCTGGGAAGGAAAAGGTGTGGTGATACTTGTATTCTTAATCCGTCACAAGGATAAGTTTTG
Organism: Orgyia antiqua; assembly: GCA_916999025.1. NCBI lineage: Eukaryota > Metazoa > Arthropoda > Insecta > Lepidoptera > Erebidae > Orgyia > Orgyia antiqua. The sequence goes on from OU779871.1 coordinate 29,988,034, forward strand.
GTCTCTAAAGTCTTGGTCACCATTAGGATTATATTCAAAGGTCACATTGTTGATGCGATTCAATTTAAACAACACACACACAGTTCCGCGAACTAAACGGTAGGTAACAATTAGTTTGTCGTCATTAATTGCTTAAATAGCAAAATTACTCGTCATTATTACATCGCTGACCGCAAACTAAGCGCGGAAAAGATAGACATACATATTGACATAAAGTGGACTTCAACTGATTGAAGATCAAACATGGCTTTACCAAGATTTTATGAAAACCCAGTTGCTAGAGGACTATCTGTCTGGGTGGTGACGGATTAAGACTACAAGTTTCACGACCTCTTTTACTTCCCATGGTGTTGTAAGAGCCAGCTATGCGTCATTTTACACAGATAAACATCCTCTGCGAGACACGGAACACTAAAAGCCAAACTAAACCCTCCGCCAACATACCCGGTCAGTGCGACACAATATACTATGATCCCACTCAAAGTGGAGGAGGAGGCCTATACCCAACAGTGGAACGTAACTGAGAGAGAGACACGCGTTCTGAAAAAAAATCGACTCAAAAAACCAGATATATAATTATGTATAGTTCTGGTAGGCAGATAAGTCTGTGTAATATGTTAATCATGATAAATATAATATTTTCAAGAAGCTTTGGCATCAAATGTGGAACGACTGAAATGTGGAGACGATCAAAAATACATATTTATGGATTGCGTAAAAACAGGAAAAGAAATAAATAGATCTAATATGAAGCGTACTTATGCAGAATAGCCTAATTTTAATATCTATGTCTTTTCTAGTATAGATATCAGAACACGGTTAGATTAAGATTTAAAGGGCATATGGCGTGATTGATAATAACGTTATCTACCGTATAAAATATTTTTGTCATGTTTATAGATAATTCATTTAATAAATAGCTAAAAGTTTTAAACCGTAGTGGTTTATTTAAGTGACTGCTGTTCGCAAGGTTGTGGGTTCGATCCTCGCACAGTACAACTATTGTTTGTGTGATGTTTTTAATTGGCACACTTGTGATTTATTTCTATTGCCGCTATAACAACAAATACTAAAAATAAAAAAAAATAAGTATTTAAGGGGGGCTCCCATACAACAAACATGATTTTTTTACCGTTTCTTGCTCGATACTAATAACGTTGCCTTATGTTGCATAGATAATGGTACGAAACCCTTCGTGCGCGAGTCCGACTCGCACTTGACCAATTTTTATTATAATAGGTACTTTAACAAACACTAGCACATTCTGAATCTCAAAAATGATTGCAACTATTTTCCTACAATTGGCATTGCTCATAATTTCTGACCTGCTGTTTTTATATTTTTTTTAGAAAATATAGACTATTTTATGCAACTAATTTCAATATTATTGAAATATTCAATATATAGAATTTTTAAAAAATACATAAAGATATTTGTTAAATGCTGTGACGTCATCGTTGTACGCAATCTGTGTCTTAACTTTTCCTGGGCCCTGAGTCGGGTATTTCAACGGTGTCACAACTGTACCATTATTGTACCAATATGGTGCAATAGTAAAGTTTTTGGTAGTCTACTATTAATGTGTCGTCATAACGACTTCATCATTGTCTTACAATTGTCAAAGTGACATAAATTGCTAGTCTCGTACACAACTGCTTCACAATTGCAATTCAATGACTGAAATGTTTCTGTAGTCTGCTATTTTGAATTTGACAGTAATATTTTTAAATTGTCCTGTGTCGACAGATTGCCATAAATAAAAAATAGATAGATAGAAATATTAGAAATTGTTCTTTGTAATTTATTGCAATTTACTAATCTCCTAAACTTCACATTGCTTTTTATACTAATAAATAGTATGTACAAATATATTTAAACGAAGTCTAGCATGATTAAATGTTTAAATTTATTAGTAGTTTTTCGAAAATCACTTCACCTAACGCATTTTTTAAAAACGGCAACACATACATACCATTCTAACACAATCCATAGATAAAAGAGACCGAAAATTCAATGCATAGATAAAAGAGATCGACAATTCTATTACCATTGAAAGACCGTTATGACGGCATATAGCAGACTACGGATATTTGACTTCAATTGCAACGGTATCGTGCCGGTATTGTGCCGGTATGACAATTGTTCCAAAATAGTGGACTTGAGCACCTGATAAACTTAAGACAGATTGCAATACATCTTTTCAAAGTTGCCAAGTTGATATAATAGACCAATTTCAACTCCACCACAGAGTAGTATATCCCTCAGAACGCCTTAATATTTTATGTCCTTCATTTTAAGGGCAAATAGAGATCATTTGCTTTTTTGGAAAAATAATCGTTAATATAGCAAATTTTCCGAAAAAAACTAATGGATCATGATCAGAAACTCTATTCCCCGAAATGGTTTTTGAATTAAGAGTTTTAAAAAAATATGAACAATGCCCATTCTATATTTAGGGGCTTAGGGGGCGTTCTATTGATCTAGCTAGGTTTTACGAAAAAACAAACTTAGTCAACACGGTTACGCAAGTACTAGTACTAGTTATATTCAATCTACCAAATTATGAATTAGTTATATATATGTATCTCTAACACCCGTATTCACAAACAATATTTACTTAAGTAAGTACTTAAGAGGATACCAAAATAGCTTCGTGCATTTTTCTACGTACGAAGTTTTCATTGTTTCTTTAGATTGAATGGCTAGAGCTCTAATTTTTAAGTATATGTTTTTTCAATATATGATCTAGGATCGCATAAACTCAGAAACGCGATTGAAAAAAGTTTTCTCGATAGAAAATCTTAGCGAAACAACCTCTCTAATTTTTTACTTTTTTCATTTGTTGGTGTATTATCGCGTATTAACTAATGAAATAACTTTAAAAACATAAGTAACTATTATATATAGAAACACGTAAATCAGAATTAAAATATATTTAGTAGATTTTGAGTAAATAGGAAAAGTATCCCTAATTCTTCATTTTCTGTGCCTACTGGCTGTGTTAATATGTACGTGTCGGCGATGATATACGATAATATTGATGTAGGCCCTTAAGTGTTGATGCACTGTGCAAAGGGTAACACTTCTCAGTGCGTTCCGTTCATCGAGCCTTTGTATTCATAAACAAAACTTAGCTATGCGTTCAGTTTAACAAACGCATAGTGCGCTTCACCACTTAAGTATTGTTTGTGAAATGATTTTGCTACCCCTGTGCGTCCATGCCTACTATGAGACCTCACAGTAACGTTTGTGAATACGGCTGTAAATGTATTAATCTATGTAACGGATTATTTGAAAGTGATTTTAACACACAGTAGTCGGATCGATCCGAAATTTTGCACACATTTAAGGACCGATGACAAAGCCATAATTTAAAAAATTATTAAATATTTTCAAACGTGTTTGTTTAGTTTTTAGGGTTCCGTACCCAAAGGGTAAAAACGGGACCCTATTACTGAGACTTCGCTGTCCGTCCGTCCGTCCATCCGTCTGTCACCAGGCTGTATCTCAAGAACGGTGATAGCTAGAGAGTTGAAATTTTCACAGATGATGTATTTCTATTGCCGCTATAACAACAAATACTAAAAATAAAATAAAATAAATATTTAAGGGGGCTCCCATACAACAAACTTTTTTTACCGTTTCTTGCTCTCATACAACAAACGTGATTAATTAAGTATTGTGTGTGTAGTTTGCTCATTTATTAATAACGTATGTTGCATAGATAATGGTACGGAACCCTTCGTGCGCGAGTCCGACTCGCACTTGACCAATTTTTAAACTAAGCAAATTATTCAAATAAAACTACTTTGTACGGATTTGGACGCGCATATTTGTATTAAATTTTGTCCCGACGTTTCAGAGACTGCAGTCTCCATGTGGGTAAACCCTGTAATAACTGATCGTAGAAGACACATTACAGCTCAGTCTCACCCGTGACCATGGTGACTGCAGTCTTCGAAAACGTCGGGCCAAAATTTCAAACAAATATACGCGTCTAAATCCGTAAAAAGTAGTTTTATTTAAACAAATGAGTCGCGCAAGTGTTAGAAAATATTAAGCAAATTATTAGTAAAATACTATAGACGTATTTTTTATGAATAACAAAAAATATCTTATCGTGCACTAATTCCAATTGCCTCTACTACAAGTTACAATAACGATAAAAAAACGATTAACGATAAAATAACTTATATGTTATTCACAAATTATCAGATAATATATGATTAAGTAATGATTATTTAGGTAATTAAGTTAAAATATTTTAATTAGCGTTAGGTATATATGCACTTATTATAATTTTGGATACTGCCGATAAAATTATTATGCGTGAATATTTATTAAGACGTCCGTGTTGTTGATGCATTAGGAATATAAGTGTCAGCATCCCATTACTTCTGCAGGTGCCATAAAAGCCAGCTAATGGATGTAGCAGATAACATATTCTGTGAGCGAGGTAAAATTTGAAACTAAAACAAAACTACGCGTCTGGTCAGCCAGACAAAATATAGCATACCAAACTCCTCCGTATGTGGAGGAAGCTCGTGCCCAACAGTGGGATTTTAACGGCCCGTCATTTGATAATAATAACTGTACGGAACCTTTCGTGTACAAGTCTAAGTCGTCCTTGTCCGGTTCATTCACCCACTATTGGATATTGGCATCTCCCAAAGATCGCATGTAATAGAGCTATTGATTTACTTAATAAATTAAATTGTGGTGGAAAAAGTGATCACCGCAAGCGGGACTTGAACCCACGACCTCGGAATACCGTTCCGTAGCTCTGCCAACTGAGCGTATTGCTGACTTTTTGTACCACAATTTGATTTATTAAGTAACAGCATAGCAAGTCAATTGCAAAATTAATAAATTACTTTAGTAATAAAAGTCACGTCATAATTTTCAGCTCAATTGTATTCTGTAAAGAATACTAGGTGGCTGGTCGAGATTGTTGCAAAGCATTCTCGGTAGATGGCGTTCTACGTCAAAATACGATGTAAACTCAATCGAGTCCCGCTTGTGGTGATCACTTTTTCCACCACAATTTGATTTATTAAATAAATGACTATTCTATTCAGTCTGCTGGGTAAGACTAGTGGAAAGGATTATCAAAGGTCATTGGTTCAAATCCCACTCGGGTTAGCCACGTTTTCGTACGTAGTACGTATTTAATTACTATAAAATGTATCAAAATAAGGCCAGAAGTAGTTAATAGTGACATAAAAAAAAATTTTGGTGTCTGTATAAAATCTCTATGTACAATATTTTCTGACACTTGCGAGACTCATTTGTTTAAATAAAACTACTTTTTACGGATTTAGACGCCAAGATTTAAAACAAATACTCGCGTCTAAATCCGTAAAAAGTAGTTTTATTTATCTCTATATTTGTAGAATAAGTTGTTATTTTTACTGTAACTATTTATAGGTACAAATATAATTCGCATAAACATTGTTATTATCGTATTCAGATAAATTTACTATGTCAAGAGTTTTGCCGCTATCATGTTTACGGGATGTAGTGACCCTGTATCCTTCCTAAATGAATGAAACGTGATTATATTACAAAACATATTTTAATTACTTATACACTTGTACCAATTCTACGTCAGCTATTAAATTTAAATAAATACTAGCCGACCCGGCAAACGTTGTTTTGCCATACAAATGTCAGTGGGGGGAGGTGTTTGAAAAATAGATGTTGTCCGATTCTCAGACCTACTGTAAAATTTCTTAAGAATCGGTCGAGCCGTTTCGGAGGAGTACGGTAACTAACACTGTGACACGTGAATTTTATATATTCAATTTAAATCAACTATGGTGTATTTTGATTAATTGGCTATTTCGTTGTGCACATTTTTATTTATTTACTAGCTGTTGCCCGCCACTCCGTACGCGTAGAATTTCATTTAATTTCATTTATTCTTTATTGTACACTCATACAAGTAAGGCAACATAAACAATATTGTTACAAATGTGCACAAAGGCAGCAAACCCTTGAGTGTATGGAGAAATGGTATATTATAGGATAGATAGGTGTACAACAAGAAAGTACCAAAAAAACAAGATCATTAAAATACATACATAGACTAAATGAATAAACTTACACAAATACAGATATCTTCTAATATATAATCTTCTAATATATAAAATTCACGTGTCACAGTGTTAGTTACCGTACTCCTCCAAAACGGCTTGACCGATTCTTCTCAAATTTTACATACATATTCAGTAGGTCTGAGAATCGGCCAACATCTATTTTTCAAACTTTTTTTTTTGTATGGCAAAACAACGTTTGCCGGGTCAGCTAGTATAAATATATATTTACACAAATAAAATGTTAGAATTTAGAATTTAGAAAATTTCCCCGTTTTTGCAACATTTTTCACTACAACTTCGCTCCTATTGATTGCAGCGTGATGTTATATAGCCTAAAGCCTTCCCCTATTAATGGACTAACCAACAAAATAAGAATTTTTCAAATCGGACCAGTAGGTTCTGAGATTAGCGCGTTTAAACTAACAAACAAACAATCAAACAAACGATTCCGCTTTATTATATTACTATACATATAATCCATAATACACAGATTTTCTAATAAAAAAAGATCTGTTAACATTGCTGAATTGTGTTATTGACACTATCAATTTTTATTTTTTAGTTAAGTTTAGTTGTGCACGTGGTATCGGTACTATGATATTATGTTGTCTGTGTGCTTCAGCTTAGTATACGTATGTCACCAACCCTTTTCCTTTCTAGGGTGCTAGCAGACCATAATCACTCCCAAAGCAGGGGAAGGCCGTTCCCAAAAGTGGGACGTAACTAGGCTGGAAAGAGAGAGAGCTTATGAACGCAAACGGAAAAATAAAATAGATATATCTAAATAAATAAAAAAAATTAAAGAGCAGAATACATCTGATACTTGTAACACAAACAGGTTAGCTTAACTTGAAACATTAGTATGTAGTGTGAAATGCCCTAGACAAATATTTTAAAACCTCTCTCTTTAAGAAATTGAATTATGGTGGAAAAAGTGATCACCGCAAGCGGGACCTCTCTCTTTGTTTCCTAACGGTAAATAGTACCATAACTGGATTTCACAGAATATAATTTAGGACTAGTTCTAGTACCCGTGATAGACGGAACAAACTAATTTGTATAAACTACCGATGTGTGTGATAGATATGCACGTGGCTATCGGCATACTACTGCGGAGTGAAATGTTTTTAACTCTATGTATGAACGTCGTTAATTGTAACTATGTTCATGTGGTTCAACTCAATTAAATGCTATGCAAACAGATCTGATCAGGCAAGTAGAACAAATACCCTTCCAAAATGAAGGAGGCCGAGGATGCTTAAGACGGTACAATACCAAATTATGCTCCATACAAAAGTATTGGTATCGTACTTCCGTTTTTTCTTCGCGAAAGCTAAACCGATTTTAATAGTTTTTACGTTATATTATAGATATATAGTATATCTATGCTTCTATCACTTTCTTTTTTTCAAAACATAATAACTAAAAGAAATATGACGATCCGAAAAACCCACATTTTTCGGTTTACTTTAGATGAAGTTGCAGCGTCTATCACACAAATTTGGTAAAGTTATACTACAAAAGAAAGTGATAGAACCATAGATATACTCTTTATCTATAATATAACGCAAAAAATATTTTAATCGGTTTAACTTTCGCGAAAAAAAAAAGAAGTACGAAACGTCTTTTTAGGGTTCCGTACCCAAAGGGTAAAAACGGGACCCTATTACTGAGACTTCGCTGTCCGTCCGTCCGTCCGTCCGTCCGTCCGTCCGTCCGTCTGTCACCAGGCTGTATCTCAAGAACGGTGATAGCTAGAGAGTTGAAATTTTCACAGATGATGTATTTCTATTGCCGCTATAACAACAAATACTAAAAATGAAATAAAATAAATATTTAAGGGGGGCTCCCATACAACAAACATGATTTTTAGGGTTCCGTACCCAGTATCTCAGGAACGGTGATAGCTAGACAGTTGAAATTTTCACAGATGATGTATTTCTATTGCCGCTATAACAACAAATACTAAAAATAAAATAAAATAAATATTTAAGGGGGGCTCCCATACAACAAACATGATTTTTAGGGTTCCGTACCCAGTATCTCAAGAACGGTGATAGCTAGACAGTTGAAATTTTCACAGATGATGTATTTCTATTGCTGCTATAACAACAAATACTAAAAATAAAATAAAATAAATAGTTAAGGGGGGCTCCCATACAATAAACATGATTTTTTTACCGTTTCTTGCTCGATACTAATAACGTTGCCTTATGTTGCATAGATAATGGTACGGAACCCTTCGTGCGCGAGTCCGACTCGCACTTGACCAATTATTATTTCAAAGAATTTGTAGGTAAAATCCGCTTCATCTATATTTGTCCCTTTCAGCGCGGCGGTCGGAAATAGGGATAGCGATACTAGCCTTCTTAATAGTGGAACGTTGTTGGGTTGCGAAGTAAGGGGTTATGTGGCAAAACTGGTTCTTTAAATAAAACCACTTATTACGGATTTAGATGTGTGTATTTGTTTTAAATTATAGCCCGACGTTACAACTTTGCAGTCACTTATAGTCACGGGTAACACTGAGCTGTAAAGTGTCCTCTATGATCAGATAATGCGCAATCTTTTGTTTCGTTTAATAAACGTATGAACATTATCTACTGCTACAAACCACGTAAAATTCAATCCAAACTTCTCATCATTATGTTTATATTTATGTATTCTATTCTATTTATATATGTATAGGTTAATGTACATTTATGGATCTATATCTCTATATGTGTATGTATACATATCTGTAGTATGTATTGATTATGCGTAATATAAGATTTTTCTTCTTACTTGGAATTTATACATAGCAAGTACACTACTAATACCCCTTTCCAAATAAACTGAGTCCATCTAAAGGTTGTCTGGAAGAGATCGCAATATGCGATAAGACCGCCAATTGTACATGTTTTATTGTTACATTAGCTATGTGACATGTAATTTATGGTGTACAAAAAAGTGTATTCTATTCTATCAGATGTTACAGGGTTTACCCACATTCGATTTTAATTTTAAATTGACCATAAAGATAGACTTTTAACATAAACTACATTATATAAAATTAGAGTTAGTGAATATTAAATCCTGGTTGTTTCTGTGCCGAAATGTCTTAACCAAGTGTCATGAAGAATTTTTTTAGGTTTGCGAAAGTCAGAAAGCGGACCCTGGGCTCTAAAGTAAAAAACTTATGATGCTAACGATGATGATAGGGGATCTATTTATATAGGGTATCCTCCTGGACTTCCTACAAGTCAAGAAAGAATCAAATATAATAAAAATAAATAAATAGATGCTAACCAGGCACAATTATATTAATGCAATATTTATATTTGGTGTATTTTTAAAGCACAAAGGATTCAAAGTGATTGCGATTTCCATGTTCTTTATCTTTCACCATTATGATAGTTATTCGTTAGTAAGATTAAATAATAACAGAAGATAAAGAAGTACCTATTTACGCACTACTTTATTTTTAGGATTTGCATTGATGGTGCAATCATTTTTGGGCAGCAAAATTTCTATTTCAGACGCTCGAGAAAAATATACTCCGATATCATCGCCGGTATATTTCAGAAGGGTCAACCGCATAGCACTTCCAACCGTCGGGCATGTGTGCCCGTATGTATGAGTGTGGCGCTCTATAGTCTCTGCCTACCCCCATGGGAAAAAGGCGTGATGTTATGATGATGATGATAAAGTAGAAAATTAAAATTTGTCGTGTTGGGTATTCATGGACATGGTCTCATTATGACTAAAAGCAAATAAATTTTTTTTGAATTCTCCTTCTACACTCCTGAAGTGAAGAAGTACGGGAGGAACAAAGGGTGTTGGTCCGTCCGTCCGTCTGTCACCAGGCTGTATCTCAAGAACGGTTATAGCTAGAGAGTTGAAATTTTCACAGATGATGTATTTCTATTGCCGCTATAACAACAAATACTAAAAATAAAATAAAATAAATATTTAAGTGGGGCTCCCATACAACAAACATGATTTTTTTACAGTTTCTTGCTCTCATACAACAAACGTGATTAATTAAGTATTGTGTGTGTTGTTTGCTCATTTATTAATAACGTGCCTTATGTTGCATAGATAATGGTACGGAACCCTTCGTGCGCGAGTCCGACTCGCACTTGACCAATTTTTATATAAAGCGGAAAGTATTAACCTAGGTAAGCTGCATTATTTTAACATTGTACATAATATTAGCATATGAAACATGTAAAATAGCAAACATTGTAATATTTCTGAATTTAATTTAATAAAAGAAGAAATAAATCTCTGACTGACCTGTGCAAATACCAAAAAGGAGGTTGGAATAGCAGCAAGTCCGCAAAGCAAGTAGAATAGTACCACATGCCAGTACCCAGACTTGGTGGCAAGTACCGCCGCCTCGTCCAACTCTTTAGTCCACGTCATAATCACCTTAGAACCACTTTAAAAATCAAAAACAATGCACTAGTACACTTTTCAAAACACATTTTGTGTCACAAGTAATTTTTTAAATTTGGAAATTATTCAACACATTTTAAATCTTGAAACGTTATTGTTCTGCACGTTCTAATTACAAAAATCGAACAAATAAGAAGAATTTTAAATTTAGAATTGTTTTAAATTTTGCAGTGTTTAACACAACTTATGTTTTAATGATTTTTTTTATTTAGCTCAACACGCAAGAAAATAATATATGTTTTTCGATATTATTTTTGTTTCGATATTTTGTGAAATTGTTTTTAATTTCTTTTTACTCTGAATCGCCCTTTATATAATTAATTAATATGCTTTTATAGAAACAAATGTCCCTTAATTCATTATTTGTTTTTTACTTTAAATTCTTTCACGCACTCTAAATATTTACGATACAAAAATGTTATGGACATTGTTACACGTCCGATTCACAGGTTTTCATTAACGTACTAAATATGTACTAAATCTACGCAGCACCATACTAGGGGGGTATTACCCAACCAAATATAACAAACTATCATTGTACTATCAGCTTATATATGCGTAAACTCCTTAATTTTGTCGCGTTGTAATGATCAACTAACTTTTATCCCCTACTACGGATCTGAATCTCATTTGTTACTTGAAATTAATAAATAGTTTTCTCTCCCTTCCGCATATTTACGTCTTACTATTAAGCACGGAACTTCTCCATTTCAAATTAGTTTTTTGTTGTACTATGTCACGCTGACCAATTATGTTGGCAGAGTATTTAATTTCCAGTTTTTGTCGCACACAGTTAATGTTGGCCAATTAACGACAGAAATGGGATGGCGAAATTTCTATCTTTAATCCGTCGCACAGTGTACGGACGGGAGCTAAAATCGGAATTTTTTTGTTCTGCTTAATTACAGACTGGCATAAAGATGTAAAAAGCGAGAGTAGAACACCCAGATGCCAATTCCGTCTAGTTTTGGTGCTATGCGGTACCAAAGTTCGCCGTTTTTCTGCGACTTAATTACGAAAAAGTTATATTTCTTTGATATTATCTGTTTAACAATTTAATCTTGTACAACCACATTACTTACTTAATAAGCTATATCTTAGGCTTTTTTGCTAAGCTGTTACATCAGTATTTAGTCTTAAAACAGGCATTTTCTACTTTTCAGATAATGTTTTTTTTTCTCCAAAGGTACAAAATTTTGGCAACTAGTCTTCATTTAGAATCAAAGATCTAGCTTTATACTAAGCACAGAAAAAAAATTACGTTCAGGAAGAGTGGAACTTTTGAGATATACAATTTTGAAAATTTGTACTAGGGTTGACACTACGCGCGATGCCCTTGCCAATTAAGTAGTAAAAATACAAAATTCGTATTTAATTGTTCTTATCTTTATTAGAAACGATGAGGAAAGTGTAAATGTGATGAAAAATTCTCAATCACATTAGATGGCCACCAATTTTTGTATTCACCAGGCTAGTAGCTATGATTTTTTTATTTATTTTTAATACATACTAAGTACATTGTTACCATAAGTTAAAATTACATATCACTAGTTAGTCTTGTTCTTCTAGGACAAGGCATAACAGGACATTATCGTCAAAACTTTTTTCGTATTTTTCATTTCGATAGCCCTGTTGACACTTAAGTTTGTAAATTGCGTTATCTCAATTTTCTCAAAAGTTCCACGGATTTGGCATCTAGTTATTTTTGTGTGCATAGAATAATTGTTTACCTTCATTTTAAAGTAAAAACTAGATGCCAAAGTTATGTAACATTAAAGAAAAAAAATAAAATCTGATAAACTAAAATTAACTTTTGATAGCCCTAATATTGACATTATTGCATAGAAAAAAATCATCAAATATACATTATTAAATGTGCTATCACATACTATCAAATATTTAGTTATTAGAAAAATAATTTAAAAGAAATATCATCTTTTCGTTTTCGAACCGCAAAAAAACAGCATTCTTTGGTATCACATGGCACCAAAACTAGACGGAATTGGCATCTGGGTGTTCTACTCTCGCCTTTTACATCTTTATGCCAGTCCATAATTGAGCAGAATAAAAAAATCCGTTTTTAGCACCCAGTGTACGGACGTACACTGTGCGTCCCTGTAAGAGTTAATTGATCCTAAAATAAATAAATAATAGGTAGTTAGACTAATATAACAACAGTGTCAGAAACGAATATCAATTAACATAAAATCTTGTTTGACTAACAAAAAAATACTTCACTTACGAGTTTCTGTAGTAAGGCATATCGTATCAATACAAATCCTATAAAGGCGTGGCTCGTATATTAACGATTACAATCAGTTTAATAAAAAAAATATACAACACATTACACGTCATGTTTTTTCTACTTAAATAGTTTTACATCGTATTTATCCTCATTAAGATGGCAAGTTTTCCTTGTGGTAATGGATTAAGAATACAAGTGGCACCATCCTTTTTCCTTCCTAGGGAGCTGTAAAAGCCACCTTAGACATATTGTATACAGATAATATCCTTGTGATAGACGGAAATTTCGATAATATACCTTCACGCTTGGTCAGCGCGGCACAGTAGGCCATAATCCCTTCCAAATTCTTCCAAATTGGACCAGGCCCGCGTACAACACAAGAAATTTAATGAACTGCAGAGAGAAGAAGACAAGATTATTTTATGTAGCTTAATACTTATTATGCTTTTTACGTGTGTGAGCAATAAACATCCACAGATTTGCCTGATAGTGGGTACACTTTTAATCTTGAAGACATATAATTTTAGGTTGGCTAAATCTTACTACTTAGTCCAATAATGTTTCATATGACGTTTAGCGGGGTTGGAGGAACTAACGGTGTACTCACTCAGTTTATCGAATATTTGTGTTTTCAATAATACTATAAATAATATCCTTTGATAAACATTTTAAAAGTAACTTTATTAATCTTTGACATACATCATATATCACCACAACTCAAAAACGTCCTCTCTGTCATTTTTTAAATTATAATAAATGGTCTTTAAAAAATAATCTTTATAGACAATTGTAGTCCCCACAGACGTATAGCCTGTATCAGAGACACACATAGATACAATATTTTTTACGGACACATAGTTATTTATGTGGCTTCAAGCCACTGATTTAGTGATAGACTGGAAAATCTGTACTTCCATCCATCCAGACACTCTTACATTTGGGGCATGTTCTCTTGCTTACACAGAGACACCACCTTTATCTGTATGTGAATGTGCCAAAACGACTCATTTAAGAATCACTTTCTTTTTTATTGTGTGTGTCATTCACTTCTTAGGTAAAAGTAATCTCATTATGTATTAGGATATTGCCCGCAAATTCTCCCACCTGTACTCCGATTTCCGTAACTTTATTATTTGATGGACTTTCATTCATCCAAACTTCAACCTTCTTTTGACGGTCGTGGTTATGCTCAAGACACCATCATGGCCCAGTTTCTGGGCGCGGAGCAAGACCATGGGGTTTAGTGCGTAGACCAGCCGGGAGTCCCACATAAAACCCGAAGTTCGCCCCCGCAACTGGACAGGCGACGTGCGTAAAGGATTACCCATGTAAAAAAACCTTCTTTTGACATTCTAAGTACTAAATTTGAAATAACTATGAAATCAGTACCTACACAGACATACCACATGGTGGATTGATGTTTAAAAATGAGGACAAGTAAATTATAATATTCTTAGCTGTCGTTTACAGCACCCTGGGAAGGAAAAGGGTGGTGACACTTGTATTCTTAATACGTCACCACACGTACAAATTACCTTCTTTCTCTAGCCCATAAACGTCCCACTATTGGGCATGGGCCTCCTCCACTTTGGGAGGCATTATGGTCTGTGCCACGCTAACCAGGCGTGTTGGCACAGGGTTTATTTTTAAGTTTTCTTACAGAGGATGTTATCTATGTACAATATCCCTTAGCTGGCTCTAACAGCACCCACGGCAGGAAAAGGGGTGGTGACACTAGTATTCTTAATATGTCACCATACGGACCTTTGATATTATAATTACCAGTCCCAGAATAATTTACTAACAATAAACCAATTTTAAATTACTTTCTTAACTTTGGCTAATTCTGTTTAGGCCTATTCACTTATCGTGGAATTTATTAGATAAAGTTATCAATTTATAAGCATTTTATACTTTAATCTATATTTATCCATGTATATAAAATAAAATGTATGACTGACTGTCTGTATGTTACATCAAAACGCACAGGCGGTAATACTTTAAAGTACTTTAAGATGAGCTCTAAAATAAAAAGGATTTTTCAAAATTGAACCCTCCAAATCATCCATTAGCATTTTTCCAACCACTATTGCACATAGGTATTTCTCAAACGCCACAAAGCTCTGTTTATTCTCCCTGCACATAACTTTATGACTGTAATTAGACCGTCAAACTTTCTGATAAGATGCGAAAAATATAATCAAAATTTGTATAAAACAAACTCTGTATTTTTGAACGTATGACTTTATTTGAGCTTCTTCTTCTTCTCCAGCCCATTTACGTCCCACTGTTGACCACGGGTCTCCTCCACTTTGGGAGGGATTATGGTCTACTGTGCCGCGCTAACCAGGCGTGTGGGCACAGGGTTTATTTTCGAATTTTCCGTCTCTCACAGAAGATGTTATCTGTGTGTAATATTCCTCAGCTGACTTTTACAGCACCCTTGGGAGGAGATGGGGTGGTGACACTTGTATTCTTAGTCCGTCACCTCACGGAGGGTCCGTCACCACACGAAGGCTTTGAGCTTATATCTTCCAAACTACGCAACGGTATTTGATGCGGTTTTTTACTAGATAGAGTAGTTCAAAATAATGTTTTGTTTTTCTATAGTTTACTTAGATTTGGTTCTTAAATTCCAAGCGTAAGAAGTTGCGAGATACAACTAGTGAATTAATAAAATCGGTATTAAGATAGACAACTTCGTAGACCATTACTCGTTTAAAATATCTTTTTTTTTTAAATATTCATGGACATTTCACACAACGTCCTCTGGTCCCAAGCTAAGCTTATATGCTTGTGTTATGGGTACCAGAATACGGATATAATACATATACTACTTTTCTTTTGTAAATACATACTTATAATACATAGAAGCACCCAGACGCAGTACAAACATTTGTATGACAATTAGAAAAATCACACAAATGATTGTCCCGAGCGGGAATCGAACCCGCGATCGCTTGATCGGCAGTCCGTTACCAGAACCACTACACCACGAGGCCCGTCAATCTTTATATAGCTGCATTTCCAATACTTTTCGTTGTTGCTTCGCTCCTATTGGCCGCAACGTGATGTTATATAGCCTACAGTCTTCCTCGATAAATGTACTATCCAACACTGAAACCAGCACTAGCAGTTCCGGAGATTAGCGCGTTCCAACAAACTTACTCTTCAGCTTTGTAATATTAGTATAGATATATTTAAGGCTGGAGTCTAAAAACACTATTCCTCCTTTCCTTTCCAGCCCATTTACGTCCCACTGTTGGGCACGGGCCTCCTCCACCTTGGAGGGATTATGGCGGCCTACTGTGCCGCGCTGACCAGGCGGTATGGCACAGGGTTTAATTTCGAGTTTTCCATCTCTCACAGAGGATGTTATCTGTGTACAAATATCCCTTATATCACTTTTACAGTGCGCTTGGGAGGAGATGGGGTGGTGACACTTGTATTCTTAATCCGTCACCACACGGAGGACACGGACACGTCAAAACAATATTAATAATCTACTTAGTTTTAAAACTAAAACAATACGCTCGAAAGTCCTAAATATTTTATTAAATTATTGCATTGTCATCTGTACTTAACACGTGTGACTGTGTGACTTAACATTTCAGATCAATCCGACTACTGTAAGCCGGTGAAAATCACTCACAAAGATTCCGTTATATAGATTAATACATTGATACATACGTTCCGAAATAATAAAAGCGTGTTAAAAATAGGTTTAAATATGACGTAAATCCCATATGATAATAAGTGACGATTTCACTAAAAATACACAGGTGCTTATACGTCACATCCTATTTGTATTACATGGGTTATCTACAAATAGATAACTGATATACATCTACAGAAATGTGTCAATTAGGAAGTTTTAATAATACCACATATGCTCCGTGTGGTGACGGATAAAGAATACAAGTGTCACCACCCCATTTCTTTCACAGGCTGGTGTAAATTTTTTATTTACTTGGGTCAGAAACGGACCCGGACTACCCACCCATTCCTACTGGTCACAGCTTGATGTTATATAGCCTATAGCCATCCTCGATAAATGTTCTATCCATCACTGAAGAAATTTCTCTAATCGGACCAGTAGTTCCTGAGATTAGTGCGTTCAAATAAACAAACTCTCCAGCTTTATAATCTTATCTTCTTATATATAAAAATCAATTGCTGTTCGTTAGTCTCGCTAAAACTCGCGAACGGCTAGGCCGATTTTGGTGATTTTGGTCTTGAAATATTCGTGAAAGTCCAGGGAAGGTTTAAACGGTTCCTAAAATTCCACGCGTACGGAGTAGCGCGCATCAGCTTGTCTTATATATAAAAATCAATTGCTGTTCGTTAGTCTCGCTAAAACTCGAGAACGGCTGGGCCGATTTTGGTGATTTTGGTCTTGAAATATTCGTGAAAGTCCAGGGAAGGTTTATATGGTGACAAAATATATGGGAATTTAAAATTCCACGCGTACGGAGTAGCGGGCATCAGCTAGTCTTATATAAAATTCACGTGTCACAGTGTTAGTTACCGTACTCCTCCGAAACGGCTTGACCGATTTTTATGAAATTTTACATGCATATTCAGTAGGTCTGAGAATCGGCCAACATCTATTTTTCAAATCCTTTTTTTTTAGTAGGTATGGCAAAACAACTATAGTATAGATTGCAAGTTGTTGTTTTTACGACTGCGAAGTCAGTGGGCGGTTCCGAGCTCATTTAAATAATTTATTATTATTGATCGCTTGTTTCACTCGATATAACACATTTATGAAGGCAATCAATTATTGCATTATCTCCATATAGTTATTTGAATAACAAGTTTATGACTCGCAGCCATTAAATATTTATTTACTTTTTTGCTGCTATGGCGCTATTTAGACATTGATTAAATACTATAATATATTTCCTGTTCTAACTTCACACCTTAGCTTACCGGTAAAGGAAAAATTAAGAAGTACCTATTTACTTAACAAAAATTGATATAATTAGTATATTGATTTAAGTTATCCTTATTATTTTAATATACAGAATGACTTGTTAAAATCAAACACGTTGATGGACCAATAATGTTTTCTATACTTAATATAATAAAGCTGATGAGTTTGTTTGTTTATTTGAACACGCTTATCTCAGGAACCGCCCCTCCAATTTAAAAAGTTCTTTCAGTGTTGTATAATACATTTATCGAGGAAGGCTTTAGGCTATACCTATAACATCACGCTGCGATCAATGGCAGCAAAGTTAATACTTGATACGTTGATGAAGCGTGAAAAACGTTGCAACACAACGGGATTTTTTTTCTAAATTCTGCGAGTGTAATGTCGCGGGTAACAGCTTGTTCAAATCTATTTACTTTTCAATATATATGTATATAAACTAGCTGTTGCCCACGATTTCGCTCTTCGTCTTACCTCTTCTGCTCAATAGATGGCGTTGTACGTTTTTTTAAATCGCGCTATTGTTTCGTTCCACACATTAACACATAAGCTCGTCAAAATATTGTGTCATCATCCGGATTTTGCACTTATAAATTAATAAAGATTTAATAATACATGCTCTTTATATTTTATAAGACTTGCACACTTAACTTATTTTATTTTAATATATTCACGTATTTCCTTCAATCAAACTTGACTTTCGTTTTGTTTTACACTTTCACAAATAAAAACAACACACATAAAGATCACTGATATAAATGTCTTCCTAAAGGATATATATCCTCTAATAATATCACTATTACATACTTATGTCTTATAATAAACAAAAATTTATTATTAATCTCAAAATCTAATAATAATTGGTAGCGTTACTACATAAAATACATGGTAATGTTTTGGCCATAACCTACCCTATCTCGGTTACCTAGGCAACAAGGAGTAAACAGAACTATTTACTTAACTCTCAATCATCTGTCAAGTATGTTTTATGCGCAGATTTAATAGTACCACATGAGTACCACACTATAAATATAAATTGTACATCTGTGTACCACACGTAAATTTAGCTCGGTTAATTCGTATTTCATAGACTAATAATGATACCGATTCTACGTGCACAACTAAACTAAACTTAACTAAATAATCTTAAGTAGATAGTTTGAAAACTGAAAACACGCTTGAAAATCCTGAATATTTTTTTAAATTATATCATTGTCATCGGTCCTTAAGAGGATACCAAAATAGCTTCGTGCATTTTTCTATGTACGAAGTTTTCATTGTTTCTTTGGATTGAATGGCTAGAGCTCTAATTTTTAAGTATATGTTTTTTCAATATATTATCTAGGATCGCATAAACTCAGAAACGCGATTGAAAAAAGTTTTCTCGATAGAAAATCTTGGCGAAATAACCTCTCAAATTTTTTAGTTTTTTCATTTGTCGGTCTATTATCGCGTATTAACTAATAAAATAACTTTAAAAACATAAGTAACTATCATATATAGAAACACGTAAATCAGAATTAAAATATATTTAGTAGATTTTGAGTAAATAGGAAAAGTATCCCTAATTCTTCATTTTCTGTGCCTACTGGCTGTGTTAATATGTACGTGTCGGCGATGATATACGATAATATTGATGTAGGCCCTTAATATGTTTGCAAAATTTCAGATCAGTGCAAGTGTGTTAAAATCACTGTTAAAATATTCCGTTACATAGATTACACATTGATAGATACCTACCGAACGGCGGGAATAAGCGGGTTAAAAATGAAAATTTATAGTATGCGTATTTACACTAGAGCCCTAGGGGCCATGGCCCGGGGTGGCCATCCTGAGAAGGGCGCCGAAAGCCTTTAAGTTTAAAATTCTGCTCTGTCTCTATTAATTTACAGGGTGGCTAATTAAATTGGCCCGGGGAGTCAAATCAAATGACCCTGGGAGCTAATTTTCAAAATCCGCCTCTGCGTAGCACTTACAACCGTCAGGCATGTATGACCAGATGTTTGAGTGTGGATGAAGCCAAGGAAGTATGTTTGGATCGTAGCAGATGACGCTCTATAGTCTCTGCCTACCCCATGGATATGTTATGATGAAGATGATAACGCCTCTTACCATCATATCACTGAAAACATATTTTAATTCAATTAAATATAAGTATTAGGATATATAGCGCGTGAATCATAAATTTCAAAGAAATTTAATACTTATAACACGTGAATGTAGTTGACACTATCTTTGAAGGTTTATGAATAGTTATGATTTCTATAATCATCGTGATATTATTTTACATAATTATTATCTGTCCCATTTTTATTAAATTTCATGTCTAGGTGTTAGTTTAAATTATTTATCTTGTAATTAATTTATTAATGTTTGCAATTGACTTGCTACGTTTTTTCTCCTTAATAAATCAAATTATTGTGGAAAAAATTAACACCATGGGCGGGACTTAAACCTACGATCTCAGAATACCGTTCCGTTGCTCTCCCAACTGATCTACCATGACACCAGCATATGATAACAAAATTTTCCACTACAATATTTCTGAATGTGAGTTAAACGTCGCTACATGTTATTGTACAACGCCATCTATCGAGCCGTTTGCACCAACTCGATCGTACCTTATAATATTTGTTCTTATTTGCCCTGAATAACGATGCGATAAGGGCAGGTGAATGAATGATGTCTAATTCTTAATACCATCTATTTTTTACCGACTTCAAAAAAGGAGGAGGTTCTCTATTCGTCTATATGAGTTTTTTTATGTTTGTTACCTCATCACTTTAAACTAGGTTAATAATAATATGTAATAATAAATATTCAGGACATTTCACACAACGTCATCTGGTCCCAAAGTAAGCTTTATTTCTATGCTTGTATTGTGGGTACCAGATACGGATAGACTACATATACTACTTTTCTTTTGTAAATACATACTTATAATACATAGAAAACACCCAGACGCAGTACAATCATTTGTATGACATTTATGGATTTCACACAAATAATTGTCCCAAGCGGGAATCGAACCCGCGACCTCGTGATCGGCAGTCCATTACGTAAACCACTCCACCACGAAACCCGTCAAGGTGAAGCGATTTTAATGATTTTTTTTTTATTTGAAAGCTGGCGGTTCCCCGATTGGCACCAGGTCAGGATGTATTAGTTATCTCCCTAGAAATCGAGAAAAACCCTCAAATTTCAAAGGCACATGAAGTATGTTCAATTCTTTTGAAAAAATATACCTACCCAATTATTTGCCTTTCCTACTGTCTAAATTACAATTAATACTTTTATCTATAATAACAAGCTTCTTAAAAACATGTTAAATATTTGCAAGAAATATGTTTTTATTAGACAAACAACATGTTCTTATGATGTATTTAAATAAGTTTGCACGTTCTATAAAACTGGTTGTCATGATTATCATACATGCATATTACTCACTTACCCAAATAGTAAATATATAAATTAAGTAAATAATTATATAGAATTACTAACTGACCCGACAAACGTTGTTTTGCCATACAGGTGTCAGGGGTGGACAACCCTTATCACTTAGGAATACTTAAGATGATGGATGATATGGCATTTTAAAGCCACTTATAGGTGAAGCAACTGTTTACAAAAGTAAATTCTTATAGAAGACAACAAGACAATAAATAATTCAATTGTTAAGATGAGGACCCTCCGTAGGAACTGTTCAATTGTATCTTCACAACTCTTCTTAATATATGTTTGTTTCCATTGAGTATTGACCTATATTTTGCTCAGAATATTAACCGCTTCAAATGCTCGCTCAAGTCCGTCCCACTGTTGGACACGGGGCACCTCTACATTAAAAGTTGTAGAGGTGCAAGCGCCACATCTTAACTCATTACTAGCTGTTGCCCTCGACTCCGTCCGCGTAGAATTTAGGAAATTTTCCCCGTTTTTGCAACATTTTTAACTACTGCTTGAGTGAGAGTATTATAAACGTAAGAGTAAACAAATATAATCAGAATGAACGAACTGCTAAGCTATCAGGAGTTACACGTGTTATTGTGAGTCAACCATAAAATATAGATATGTGCTGTTTCGGGATATTTTTTAGACAATTTTATGTAGAATATTTCCGCCATACATGATTTCTATGTAACTATAACCATTAAGGCTGCACACGCGACGGAAGCTTAAAAAATGGAGCACCTTTTCCCGTTTTCCCAACATTTCCCTTCACTACTCTGCTCCTATTGATTGTAGCGTGATGAAAAGTATACTATAACCTGCCCAGGAGTATGAAGAATAATTGTACCAAGTTTCGTTAAAATCCGTCGAGTAGTTTTTGTTTCTATAAGGAACATACAGACGGACAGACAGACAGACAAAAATTTTACTAATTGCATTTTTGGCATCAGTATCGATCACTAATCACCCCCTGATAGTTATTTTGAAAATTCATGTACAGAATTGACCTCTACAGATTTATTATAAGTATAGATAAAGCAGAGTCATTATTTTTGAATGTATGTCCCTATGTGAGTTTATATTTTTAAATCATCGTCATCCTTATCCTTTAAACCACTCTATCTTTGTCTCTAGCTCATATAGAGACAAACTAGCTGTTGCCCGCGACTCCGTCCGCGTGGAATTTAGAAAATTTTCCCCGTTTTTGCAACATTTTTCACTACTGCTTCGCTTCTACTGGTCGTAGCGTAATGTTTATAGCCTAAAGCCTTCCTCGATAAATGCCCTATCTAACACAGAAAGAATTTTTCAAATCAGCCCAGTGGTCCCTGAGATTAGTGCGTATAAACAAACAAACTCTTCAGCTTTTTAATATTAGTAAGTATAATTATATTATATAGCTCCCAATAACCGGGAACTATTAATTGTCTTTCTAATAGAAATGTTGAATTACTAAGTTATGTATGATATTCAAAAAAGGTTGCTAGATATGATTATGACAAATAAGAATTTTCGTTGACATAATTTCCTAAATATTCGTGACAAACGACGCATTTAAAATTTCATGCAATATTATCAATCGAAAGTAGATTTATGAGTTTATGTTTATCAAGTTGAGGTAACGATAAACATAAGTTGTACATCAATAAACAAATATACGTATCTAAATCAGTAAAAAAAGGTTAGAAGATCCTCAAAATTACAAAACATTGAGAACCCTAATGTTAAATTAACATTTACATAACGAATATAAAATATGTAAGCCTATTTGGTGTTAGAATTTGCCTGTAATCTAAGTAAATAATTAAATTAATTGTCAATATTGACGGAAGGCTTTAAAAGGCCCATTAAAAACATAATGGAGTCTTGTGACGTTGTTGTTGTGAATATAGAGAAACAAGTCCGTGTGGTGACGGATTAAGAATAAAAAAATAAATAAATATTCATGGACATTTCACGCAACGTCCTCTGGTTCTTGTGTTGCTTGTGTTAGGTATGGGTACCAGAATACAAATAGAATACATATAATACTTTTCTTTTGTAAACACATATTTATAATACATAGAAACACCCAGACGCAGTACAAACATTTTGTATGACAATTGACGTGACGAGCCTCGTGATTGAGTGGTTTATGTAACGGACTGCCGATCAAGAGGTCACGGGTTCGATTCCTGCTCGGGACAATCATTTGTGTGATTTTTCTAATTGTCATACAAATGTTTGTACTGCGTCTGGGTGTTTCTATGTATTATAAGTATGTATTTGCAAAAGAAAAGTAGTATATTCTATTCGTATTCTGGTACCCATAACACAAGCATATAAGCTTAGCTTGGGACCAGAAGACGTTGTGTGAAATGTCCATGAATATTTATTATTTATTATTATTTGTTTTTAAAATTTAATTTTCTCGGCTAACCGGTGGAAACACCGACAATACGGGCCTAAGCCAAGTAATTGTCAGTGGAATTTGTAATTTGGTTTGTAATAGATGTGTGTCGCGTTAAAGAAATGTGATTGTGTGATGGTGGATTGTTGGAATCCCCCTGAAGGAATTTTCTCACTAATCTACAGGTGTTTAATATCGCGGCTTTTTGCATGATGTGGTAGGTATTTGATGGTAGGTTTAGTGTAACTAAAGATTGATGTAGTTGTTTCGGTATTACTCCAGTAGTTGACAAGACCAATGGAACAATTGTAACGTTTCGTAGATGCCATAAACGAGTAATTTCATCTTTCAGTTCAACATATTTCGTTAACTTCTCAGCTATTGTTGCTTGTAGGTTGTGGCTGTTTGGAATAGCTATATCTATTAAGTAACCTATTTTAGTAATTTTATTAATAAGTGTAATATCGGGTCGGTTATAGTGAATTGTACGGTCGGTAAGTATAGCTCGGTCAAAGTAAAGTTTAGTGTTAGCGTTTTCTAAAACAGATTCGGGTTTATATTTATAATATGGTACTACGGAGTCAACTAAATTATATTTGTGTGCAAGTTTTTGGTGTATGATATGTGCAACTTGATCATGTCTATATTTATAATCGGTTTGGGCTATTGATTTACATGCACCGGTGATGTGTTGTATCGTTTCAGGGCAACTATTACATTTTCTACAACTGTCTGTTGGTAAGTTCTTGATTATGTACTTTCGATAATTTTTAGTCTCAATCACCTGGTCTTGAATTGCGATCATGAAACCTTCAGTCTCCGGGAAAAGTTCACCTCGTTTGAGCCATTCGTTCGACGCTTCTTTGTCGACGTTAGGTTGACACAAATCTTGACGGTGTCTTCCGTGGAGAGATTTTTGGGCCCATTGAGTGACCTTAGTAGCATCATCGGTTACTTTTTCATTAATCTGTTCAGTAGTGTTTTGAAGGTTTAAGGGAGTCAGTTTACAGTCATTGTGTGCTATTAGTTTATGTAAGATGGAAGATTCAGATTTTGCAAAGAAATATTTACGAAGTGTGCTAATTTGTCTGTTGTGTAAATTTACGATATCCATAAGTCCTCTCCCACCTTCTGTTCTTGGTAATGTTAGCCTTTGTAAGCATGATCGCGGATGATTTTTACGAAATTTGGTCATAGTGGTGTGTATTTTTCTTTGAAGATTTTTAAGTTCTGTTTTGTTCCATTTTATAATGCCAAAAGAGTATGTGAGTAAGGGTATAACAAAAGTATTTATTGCCTTAATAGTGTTTTTAGAATAAAGTTGAGTTTTCAATATCATGTTTAACCGATGCTGGAACTGTTGTGTAAGTTTTTGTTTTGTATCTTTGTGTTGTATGTGTAAAGACTGATTGTATCCTAAATATTTGTATGTATCATTTTCATCTAATGGTTCTATTTGCTCCCCTGTACCTGTTGTATATTGATGTAAATAATGCTTACCTTTTTTAATCGAATTTATTCGGCACTTGTCTATGCCAAATTCCATTTTTATGTCTGCGCTAAACTGTTCTACTAAAATGACCAGGTCGTTTAATTGATTTTCGGTTTTAGCGTAAAGTTTTATATCATCCATGTAGAGTAAATGACTTAGTGTAGTTTCTTGGAGGTGTGTTTGGCTTTTTAAGTCATATCCGTGAGGTGTAGCATTTAAGATATGAGAGAGGGGATTTAAAGCAAGACAGAACCAGAGTGGGCTAAGTGAATCTCCTTGAAATATACCTCTACGTATTTGTACCGGATTTGTTACTATTATTTTATTTGAGGAAGTAAAGGAAAGTACAGTAGACCAATTATTCATAACCGACTGCAAAAATGTTATTATAGTAGGGTGTATTTTATAAATTTCTAAAACTTTCAATAACCAGGAGTGTGGTACGGAGTCGTAGGCTTTTTTGTAGTCGATATACATACTAAATAAATCGGAGTTTGTTTTATTAACCTGGTTTAATATAACAGAATCTATTATCAGCTGTTCTTTGCAGCCTTGACTAAATTTTCGGCATCCTTTTTGTTGTTCAGCCAAAATGTCATTTTCGTTGACATGTTGATAAATAATTTCTGATATGCAGGAGGTAACTATTTTATAGAGGGTTTGAAGACATGTAATAGGACGGTACTTGGATGGGTCTGAAGAATTTTTTGGATCTTTTGGAATTAGGTAGGTTTTTCCTTTGGTTAAATAAACAGGTATAGTAGAAGGATCTTCTATAAATATGTTGATGTACTTATGTAGGTGTGTGTGAATGGCAGTGAATTTTTTATACCAATAGCTGTGGATGCAGTCAGACCCCGGTGATTTCCAATTATGTAAGCATCGTAATACCTTTTGAAACGTTTCAGCGGAAACATGGTCAAACGTCATTGCCTGGATGTTGTTTGTTGTTTCCGAGGGTATCCAATCTGCTTCGGTGTTATGAAGTACAGGATCTTCCCATATTCCTGCCCAAAAATTTCGCAGAGACTCCGATGTAATTGGCGTGTCAACATTGTCAGCAGAAAGATGATCATGATTATTGGCAGAATTTTGTTTCATGTTGCGATAGAATAGTTTTTCGTTAAATTTAAATTGAGTGTTTTGCTGTTTTCTTAATGTACATGATTTATATCGTTGTAATCGACCTGTTATAACCGATAGTTTCTGTTTAAGTGTGTCTAGTACGTGTATGATTTGTGTGTTTGGTTCTTCATGAAGTGTGTGTGTTTTGTATTGTTTCATAATTCTGTTTGTGTGTTTAATTATGTTTCTGCTTCTATTCCCATGCAGATATTGTGTTATACGGCCTATATGTTTTCTTATATCAGCTAATTTTATTTCTAATCTCCTCTCCCACCTTGGTTTATAATCCCTTTTATTACGTTGTTTTTCATTTTCTGTCTGTAGGGCAATTTTTGAACCGTTTACTTTAGCTGCTGTCCAAGCCGCGCAGTAAATAACTGTCTGCAAATGATTAAACTCAGAATCTATTTTGATGTTTTCTGTTAAGGTCACTTCGTTTATTTATCTAACTATTTTCGCAAGATTTTTGGAAGGTTTCTGTTTCGGAATATATGCTCTTGAAATAGGGTCAGTATTTTTATAAAATGATAAAGCTTGTTGAAACGTTTCGTCGATTATTGTCCATCTTCCTGAGGTTATTTGGTTTGAAATTGGCATGATGGTAAATTCTGGGGCTGCCTCTACTGTGGTCGGGATCTGGATCTGGATATCATCGTTATCATTTATATAATGGTTTGTAGGCTCTTGAGAATCGTTATAGGTATTTAAGCTTAGTTCAGTCGCTATTTCTTGTTTTAATGTATCCAGTCTTTCTGTGCTAATATATTTGTTATTTATGATAGCTCTTCTCTGGTCAGCTATTCGCTGTTCGTTTAAATGTGCTAATGTAGGATAATTTTGAATAAGGTCAGCATGCATTAATTTTCTGTAACACGTTTCGTTCGTGCCTAATTGAGTGACTCTGTAATAAGACCGCATTATTGCTTCGTTCTGTTCATTAGTCCATCTCATTCGACTTTGCGTTGTGCTTTGTCCTTCCTGTGAATCTAGTATTGAATTTTGTGTTTTTGTGTTTTGTTGATTTTGGACGTTGGTGTGTAGGATATTTAGTTCTACTTTGACCTCGCTATAAATCTGATTTATAATTTCCTGTGATAATAATTTATTGCGTACTATGGCTCTACGTTGGTCTCCTAATCGTTGTCGGCTTACGGGCATGTTTGGGTATTTTTCTATAAATCTAAGATGTAATGGTTCAAGGTAATTTTTTGTGTCTGTGTCAAGTGTAGTAAGCAATAGATAAGTGCGCAGTATGAACTCGTTTATTTCTGGCGTCCATCGTCTGCGCGTCTGTGACGTACCCGAGGTGGGTCAAGGTGATCGTCAATTTCGACGTTTTGCACAACACTTTCGGGTATGCTAATAGAAGAAAATGTTGGTGACTTTCTTGTCATGTACGAAGGACGAGTTGACGAAGTTGATGAGAATAGGGAAATTGTATCATCGCCTAATAAATCGGATGTAGTTTCGACAGTATTAATCCCTCTATTCACCTCGTGTTGACCAGCTGTAATATTCTTATCGATAGAGGTGCGCCTCGAGTTCAAGTTTGATTGAGTTGATGTTTGATCGTTATTAGCTGAAGAGTTCCGGCGACCCCCGGACAGCGGCCTAAGATTATAAGATTTTTTCAAATTTTGCATTTTGGATCCCACGAGTAGCAAAGGATTAAAATGTCCACCGTAGCAGAGCCCCGCATTACCACGGTAAGGAAAAATTAAAACTGAAGGTTCCCAGGTATTCAGAGTAGATATTCTCGACTAAGCTCCCCCTTAGCCACGCAGCTCTCGGCATATGCTTCACCTTAGCTTGGGTTGTTCTTACTACTAAGTATCTTATATCTAAAATCCTAACTACTAACTATTTCCTTTTATCCCCCCGTACTATCTACCCCCAAGCTCTCTATTCCCCGCTTTCCTACTACCCACCCCACGTAGACCACCTAGTGTACTCTACGTGACAGAGCCATGTTGGCCGCGCCAGTAACAGAATATCGCGTGTCCGCCCCCCACGTGAGTCTGGTGTTCGACTCGGACGTATGGTTGGATTATAGGGGGCTTATTTATTATTATTATTATTAAAATTATAAATATCACACAATGTTTCTACCCAGCGAAATCGAACCCGCGACTTCGTAATCGACAGCCCGTTACATGTAACGGGCTGTCGATTACGAAGTCGCGGGTTCGATTTCCCACCACTCAACCACGAAGCTCGTCGAAATACAAACGTCATCACCCCAATTTCTCCCAAAGATGCTGGAAAAGCCAGCTAAGGAATATTTTACGC
Organism: Orgyia antiqua; assembly: GCA_916999025.1. Classification (NCBI taxonomy): domain Eukaryota; kingdom Metazoa; phylum Arthropoda; class Insecta; order Lepidoptera; family Erebidae; genus Orgyia; species Orgyia antiqua. The sequence goes on from OU779871.1 coordinate 30,016,495, forward strand.
AATTAACATTCTCAGTGAGGAATGAAAATCTCGTAACTAAAGCCTATGCCTAACGCCTGGTCAGATTGGCGTACTAGACTGACTACCGATACGCTTCTGAAGTAGAGGAGGCCTGTGCCCAACAGTGGGACGTAAATCAAGCCACGGTGTTCAAAACAGTAGATTGCGCTCTGTCGTAAAGACTATAAATCAGTTAAATTAGTCTCTATTCTCTGTACGTGTGGAATTTAGAAAAGTTCCCCCCTCTTTGCAACATTTTTCGCTTATGCTTCACTCCCATTGTCCGCGGCGTGATGTTATATAGCCTATAGGCTATAGCCTTCCTCGATAATTGTATTATCAAATATTGAAAGAAATTTTTAAATCTGGTTATTAGGTATCTGGTTCCTGAGATTAGTGCGTTCAAACAAATAAACAAACTCTTCCAATTTATAGTATTAAAGTATAGATGTATGCAATATGTCTGTCATTAATATAATTGAATCCAATATTTGATCGTGTGTAATATTAACCAATAGCAATACGCTTGAATGAATAACGCAAAGGTCTTGTACGGTCTATCGCGTAAAGATCTATAACATACTCGTATATTATTGTTATCCATTACCTACTTTTAAATAGAAATAACATAACTTTGATACCTACATAATACATAGATATAATTGCGTCAGTCTATGTGACAAAGGAATTAGAATCAAATCAGTATCACCATTTCATAGCTAGATTTAAATAATAGCGTAACAACTTTTGAGATGGAAAGCTGATTTTTGTAATTATCACGTTAAGTATCCTACTAGTTTAGGGTTATAATGACGTGTGGTCTGGTTAGAGGATAAAATGAAATACGTCCGGACTTGCATGGCGTTTATTTGTGACTCAATATATTTAATTTATTATTAGTTTATATAGTTAAGGAGAACAATCGTTTCTATATATTCCTAAAACTGCTGATAGTGTTGCATACAATGAATCCCTACATAATATATTTGTATACAATAAATTAGGCGTCGAGCAAACAATAGGACCATACATACTGTAATAAATATATTTGTTTATATTAACTTGGGTGGTTAGCACAATGGTCTCTATGCATTCGTAGACCTGTTGACATTACGTCTACTTGCAAACAATGAATTCATACAATGTGTTCCTACACTAGAATTATTCACATAGAGACATATTAATAATACAAGTGTCACTACCCGTTTTCCTCATCTGATAAGAAATATTATACACAGATAACATCCTTTGTAAGATAGGGAAAACTCAAAAATAAATCCTGTGCCAACCATAGACTTACGATATAGATCTAGACGAAACACTCGTTACAACGAATCCGGCCTGCTTCTATTTTTAGTTGAAAACATTAAGAAAAATAAATGACAAAGAGCCTATATAGTAGCCTTTCTAACTCTTTCTTTTTGAGCTGAAGTAAAAGAGAAAGCTAGTAAGAAGAAAAGAGAAGGCAAGGCTACTATTTTACTTTTAAACCGTAAACGGGCCGAGCCTTGGGACAAATCTATGTTCCCAAGTTGTTCCTCCCTACTTATAACCTCCTTGGTGCCAACACGCTGATCAGTGCGGCATAATAGAGCAAAAACCCTCCCGAAGAGGAGAAGGTCCGTGTCCAGCGTTGGGACGTTCAGGAATGATAAGAAGAACTTCATTGTACAGGTCCATATCAGTGGGCGTAGGAATATGGTTTTTTATTTTATAAAATCACGTGTTTATTTCGTGGTAAGTACCAGGAGAACATAACCCGGTAGACAGTTAAATAGTTCCGCGCACATCGATTAGCTAATAGCTCTAACAAATTGCGCCTAATTGCTACCTCGTTGGTGGTTCGTTATTATTCTCAGAGTTTAATAGGAAAGGAATGAATGGGAGTCAATACTTACATATCTATAATTCTGTACTAATATTATAAAGCTGAAGAGTTTGTTTGTTTGAACGCTCTAATCTCAGGAACCTAATAAGCCTGATTTAAATTTTCTTTCAGTGTTGAATATTACATTTATCGAGGAAGTCTATAGGCTATATAATATCACGCTGCAAACATTAGGGAATCGCGTACGAAGTCGCGGGAAAAAGCTAGACGCACAATAAAATATATTAAAAAAAATAGCTAATTAAAAATAATCTACTTAGTTTAAAAACTAAAAAACACGCTTTAATATCCTGAATATTTTTTAAATGATTGCATTGTCATCAATACTCAATTCTATGCTACCTACTTACAAAACGTTGACAGTTTATGTTGTCAGAGACATAAGTTTCTGTTGTCACATGTTGTCACAATCGTAGTAAACACAAGTAAACAATTATGATATTTTTACCTGATTCTATAAACAAAGCGTTTTTATGTGAAATTATCTTATTGTATACGAAAGGCATACGTAGAAACACAATAATCTTGGTGAGTCTACTCATATACAATTAAACTATTACATGTATAATTAAAAATACAAGTGTGGTCATAGTGATACTTCAACATGCTATTCTAGTAATTCTGATCAAGGAATTGGGATTATTCTTTTAAATTATTGCATTGTCATCAGTCCTTGTTAGGTGTGCAAAATTTCAGATCAATCCGTCTACTGCAAGTGGCTGAAAATCGCTTTCAAAGATTCCGTTACACAGATTAATACATTGATAGATACATACCAAACTTATAAAAGCGTGTTAAGGGCCTACATCAATATTATCGTCGACATGTAGATATTACTAAATATCTACTAAATATATTTTAATTCTGATTTACGTGTTTCTATATATAATAGTTACTTATGTTTTTAAAGTTATTTCATTACTTAATACGCGATAATAGACCGACAAATGAAAAAATAAAAAATTAGAGAGGTTGTTTCGCTAAGATTTTCTATCGAGAAAACTTTTTTCAATCGCGTTTCTGAGTTTATGCGATCCTAGATCATTTATATTGAAAAAACATATACTTAAAAATTAGAGCTCTATCCATTCAATCTAAAGAAACAATGAAAACTTCGTACGTAGAAAAATGCACGAAGCTATTTTGGTAACGGTGTCTTTGTATGGTGATCAAGGACTGGTATACTGGTGTTGGTTGTCTTTGTGGTGACTTAGTACTAGAGACCTACTATCTTTCGTAGAGATCTGTGGTGGAGACCTTATAGTTAAAACAAAGAGATATAGTTCTATCCTGCGAACGTCATTTTTAACACTCTTTTATAAGTTTGGTATGTATCTATCAATGTATTAATCTATGTAACGGAATATTTCAACGCGATTATGACCCACTTGCAATAGTCGGATTGATTTGAAATTTTGCATACATTTATGGACTGATGACAATGCAATTGTATTATTTAAAAAGATATTCCGGATTTCTTATAACTTCGCGTCGTCCGTTGTTCCACAAGGCACAACCAATAGCAATATTAACTTACTGTGACTGGAATAGTAATAATTGATTTTTATTGCAAGACCTTACCAACTGATCTATATTTTGAACACTACGAACATCGGTTTCCGTGGTGTAGCGGTTATCACATCTGCCTAACACGCAGAAGGCCCCCGGTTCGATCCCGGGCGGAAACAGTATCTTTTTGTCTCTTCTAGAGTTCAAATGTACTTTTTGCTAGCATTTCTATGTATCACATTGTTATAATCATAGAACATTACCGAATAGCGATTGACCGTCAATTCATATGTTTGTATTTCCATTTTAGTCTTTGTAGTTATTAATTAATAATTAGGTATTTTTTTAAACAGCTCAACCGACTTCATATGTCTTTGAAATTTGAGGATTTTCTCCGATTTCTCAGGAGATAACCTTCAATCCTGTCTGGTGCCAATGGGACCAAACGGAAACCACCAGCTTTTAAATAAAAAGGATTCGCCCGGTAAAAAGTTATGAGGTAACAAACATATTAAAAATGAATTAAACAAAACATACAGACGAATTGAGAACCTCATCCTTTTTTGAAGTCAGTTAAAAATAATAATGTATATATTCCAGTGCGCCATCTATCCTCGATAGGCTACAATTCTTGACTTATAAGTTTTAGTATTATTTTCGATATGTATAACTAGATGTCACTAATAGCTTTTATTGCCTTATTTTCATTCTAAAATATTTCTAATAGCATATTTATAAAAAAATGTTTTAAGTTGCCTTAAAATTGGGTTACTAAAAGATAAATAAATAAACAAATGTGAATGTAAAGATTTTAATTACATTGTCTAGATAAGATAAGATAAGATAAGATATATTTATTTGCAAAACATGTGTAGGTATAATAATACAATAAATTGCTTATTATTATAGATCTTAAATACATATTTAGTAGGAGTCAACATGTTTAACCATGACATGGTGTACAAATATATGAATAAGGTTAGTAATATTTATAGGTACAATTTAAAATTTCAGCATGCAATTATTGAATAAAATCTAGTGTTCCGTTCTAGCGACATCTATTGACAAATAGTAGTTTTAACTCTAAAAGTGTATGTTGCGTAGTGTCACTACTCGCTAATAGATGTCGCTACAAGGAAATTTTATAATTAAAAAAATTAAAAGCTAGCAAATAAATGACATAATTATTGTAGTTTCTCCAAAATAACATAGATTTAAGCAATTTTCAACCACCATTACTTATTTCAACCACCATTTCAACCACATTTACTTATTAGACAGGCTATACCTAACTACATTGTTGTTTAGGGAGCAGCCATATTTAACACTGCGTGCGTAGGAAGTTGATAATTTCATGAAAGTAGATGCGATAACTAAATTTATTTAAACTTAACGGAAATATAGTTTATCACCTGGCTGTTTCTCAGGAGCTGTGATAGCTAGAGAGTTGAAAATTTTAGTTTGTTCCAAAAAACAAATACTAACAAACCAGGATACAATAAATATTAAAGAGGTTTACATAGAACAAACCTTTGTGTAACTTGATAATACCTTGAGATGATGGATGAGGCCAAATATCTGGACATGGCGTACCTGGCTACATGTGAAGGGTGGTATCGAAAGAAATAATCCCGATAGTTGTATCGGTGAGCGGTTTGGTCCCAAAGAGCCTCTGACAACACTTTGAGAGGCTCGGCATCAACAGCAAGTCGGTGATGGCCCAGATGCAGAAAGCAGACTAGCTGGACAATGCCTGTATAGTTCGTCGGTATCTCTCTCATTAAGCACCACGGTGATGGACTTAGAATATAACAACAATGCAATAATTTAAAGAAATATTCGGAATTTATGAGCGTGGTTTTTAATTTTTAAACTAAGGCAGTTATTTATTACTAAAGTGAGAGTGAGAGTGAGAGATCAGTGAGAGTGCTTGGTATACGGCAGTATACTTTACATATTACGCACAAAATATCTTAGTGCTAATTACCTCTGGTTCCTGTCAATAACCTTAAGGGTTTACTACGAGAGTATTAACCTCACTGATAATGTTGCATTTTTTATCAGTCATTGCAATTTTTATCGTGCAACGATCGCATATTTTTATGATTAAAAGCGCACTTTGATAAGAAATGTTTGTGGAATATATAAAGGGATAGATACGTACTGAGGAAGAGCATTGATCTTTGCATTGATTTGATCAATCGATATCAATACTAATATTATAAACCTGAAGAGTAAACGCCCTAATCTCAGGAACGACGGGTTTGATTTGAATAATTTTGTTTGTGTTAAATAGTCCATTTATCGAGGAAAGCTATAGTCTATATAACATCACGCTGTTACCAATAGGAGTGACCAATAGGAGTTCAAAATGTTGGAAAATCTGTGACAATAAAGAAAATGATAATTAGTACAGTTCAAAACATAAAAAACATGCTTAAATATCCCAAATTTTTTTAAAGTAATTTTCACTTACTTGCAGTAGTAATTTAAGATCAATATATATATATATAATATCAATATATATAAGATCAATACATATAGTAATGTCTGCAAAATTTAAGATCAATCTGACTACTGCAAGTAAGTGAAAATTACTTTCAAAAAATATTTAGGATATTCAAGCATGGTTTTTAAGTTTTGAACTGTACTAATTATCATTTTCTTTACTGTCACTCGCGCTTATATTAACTAATTCAAAAAAATATATAGCTAGCTGCCCTGGCAAACGTTGTTTTGCCATACAATTCTGTGTAAAAAAAATTTCATCAAAATCGGTCCAGTCAATTGTGAATCTAAACCATCCTCAGACCCCCCTGAATACACACAACAAATTTCATCAAAATCGGTCCAGTCGTTTAGGAGGAGTTCAGTCACATTCACACGCACACAAGAAATATATATATTAAGATTTCAAGAGTGTTTTTCAGTTTTTGAACTATGTTAATCATCTGTTGTTATGTACGGAAAGATAACAACAAAAAATCTGTTATGAATACATATTTGTCTACAGTTTAAGTTTAAGTTTGTTACAGTTTTTAAGTTTAAGTTTGTTTAAGTCTAAGTTTGTTACAGTTTAAGAGTTACAGCTTGCAAACATGGGAACAGACGGAGGCTTTCAAACAATGGTTCTGTTGATTACTCTTTGTGTGCGGAATTCTAAAATTATAATTATTTTGATTAGGTATTTGGGTCAGTATGACATAACACAAGGAAGTAATCACAATAGCTTGGTTCTTCTCATTTTGCACGCTATTGCGTAAAACTGGTTGCAATTTTAAGATTATTTATATACAGGATGGGGTGAATATGTTAATGATAAAAAAATATTTTTTTCTAACACTTGCGCGATTCATCAAATTCAAATATTTATTAAAAATTAAATTATTAATATATATTATTATTAAAAATTCAAATTTTGGCCCGACGTTTCGGAGACTTTGCAGTCACCATGGTCACGGGTGAGACTGAGCTGTAATGTGTCTTCTACGATCAGTTTTTACAGGGTTTACCCACATTCGTCATTCCTTATATTTGTACGACAAAACCTCGCGAGATTTCGTACTCGTGGAGACAACTCCAACAGCTACAACATACGTAGCGCCGGCAAACTGGCTGCAGTGCCCCGCAGACTGGCTAAGTCTGACAGACTCACACACATATTGGGTCCTACCCTGTATAACCAACTGCCAGAACACATTAAGGACGCACCTAGCTTTGCTTCGTTTAAGATTAAACTTAAATCCTGGCTCGTTGGGAAGGCGTTCTATACTGTTGACGAATTTGTACCTAAAATACGATGAATATATTATATAATCATGTTTAATAACTTATTTTAATAACTTTAATTTAACAAAATTGTAATAAATCATATAATGCAATTCATTGAATGTGAAATTATTATTTAATTGTAAAATTTTGTAAAATGGACTTGTAAACTAATATTTACCAATAAATTGATTATTCTGATTATTCTGATTATTCGATTTTAATTTTACATTGACCATAAAGATAGACTTTTACTATAAACTATATCATATTACATTGTGCTCAGACTACATAAAACGAAACGTCGGGCCAAAATTTAAAACAAATATACGCGTCTAAATCCGTTAAAAGTAGTTTTATTTAAAAAAATAATTCTTCTTTTTCTTCTTCTCCAGCCCATTTACGTCCCACTGTTGGGCACGGGCCTCCTCCACTTTGAGAGCGATTATGGTCTACTGTGCCGCGCTGACCAGGCGTGTTGGCACAGGGTTTAATTTCGAGTTTTCCGTCTCTCACAGATGTTATCTGTGTGCAATATCCCTAGCTGACTTTTACAGCACCCTTGGGAGGAGATGGGACACTTGTATTCGTAATCCGTCACCACACGGACAAATAATTTAAATTTTTACATAAGGTCCACTGGTCCTAAGCTAAGCCTATATGCTTATGTTATGTGTACCAGAATAAACTACTTTTCTTTTGTAAATATAGTGATTGATATTACTACGTGAGACAGAAATGATATATTTTAACACGAAATAAATTCTTTTATAAGTAAGGATTTTTTTAAACAAAGTACTCTATTATTACTTTAAATAAAAGATTGCAAATATACAACAGCAATTTTAACCGACTTCAAAAAAGGAGGAGGTTCTCAATTCGCCTGTACCTAAGTTGTTTTTTTTATTCTACCGACTTCAAGTGCCTTTGTTTGAGGGTTTTTCTCGATTTCTCATGAGATAACCATCAGATCCTGACCTGATGCCAATGGGATAACACGGGAACCACCAGCTTTCAAATAAGAAAACAATCATTATAATCGCTTTATCCAGTTAATAGATATGAGGTAAGGAAAATAAATAAAAAAAAAAACATGCGGTCGAATTGCGAATCTCCTCCTTTTTTAAAGTCAGTTAAAAATAAAGGGAAATAGTATTGTAGGTTATAAGTAGAGTGACCCCAAAAATATAAATTGAGCTTATTCTTTTGTCACATACTACTTTTATGTTATAATCTAATATGTACTATTATTATATAATATAAATATAAATTATGTCAATGTAATACACAGTATAAAGTAAGAGTGAAACAACCTGTACATAATACCGTTCCGGTCTACTTGCCCAGTTGTCGGCGAGTTGCCGGTTATGTAACAGCCTGTAGCAACACTTTTATTGGTACAGCTCCATCTATACAACTAATTTGGATTTTATTATAACTTCTAGACATATTATGTTGCCCTAGTAATTAAGTAGTAATTAAGAAGAATTTTAGTACATCTTTTTAGGGTTCCGTACCCAAAGGGTAAAAACGGGACCCTATTACTGAGACTTCGCTGTCCGTCCGTCCGTCCGTCTGTCACCAGGCTGTATCTCAAGAACGGTGATAGCTAGAAAGTTGAAATTTTCACAGATGATGTATTTCTATTGCCGCTATAACAACAAATACTAAAAATAAAATAAAATAAATATTTAAGGGGGGCTCCCATACAACAAACAATATTTTTTTACCGTTTCTTGCTCAATACTAATAACGTTGCCTTATGTTGCATAGATAATGGTACGGAACCCTTCGTGCGCGAGTCCAACTCGCACTTGACCAATTTTATTTAATACAACCAAATCATGGCTTCGTAACTTTTTGACCAACCAAATCGTGGTAATAACTTGTAGACATTTTATGCTTTCCTAGTACTTTAATAGTAAAATAGTTTTTATAAATTATTATTTTACATTTATTATTTAGTTATTCGTGGATTATAATAAAATTTAACAACACACCGCTTTATTCATAATGACTTATCGGAGAGGTTTAAAAGTTCGTTAAAATAGGTTCGCGAAAATTGTCAAAACTTCATAATAGTCTTTTTACGCTAAAACATTTATTATCTCTGCGATAAAATCTCCGTATAAACCACCGATAAGTCATTATGAATAAGACTGTATATCTTTATTTATTATAGAAAAACGTAGTGAAAAACCAATTTTATCTATTAATAAAATCCGCATCAAATTTCGTTGCGTAGTTTTGAAGATATACACTAGCACATAGGGACAAAAACAACGACTTTGTTTCATAACAAGTTGTAATAAATAAAAATAAAGAGTAAAGTTGTACTTTGCTTAGACATTTTTAGTTTTCTCAATGCAAAATTTCCAATTATCAATATTTATAACATTATTCCACAAATAAATTCCATAAATTCACAGGTGACAATGATTCACAAAGCAACAATCAACTTAATAAGAACATATTTAATTCTAAGAACAAAACAATCAGTTTACTTGCATTACAATACTGTTTGTAAGGTGGTTTGATTATTCGCTGATTGTTTAAAAAAAACTATAAGTTAAATTTAGACCCGCGCACGAAGGGTTCTGTCTGTGCCATTATCTAATATATAAAATTCCCGTGTCACAGTGTTAGTTACCGTACTCCTCCGAAACGGCTCGACCGATTTTCCTGAAATTTTGTGTACATATCCTCTAGGTCTGAGAATCGGCCAACATCTATTTTTCAAACCATTTTTTTTTTTTAGTATGGCAAAACAACGTTTGCCGGGTCAGCTAGTTTTCTATCCTAATATTATAGAGCTGAAGAATTTGTTTGTTAGAACGCACTAATCTCAGGAACCTATGGCTTGTTTTGAAAAATTCTTTCAGTGTTGGATAGTCCATTTAGCGAGGAAGGCTATAGGCTGTATAACATCACGCTGCGACTAATACGAGAGAAGCAGTAGTGAAAAATGTTACTAAACGGGGAACATTTTCTAAATTCTACGAGTATGAAGTCGCGGGCAACAACTAGTAATAAAATAAGAAAAGGAAAATTATGAGTATTTGTTGTTATAGCGTCAACTGATATACATAAACTGTGAAATTTACAGCTCTCTAGCTTTCACCGTTCTAGCTACAGCCTGGTGACAGACGGAAAGACAGCGAAATCTCAGTAATAGGGTCTTATTGTGCCCTTGAGTACAGAACTCCGAAATTTATGAATAAGGCAGTGATACATCTTTACTCTTCGTGTGGTGACGGATTAAGAATACAAGTGTCACCACCCCATCTCCTCCCAAGGGTGCTGTAAAAGTCAGCTAAGGGATATTGCACACAGATAACATCCTCTGTGAGAGACGAAAAACGCGAAAATAAACACTGTGCTAATACGCCTGGTCAGCGCGGCACAGTTAACCATAATCCCTCCCAAAGTGGAGGAGGCCCGTGCCCAACAGTGGGACGTAAATAGGCTGGAGAGAGAAATCTTTACTAGCGATCTGGCCCGTCTTTGCACAGATAACTGGAAAATTGTGTAAGATATTTTTTATATTCTACATTATTTGTTACCCATAAGGTAAGCACAGATATACCTACAGCTTAATTTGGGACCAGACAACGTTGTTTAAAATTACTTATTATAAAACAAAGTCGTTTTTTTTGCATGTATGTCCCTATGTGAGCTTATGTCTTTAAAACTACGTAACAGATTTTGATAAAGTTTTTGATTAGATTGAGTGGTTCAAGAGGATGATTTTTTTATAAATTGTATAGGTTTGATTTTTAATTATTTTTTTTTAACGTAAATAAATAAAAAGAGTTCTGTTCTTATAGATGACTATTCTTCAGAAATGAAAGTTCTGTATAAGTATAACGAGGCGATGGGTCCCGTGGTCGAGTGCTTCGTCTAATAGACTGCCGTTCACGAGGTTGCGGGTTCGATTCCCGCTCGGGACAATCACCTAAGTGATATTTATAAATGTCATACAAATTTTTTTACTGCGTCTGGGTGTTTACTATGTATTATGAGTATGTATTTACAAAAAAAAAGTAGTATATGTAGTCTATCCGTATTCTGGTACACATAACACAAGCATATAAGCTTAGCTTGGGACCAGAGGACGTTGTGTGAAATGTCCGTGAAATTTTTTTTTTAAATAGGTATTTGTACTGCGTCTGCTTGTTTACTATGTATTATAAGTATGTATTTACAAAAGAAAAGTAGTATATATAGTATATCCGTATTCTGGTACCCATAATACAAGCATAGAAATATAGCTTAATTTAAGACCAGAGGAGGTTGTGTGAAATGTCCATGAATTTTTATTATTATTTCTAGCTGTAAGTTGTCCGCGTCAAATTTTCTAAAATCCACGCGGACGGGGCCGCGTGGATTTTAGAAAATTTTCCCCGTTTTCGCAAAGTTTTTTACTACTGCTTCTCCTCTACTGGTCGTAGCTTGACGTTATGTAGCCTACAGCCTTCCTCGATACATGCCCTATCTAACACTGAAAGAATTTTTCTAATCGGCCCAGTAGTTCCTGAGATTAGCACGTTCAAACAAACAAACAAACTCTTCAACTTTATAATATTTTTTTTATTTTTTTTAATAGATATTAGTCTCAAATTATGCAGTACAAACAAAAAACATTTTGTAACTTAGAGGTAGGTACACAGATTCTTTCAAAAAAACTTACAGTAGATACCTATCTGATTTCCAAACTAAGCAAAAGCCTGTATTTTGGAAGTCAGTGCTCAATCGTAAAAGCATTGTGTAACATTACAAAGGCAATATTGGTAAGTAACAAACATTTTAGATTTGGTTTTTAGGATAAATTTTTAGATGTTAGGATTGTTAAGAAATTATAATATTAGTATTGATGAAGCCAAGGAATTCTGTTTAGAACATAACAGATGGCGTTATTATAATCTATGCCTATCTCCATATAAATGAAGCGTGAGTATATTCAGTAAAGTTCTGTAAGTGAACAATTAGTTTCCAAAACTGCATAGAGTAATGTCAACGCTCCGGTCGATGCACGCAACTGCAATGCTATACGACATTGTGGATCATGGTTACTATGTTGTTCGCAAGATTCATCCTAAAAATTAATGAAATAAAAACATTTGTTCATCCTTCGAAAAAGATTCGCTAAATGACGAGCCTCTTGGTGGAGTGGTTCATGTAACGGACTGCCGATTAAGAGGTCGCGGGTTCGATTCCTGCTCGGGGCAATCATTTGTGTGATGTTTCTAATTGTCACATAAATGTTTGTATTGCGTCTGGGTGTTTCTATGTATTATATGTATGTATTTAAAAAAAAGTAGTATATCCGTATTCTGGTATCCATAACACAAGCATATAAGCTTAGTTTGGGACCAGAGGACGTTGTGTGAAATGTCCATGAATATTTATTTATTTATTTATTTATTTCGTTTCTTTATTTAACCATAGCTGTGGCCCGCAACTTCGTAAACCTGGAGTTGCGAAACTAATGGTCTTATTCATAATGACTTATTGGAGGTTTAAATGGAGATTTTATCGAAGAGATAATAAACGTTTTAGCGTATAAAGACTATTATGAATAACAGTTTTTGACAACTTTCGCGAACCGATTTACGACCAGTAGAAGCGAAGTAGTACTAAAGAAGAAAATTTTCTAAATTCCACGCGGACGGAGTCGCGGGCAACAGCTATAATAAATATAACGCCACAATGTCGTACGGTTGTACAGTGCACACGTGCAAGGCCGACGCGCGGCGGGTCGCCGACCTATTCCGACGCAGCCTCCGCGCTAACGCCTTTCGGGGAAAACTCACAGATAACAATAAATCATTAGAAAACTTTAAATAATACATACTTATTTTACACATAAAATAAGATTTCACAGATTATCAACCAACTTCACAAAAAGGAGAAGTTTCTCAATTGGTCTGTTCAATTCATCTGTATATATTTTTTTTTTTATGTTTGATACCTCATCACTTTTAAGAGGATACCAAAATAGCTTCGTGCATTTTTCTACGTACGAAGTTTTCATTGTTTCTTTAGATTGAATGGCTAGAGCTCTAATTTTTAAGTATATGTTTTTTCAATATATAATCTAGGATCGCATAAACTCAGAAACGCAATTGACAAAAGTTTTCTCGATATAAAATCTTAGCGAAACAACCTCTCTAATTTTTTATTTTTTTCATTTGTCGGTCTATTATCTCGTATTAACTAATGAAATAACTTTAAAAACATAAGTAACTATTATATGTATATAGAAACACGTAAATCAGAATTAAAATATATTTAGTAGATTTTGAGTAAACAAAAAAAATATCCCAAATTTTTCGTTTTCTATACCTAATAACTGTGTTAATATGTACATGTCGACGATAATATTGATGTAGGCCCTTAAATGGGCGAAGCGATTTTAATGATCCTTTTCTATCCTAATATTATAAAGGAAGGTGAAGAGTTTGTTTGTTTGAACGCACTAATCTCAGGAACCTCTGGTCTGATTTGAAAAATTCTTTCAGTGTTGCATAGTCCATTTAGCGAGGAAGGCTATAGGCTATATAACATCACGCTGCGACTAATAGGAGAGAAGCAGTAATAAAAAATGTTATAAGAACGGGTAACATTTTCTAAATTCTACGCGCACGAAGTCGCGGGCAACAGCTATAGAAAGCTGGTGGTTCCCGTATGGTTCCATTGTCACCAGGTCAGGATCTGATGGTTATCTCCTGAGAAATTGAAGAAAACCCTCAAATTTCAAAGGGACATGAAGTCAGTTGAACTATTTAAAAAAAAACACTCAATTATATAGCGTTCAATATGCATATTGTCAATTTTACTGCGTTTTAAAATACTCTGAACAGTTTGTTTGTTTGAACGCGCTAACCTCAAAAACTACCGGTTCGCATCAGAAAATTATTTTTGTGCTTGATAGTCCATTTATCAAGAAAGCCCGAGCGGAAATCGAACCCGCGACCTCGTGAATGGCAGTCCGTTGCATGAACCACTCGACCACGAGGCCCGTAGGAATAACGTGCGTGATGGTGATTAGCATCTGTGCGTTATCCAGGTTAGAATATTTGTTTTTTTTTTTTTATAAATGTTTATGGACATTTCACACAACGTCCTCTGGTCCCACGCTAAGCTTATTATGCTTGCGTTATGGGTACCAGAATACGGATAGAATACATAAACTACTTTTGTAGTGGACTTTATTAGTGGACTACTGGACTCTCCCTTATTCCTGTTCTGTAATTGCTTATCATTGTTGGAAATTGCTACATATTTGATATTTATATCATTAATATTTTTAAAACATTTTTATTCTGTATTTGTACCTTGTTGTAGGAGCCCGTGATATCACCTCTTAAGCCCATTCTGAAAATCAGCGCTGCAACATCCTTGGCTAAAGTGTGTCCAGCTTATACTGAGAATAGTTCAGTTTAGTTTTGGTCCTCTGCATAATTATTTTGTCACTATTTATGTCAAATACCTATAATAATATTTTTAATGTTATATTAGAACGTGAACCAAAATAAACGCATTCTCTTGTTTTTTCTTTCTTTCTTTACCTAATCTTTACTAAACAAGCCTCGTAGTCATAGACGTAAATAGAATTGGTTGCCTTTCTACTCTTTTCTTTAAATAAATAATAAACGAAATGGTATTTTCATTCACACAGACTAAATTAAACATGAAAACTTTTTTTCTCGTCTATATTTTACTTTATCAAAAATGAAATAAATATCTTAATAACTTCTGAGCTCCTAGTACTCAAATTTTAAAATTTCACTACTGATTGTAGTAAAAAAGGGCTTGTAGGGTATTTTTTTGGTGCAGATAAGTGCATCGGCCCAAGGCTTTAAGGGCCAAGGGCCTCGGGAAAGGCGTTCACCTCGGTGAAAGTATGACTATGGAGTTTAAGAGCATCTCGCTTATTTAGTTCATTCACTCTGGAGAGAACAGAGTCAGTAGAGAGGATAGACTAAAAAGGATATAATTTTTTTTGTTTATATCTGGGTAAAATAAGTAATTATTTTCAAATTTCGAATGAATGATTTTGTCTCTGTAATATAAAAAACAATTAACGTTTATTTTATTGCTGTAGGAAATTTGTTATATCGAGAACGTTGAGAGAATTACCATGAATTTCAATAAATTTTGAAAGCCTTTGAAATTCACTTAGATTATGGACATTTTGATATGTCTAGCTTTTAAGAGAAAAAAAAATTATTTAAATAACATAATCTAGTATGAAAATAAATATGTACTTTAATTTAGAAATCGAATACAAAACATCCTACACAAAAAACGTTGTAACCCGAAGAAATAAATTGCAATCAATCAATCAATCAATACTTTATTTTTGTAAATATAGGATATAAGTTGTTACAATTTGTGTTACATTCGACCGCTACATTTGACCACTTAGGTGGTGTACAAAAAAAATTAAAAACAAAACATAGAATAAATTAAATAGCTCGACATACTCGTAACATTTCTAAGATACTAAATATAAATATCATGCGTCAAAATTAAAAAGAAAAGAAGAAGAATTACATAGCCACTGATAATTTTTTTTTTTACGTACTGCATTATCCATCATAATTGTGACATTAATAATTAGTCTAATTGGTTATTATTATACATTACTAGCTGACCGGGCAAACGTTGTTTTGCCATATTAAAAAAAAAAGTTTGAAAAATAGATGTTGGCCGATTCTCAGACCTACTGAATACGTATGCAAAATTTGAGAAGAATCGGTCAAGCCGTTTCGGAGGAGTACGGTAACTAACACTGTGACACGTGAATTTTATATATTAGATTATAATCATTATTTTATCATTATTAATACAATTGGTTTTAGATACGAGTACATACAACATTTTTTCTTAATTAATATTTTTTCTTAATTTTATTTACGTTAATTTGTCATCCAAGTATGCCTTGACACTGTAATATGTTTTGTCAAGAAGCAACTTTTTTAATTGATTTTTAAACTGAATATTACTCTCCAGCTTACATAAATATGCTGGGAGTTTGTTATAAATGATTGCTGTCATACAAAATATACTTTTGTTTAACAGTGTTGTATTGCAGGAACATGTTTTCATGAAAGTCATCTGTATAATGTTAACTTCAATTTTATTGCCAATAATACTAAAGTCCTACGAATTTAACAAAATTTGTGAGGGGCCTCGTGGTTCATGTAACGGACTGCCCTTAAAAAGGTCGCGGGCTTATTCTCCGTATAACGCTTATCTTAGAACCAAAGGATATTGTATAAAATGTCCATAATTTTTTTTATGTTGTGAAGTCGACTCCGATTCTTTCTCTGTCCCAAATTTCCAAGGCTGTTATAGTCGGAAGAAAGCTCGAAAAGCGACAGTGGAATGCTCCGCAGCGCTTATTCATTCCCCCCTACCCCTCTCCTTAGAGCTGACTGAGTGGGGGCAACGGCTTGAGGTCATTTCTTTTTGAAAAGAAAATTGCTATTCCATTGATTTAGTAACGATTCACTAGGTGGTATTATTACTCTATGGTTTATACAATTTTAGTTATTTATAAATAAAAAAAATAAAAAAGAATAGAAAAAAATTGTGATATTTTTTCATTATTTTATAATTTACTATTATCCATCAGCCTTTCTCCGTCCACTGTTCGACATAGGCCTCCCCCATAGAACACCACAACGCGCGGTCCTGCGCCGCTTGCATGCAATGACTTCCCGCGACTTTAACAATATCGTCGCTCTACATTGTCGGGGGTCGCCTTACGCTGCGTCGTCCGGTACAGTGTCGCCACTCTAGGACCTTTCTTCCTCAACGATCATCAGTCCTTTGAGCGATGTCCTACCCATTGCCACTTCAGCATGCTAAACCTTCGTGCTATGTCGGTACTCCAGTTCTCCTACGGATCTCCGTATATCGGATTTTAACCTGTAGGGAAATACCGAGCATAGCCCTCTCCATAGCACACTGTCCAACCTTGAGCTTATTTACGAGGCCGATATTCAAAGACCACGTCTCTGTTCCGTAAGTCATCGCTGGAAACGCACACTGGTCATAGACCTTTGTCTTTAGGCACTGTGGAATATTGGACGTGAAAATATGCCTAAGCTTCCCGAACGCTGCCCAGCCAAATTGGATTCGTCGGTTGACCTCTTTCTCGAAATTGGATTTGTTCAACTGGACTTTTTGTAGACAAAATGTTAGTATAGATTTGACACAATTTTTATAGTACATTACGATATTAGTGCGTAAAGATGGTTATAACATGCGAGGCGGAATTTCAGCCCGAGCCGAAGGCGAGGGCGTAATTGAGCGGAGCATGTTATAACCAATACGCACGTATATCGTACGACGTTTTTTAACACATTTGCGAGGAAACAGAAAAAAAAAACATTTTATATTTTGTTCAAAGTACAAAGAAAAGAAAATTTGAGAAAAATGGCGCGAGGATTACTTTCTGCGTGAAAATGTTGGCAAAGACGCTAGAGCATGCAGCCAAGTTTACCAAATAAACTGTTTTTTTTTTTTTAAATAAACTCAATCTGTGATCTGTTCGAAATTTGAATAGCAACAGCGCGCTGCTCGAGTTGTGCGGCGGCGATCAGTTCCATATTTGAAATGGCAAATAATACTGTTATGTGTATGGACTATAACTTAACTATTTGATTTGATAACACACGCGTTTGTTATGACCCGCTTTACATATTTAAAACCGGTGGAATTATATCAACTTTACGAGCAAGGGTGTTAAAAAGATCTTTAAAACACTTTTGACCTATGCTTTAAGAAAATGTTCTAATTCCATAGAAATGAGACAAAAATCAACCATCAAACAATTTTAAATCTTACACATTACAATATAAAGTTAATAATGTGATTTCGCTGTTCTGTTGCTCCATACTATATTCGGAACACAGATCTCGTGGGATAGTTCCCAGAAGATAATAATTGTAATAGTATTTTATACTTCTATTCAATTATGCTTTCCTGGTACCTAAGTTTATGTTAGAGGTTTATTATTAATGTAATATAAAAAAATTGTTTGGATGTGTATTTGTGAATTTGTTTTTGAAACTTTACCACCCTACTGCTGAACACAGGACACACACCTTGGAAAAGTTTATGGTCTTCTGTACCGCTCTCTGACCAAGCGTGTTGGCATAGAGTTTAGTTTCGAGTTTTCTGTCTCTCACAGAAGATGTTTATCTGCTGTAGAATCCCTTAACTGGCTTTTGCACTGGCACCCTGCGTAAGAAAACTAATACTGTGTAAAATGATTACATTTACAAATATTTCGTTCGTTCGCCTTTTATTTTATTTTGATTCACTAGAATAAATCTTATCACTAGTTTTTAAACTAAAAACTAAGTACTCAATCGTTCGTTATTTCCGTATGGAGCCACTCGTCCACAAGTAATAAGTTAATGTGTACCGCCCGCATGCATTTACAGTTCAGGTTGATCTAACTTCTTAACATTTATGTACTCCTGGTACGTGTAATTGAACTTATGATTGCAATTGATGTAATAACTCTGTGTGATATGTTCGTAACTTACTGCTGGAATTACTAGGAGTGTAGACAAAACAATTACATTGGTATCAATTATGTGGCATCGAGAACTAAAAACTAAAATGAGATAAATTACGGCATGCTTAGGTTTAATTGCTATTTAGTAAAGGTGTAATCGTTCACATAAATTAAAATTGTTATTCTTAATTTTCTTAACAAAAATGTTTAGTTAACCGAATTGTGGTATCGACACTATAGATGTTTTAGTTAAGTTTAAAGAGCAGAATTGGTACCATAGTTACCAGCCTGATAGGCTGTTTGAAACTTTCTCGTAATTAAGTTAAAAATAATACTATAGGCACCCGAAAAAGGACTGAAATCAAAGAGCACTAAAGGGCTTTTTAGCCCCTCGTTAACGTAGAGAGACCTAAACCAGTTATTTTCAATATTTTATCCACAAAAATTTACCAGATGGTGGGCTGTCGTTTAAAATTGAGGATGAGTAACTTTAACCTGGCTAAATCATACTTCATGGAATAAGGACGTTTCATATAACGTATAGCCTGTATCATAGATATATTTTTACGCATGCATGTAAGTGGCTTCCAGCCCACTAAGTGTTGTAACCATAGGCGCTACATCTGGTATTTCTATGATCTATCCTTAATTATTGCTATCAAAGTCAGACTAATTTAAACTTTTGTCCTTATAGCCTTACTTGCATATCAATAAACTACTGATGACAGCATTCTCTATTGAACATTTGACAGGAGACCAAAATATTTTACTGATAATAAGAGGATAACAATCTATTCGCCATCGTGGATTGGTTATTGAAAATGGCTGTCAGAAAACGATTGCGACTTTTAAATCAACGCCAACGCCATCTAGGTGTTAAGGTCAGATACAAACAGAAATAACGACTTCTTTATATATGTATATTATTTGTATATGTAAATTATTATAATAATCTGTTTGCTTTCATCTGTATTTACAAAAACTGGTTAAGTACGAGTTAAACTCGTACGCGAAGGGTTTCGTTCTTATTTAAGATGACTAATCGGAGGTTTAAACAATAAAATAATGTCACTTTATCGGAGAGTTATTAAACATTTTATCGTAAAAATAAATAACAATTTTTGACAATATTAGCGAACTTTTAAACCTCCGATATGTCATTATAAATAAGACCACAAGTGTATCCTCAAGTTACACTGAAAACTTTTGTTGTATGGGAGCACACTTCAATATTTGTTGCGTTCTGATTTTTTGTATCTGTTGTTATAGTATTAACGGATATACATCAACTGTGAAAATTTCAACCCTGTAGCTATCACAGTTCCTGAGATACAGTCTGGTGACAGACAGATTAAGAGGGTACTGTACTCCTAATTTAGGTATTACTATATTATTTATACTACTTAGGTGTTGCTATCCCTATTCCCGGGCACCGCGCTGAAAGGGACAAATATAGCGGAAACAGATTTTACCTACAAATTCTTGGAAAAAAGACGTTTCGTACTTCCCATTTTTCTTCGCGAAAGTTAAACCGATTTTGATTGTTACACGATATATTATAGATGAAGAGTATAACTATGCTTGTATCACTTTCTTTTTTGGTAAAACGTTACCAAATATGTGTGATAGACGCTGCAACTTTACCTAAAGAAAACTGAAATTACGGGATTTTCGGATGGTGATATTTCTTTTAGTTATTATGTATTGAAAAAAAGAAAGTCATAGAAGCATAGATATACTCCTCTTCATCTATAATATAGCGTAGAAACAATCAAAATCGGTTGAACTTTCGCGAAGAAAAAAGGGAAGTACGATACCCATATTTATGTAAGAGTTCTTTGGTAAGAGCCAGCTTAGGGATATTTTAAACAATTATTATCTACCGTGAGAGACGGAAATCTCAAACTAAACCCTCTACTAACACACCTGGTCAGCGTGGCACAGTAGACCATAATTCCTCCCAAAGTAGAGCAGGCCCATGGCCAACAGTGGGACGCTAATGGGCTGGAGAGAAAAAGAGAGTGTCAACAGTATATACATAAACTGTCAAATTTTCTGTTATCGCCGTTCCTGAGGTACAGCCTGGTGACAGATGGATGGACAGCGAAGTTTCAGAAATGGGGTTCTGTTTTACCTTTATATATAACCCTAAAAGTGGATATAAATATGTACGTGTATCGCTTCATCAAACCAAAATCCGCATTGAAATTCGACGCATGCGCACATCCCCACCAAGTAGCCCGCGCCTCACTAACTTTCACTTTCATTTGTAGGGCAAACAACCAACTGTGACAAAGTTCCTAATAATCAACTTTCAAACAAGCTATTTAACATTTTACTTTACAGAAATTAAAGTTGATATTTAAATGAACCTAAAATTTACATTAGAACTTAGTTTTTATAGAAAATTTACAGGACAAAAGTCGAAAGTGAATAGTTTACTTTCGTTTAAATATAGATTGTGTTTTTATTAATATAAGGTTGTTTTTAGAGTGATAGTCATGGGTTTTATGACGTTTTAGGAAAATAAGGGTCTGATATGCAGAGCCTTTGACGGATCCACGTTTTATGTTATGAAATAGGTCTGACACGATTTTATACTATTTTTTAACCAAATTTTATCACTTTTGGTGCAGCATTTTACTAAATTTTCAATTACTTCTTTTATATTCGCCGTCAAAATCAACTTATTAAAAAGTGTTTATCAACACATATCAACAAATAAAGGATTCATTCATTCATTCATTTGAGACAAAAAAGACATACCAACATAGACAAGTGCTTATACATTTCTCTTTTTAACATGTTAACACGTCTCTATTAGTTCGGTACGTATTTATCAATGTATTAGTCTATTTAACGGAATCTTTGATTGTAATTTTCACCCACTTGCAGTAGTCAGATTGATCTGAAATTTTGCACACATATTAAGAGCAGATGTCAATGTCATAATTAAAAAAAATATTCAGATTGTTGCTGTATGCTAATTCTCATTTTCTGGTTTGTCACTGCATATAGTACAGCGGCCATTCAGTACGACCAGCAGAAAAAAGACAGGGTAAAACAGGACTCCGCCATGGGTCCCGCTCTATCCGCCCGTCTTTACTTTGCAAAAGATGCAAGCCATATACAACTAAGTGTATTTTCTTTCACAAAATTCGACCTATTTCAAGAAAAGGATATATTTTTAAATCTTTTTTATGATAATGGTGTTATATGACATGTATACACAGTTAATTTTGGATACGAACCGACACGTCCTACTTTCTGAGGGTGAGTCAGAATTAAACCCGTTATAACTTGGTCACATTTACACCGTTCTGTATATTTTATAGCTCGTGTGGTCGTTACCACAGGTTTCTTCCACAGGATAGAGCCAGTTAAAGGATTTTAGAATAGTTATCATAAACTTTGAGAGAAAACTCGAAAATTAAACTCTATGCCGTCACACCTGGTTGCACAAAGTGAGGAAGGCTTATGCCAGTGAGACGTTATTGTGCTATGAAGACAAACAAGTGGTCTTTCGTAGTGTGGAATATATAAATATAAAATAAATAAATATTCATGGAAAAGTAGTATATGTATTCTATCCGTATTCTGGTACCCATAACACAAGCATATAAGCATAGCTTGGGACTAGAGGACGTTGTGTGAAATGTCCATGAATATTTATTCATTTATTTATATTTTCGCCTCTAATTGTTGCCCTTTTTCCCTTCCCAGTTCCTTCGTCACTTTAGCAGGGATTTTGATTTATTTTTGCGACACTCACGGCTTTTTGGCATCAAATTTTAAGCTTTCCGTCTCTCTAGCTATTACACACCCAAGGAACAGAACACCGAATCCGACACTGACTACGCGGAAGCCCATCAGACTATGTAAAATCAGTATGGTGTGAGATGCGGTCGTTATAACAAACGTCACATACGCGGATGTGCACCGGATTCAGGATTTCGCACAGTTTTGCTTTCATTTGGTTTTCAAACACTTTTACCTTGACACGCTATATCATGTGAATAGACAGTGTGGTGATGCATTAAAAGTACAAGTTGTCATCCCATTTCTACAATGACTTTCTAAGAATCAGGAAAATGTATGCTGTATGCAGATAACATATTTTTTAAGAGACGGAAAATAAATTGACCAAATATCGCCAAAAATATTTTTGAATAATATATTTATTTATGTAATAATATATTTTTTCTGCCTTTATTCCAATTTTTTTCTAGTTAGACAATATATTTATTTTACTTTTAGGAAATTTAGTCAAAGTCAAGTGAAGTTGGCATATGTACAAGCTCTTTTGAAATTTCAGAAACTAGGTGTCTGTTCTAAACGCGAATCCTTTAGAGAAGAACAGACAAAACACTGCATGGATTTTTCTTTTTATGTTCCTCTTCTCTTTTCATTTTTTCTTTCAATGATAACTATACGTCATTGTGGGGTGTGAGAATGATGCTTGAATGATGCCGATTAGTGCCATAGTCAAAGTCAACATTATTTGAGCTATGTATGTTTGTAATATGACTTTTAAATTTTAATGTAAATGTCATAGGTCGATAGTGACTGTGGCTGCGGTAGGCTAGTTCATGAGTTCGATTCCCGCTTACAGTAATAAGTATCCATTTCATGAACATAATATTTATACTGGATATTTTCTATGTGACTTTATTATGTATAGATTTATATAGTATGTATTAAAAAAATATTAATGGACATTACACACGACGTTGACGTCCCAAAGTAAGTTATGCTGTAAAAGCGAGCTAAGGAATACTGTACACAGACAACATCCTCTGTGAGAGACGGAAATCTCGAATATCTCAACAGGCCTGGTCAGCGTGACACAGACTCTCTCCCGAAGTGAATGATGAGGAGGTCTCAACCGGGGGATTATAATGGACTGGAAAACGAGATAGAATTGTAGTGTGCGGGGATCGAACCCACGACGTCGCAAAAGGTAGTCCGTTGCACGAACAACTAGACCACAATCCGCGTCAAAAGATAGCAATACTTTTTGTGTTTGTAATCTTTGGCTAGAATAGAATTTCAGTCCCTATATTCTATTCCCATTTCATTCAATCCCAAATAAGTATATTCAGGTATTTTACCACCATTAGTAAAAAAGTTAGGGAGGGATATACAAAAACACAATCGATTACATAACAGCGCAAATCGTTGAATGTCGGTCAAATGTTGCGCCATAGTGAAAGGTTGCATAAGCTGCCTTAGACGAGATGAGGCTCTTGCGCCATGCTGTTTTATACACAGATAAGACACACCTCTCATATTTTATGTTATTCTACCTACACTTGATAACCAAATCAAATATTTAAAACAATCCGAAGTTTTTCACCAATTTCTCGAAAATGCCTAAATCGATTGGAAAAATGCATCTCAATTTGTGAAAAACTATTTTTATAGAATTTTATCGACTTCTCTGAAATGATGACAGTGACTGTACACAATGAGTATGAGCATTGCTCTCGTACCTTTTTTAGCGGGGCTTTTAATATCAGCTCTGCGTGAAAATGCCCTCGAATGGTATGGAAAATTCTTGGTTTAGTGGATAGGCTATTCTTGTCACGTAATTCTCCCTTCTCAAATATTTAGGCGCAGTTAGGCTTTTATTCCTTTATAAAAGAATGAAGTAATAACTCACTTGTTATTAACTCGATTTTGTAAATATTAT
The DNA here is from genome assembly GCA_916999025.1 of Orgyia antiqua. Lineage (NCBI taxonomy): Eukaryota > Metazoa > Arthropoda > Insecta > Lepidoptera > Erebidae > Orgyia > Orgyia antiqua. Next base: position 30,040,891 of record OU779871.1, read on the forward strand.
AAATACAATATTATTAATAAAAATCGTATCTTTATTAATAAAAAGACACGTTTACTATTGCGCAGTGATAATTTTGTTCGTGCAGTATCTGTCTAACGCAATATTTCTTATCTTCATATAAAAGTTACGCAGGCAGAGAAATGCAAGATAAAACATGAAAATTATTGGGAAAATTATTAAGAAATATATATTATAACTATTGATTAATTATATTATCCGTATAAACAGACAGGAAATCAGATTTCTACATCTTTAAAGATATCTTTCTTTACCAAATACTTTTTGAGGATATTACTAGATTATGCAAGTGACGTTATATTAACAGGAAAAAAACTTTTTGTTTTTGGCTTTTTTGACCAATTTTATTATCCATTAAATTATAGTAATACCACGTGAATTAATCTTTACTTATTATACAACAAAGTCGTTATACAACGTCCTCTGGTCCCAAGCTAAGCTTATTTGCTTGTGTTATGGGTACCAGAATACGGATATAATACATAAACTACTTTTCTTTTGTAAATACATACTTATAATACATAGTAAACACCCAGACGTAGTACAAACATTTGTATGATAATTAAAAACATCACACAAATGACTGTCCTGACCGGGTGAACCCGAAACGTCGTGAACGGCAGTCTGTTATATGAACCACTTAACCACGAGGTATATGAACTATAACTCTGTGTCTTCAAAACTACTCAACAGGTTTTGATGAGGTTTTTTAACAAAGTGGTTCAAGAAGATGGTTTTTTTTTATAATTAATTAAGATTTAGTGTATATCGGGGCGGAGGGAGGCTCAATAACTGTAAACACGAGTGAAACCGCTTGCATTAGCTAGTTAAAATATAAAATACATAGATGTATGATATCGTTCATACAATATTTCTAGACTATTTTTACCCAAAAAAAAAAATTTACTAAATACAAAAAAAAATGTTTTTAGGATTTTTCTAATTAATTGGACTAGGTTTTTATATCTGTTAGAGGGTTAGACATATATCGAATACAATAAATACAATATATTTTTCACAATATGTACCTGGATAATCAGTCCTCTGTGAGGAAAAATAACAAATTCTACCATCTTTCACTTCTGCGCTCCGCTTACAATTGTAAGAGTAAAGAGGGGATGTATGTAGGTTGCGCTGATCTTTGTTCCCCCCTATTTATGGCAATAGCAAATCAACGATCACGCTAAACTGGCCACCAGTATCACAAGACTAATAATTTATTATCAGGCTAAGCAATAATTAAATAATTAAACCGATCAAGTTCGACCTTTGTTAGTGATACAAATAATTTTGAATCTAATCTTTGGAATACTCTTCATTTTGATTTTGACTTTTTTTCTCTTCGTTTAGTATATTATCCTGGTACATAGCTTTAGTATTTTTTTCTTAGCGTCCTGAGATATGCTTTACGCACACATTAAATATCGTCCTCTTTTTCCAAATTAAGCTTGATACAATGGATAACCAGATTATAGATCCTAACTTATATATAAAAGTGAAAGTGACTTTGTTTGTTTGTTTATGACGTTTTCACGCAAAGTCTACCGAATGGAATTGCACGAAAACTGGTATAGAGATAATTTATACTACTGGAATTAAAATAGGCGATATATTTTTTGCTGAAAACTCTGTACGAGATAATAAACGCAAATATTTGTGAAATATGGAATTAAATAATAGTACCTCCATTTTGTTTACTTTGCAGTTGTCATAGCAACTCATAGCATCCGTCAATCTTTTTTTGGCCAAGAAGATTTTAATCCCAGACTGACACATGCGATTTACGCGGTAGCTTGGAATAGAAACTCCTTGTGTGGTACTTAGTTTTGGTTAAGGCTTGATTTCAAATTCAATTCGGCCACTAATGCATGCGAAGCCGCGGGCAGAAGCTAGTACTAATTTTTTGCATTATTAAACATTAAAAACACTCAAACGCTCTACAAAATATTAGTCTTTGACATCGAAATTATATTTTGTTCCTAGGGAATAAAACCTACGACCCCGTTGATAGAAATCAATATCAGTTCCGAACACTTCACAAAACCCTTCAAATAACATAAAAATATAGAATACCCATTCATTGTTTTTCTCAAGTAAGTAGAGCTAGCGACAAGCACCGAATAACCCATTTCATCGACCAAGAAATCGAACCTCGAAGTTCTAAGGGCTACCCAAACAACAAAAGAACACTTTATGGTAAAAAACTTTAAAACATGTATATTATTTGTAATTAAATATAATAGGCTTAATAAGCGTAAATTCGATTATAATTATTCAAAGGTTTCGCCTATAAAAGTAAAAGGATTTTTAGGTTAAAATAATGATATTAACAACTGTATTTTATTTTTTAGTTAATTTATTTAAATAGATTATATGGATTAATTATCTTTTATGTTCCTTTCAACTTCCTAAATAATAAATTAGAAAGGATGTTCACTGTAGCATTTCTGACATATTAAGGCCTTTGTTTAAATTTATCGAGATTTGAAACTTTAACCTCTGTGCCTGTTATTATCTCCTGGTACTGCCAGTTCAATTTCTAGTAGATACTTTATGCATTTAACAACTTTCGTAAGTTTGCGTGTCAAAAAAGGGGGATTAGCATCCATCCATCTGTCCATCAGTGGACATAACATGATTCCTATCGCTGGCCATCTAAAATTTACACAGAATATTTCTATACTAAACTTGTTATAATGCTACTGCTCCACCAGCGTCATCGTTAGTGGTTACTGCTGCTGTCAAATGCGCCAGAGTACAGCTACATTAGGAATTTTGCCAGTTCATGTCAGCCATGTCTACGTTTAGATAACACTAGTAGTCACCAATAAACATTGTTATCGAGTACACATACTTTTATTCTTGCTACAAATACCCATTACTTATAGATGTAAGTATAAAAGATATAATAAAAATAGATTCCCAAAAATATCTTTTAAGAAACTTCTCGTTTCACGGTGTTTGTTACAAAAGTCTTGCCAAGTGACTCTACCAATTTTCATAAAATTTTGTTGTAGAACAACATTTTTTTTAATACTCCTAGGTCTTATGAGTTGTTATATTTTAACCCTTATTAGGGTTCCACACCAAAAAGTAAAATGAATGATAAAAAATTACTAAGAATACGGTGTCCGTCCGTCTATCTCTAGGCTGCATCTCTAGAAGGGTGATAGCTAGAGAGTTGGAAATTTCACAGTTTATATATATATATACATATATAACAACACTTATCATCTTATTATCATCTTTATCTTGCTTCTAGCCCATTTTAGGGTCTCATTATTTGGTGCTTTTCAGAATTGGTATGACGAGTATAATATTATGACAATAACATTACGAAACCTTTCATACAACGAGTCCAATAGAGGTTTTAATATTTTCTACTTAGAGACAAGATTGCTATGTTTAAAAGGTTTTGCAGACAAAATTAATTGAGTGTTTAAAGAAAAAGTTCAACTGACTTCGTGTGCCTTTGAAATTTGAGGGTTTTTCTCGATTTCTCAGGAGATAACCATCAGATCCTGACCTGGTGCCAATAGGACCACACGGAAACCACCAAATTTCAAATAAAAAATGAGTTATTAAAATCTCTGCGCCCAGTTAAAAGTTATGGCGTAACAAACATAAATAAAATTGTCTAACACTTTTTTATTTAAACATAAATAAAAAAATTAAAAAAAACATACGAATACGACGAATTGAGAACCTCCTCCTTCTTTTGAAGTCGGTTAATAACTATGAATGAATGAATGAATGAATGAATGAATAATTGTTTATTACAGTAACCAGGACTCAATCACATTAGGTAAGTATATGTCATGATAATAATAAATAAATAAATATAACTAAATATTCATGGACATTTCACACAGCGTCCTCTGGTCCCAAGCTAAGCTTGTGTTATGGGTACCAGAATACGGATATAATACATAAACTACTTTTCTTTTGTAAATACATACTTATAATACATAGAAACACCCAGAACCAGTACAAACATTTGTATGACATTTATAAACATCACACAAATCGTGCGGGAATCGAATCCACGACCTCGTGAACGGCAGTCCGTTACTTGAACCACTAGACCACGAAGCCCGTCTATGTCTATGTTAGTATTTGTTAGTATAATATACTATACTTACTGATAAACAAACCTCAATTTAACATGGCCTCCTTAACAAAATAAGAATAGTGTAACATTCTCGTGAGAATAGAAAAAAAACTTATATAAAAATAATAAAATTCCGTTAATTACATCACAGAATAGATCAATGATACGCCGATACGTACCACTGTGTCAGTAGGTGAGCGAAGTTATGTAATCTTTGCGTAATTGTTGCTATAATTATGTTTCTGTTACACTTTTATAATTGTCTTATTGTGTAACTTGATTTTTAAGGTTCTCTATCAAAAAGTAGACTATAAAAGTCAAATAAATAAATAGATATATCACACAAAGGTCCTAAGCTAAGCTTAGATGTTTGTGTTATGGGTACCAGAATACAGATATACTACAAATACTACTTTTCTTTTGTAAATACATACTTATAAAACATATTAAACACCCAGACGCCGTACAAACATTTATATGACAATTATAAATATCACACAAATGATTGTTCTGTGAGGGAATCGAACCCGCGACCTTGTGAATGACAGTTAATTACATGAACTACAAGACCACGGGGCAATGAAGAATGTGTATACTAATATTATAAAGCGGAAGAGTTTGTTTGTTTATTAAACGGAGATTCTATCGGAGATAAACGCTGTAGCGTAAAAAGACTATTATGAATAACAAGTTTTGACAATTTTCGCGAGCTGATTTTAGCGAACTTTTAAACCTCCGATAAGTAATTATGAATAAGACCATTAGACGATATATTTATGACGATATGAAGAACAAGTTATTATGATTATCGGTACGAAACCTTTCGTGTGCGAATCCAACTCGTGCTTGGCAGGTTTTGTTTCTATGTTTTTGATGATTATGATAAATATTTACGATTTTTTTGCATCAACTTTTTCTTTTTATGTAAAGATAACTTTAACTGATTGTGATCATAATAGGTATTGTTTTATTTCAAGAATTTAATTTAGTCTTTTATTCTTAACGCTTTAGAGGTTTTTAACCGACTTCAAAAAAGGAGAGGGTTCTCAATTCGACCGTTTCTTTTTTTTATGCTTGTTACCTCATAAATTTTAAATGGGCGAAGGGATTTTAATGATACTTTTTTTTAAAGCTGGTTATGGCACCAGGTCAGCATCTGATGATTATCTCCTAAGAAATCGAGGAAATCCCTCAAATTTCGAAGACACATGAAGTCGGTTCAACTTTTTTTTAAATAATTACCCAATTAATAGGATACAAAAATCTAAACTCGAATTCGAAAAGTGTGTTTATTAATATTTCTTAAGTTCAATTGTGACAGATTTATCATTATCATAACATCACGCCTTTTTCCCATGGGGTAGGCAGAGACTATAGAGCGCCATCTGCTACGATACAAAATGCTCGACGGTTGTGAATGACAGATTTAATTATTATAATTGTATTTAAGGCGTTAAGTTAAGTAGTCTATGAAGATTTTTTTTTCAGTAGTAAATTCAGAAATGTTACATAAACTAAACACTCAGTTTATAATTTTTTTAGTCCCTTTTTGCTTTAATTTTCCATACAGTCAAATTTTAATTCTCCCGTAGAAAATAGGAAATATTCATAATCGTTTTTACGAATAATCCATAATAAAATAAAAAATACAAACTCTAAAATGCTACGTCACTAGGAGTCAAGATACTCAAGAAGTTAGATAGAGGGCGTTGGCCGCAGTGAAATTCGGCGTTAGGCCGTACCCGACGGCCTTCACGCCGCTTTCCATTGTACACCTTCGTTTTCTGTAAGCCTGGTACTTCGCCTCAATTAGTATGCACAAAAAAAAGTAGTTTTGTTGGTTTTTGTTTACTTTATGTACTTGAAATACTAATCAGTTTTAATTAGTACTGTACAACTAGTTTACTAATAAAACATTATCAGTTATTTTAAAATTAGTTTATAATATAGTTTGTTCTAATTTTAGACAAACTATAAACTTTTTTTTTCGAGTCATACTAACTCAATTAAATAGAGAGTGGTGCCGATTCTGCATGCAACTAAACTTGACATAAAATAAAAAATTAAAAGTAATTGTATCAGTAACGAAATTCTTCAATGTTAACCGAACATTCATAATATAAAAACTGTGAATTATAGACTAATTAAAATAAGTAAGTACAACAAAATGGCCAATTTAATCAAAATTTATAATAGTTATTTTCATTTTTTAGTTAAGTCTAATTGTGCATGTGGAATTGGTATTAGTGTACTTCTATTTTTAGCATGTCGATATTATTACAGTTCAAAATAATTCCAATTCTAACTCCTTGCCCAACATCCCCTGAATATTCTGATGCACCAGATTAAGACAATTTAGTTTATTTTTCTTATTGACAGACTTCTTACTTTCTATTAAAAAAATTTTCATAAACAAAGCACCCCGTAATTAGACATGATTCTCCTCCATTAGATTTAAGTTTTAAGGTTTCTCAAGGAAAATAACACATAATGTTGTGATTTTGCTTAAGTTTGAAGACTTTAGTCTAAACCACTGAAAATAAATGATGAAAATGTAACATTTTATCTCCTTAATACGTCTCTTTAACGCATCAGAAAGTAGTCTACGTCGTTTCTCAATCTTTAGACTATCTATTTACTAAATTTCATTCGAATCTGTTCTGTAGTTTTGACGTGAAAGAGCGCCAATAGATAAACTTACTTTAACATTTGTAGTATTCATCAAGGATTCTATCAAAAGCCACCTAGGGCGAGCTATTTGTAGGTAATTATAATGCTTAACCCTTTTCCTAAACGCATTAGTATGTGAAAACCCAATTTTCCGGTGTGCGCTGTAGCTGGGACGGGACGGGTGAATGCTCTCTATTCCACGATATCATCCGCGATGCGCCCGCGCAACACTTTATTAGTGTGCATGAAGGGCCCGCACATAATTCATATCTTTTTTTTTTAATTAATAAATCTTTCTTTATTATTAACATTAACATTGAACATTAAATTCTTCTAATTTACTGTTAGAAACATCCAAAAATACAATACATTAGTACGTTATATATTATGACAAAGATTTGTTCAATTTTAGTATCTTATGCTGTGATTGTTCAATATATAAAATATATTCATTAACCTGCTGCAGCTGAACTAGGAAGATCCTGTGCTTCAGCTATAGCTTATATTTACTACACGTTTCAACTGAGAATAGGAGGAACCTTTAGTTGTCAAAAGTGATTAGAATAGTACTATCAGCAACGGAACTTTATTTACGTATCAATAATGTTTTTTTTTCTTTTACCTAAACTCAGTAATTTGAAGCTGAAAACGTCTTAAATTATTTAGTAATAATAGTTATAATATTATTAAAAAAAAATTCTTTCAATAAATTCATTGTTGGATACTATGATATTAAGTTGAATTGCCAAACGCCATTTTGTTGTTTTTGGTGTGCCTTGTTGATTAAATAAATTATTAGGCATTTTATTTTAAATTCTGTTAGTCATGTGGTTGTAGCCCGTTAAAAAATAAATTTGTTGTTATTTCTCAGTGTTTTTGTTTGTTAGTGTTGTTATTTCGAACTTTTCCTTATATGTTATAGTTTTTTATTGTATTTGTCTCGCTAATCGCTCGAAAATTAGTAAACGACAACGACAAAATGATAGATAAATTATATTATAAAAATGTCTTGTTTTGCTGCCTTTACCAAACTTGTACAAATTGACAACTATGACGTTCCAACATGACGCGGGGTCAATCCTATTCTCATTTGAACGGCATAGTACATTATTTTCTTTTCTAGCATTGTAATTTATCTATATTAATATTATAAAGCTGAAGATTTTTTTTCTTTGAACGCGCTAATCCCGGGTAGCAACAGTCCGATTAGAAAAAATTTCAGCGTGATGGCTATATAACATTACATTGCGACCAATAGGTGCGAAGCATTAGTGAAACAGATTTCAAAAGCGCGAAATATTTTCTAAATTCCACGCGTACTAAATCGCAGGCAACTGCTAGTTATTGATATTTAGATTAATTTTGTGGTTGAAAAAGATGATGTCAAATCAAAAAGAGTTAATAAAAAGACATATTGGTAAAAAAATAAAACCCAGTCAAAAGAAAAATAGAGAAAATTTATTTCAAAAAAATTAAAGACCTAGTAATTCCCTAACTCTTCACGCTTCAAGCCTTGACAAGTCGAGTTTAAAGACAGAGTTTTAGTGGAAGATTTTTATAAAATACATTGTTATCTATAATACATTGGTTTGGCATAGGTAAGCTTATAATGGTTCGAAAATCCCAATAAAAAAAAATAAAGTCCATTATGAAAGACCACGGGCCTGGTACTTATATAGAGCGCAGTAGACTATTAATTCACATTTAATTGGCTGTATGTATGTATGCCTTTGCCTACCTAAAACAAAAAACTTTTTAAAATAAAATGGGCACATTAATAAATGCCCGGCCCTCCAACACGTGTCCCTCATATCTCTGTGACCCACTTACACACACATTAAAAAACTTATAAATGTGTGTATGCGTGGGCTGTTAACTTACATTAGTAATGCATTAGTATGCATCTATCGACTGTTAAGTATGCATGTGTTAGTAAAATTTGGAATAAACAGTGTTTATGTGTGCGTTTATCTAGGATTACTCGCTTTGTGCTTCTGGTTTGTTTACTAATTTTATGTGAAAAATTTACATAATACAATAGTTTTATGCGTAGTGACGGATTAGGAATAACAGTCACCACCCCATTTTTTCAGTTTGCTGTAAGTTAATAGTTAAGTAACATTACAGGTGGTTAACAGTTTAAACAGAGTGAGATACGGAAAATTCGAAACTAAACCCTGTGCCAACACGCCTGGTCAGCGTGGCACAGTAGACCATAATCGCTCCCAAAGTGGAGGAGATCCGTGTCCAACAGTGCGCTGATAATGGGCTGGAGAAAGAGAGAGAAGGACGTGTGTTGTGTAATTAAGAATATAAATGTCACCAACCCATTTCTATCCACAGGGATCTGTAAGAACCAGCTGAGATATATTACACACACCATTGACGGGCCACGTGCTCTAGTGGATTAAGCAAAGGACTGGTGTAAACGATATCATGGGTTCGATCCTCGCGCAGATCTTTCATTTGTGTGATATTATTATGTCTATATCTTTTACCTAATGTTTGTACTACGTCTGGGTGTTTACTATGTATTATAAGTATGTATTTACAAAAAAAAGTAGTTTATGTAGTATATACGTATCAGGTCCCCATTATTTTAAGGGTCCAGACATGCGCCCTTTAAGGTACATTGCCAAGCACCTTGCCTAATTGCTGCAGAGACCGAAAACTTTTGCCTATCGACGTTGCTCGCTCTCGTCACCAAAAAGGTCTTTATGCTGCTGGAGGACCATCCAGAGACTAATTGCATCGAAAGGATCGATGGGCGGTGGGGTCGTCACTTCCCTACGCCTACTACACTGTACTGACCTGTCCAGGTCAGGTACAGGTCCCCATTATATAAGCAGAAATATAGCTTAGCTTGGGACGTAAGAGAGGACGCTGTGTGCGCTGTGTTTTAATTATCAAAAACTATGATCAGATGTATGAGTGTGGATGAAGCCAAGGAAGTGTGTTTGGATCGTAGAAGTTGGAGCTCTATAGTCTCTGTCTACCCCTATGGGAAAAAGGCGTGATGTTATGATGATGACGATGAAAAGCTAGCTATTATCCGTAACTTCCTACGAGTAGAATTATACAAAAAAGCCACTTGAACCACTCTAATAAAGATCGCATTAAAATCCGTTCCATAGTTTTAAAGACATAAGCTCACATAGGGTTAATTAAAAGGTAAGGTAAATTTGGTTTATATAAAGATTAAAGTGACTGTAACGATTTTCGTGAAATTAAACGTTTTAATGAGTTTCGGTGAAAATAAATCGATATAGGTATTTATACATATAGGAAGCAATGAGTTAGTGATTTTTAGGGTTCCGTACCCAAAGGGTAAAAACGGGACCCTATTACTGAGACTTTGCTGTCCGTCCGTCCGTCCGTCCGTCCGTCTGTCACCAGGCTGTATCTCAAGAACGGTGATAGCTAGACAGTTGAAATTTTCACAGATGATGTATTTCTATTGCCGCTATAACAGCAAATACTAAAAATAAAATAAAATAAATATTTAAGGGGGGCTCCCATACAACAAACATGATTTTTTTACCGTTTCTTGCTCGATACTAACAACGTTGCCTTATGTTGCATAGATAATGGTACGGAACCCTTCGTGCGCGAGTCCGACTCGCACTTGACCAATTTTTATTAATTAATGTCAACGCCACTAAGACAAAATACAAGCTATTTTTATTGTTATGTTTTCATAAAATTTTGCAAGTGAATCATTTTGTCATTCTGAGAAAAGACAAATATATTATTAAACTGCAGTCTGCAGTATATTTCTCGACTGTAAGGAAAAAGAATATAATTTTATTAAAAACTAACGGCTCGTCCCGGCTTTGCACGGGTACATATCTCTTCTCTTTATAATAATACTCTAGATGTAAATACGATTACGACCACCATTTCACAGTTTAGGTATTTGCGTTAGGTATTGCTATCCCTATTCCCGAGCACCATGCCGAAAGGGACAGCTATAGTTCAACCAGAATTTACCTAAATCTTTGAATAAAAAATATTTCGTAGTCGATTGGTTTCTTTGCGAAAACTAAACCAATTTTATTTTTTTTACGTTACATTATAGATAAAGTGTACACCTATGTTTCTATCACTTTCTTTTTTGGTAAAACCTTACTAAATTTATGAGATAGACGCTGCAACTTCATCTAAAGAAAAACGAAAAAAACGGGACCTTTGGACTGTCATATTTCTTTTAGTTATTTATGTTTTGAAAAGGCAAGAGCTAGATATATAAGACCTAGATACTGTGAGAAAAGTTCGTTCCTTATATTTTTCGTTCGTATATTTTTGTATGGAGTATAGTTTGGTGTCGTGCCCTCTTAATATGTCTAAGAATATGTATATGTCGTAGGAGACTTGATTAAAATAGTTTATTTAAAGATTTTTAGTTTTAACTTAGCTTCCAAGATTTTGAAGTAAGTCCTCAAATTGTGTCAACGGTAAGTTAAATAAACTAAATTATAGTGGAAAAAATGATAACCATGAGCGGGACTTGAACCCACGACCTCGGAATACCGTTCCGTTGCTCTCCCATCTGAGCTATCATGGTTCCCGCATATGTTTACCAAATCTTCCACTACAACCTTCTCAATGTGAGTTAAACATCGTGCGATGTTTTGACACAATTGGACCGAAATAATGACTGTACTTGTATTTCTACATTAATTTTATGAATTTTTGCAATTGACTTGCTATGCTTTTACTAAATAAACTAAATTATAGTGGAAAAAATGATAACCATGAGCGGGACTTGAACCCACGACCTCGGAATACCGTTCCGTTGCTCTCCCATCTGAGCTATCATGGTTCCCGCATATGTTTACCAAATCTTCCACTACAACCTTCTCAATGTGAGTTAAACATCGTGCGATGTTTTGTGTACAACGCCATCTATTGAGCGGTTTGCACCAACTCGATCAATCGATCACTTAGTGTTCTTTACAGAACACAATTGGACCGAAATAATGACTGTATTATTTACTGTATTTATTTAGTAAAAGCATAGCAAGTCAATTGCAAAATTCATAAAATCAACGGTAAGTTATTTATTATGTGTAGTTAGTGATGAGTTTGAAATGGTGACCCGTTGAATATTCGTAAAAGGATCCTTCCATACCAGTTACACGTGTCGTAAGCCACGGATCGAACTCATCGTAGTCAATAAAATGTTGTAGTTAACGTAGTTAGTTTGTCCAGTATTACAAGGCCTTTAGATAGATGACTGCTCTGGCTGTAAATAACAGGTAATTTCTATGATGTTTTCCGATCCATAATATTACTAGCTGTCCCGGCAAACGTTGTTTTGCAATACTAAAAATTGGTCAAGTGCGAGTCGGACTCGCGCACGAAGGGTTCCGTACCATTATCTATGCAACATAAGGCAACGTTATTATTATCGAGCAAGAAACGGTAAAAAAATCATGTTTGTTGTATGGGAGCCCCCCTTAAATCTTTATTTTATTTTATTTTTAGTATTTGTTGTTATAGCGGCAATAGAAATACATCATCTGTGAAAATTTCAACTGTCTAGCTATCACCGTTCTTGAGATACAGCCTGGTGACAGACGGACGGACGGACGGACAGCGAAGTCTCAGTAATAGGGTCCCGTTTTTACCCTTTGGGTACGGAACCCTAAAAAAAGGTTTGATAATGATATAATAATACTGAATATGCATGTAAAATTTCATAAAAATCGGTCAAGCTGTTTCGGAGGAGTACGGTAACTAACACTGTGACACGTGAATTTTATATATAAGATGTTTTTTCTAGCTCAAATACAAAAACAATCAAATACAAATTACATATCGATAAAATAAATTGTTTCGCTTCATAACTAAAGTACACACTGAAATCTAATGTAAACTAGAATTAAATTACTATATTTTTATAGTTTTTATTTTATAGTATTTTTGTGATATGAATATCAGAATATACAAACATGTCACTACTCCATTGTGTTCCATGGTTACAGGAAAAATTATTATTTATCAACAATTTTCTACTACAGCATTCGGTCTTATGCCATTTGCAATTACCTACTGTAAAAGTTAGGCAGTCTCTCCCGATGAGTATATCTGCTTATATTTTTCTACTGGAGAAATAGGGTAACGAGCTTGACGGTTTCTAATCCATCACCACTAAGGACACCGTCGCTAAAGGCCATTTTTATCTGACTTCAAAAAAAGGAGGAGGTTCTAAATTCGACTGAATGTTTTTTGTTTTGTTTTTTTTATGTTCATATCCCTTATAACTTTTAACTGGGTAAAGTGAATTTGATGATTCCTTTTTTATTTGAAAGCTGGTGTTTCCCGTTTGGTCCTATTGGCACCAGGTCAGGATCTGAAGGTTCTTTGAGAAATCGAGGAAAACCCTCAGATTTCAGAGGCACATGAAATTTTTTTTAAATACTCAATTTTCAATAATCAATCTACGATTGTGATCAGATTGTAATCCTTGTTTATCAGTTAGATATTTCTATCTCCTGTCAAATTTTTAATAGATAATGCTGTCATCAGTAGCTTATTAATATGCAAGTAAGGAGGAAACTTTAGTTTAGTCTGACTTTGATAACAAGAATTGAGGATAGATATAATATTAAAAATGGTCGTAAATCGCTTGTGACTAATTAACTGAGACATTTCCTTTAACGTATGCAATCCTAGTACTAACCATTTCGTCCTGCAAACTCTCTCCTCTTTCTTCAGCCCATTTACGTCCCACTGTTGGGCACGGGCCTCATCCACTTTGGGAGGGATTATGGTCTACTGTGCCGCGCTGACCAGGCGTATTGTCACAGGGTTTATTTTTGAGTTTTCCGTCCCTCACAGAGGATTTTATCTGTGCGCAATATCCCTTAGCTGACTTTTACAGCACCCTTGGGAGGAGATGGGGTGGTGACACTTGTATTCTTAATCCGTCACCACACGGAAACTATACGAACCAAATTTCATCATAACAGTCCAGTCGCATATAATGATCAACGTTTTAAATAAACATACATATTATGATGACTAGTTTTTGCCCGCGACTTTTACTTCAAAGATAGTTTTTCTTCGTTCCCAAACTACTTACTGAGTTTATTAACTACAAAGGTTGATTAATATTTTTTTCAATGTTTATATTACGTACAAAACTTAAGTTTTCCATCACAGTATCTGTTTTTGCTGCACATCAGTTTTCCATCTAACCGTACGTTGTATAAAACTGGGCCAGTTAAAAATAACGGCTAACATTCCCGCCTGTACACTGAACGCTTTTGCCAAACATTTAACCCTGATCGATTACGGGTTAGATTTTAGAGATAGCTCTGCACCTTGTTATACCTTTATCTTTACTTACTCTTGAATGAGTCTGATCTCCTGGTACCATCCATCCAATAAATGGAGATAATTTCTGCTGAAACTCTTTGTTAGCTACCTCGTTAGATAGATAGATAACTTAGATAAGCTCTGTACCTACTTGTCCCTTTACTAGCTAGCTGTTACACCGGACATCGTACTTGTGGAAGAAAAAAAAATCGTTTTTGCAACATTTTTCATCTATGCTTTACTCCTATTGATTGCAGCGTGATGTAGCCTTTCTCAATAAATGTTCTATCAAATATTGAAAGAATTTTTCAAATCAGACTAGTACCTAGTTCCTGAGATTAGCACGTTGAAACAAACGAAGAAACTCTTCAGCTTTATAATATTAGGATAGATATAACTCCTGGATGAAACTAATCTCTTGGTACCTACTCAGTGCTGACATTCCTTGCTTCAAATTTTTTATTATTACCAAGCTTAGATTTTAGAGATATTATGGTTGCAGCATGTCCATTATCCTCGCTGTAACTCCTAAATAACACTAGAAGAATCATCTCCTGTTACCTTTCTGGTACATAATAATATCATCTTACCTTTCACTAACTTCATAATGCCCAGAACCAGTTTTGTGTATAAATAAACATTTTATTCCCAGCAAAAGTAATAAGCTAAATCGATCTAAAATAATTAAATAATAGAATTTTTGTCTAGTAGGATAGTTTTTAGTGGTCGGAGAGCAATAAGATTGCAGTGTTCTTTATGTTTCTATTTGATAATTAAAATTCATTTTATCTTTTTAGGGTTCCGTACCCAAAGGGTAAAAACGGGACCCTATTACTGAGACTTCGCTGTCCGTCCGTCCGTCCGTCCGTCCGTCCGTCTGTCACCAGGCTGTATCTCAAGAACGGTGATAGCTAGAGAGTTGAAATTTTCACAGATGATGTATTTCTATTGCCGCTATAACAACAAATACTAAAAATAAAATAAAATAAATATTTAAGGGGGGCTCCCATACAACAAACATGATTTTTAGGGTTTCGTACCCAGTATCTCAAGAACGGTGATAGCTAGACAGTTGAAATTTTCACAGATAATGTATTTCTATTGCCGCTATAACAACAAATACTAAAAATAAAATAAAATAAATATTTAAGGGGGGCTCCCATACAACAAACATGATTTTCTTACCGTTTCTTGCTCGATACTAATAACGTTGCCTTATGTTGCATAGATAATGGTACGGAACCCTTCGTGCGCGAGTCCGACTCGCACTTGACCAATTATTAAAATATGCTCTACTTGAGCCATAACATGCTCTACTTGGGCCAAAACATGCTCTATTTGGGCCACTAACGAAACCACTCCATCACTATCATTTAAAAAAAAAAAAACTGAAACAAAAATTGCAGAGAAGAAGGCCACGTATGCCATGCTACTTCCTTGCAGTTATTACATATTATTTTTATAAATATTTGTATGTCAATAAATATAATGAAGCTGTATTAAGTGTATTACGATCGCGGCACGGTTGCCGCACGCGTAACGTCCGGCCTACTGGTTAGGGTTGCCACTAAATGAAATGTTAAATTATTATAAACACTTAAAGACATACGGTCTTATTCATAATGACTTATTGGAGGTTGAAACGGAGATTTTATCGGAGAGATAATAAGCGTTTTAGCGTAAAAAGACTATTATGAATAACAAGTTTTGACAATTTTTGCGAACCTATTTTAGAGAACTTTTAAACCTCCGATAAATCATTATGAATAAGACCATAAGTCTTTGTTCATGCAGTGAGGAGTAAAGATTAAATAATAAGAAAGTCATAGTCCATGTGGTGACGGATTAAGAATACAAGTGTCATTACACCTTTTCCTTCCCAGGGTGTTGTAAAAACCAACTGAGGAATATTGTACACAGATAACATCCTTTGTAAGCGACGGATAACTTGCAAATAAACCCTGTGCCAGCACGCCCGTTCATCGCGGCACAGTAGACCATGATGCCTCCCAAAGTGGAGGTGGCCTGTGCCCAGCAGGGGAATGTAGATGGGTTGGAGTGAGAGTGAGTACTAGAAAGATGCTGTAAGAGTCAGTTATGTAAATAACATCTTAATAACATAGGAAATCTTCAAAACACTACGTAGTAAAATACTTTTCATCCTATCTAATACTCTCTAAAAGAGTAAGTTACACAGATTTACCAAATGTAGTGTCTATGGCTTACATCACTCGGCCGGCTAAAAGCCACTTACATATCTATGTGTGCGTGGAATATGTATCTATGTGTGTCTATGATACAGGTTATACGTCATATGAAACATTATTGGTCTATGAAGTACGATATTTTTCTAAACATTTATTGACAACCCTAGTTGACCCGACGGTGCAAGTGCAGTGCGTATTTATAATCGGCCCAAATTCTAAAGTGGGATGCGTTTGTGGGCCAGCCCTGCGTCCCTCGGGCGAGGCGAACGCCTAATGAATATGTACTCCTGGTACATGTGAACGATTTATCGATAGACTTACATCGATAAACTTGAGTTGTCTTTCAATAGTTATGTACAGTTAATATAACTCTTTGATAATTGTAGCTTACTTAGGGAGGACGATCTACTGTGCCGCACTGACTAGGTTTGCATAAGGTTTATTTTCGACTTATCGTCTCTCACAGAGGATGTTATCTGTCTAATGTTCCTTATCTCGCTTTTACAGCACCCTGGGAAGGAAATGGGTGGTGACACTTATTCTTACTACAAGGTACTAAGTATTTTTGCGTAATCAAAATCGACAGTAAAATATGATCAAGGTAATATATTTTCTATAAACTTCCATAACCTTTTAACATCGCGTGATAGACTTGAGAAAATCCTGAACATCCTATTGTTCAACTAAGTAAATAATTATTATTATTGGATGAATAGAAGGCTGTACCGTCTTCCGGGTGCTATGATATTTCCTGTTACTCCATAAAATTGCAAATTTTCCGTAAATAAAACTTCTTATTTATGATATAAATTTTGTAATTTATTTTACATTTACAAATAAATTATAGAAAAAAATCAAAGCTTGCGTTTCCATCGCCCTACGTTGTAAACTAAAGATAAACAGAAACGAACAAGTGCGTAGTACTTACAACCGTCGGGCATGTATGACAAGATGTATGAATGTAGATGAAGCCAAGCAAGTATGTTTAGATCGTAGCAGATGGCGCTCTATAGTCTCCGCCTACCTCCATGGGAAAAGGCGTGATGCTATGATGATGACGATAAAGATACACCTACTACACTACATAAATAAAAATTTCGTTCTAAAACTTTAAAATAATTGCACCAAAATGTATATACCTATTTATATTTTTGCTCTGTTTTCAGGACAATATTAGTTAGAGAATACATGGACATTTAAAATCCAAAGTATGTAAAACAATTGTATTAGCAAACAGAATTTCATGCATTGTTTTTATTTTAAATATATATGTAATACAACACCTATAAATAAAATGACAAAATCATAATTTGTTGTAATATAAAACTTTATTATATTATACCTATGTAACTAATTGCATTTGTTACACTTAAAATAATAAAGTTTAAAAGGCTCGTATTGAGTTTGTTGAGATGTTAGGGTTTGTTGCTTATGATAGTTTTTATTAGGGTTCCGTACCCAAAGGGTAAAAACGGGACCCTAGTACTGAGACTTCGCTGTCCGTCCGTCCGTCCGTCCGTCCGTCCGTCTGTCACCAGGCTGTATCTCAAGAACGGTGATAGCTAGAGAGTTGAAATTTTCACAGATTATGTATTTCTATTGCCGCTATAACAACAAATACTAAAAATAAAATAAAATAAATATTTAAGCCCATACAACAAACATGATTTTTTTACCGTTTCTTGCTCGATACTAATAACGTTGACAGGGAGACGCTTTAACTATTCACAGAATATTTGGTTCTATAACGTGCCTTATGTTGCATAGATAATACGGAACCCTTCGTGCGCGAGTCCAACTCGCACTTGACCATTTTTTAGGGTTCCGTACCCAAAGGGTAAAAACGGGACCCTATTACTGAGACTTCGCTGTCCGTCCGTCCGTCCGTCCGTCCGTCCGTCCGTCCGTCCGTCCGTCCGTCCGTCCGTCCGTCCGTCCGTCCGTCTGTCACCAGGCTGTATCTCAAGAACGGTGATAGCTAGAGAGTTGAAATTTTCACAGATGATGTATTTCTATTGCCGCTATAACAACAAATACTAAAAATAAAATAAAATAAATATTTAAGGGGGGCTCCCATACAACAAACATGATTTTTAGGGTTCCATACCCAGTATCTCAAGAACGGTGATAGCTAGACAGTTGAAATTTTCACAGATGATGTATTTCTATTGCCGCTATAACAACAAATACTGAAAATAAAATAAAATAAATATTTAAGGAGGGCTCCCATACAACAAACATGATTTTTAGGGTTCCGTACCCAGTATCTCAAGAACGGTGATAGCTAGACAGTTGAAATTTTCACAGATGATGTATTTCTATTGCCGCTATAACAACAAATACTAAAAATAAAATAAAATAAATATTTAAGGGGGGCTCCCATACAACAAACATGATTTTTTTACCGTTTCTTGCTCGATACTAATAACGTTGCCTTATGTTGCATAGATAATGGTACGGAACCCTTCGTGCGCGAGTCCGACTCGCACTTGACCAATTATTTAATTTTAATCTCTCTCTTTTTGCCGCTGTCTTCTCCTTTTTTTGTTTGTTTAAATATGTATGTTAAATATTTATGTTACTTTTACTGTAAATATGTATGTTACTTGTTTTAAAATATGTACGTATATTAATATCTGTCATTACTATTAATAGTTAAGCGTCACAACCAAGTGCAAGATGTGACACCTTAAAATGCCAGGCATTTGAGTAAAAAAAAATGAAAAATTATTGTAATTAACTGTAAATGTCTAATGTAACAGTAATTGGTTTGTCCAAATAAATAAATAAATATTCTAGATATTGCCGGCGACTCTATTGAGCGGTTTGCACCAATTCGATCAATCGATCATTTAGAGTTCTTTAGATGATGTTGTACAAAAAACACCGATGCGATGTTTACAGAAATGTTTTTTTTTTTCATTGAGAAGATTGTAGTGGAAGATTTGTTAAACATGTGCGGGAACTATGATAGCTCAAATGGGAGAGAAACGTAACGGTATTCCGAGGTCGTGGGTTCAAGTCCCGCTCATGGTTATAATTTTTTCCACTATAATTTAGTTTAGTTAGTAAAAGCATAGCGAGTCAATTGCAAAAATTAATAAATTAATGTAGAAACATGTACAGTCATTATTTCGGTCCAATGAGCATTGTTTATATTTTTTTTAAACTCTTAATTCGAAAACCATTTCGGGGAATAGATTTTCTGATCATGATCCATTAGTTTTTTTTGGAAAATTTGCTATATTAACGATTATTTTTCCAAAAAAGCAAATGATCTCTATTTGCCCTTGAAATGAAGGACTTAAAATATTAAGGCGTTTTTAGGGATATACTACTCTGAAGTGGAATTGAAATTGGTCTATTATATCAACTTGTCAACTTTGAAAAGATAAAGTACAATCTGTATTAAGTCTATCAAGAAAAGTCTATACACAGATTGCGTAAAACGATGACGTCACAACATTTAAAGTAATATCTTAAAGAATTTTTTAAAAATTCTGTATAGTGAATATTTCAATAATATTGAAATTAGTTGCTTAAAATAGTCTATATTTTCTGAAAAGAATATAAAAACAGTAGGTTAAAAATTATGAACAATCCCAATTGTGTTCTGTAAAGATCACTAAACGATCGATTGATCGAGTTCGTGCAAACTGCTCAATAGATGGCGTGGTACGAAACCGTCGATGGGATGTTTAACTCGCATTGAGAAGATTGTAGTAAAAGATTTGGTAAACATGTGCGGGAACTATGACATAAATATGACTAAACAGAAAACAGAAATTAAGCTTAAAACTAGGTACAAATGGCGGCCTTATTACATAAAGTGATCCAGGCAACCATGGGATGGAAAGAAAAAAAAAACAATATAATGTTATTATAATAAGAAAATAAATAAGTAAATATTACTTAAAATATGCTATACATAAACTACTTATATACCGTTAATATCATATACATACATAAACAAGTACACATATACATAACTAATAATGGCATAATATTTATTTACTGTAACACAAACCAATTATTATTATTTTATATTTTTTTTATATAATATGTTTTTTATTTTATTTATTTTTATTATTAGTATTTTTGTTTTTAGTATTCGTTATTATAACATCAAATGTGAATATCAACTCTCTAACTATCATTGTTCTTGAGATACAGCCAATGGACCAATGGCGTGGTCTCAGTAACAGTATTCCGTTTTACCTTTTAGTTTTATCATAACACCTTTTGCCCATGGGGGTAAGCGGAGACTATAGAGCGCCATCTGCTACGATCTAAACACACTTCCTTGACTTCATTGACAGGCGTCGTGGTCTAGTAGTTCATGTAACGAACTGTCGTTCACGAGGTCGCGGGTACGATTGCCGCTCGGGACAATCGTTATGTGCGATCTTTATAATTGTCATACAGATGTTTGTAAAGCGTCTGGGTCTTTCAAAAGAAAAGTAATATATGTATTCTATTCGTATTCTGGTAACCATAACAGCATTAAGTTTAGATTGGGAACACCCAAATATTCCGAAAAACTATATTCCAAATTTAAAAACTAAAATATAAAAACAAAATATGTACAGTACCTATAAAATAAATTAATATTATATACCTACATACTAGTTGGCCCGGCAAACGTTGTTTTGACTTATCAAAAAAAAGTAAAAAAAAAAAAAAAAAAACTATAAACCTCACGGATCCCGAGACCTTTCCAACGAATGCAAAACCGTGGAAATCGGTTCGTGCGTTCTGGAGTTATAGCGTCAGGAAGGAAAACCCGACTTATTTTTATATAGTAGATAAGCTACGCATCAAAATATGTACTCCTCCCCATCGTTGTCGACCGGAAGTATGCCCAGAAGGCTGGCGGCATTGCCACGTTGGATGGCAATGCTTATTTTTTGAACAAAATAAAGGCCAGCCTTCTAGTCATGAGAGGCGTCGATCAGTCAGCCCGCTAAATCATTATAAAGATTCCGGGCACTGGGGGCCCACGACCCTAGTGTTTCGACCCCAAACGCCGCAAATACATAATCCCCTATGAGATTATTATACTTGCGCCGCTTGAGAGTCCGAATTTACAAATTCCCATTTTTCAAAAGTCTGAATTTCATAATACCATGAATATTTATTTATATTTAATTAGGAAGCTTTAACATGAAATTATTTGATAGATAATAAAGTAAATTGCTATTTATATACTGCTGATATAAATAGCTAGATGTCAGTCAAGGTGTACAGGGAGACAATGCTGATATTTTGGGAGTGATGCATTGCCAATAAGATGCGCAGGTGGAATGTTTTGAACCAATGTTGCTAATTTTAATTACTTTTAAAAGCTGTTTTAACTGACTTCAAAAAAGGAAGAGGTTCTCAACTCGTCTGTATGATTATTTCTTTTTATGTTTGTTACGGATGAAGCGATTTTATTGATTCTTTTTTATTTGAAAGCTGGTGCACCAGGGCACCAGGTCAGGATCTGAGGTCGGTTTTTTGTTAAATACTCATTTATCGTCATTATATCATTATGATGCCATTTTCGACAATAGATAAAGATATATTTATTTGCAATAACATGTGTGTGTTACTATAGTAATACACAGGCATTGCTTGTTACAATAATAAAGAAAAACTAAATAGTTAAAATTTTAAAGAGTTTGCACGCTGAAATGGTAATGAAATTCCACGTCCTATCAGTATAGAATAGTAAACCATATACGGAGTGTATAAGGTCTACTATACTATACTGATAAGACGTGGAATTTCATCACCGTTCATCATTGGTATATAGACTTAACTTAAAACAAAAAGATTGCGGCTGAAACACAGAAGCATTTCTATTATCGATGCATTTAGCTCAATGTTGATGGGCTGAATATTGTGCATGTAGAGACGGTTTAACAATTACCTTCTTGACTTTTATAAACCTTCTTTACCTATCATCAAACAAATTCGTAATTTTTGTATGTATGCCTCTATACGAGCTTAAATCTTCAAAACTATACAAATAATTTTTAATGCTGTTGTTTAAAGGATGGTTCAATGGAATGGTTCAAGAGGAAAAATTATTGACTTATAATATAGACGCTATCTTACTTACCTTTATAATAATATTAAATACAGTGCTTTAGGTGCTCGTGATAGCTCGACAGCAACCTGGTCATCTATTCACCATGCCTGTCCCACCTGCTTTTAACGTAGTGCTTTCTTCGCCTTGTAACATGACTCCGACTCGAGCTCTAAAATCTGCTATAATGTTTGTATGAACTAATATAAACTAATATTTTTATCTAATATATAAAATTTTCCTGTTACGGTGTTTGTAATTATACTCCTCTGAAATGGCTCGACCGATTTTCGTGAAATTTTGTGTAGGTACATATCCGTTAGGTCTGAGAATCGGACAACATCTATTTTTCTTTTTTTATAACTTTCCTAATTTCAAACATTTTTGTCTGCAAGTACGACTTTTTATATATATATAAATAAATAAATAAATAAATATTCATGGACATTTCACACAACGTCCTCTGGTACCAAGCTAAGCTTATATGCTTGTGTTATGGGTACCAGAATACGGATATACTACATATACTACTTTTCTTTTGTAAATACATACTTATAATACATAGAAAATACCTATATATAAATAATAACTAGGTGACCCGGCAAACGTTGTTTTGCCATACAAATGTTAAAGGTTGACAACCCTTATCACTTAGGGGTATGAAAAATAGATAGCAGCCCATTCTCAAACCTGCTGAATGTGCATATAAAATTTCATAAGAATCGTTCAAGCCGTTTCGGACGAGTATGGGAACGAACATTGTGACACGAGAATTTTGTATTATATGTATTAGATAAGCTATCAAAACTGCAAATACATGTCAAATTTGCCATTTTCCCCCCAACATTTGGATCCAATATTTGTCCTATTTGCAATAATTTGCATATACTTGGCACCGGATATAGAAATAAATGCAGGCAGATATGATGCATCATACTGCAATGCAATTACAGTATTTAATGATGAATATATAATCAGTATTCAAAATAAGAAATACGTTAATTGTTAATAGTTTGGCCACAGCAATGTAAGTTGGTATCAAATTCTTTTGCAGACGTCATCTGTTTACGTAATCACAAACTCTTACCACTTCTCTCTCCTGTCCTCTTCAGTCCCATAACGTGCTACTGCTGGAAACAAGGCCTTCTCCACTTTGGGAGAGATTTGGTCTACTGTGCTTCGCTGATCAGGCGTGTTGGCACAGGGATTAGTTTCGAGTTCAGTAAGAATTATCTTAATCAGGTTGTCAAAAGAAAACGAATTGTATATTTTCTATTAAATAGGTATATATTAAATTTAATTGCACCTATAACATCGAAATTACACGGTTTTCTTAACCACTAACATTATTGTCAGAGAAAATCAGCAAGGCCTCATATATTTCTAAATAGGACTATACAAGCAAAAATATACAGAAATAACGGAAAACAATTTATTATAAAAACAAGTCCAAAACCTTAAAAAAAGTTTAAGAAAATAAAAAAAGAAAATTTCACTAATTTGTAATTAGTGAATAATAGGTTAGTGAAAAATTCACTAATATTATTAGTAAATAAATTATATAAACATAAAATATATTTTTTAATTATTTCGATTTTTATTCGAGGTTTTTCTTTTTATATTTCAATATTCTCACATTACGTAACATAGTAAAGGAAAAAAATAATAGTCTTTGGCTCAGAAATATAGAAAGATTTGATCTTGTAGCACCATCTGGACGAAGTAGAAAAAATAATAAAAAATAATAAAAAATCAAATTTGAAATATAACTACTGTTCTAACAAAAATAAAAACAAAAATGTAGACCATTGTTTAAACATAACTAGTGATAGATATGGAAAAATCTCAAATAGTAACAGCAATGTAATAATTTTTAGGAAAAACGTAACAGTTTTATAAAAAACAATCACTCAGTTGATATGGTAAGTGATTACTCAGGTAATAATCACTCAGTCAAAGTGTAAGTGATTACTCATATGATCACTCGGCCAATATTATTCAAGTGATTACTCTTATAAACACTCAGTCAAAGAGTAGTGATTATATAATGGAATCATTTTGTAAATTGTAACGTTCAGTTGTTTTTTAAGAAAATTCCATACTTTGCAATAATTATTTATTATAAAAGATTTAGTTACATATAAATTGTATTAGTCCCTTGCCTATTTAGCTTAAAAAGAAGCCAGAACAGTATTTCTTTAACCGATCAACTCGTAAAATAGTCCAGAACAGAAGAATAACTTGATATTATAGTATGACTCTGACGCTAGGAGCTGAAGAGTAACAAATGCCAGAAAACAAATAAGAAAACAAATGTTATTAAATCCAAAATTAGCTTGAATGATTTTTTGAAAATTTTGACTTATCACCCTCTGTCTCCCAGCTACAAAACTAATATATCAAGTTACGGATTTTCTCACGAGTATTGTTTTTACATTTAATTTTAAAAACTAGTTATGTATAGTAAATATCTGTACTTAGGCATAATGTATTGTCATTTTATATAGCACTATGTATTTGTATATTAATATAATATTAGAAAAATTAGAACTGATACGGGACGGAGTATATTGACAAAAAATATGACTTCTATACACTTCGAGTATATAACCAACAGGAGGTACATACGCTGTGTTCTTCTTTACTTTTTATTAAACAAGGTCATTATTTTTATTAATTTTAAACTTATGCGATTTGAACTTATAACCTGTTATCAGGATGGTAGTAGCTATAAGAAGAATGACGTAGTTAGTGTTGTGTGTCGAAATACCGACTATAGTAAACAATTAGATGTGCAAACCCAGGGGAGGGTAGTTCACGAAACCCGCACTTCCCGGAGACGTCGCTAGTAAAACTCCAGTCAACCCGTGACCACGATCGATGCAGCTTGGTCCAAACGTCGGGAGCAAAGGTATTAAACCTTTTTAACAATAATTAACGTCGTTATTTTTGTATGTCTATATGTGAACTTATATCTTCAAAACTATGCAATGGATTTTGATGCGGTTTTTTTAAATGATAGAGTGGTTTACGAGAATGTCATTTTTGTATAATTTGTTAAGTTTTAGTATATTTTGAGGGGGTAAAATCGCGGGCATTAACTAGTTGACAAATATACTACCATGTCAGCGGAGTGTCGAGGCACACAAACACTAATATATTTTCATTAGTATGTACGCCTCCCCGAAAATCACCTCACGCACACTAAGAAATGACAGTGTGTTTACACAATGAGTATGAGCATTGCACTCGTACCTTGTTCAGCGAGGTTCCCATCATAATATTTCCTGCCGGTTTCTCTAAGTATTTTTTTTAATACAATTCTTTATAAAATTTGTCTAACTATGTATATATTGGTACATAATATAAAATTTCTTTTTATTTCGCAATATTATTCCAAAAATAGTTATTTTTCAATGTTTGATATGAGTCTTCCTGTGTGTAGATGTCAATAATCTCACATTTAATATTAAAATGTAGGATTCATTATGGTAACTATATGTTTCAAGACCCGTTTTACAATGAGTGCCAACCCTAGCTATATTTAGCTTCAACACATACTCATAAATATTATTTCTATGTTTGAAAATTTCGCTAGGGTTGACAATCAAAGTTAATATGCATTTTTTTTATGAAAATATAATAATTCTGTAAAAAGCAGCCTATAACCCGTGCTTGGAGCTACCATTTAAAAAATTAAGTAGCGTAATATCATATTAATAAGTATTTTTAACATAAATTACTCCTTGTACTTCTCTGTCATACAAGATCATGATTTTATCATAAAAAAAAACCTTAAAAATAAGTAAGAAAAATATCTAACAAAAAATAATTAAAGGTACTTTAATAGGAATAAAAACTTTTAGACTCAACAAAATATAGCAAAGACTTATTCTTAAGTCTTGAAACTTAAGTCTATTCGCTTAGCGCTAATCTAGAATAGAATTTATTTACATATTAAATATTTAATAGAAATAGATGTTAACCACAACAAATGATAAAAATTTTAACATCAGAATAGGCAAATAAAACAGATATACATTTCTTAAATCAGCTACCGAATTATATAAAAAGAACCATCTTATATTAAAAGGCGTTACTAACGGCATATTAATATAGATTGCTATAGCGAGAAAGAGACAGATGTATACAGAAAAAAGGCGAGATATATTATCTGTCGGCGACGTCATAAGTATAGATACATCTCGCTATATTAATATATATCTGTCTCTTTTCGCCTCGTCTTTTGTCTATATACATATGCCTCTTTCTCGCTATATTAATACATATTAATATGCCATTAGTGTTGCCCTTAAGAAGTTAAGACAAAACAATTATTACAAACTAACACTAAAATTAATTCCAAAATTATATACAACCAATTTACATTAAAATATTTATATAAATCTATATATTACAATATAGTATATTATACAGATATATCAGATGTAGTGTCTATGGCTACATCACCAGTTTGGTCACTTACATATCAGGTGGGCAAGTCCGGTAAATGAATGGTGTCACAATGGCACCACAATGACACATTATAACCTTAAAAAATTAACAATAGACTACCAAACTTGACAAAATTCGCCACTAAACAATCAGTTATTGCATTTTGTTTGCAATAACACTAAATAACTAATTGTTTAGTGGCAAATTTTATCAGGTTTGGTAGTCTATTGTTAATTTTTTGAGGTTATAATGTGTCATTGTGGGGCCATTGTGACATCATTCATTTACCGGACTTGCCCACCTGTGTGCAAGAAGTACCTTCTGTGTGTCTATGATATATGCTACAGATTAATCTAATGTTGATATGAATGAATATCTTTTCCTAACGAATACTTGTTTCATTGCTTCTAAAAGTGACGTTTGTATTTTGCAAAAACTACATGTCATATGAATACCCCGATAGTACGACATAGCCCGAAGAGTTAGCACGCTGAAGTGGCAATGGACAGGCCACATCGCTCGACGATCTGATAACCGTTGGGGACGGAAGGTCCTCGAGTGGCGACCACGAACCGGACGACACAGCGTGGGGCGGCCCTCAACAAAGTGAACCGACGATATCGTCAAATACGCCGGGGGCCGCTGGATGCAGTTAGCGCAAGACCGCACGTTGTGGCGTTCTATGGGGGAGGCCTATGTCCAGCAGTGGACTGAGAAATATTGATAGATGGATGGATGGATATGAATACCATATTTTATTAGACCCAGAAGTACTACTGACTGTTACGTGTCTTCAAGATTGATTGCCTATGCACTCTCTGATATATCTGTGCTATGTTAACAAACAAAATAATAATAACATCAGTTTAAGATTATTGTCTTCTACGAAATTCTGATCAGTCATTAAATGAATTTTTAATGTATGTACGAAAGTATGAATTGTATGATGTTTAGCTCGTTTTTCATTGCTACTAATATAGTCAAACCAGATATATAATTGGCAATTTACAAGCAAGATAATAGACTTTTGAGTAGCAGTAGTAATGATAGAGTTAATTGATAAAGTGTCAGTAACAACAGCTCTGAATATAGTGGGTAATATTAAAAAGTAGAGCCTTTTTTAAACCTAAAAAATAGCTGACACCTGATAATAAAATCGTTCCAAAAAAATAAAAAGTTATTTTAGTTGTAAATGTAATAGATCCTGACATTACCATAGACTATGCAATAATAAAAATTAAATAATCTGACAATATTATGATCGATATTTGTGCTAAGCATAGTTTTCTACATTATCACAAACGATGTGTCAGAATGACTATAAAAATACGATTTTGGGACACAATGTTCTGTTTGGTCGATACTAGGAAAGCTGAAAACGATGGAGGTATAATAAATATAGTGGTAATGTAATCAGAGCTAGAACCATATTAAACAATGCAATAGAAACCTTAAATGCACCCCTTTCAGTGGTATTTTAAATCTTTTAAAATCGTTTCTTTTTTATTTTGCTGCCAGCGGCATATCCCAGATTTCCTTCATCTATTCTTAATTCCATTCAGTGTTTTCTAAATAGTTATTAGTATAGTTTTCAAGTGAACGTAAAACAATCTTTTGATCGATTTAAAATTAATCTTTACAATACCTACACCAGAAAATAAAAATTTAGAACTTTAAACAATAAAATTTGTAATAAAATATTTAAAGCATTCACTCGTAATAACAAATTTTTATTATTTTGGAAAATTTTAACAATATTAAGAAAAGGCGATGAAAAATGAATGAAATATCATGACAAATGATTTATATTTACAGCCTTTTTTTAACTTAGACTTTATTTTATTTTAGAATATATTTTCGAGACAACAATGGCAGTGATTGAATGAGCTCTGCAAGTTCTTACCGGCGTTTGAGATCACTTCTTTACGGTCAGAACTCGCAAGTAACATCAGATGATAGGTTTATAATACGTTAAAATATTGTTAACACGTAAAAACATAGATTTTTTTAATTTAGGAAGTGACAGCCCTAGGCTTATGCTGTGAATAATTAAAAATTTGTGTGAAGCGACAACCCTATGTCCGCATTAGAGATGTGCATAAAATAATATATTTGAAATAACGTTATCTTTAGAAGCAAACTTTATTTGTAACATAAAATTGAAATGAAAATCCTTTTTTTGTGGTGTGTTAATAAAACAAAATTTGTATTATTGAATAAGTATAGAAAATTATAAATATTTATTTGTTAAGGCTTAATGCACCTACAGCGTACAATGGCTAAATGGGTTAATGTCATTTATATAATAATTTTATAATTTTTAATAGTATTTCTTTTTCCAATTAAATGTCAAAAAATACAGAAGGAAAAGAGACAGTAAGAGGTAAAATATTAGAGGTCTAAATATTAAACCAATAACATCAAAAATGTGTGTTTTTATGTAATTGTGGTATAATTAAAGTCAATCGGCTATTTTGCCAAATCACTTTTAATGTCTACTATTTACTATTGAGGAAAAAAAAGTCATAAACACGAGTAAAATTTTTAACGTGTGAGTAACAGTTTAACTAGAAATCCTTCAAAAGTAAAGATACTATAGAATACAGGATTGTACAGTGTTTTACCAAATGGCTAATACTTAAATTAGAACAAAAAATAAAAAGTTATTAAAAGAATTAATGCATAATGCACTAGTATTTTAAGTAATTATACTTTTGCTAATTTACGTATGTCATTGAACAGTTAAAACAAATTGTTGTATTCATCTTCTTATTAGCACAGAAAAATTAAAATTACTTGTTGCATAAACTAACAGTTATAACAATATGTTATTCTAAAATAGAGGTGTCGTCACTAGAAATGTGCATCGAATAACAGATATCAGAAATGTGTTATTAGTTTAATATTTGCATTTCTTGCGTAAAATTTTTGAAGCTTATATTTTTTTAATTATAACGAGCAGTCTATTAAATATTTATTTAATGTTCACAAACAACAGTTACGTATAGTGTTGCCACAGCAAAATAAAAACTGGTTTAATTGTATGGATCTATGTTTTGTTACGTGTTCTCAATATTACGTAATTTGACTTAAAATCTAAAGTATGCGTGTATATTTATATAAAAGTAATCAATAAAAATCACATAGTAATTCCGCTAACTAAACTTACTTAAAGAGGCGTCACATGTTTTTTTTAGTTAAGTTTAGTTAATGCACAGTTATCACACGACCTCTTGAACGCCATATTTACTCCATCTAAAACAAAAAGAAAAAAAACTTACATATCGATGACATGAAAAAAATATATACGATATTTATTATTTACTAACATTGTATTTAAAAATGTTTGGTGTATTAGTTAAATTAATTCTAAACTGTGGTCGAAAATTTTCACCGATCGAGGATTTACCAATCCAAATGGAAAAAGAGCCTAATTTCTTTTTTACTTATTTCTCGTTGTCATGAAGATTAAAGCATTATAGATGAGAATCAATGTTAGAAATTTTAGGGTCTACACCTGACACTGTATATTTTAAGAATCGTAATATATTGTATTTTGAGACCCAATTTCGAGGTAAGAAATACAGTGTGGTGGCGTAAAATTCAAAAATAGAGGTCACCTGTAAAACAGCTAGATGACCTTTATTTCTAAAAATTTAAGGTCATCTTAAAGTAATTTTTTGCAGTGATCTTTTTTGTCAGGGTAACAAGAACCCCCAGGAGACAAATGGCACAGGATAAATAAATAAATAAATAAATATTCATGGACATTTCACACAACGTCCTCTGGTCCCAAGCTAAGCTTATATGCTTGTGTTATGGGTACCAGAATACGGATAGAATACATAAACTACTTTTCTTTTGTAAATACATACTTATAATACATAGTAAACACCCAGACGCAGTACAAACATTTGTATGACAATTAAAAACATCACACAAATGATTGTCCTGACCGGGAATCGAACCCGAGACCTCATGATCGGCAGTCCGTTATATGAACCACTACACCACGGGGCCCGTCAGGATGACTTATTCCATGCAGTTTATATCTAACAGTAAATCAAGAGAAGCTAATATAGTGAGATAGCTTCTTAAAACTAACTTAAAATAGGTTGATGATCATCCAAATACGAAAAACTTCTTACATCACATAATTTTTTGGTTTAAGTATAGCAATAATATTCTAACCTAAAAACAACTTTCGATACTCACACGACTGACCGAACAGTTATAACATTAAAACTAAAAACGGTTTCATGGTCCCGCAAGTGTGCCGGCACAAGACGCAGTTGCATAACCGCGGAAGCTTGCGACCGACTTTCACGAGTTATGCAACGCCAAAAATCTCTTTACGTAATGCCCCCGAGACCCAATGTCCCACTGAATTACATCACTACTCATTTTGAAGTTGAATGTTAATAGAAAGTGGGACGTGCGAAATGTCAACACTAATAAGTGCTCTATTCAGTGGCACGGTTTAATTTGGATCTATAATATTGATATAAACATTTGGGTGGTAGCCCTAATTTGGAATGCCTCAAGGGACTGTTATTATGATTTGGCCCAAGCGTTTGACTTATGTATAAACGGTGATAGCTAGAGAGTTGAAATTTTTACAGATCCCTAAACTATATATTTCAGTTTAACTTGAGAATACGATTAGACGACATGATTATGACGGACGGTATGATAATTTAATGAAGAATACACATATTATGATAATAAGGTCGGAACGGGGTTCCGTTCCGACCTTATTATCCTGCACAAGTCCAACTCGTACTTAGGTGGTTTTTAGGGTTCCGTACCCAAAGGGTAAAAACGGGACCCTATTACTGAGACTTCGCTGTCCGTCCGTCCGTCCGTCCGTCCGTCCATCTGTCACCAGGCTGTATCTCAAGAACGGTGATAGCTAGAGAGTTGAAATTTTCACAGATGATGTATTTCTATTGCGGCTATAACAACAAATACTAAAAATAAAATAAATATTTAAGGGGGGCTCCCATACAACAAACATGATTTTTTTACCGTTTCTTGCTCTCATACAACAAACGTGATTAATTAAGTATTGTGTGTGTTGTTTGCTCATTTATTAATAACGTGCCTTATGTTGCATAGATAATGGTACGGAACCCTTCGTGTGCGAGTCCGACTCGCACTTGACCAATTTTTTTTTAAATACAGTACTGTATGTGTGTAGATCAAACAGCATTGAAATCTTATCTTTTCCGGAACAACTTGTACACAAAATACGTTCTGATTTAAATTGATCAAAATGAATCGTGTATTTTAACTATGAAAGTTTTACAGTTTGCTGGCAGTGCCTGGCAGTTTTACTTGCGTACTTACAGATTGCGATATGCACATTACGTTTTATAAAAATCTATCGAGAGGTTTGGGAGCACTTTGGTAACAAACACCATGACTCGAGAATTTCATATTTCAGATTAAACAAAAGCAAGGAGTTAAGAATACACGACACTAATTTATTTCATATCACGGATGTTAATCGTATGGATGGACGGACAGATGGAGCGAAGACTCAGTAATTTTACCTTTTGGTATGAAACCATTGCAAAAAGAAATACGCGAGAAATGTAATATGTATACTGTCCATAGTTATTACCACATACCAGATGTAGTGTCTATGACTACATCACCTAATTGGATTGAAGCCACTTACATATCTATGTGTGCCTGAAAATATATCTATGTCTATGATACAACTTATACGTCACATAAAACGTCACTATCCTATGAATTACGTTTTAACCAGGCTAAAGTTACTTGTCCTCAATCTTAAACGTCAACCCACTATCTGGTATATAATGTGGTTATGCTTAATTATGTCATCATGCACATATTTGGAACATAATATTAAAAAATTCCAAAACAATCAATGTTTATTTATATTTGTTATCATTTTATGACAGTGTTTACTACCAGTTTAAACCAGTAATCAAAACGTAAATAATCACTACAATATCTTTTATACAAAAGATAAATACATAACAAAAGAATACAAATCTTTGTGTTTAAAGTAGAAAAAAAGTAGGTCAAATAAAATAATCTAAAATATCTCTAAAACTCTATGGGGTTTTCTACTAGTACTAGGATTTCATAAATTAGGTAGAGAATATGAATTCAAGATCGAATCGAAAATCATTGACCTGCCGGCGTATTATGAGCTTTTTAAAATCATTCAAGTTCCAGGCAGGCCGTAAACTGCATGGCTGATTTAGGTATTATGGCAAAAATAAAACTTTTAGTTGAAAATTTTTAGTTAGTACTTTAACTTTTAGTTGTACCTTCTCCTTAAACATGACATGTATGACTGGTTTAGCGAACTGACTGACTAATAATTTGTTCATAATACGAATTTGCCAGACAGTTCAATTCACGGCGTAAACTGCCTGTAAATAAAAGCTCATAATACGGCCGCAGAACTCTACTAATCTATCAAGATATATATTTCATTTATTAATATTTTTTAAAGACACAACAGCAGAAAATTACAATTTTGTGTATTAGGTACTATATCAAAAACCTGCCTTATGCAAGCAACTAAACTTTAGAAGTACCTACTCTAATATATATTTCTTTACATGTACTAGGTTTTCATGAATTATAAAGGGATAACTATTTAAGATAAAAATTTCGCACAATCGCTGACTAAATGGAACTGTAAAACTATCTGTATATTTATCTGATATTTTATTTGTGTAATATAATATTTAAAATAATATCGTACATAACAAAAGAACACAAATCTTTGTGTATAAATTAAGGAAAAGTAGTAGGTAAAGCTTTTTGTAACAAAACCACTTTAAGTACTCTAATATTTGTTTTTACAAGTACTAGGGTTGCATGAATTAAGTAGAGATAACTATTTAAGATTTCAAAGACGTACCATCGCTGACTAGAACTGCAGAACTCTGTTAATCTGTGTAATGAGATTCCTAAGAGCTTCTTAGTTAGAGCGTTAATTATAATTTAGTTTTTTTTTCTAGTCTTATGATAGTTATACAATGTAAATCGATGTAAATATAGAAATATGCATCATTTTGTAAAATCCTAAATACCTTCATAAAGAGAAACAAATAATTACTAAATACCTTCATCCCAAGTGGTAACATTTATAATGATAAATTCTAGCTATTAAAATGAGCAGACATACAGGTAGTACTTAGGCATTCCAACAACAGTGAAAGATTAAGTTTAATAATATAGGAAGGGCAGAAAAATCAAACTATTATTTTATAAAATAGTGTATGCATGTATGGTTAATACGAGGATATGAAAGAAAGAGAAGTAAATACATGTTTGACAAAAGAATATGGAACACAAAGGCATGTTGCGTTTACTCCAAATAGAGGGATAAGAGCAGGGCAATGATGCATGTAATAATTGTCGTTTTAGTAAACAAACAGGTACAATTTAAGTTTTTAAATGACAATACTAACAATCTCATACACAAGTACCAGGTATTCATAAACTAGAGAATGTCATTCGATCATAAAAAGATTAAAGCGAGAGTCGTGTACGTATCCCGCGGGCGCGGGGACGCCGAGTGCATTACCCGATGCGTTTCGGGTACAGGTCGTTGACCCTCCTGTGTGATTTTTTTATGATAGTTTTGGTTGTGTGACCTCGGAAGTAGATTGTAGAAAGTTTTTTTAGTTGAATAGTTGTTTATAAAAGGAGTTTAGATCATCTCTTAGTAATATTTTTAACTACGGTTTATGTAGAGTTTGAGATAATTTACGATATATTTGTAAATAAAATTAGTAATTAGAAATACACGTGAAAATTGAAATGTAAATAATATTTATGGACATTTCACACAACGTCTTCTGGTTCCAAAGTAAGCTATTTTTCTATGAAACACCCAGACGCAGTACAACCAACATGTTATTTTTTGTTATTTTTAGGGTTCCGTGCCCAAAGGGTAAAAACGGGACCCTATTACTGAGACTTCGTTTTATACTTAATCTCATAGTATTTGCAAAATGCACCTC
This sequence comes from Orgyia antiqua, assembly GCA_916999025.1. Taxonomy (NCBI): domain Eukaryota; kingdom Metazoa; phylum Arthropoda; class Insecta; order Lepidoptera; family Erebidae; genus Orgyia; species Orgyia antiqua. Next base: position 30,075,766 of record OU779871.1, read on the forward strand.
TTAGCAATTTATCCTTTCCTGGTACTTTGGTTTAAATAAGTGCAACTAAGCGCCACCTACTGTAAACTGTGACACTCATAATGAAAAAGGTCAAGGTCAACTTAAACCTATTTACAATAAGAACACCTATGACCTAAAGGAATGGAGTGGTGACCACGCCATTTTTTCCTATGTACATATTATATTGTAAAAATCATTTAAGAGATACTCAATGCAGAACAAGTTTTAGGGCGTTTTTCTATGGACCTATCACATAATGGACATAGTCCCATTCTAAGCACATGTTCAAAACTGGATGTCTATAAATCTAACATATAAAATTCACGTGTCACAGTGTTAGTTACCGTACTCCTCCAAAACGGCTTGACCGATTCTTCTCAAATTTTACATACATATTCAGTAGGTATGAGAATCGGCCAACATCTATTTTTCAAACTTTTTTTTTTTGTATGGCAAAACAACGTTTGCCGGGTCAGCTAGTCTAATATATAAAATTCACATGTCACAGTGTTAGTTACCGTACTCCTCCGAAACGGCTTGACCGATTTTTATGAAATTTTGTATGCATATTTAGTAGGTCTGAGAACGGCCAACATATATTTTTCAAACCTTTTTTTTTTAGTAGGTATGGCAAAACAACGTTTGCCGGGTCAGCTAGTTAATATATATGTCTCTTTTCGCCTCGTCTTTTTTCTATATACATCTGTCTTTTTCTCGCTATGTTAATCTAATATATAAAATTCACGTGTCACAGTGTTAGTTACCGTACTCCTCCGAAACGGCTTGACCGATTCTTCTCAAATTTTGCATACATATTCAGTAGGTCTGAGAATCGGCCAACTTCTATTTTTCAAACTTTTTTTTTTTAGTATGGCAAAACAACGTTTGCCGGGTCAGCTAGTATATACATAAATTTATACTTTTTCGGTATCTATTTTTCATACCCCTAAATGATAAGGGTTGTCCACCCCTAACATTTACTTGGCAAAACAACGTTTGCCGGGTCAGCTAGTTAATATATATGTCTCTTTTCGCCTCGTCTTTTTTCTATATACATCTGTCTTTTTCTCGCTATGTTAATCTAATATATAAAATTCACGTGTCACAGTGTTAGTTACCGTACTCCTCCGAAATGGCTTGACTGATTCTTCTCAAATTTTACATACATATTCAGTAGGTCTGAGAATCGGCCAACATCTATTTTTCAAACTTTTTTTTTTGTGTGGCAAAACAACGTTTGCCGGGTCTAATACATATAATACTTATAATACTTTTTTTTTGTAAATACTTACATAAAATACATAGAAAACACCCAGACGCTTATTGGTTAAGAAATGTGTACTAACAGTGACAGACAGACATAGTGTTCTATTTTTTTATTTCCTTGATTCCCACAGCTTGATTTGAATGTCAATCAGATGATAAAATCTCCAGTTTTCTTTACATAGTACCGACAGAATTATAAGTAGGATAGAGAGTTGAGCGTATGGTAGCCCTTAAAACCGCAACGCATAATAAATATCAAAAGTAATGCGTTTAAAATGTTAGTGAACCTTATTTAAAGTTCTGTTACCCTAGTACAAATTTCAGTTTACGAAATACAAATTTAACACCAAATGGGATAAGGGATGAAAATTAAATGATGGTTGTATTTTTTGATGTAACATTAACTACATAAACTGTGAAATTTTCGTCTTCACTGTCCGTCCGTTCTGGAGATACAGTCTGGTGACGAACGGATGGACAATTAATTCTTAGTAATAGGCTCCCGTTTTTTCTTTTAGTACGGAATCCTAAAAATATGTTATTTTTTAACTGATTGACTGACACCAATCCCTCTGGTCTCAACAGTATTTTTTATTAACTTAAGGCTTAGCTTCGACGCCGCTAATAAAGATACAATAGCAATGTTCATACTCATGATGTACATAGCGAAGAACAATATTAGATGTGCCTTGCAGTTTTACAAGCTTGCGTATTTATTAAGAAAACTACCCATTCCATGATGATCTTAAGTTATAAAAATAATTATATTCACAGACCTACTGTTTACACAAAATGTCATAAGAAACGGTCCAGCCATTTCGGAGATAAATGAGGCCCTTTAAAAGGTTGTTAGCAGTCCATGTATGGAAAGATATATGAGACGACGATTTGCTTAAATAGATCATTTAATATTTGCCTATGTTAAATATTTTATCGAATCAGAATTTTCGAGCAAATCGCTTGTATTGGGTTAATTGATTCGCTGTTTCAGAGAACTTAGGTGACAAACAACGCAACCCGAGAATTTTATAACCATCTCTTTCTCCCAGCCCATTAACGTACCACTGACCACAGGCCTCCTCCACTTTGAGAGGGTTTTTAGTCTACAGCGCCACGCTTACCAGCCTGGAGAGGAAATGGGGTGGTGACACTTGTATCCCTTATCCGTCACTACACGGAGTATATTATCTTTAAATGATATCTATATCTAATATTTTAAAGAGGAAATATTTTCTTCTATTGCATTTGCTCCGAAACTCGTAGACCTAATAATTTTTCGTTTGTAGGAAAGCTAGATTATGCTCAGTTAAAATAGGCTGTATGTTAAACGTTAGAAGTGCAAAGCCTGGATGATTTACTAGTATACATAATATAAAAAAAACAGATTGGGGATAGAAAAAATAGATTAATAAATAGCCAAGATTATATTTACACACGATTTAAAAAGGTCATTTCACCATTGTTATATTACACCAAAACATTGAAAAACTAATGAATTGTAAAATTAATTCGACGTCATTAATTTAATATATTATTGCTGACAATGAAATAAGCGCATCAATTTGTATGTCAACGTATCGAACTAGTACAAGTAACTATAAAATATTGTACTGAAATTTTATAAATAAACTAGCTTTGTCACGCAGTTGAGTTCCAGATCTTACTGAATTCCCCCCATCCATCCCCCTTGCGACCTAGGTAGGAGTATGAAAAATACTACACGAATATTTAGGGTAGTTTTACAATATTTAAGAGATTGAATATCAAATAAATACCAGGGTTGCAGGAAGTTGTTAGATGCTACTGTTGCAGAACCGCGCATTGAAGCGTTTTAGGGGAAAGTCTGTGTCTGTAGCTAGTAGTGGATGGAGAAACGATGGACGTATGGATGGATAAATGTCAAGGCAATCCGTATCTGTGGAACTTACTACATTATGTAAACAATGATTGTAACCGCAATTCGTGTCTATTCTATATATATATGTCTCATTCTATATATTCAGATTTTGTAATAAAAATAAAATTGGTCAAGTGCGAGTCGGACTCGCGCACGAAGGGTTCCGTACCATTATCTATGCAACATAACGCAACGATATTAGTATCGAGCAAGAAACGGTAAAAAAATCATGTTTGTTGTATGGGAGCCCCCCTTAAATATTTATTTTATTTTATTTTTAGTACTTGTTGTTATAGCGGCAATAGAAATACATCATCTGTGAAAATTTCAACTCTCTAGCTATCACCGTTCTTGAGATACAGCCTGGTGACAGACGGACGGACGGACGGACGGACAGCGAAGTCTCAGTAATAGGGTCCCGTTTTTACCCTTTGGGTACGGAACCCTAAAAAGTTCTGTTAACATTGCCCAATTCTGTTACACTATCAATTTTCATTTTAAGTTATGTTTTGTTGTAGAATTGATACCAATAATAAATAATATAATAAATAATAATTAATATAAATAAATAAATATTCATGGACATTTCACACAACGTCCTCTGGTCCCAAGCTAAGCTTATATGCTTGTGTTATGGGTACCAGAATACGGATATAATACATAAACTACTTTTCTTTTGTAAATCTATACTTATAATACATAGAAAACACCCAGACGTAGTACAAACATTTGTATGACATTTATGAATATCACACAAAATATGATTGTCTCAAGCGGGAATCGAACCCGCGACCTTGTGAATGGCAGACCAGTACATGAACCACTACGCCACGCAGCCCGTCACCAATGTTAATTAGAGAAAGAAAACAGGTGAAATATATATTTATATATATAACATGAATTTATATCGGTGAACTAATGAACCCATATAAAAATTGTCATCTCAATATGACAGCCGAAGTACTAGGGTAACATGTAAGTGGAAGAGCTATCTTAACATTTTAATTGATAGCTCTACTTACTGTAGTACTAATACAGCTTGATTGATACAATTTCCTTCTAACATTAATAATATGATGTAGGTCATCTAGAGTTTAAAATAATATACTAATTAATGATCCGTCCATCTCCATTATAAAAATTAAAAAGAAAATGGTAAGAAATGGTATTCTTTCTTTACCATAACATTAAACTTGAAGTTACTAGGTTAAGGGCCTACATCAATATTATCGTATATCATCGCCGACACGTACATATTAACACAGCCAGTAGGCACAGAAAATGAAGAATTAGGGATACTTTTCCTATTTACTCAAAATCTACTAAATATATTTTAATTCTGATTTACGTGTTTCTATATATAATAGTTACTTATGTTTTTAAAGTTATTTCATTAGTTAATACGCGATAATAGACCGACAAATGAAAAAAATAAAAAATTAGAGAGGTTGTTTCGCTAAGATTTTCTATCGAGAAAACTTTTTTCAATCGTGTTTCTGAGTTTATGCGATCCTAGATCATATATTGAAAAAACATATACTTAAAAATTAGAGCTCTAGCCATTCAATCTAAAGAAACAATGAAAACTTCGTACGTAAAAAAATGCACGAAGCTATTTTGGTATCGTCTTAACGTGTTGTTATTGTTTACGTCTTCTTTATTTTATTAAAGAAGACGAAAACAATACGTGCTTAATTCTTTTCGTTAGAGTTTGTGTGATGATTCTGATTAACAGCGACAATTTAAGATGAATGGATGCTGCAAATCTTATTCTCTTTTAATAATTAACTACTAGCGGTCTTATTCGTAATGACTTATCGGAGGTTTAAAAGTTCGTTAAAATAGGTTCGCGAAAATTGTCAAAACTTATTTTTCATAATAGTCTCTCCGATAAAATCTCCGTTTAAACCTCCAATAAGTCATTCTTTATAAATTTAAAACAGTTCGCAATTAATCTAAAGAATACGATGATGATGTAAGTTTTTTTTTTATCTTAAGGCTCTGTATTTCTTCACATTTTTAATGTCAAGTTACCAGGGTTGCATGACTTTATAGGAGTTTAATTTTAAAGAACTGACATAGAGCATGGTTTTAAGGCAAAACTTTTGATACCATTAAATCAAAGATATGGGATGCAAATTTCCTTCTAGTTTTCTTTTTATGCTTCAGCCTTGTTTAGTAAATTCCGGACTTAATAAAACTAACTATTACTAACAGATGTTATGCTGAAAGATTTTCTTATTAAAATAATGCTATAATAGTATTTTTTGACGGAAAAAATGGAAAAGAAAATTAAATTATTGATAAAATGTAGAGCAGATCTATCTTTCATTAATAAAAAGAATCTCGTTATGAAGTCTGTAGTGTATGTATATTGTGTGTATGTGTTTACTTTGTTTTATACATATTCATATATTTATGTATGTCTGCCTGTGTCAAACCACTAAAATAGTTGAAAAATCAAATACATTATTGAAATTATTAATGCTCGCTTTCATAGTTACTGCTTAACTCTTTAGCTTAATGTAATGATATTATTCTAAAAAGTGCATATTATTATGTAATATTAACTAGTTTAATTACTTTTTACCTAAAACAGCAATCAATTACTCGATATCCATCAATATACACTTACAAAATCGAGTTTATTAACACACACAGGACATAAAAAAAGAATTTATTCAAACTAAAATAAGGAAAAGATTCTGGCATAATATAAAAAAGCAAATTTAAAAAAAATTACCATGATTTAAAAAATAGTTATGTAAACAAATAACGTTCCAATTTTAAAAATGTCACTAAACAATACTTACTATTGACATTGATTATTCACATGATGTTACCTACATTCAGCGCGATGCAAGTGCGATGCACGCTGACGTAACGTAATCCAAAATGTGGGCCAAATTAATAAAATAATTGGTCAAGTGCGAGTCGGACTCGCGCACGAAGGGTTCCGTACCATTATCTATGCAACATAAGGCAACGTTATTAGTATCGAGCAAGAAACGGTAAAAAAATCATGTTTGTTGTATGGGAGCCCCCCTTAAATATTTATTTTATTTTATTTTTAGTATTTGTTGTTATAGCGGCAATAGAAATACATCATCTGTGAAAATTTCAACTGTCTAGCTATCACCGTTCTTGAGATACTGGGTACGGAACCCTAAAAATCATGTTTGTTGTATGGGAGCCCCCCTTAAATATTTATTTTATTTTATTTTTAGTATTTGTTGTTATAGCGGCAATAGAAATACATCATCTGTGAAAATTTCAACTCTCTAGCTATCACCGTTCTTGAGATACAGCCTGGTGACAGACGGACGGACGGACGGACGGACGGACGGACGGACGGACGGACGGACGGACGGACGGACGGACGGACGGACAGCGAAGTCTCAGTAATAGGGTCCCGTTTTTACCCTTTGGGTACGGAACCCTAAAAATAACAACGACACACCCACTACAGTAGCTCACGCACACGCGCGAACAGTGAAAGTGCGTTGACGCACTCGACGTAGATGCGCTGGCGCACTTCAAAACTTCAAAACGAGCACTCCAAGCATTTCAAACTTAGCTGTTGAATTGAATGGACGTTTATAATGTTAGCTTTATAATTTTTAAACAAAACAGCTAGAAAAATTTAAAAACGATATTTTTAGCTGTATCAATTCGTCTGTATGTTTTTTGTTTATGTCTGTTACCTCATAACTTTTAACTGGGCGAAGCGATTTTAATTATTCATTTTTTATTTCCCGTGTGGTCCTATTGTCACCAGGTCAAATCGAGGAAAACCCTCAATTATTTTGTAGTTACGAAAACTTTAAAAAAAAAAACCAAATATTCTAAAAATACTGAATGAATCATGTATAAATAATTTAACCACGTGCACAAAATAAAAGTAAATTGATAAACACATATTTGTATTTCATACTATCATGATAAGAATTATTTTAACTTATTCATGAATGGGGAAAATTCGTTATCTAATAGTATTTGACTGATATCAGCATACCTAATATTGTTTCCGGTTTGTATAGTCCAAGTCAATGTAATAACCTTAAGACCCCTCTTAATGTTATTATATACCTAAATTAGGACTGTAGTCCCCACTTCAGTCCTAATTTAGGTATTTGACTTGGGTATTCCTATTCCTACTATCGAGCGCCGCGTTGAAAATGACAAATATATATATAAGACAGATTTTACCTACAAATTCTTTAGAAAAAATATGTACGTATTCTTGGCGAAAATTAAACCGGGCCGCTGTGCGGAGTGGCTGCGTGCATTTAGAATGCAGAAGCGCGCCGTCCGAGCGCTGGCGAAGGCATCGAGAGGTACGTCTGCACGACATCTTTTTAAAAATCTCGGGATTCTTACATTGCCCTGCATAGTAATCCTGCAGGTGGCAGTGAATGTAAGAATCTCCTTAGACTCGTACAAGCGTCGTGGTGACGGACATCGGTATAGCACTCGGTACCCGGATAGATTAGTCCCAGTAGCTCGCTCACTAACTAAATCTAGTAAATTGACACGTGTTATGGGCCCAGAGGTCTATAACAAACTTCCAGGTGCAATAATCGCAGCTCCCACCATAGCTTCTTTTAAGACTCGACTAAAACGTTGGCTTATAGAGCGAACATTCTATAGTTACGACGAGTTTATTAATTTTTAATTGTTATATTTTATTATATTATCATATTATTTTATTATTATATAATTAATTATTATTCTATTGATTTTTTTATTATAATTACAATACTTATTTGAAATGACATGAATTGACTTAGAATACCTGTGTGGTATCAACTTCAATATTTTTATTTATTTTTATTGAATTTTAAATCTTTAACTGACTAATATTAATTGACAATTTTTTGACATGTATTTTTTCCTCTCAAATTATTTTGAATATAAATTTTAATAATGTACGTGATAATTCTTACCTGTATTATTTAATTACGTAATATTATGTATAATATAGTACATTACCTAACTATGTTACTGTGACCTGTAAAATATTATTTACCAATAAATGAGTATTTGAGTATTTGAGTATTTGCCCATATTTTTGTATGGAGCATAGTTTGGTGTGTTCCTGTACCAACACGCCTGGTTAGCTCGGCACAGTAGACCATAATCTCTCCCAAAGTGGACGAGGTCCGTGTCCAACAGTGGTACATGGCTGGAGAGAGATAGTTTGGTGTCGTGCCCTCTTAAATGTTATAGGTAAAACAAAGTCTCCATCTGTATATTCGAAATGAACCTAAAAACTGGTCAAGTACGAGTGGGATTTCGAGTTATTATCATAATATACAATTTTCATTACCTACATTCGTCTATACAAATATTATAAAGCGGAAGAGTTTGATTGTTTGTTTGTTTGAACGCGATAATCTCAGGAACTACTGGGCCGATTTGGAAAATTATGTCAGTGTTAGATAGGGCAATTATCGATGAAGGCTTTGGGCTATATAACATCAGGCTACGACCAGTCGAAGCGAAGCAGTAGTGAAAAATGTTGCAAAAACGGGGAAAATTTTCTAAATTCCACGCGGACAGAGTCGCGGGCAACAGCTAGTCCTAAATAACAAGACCTTAAAGGCACGAGAATGATGATGATGAGTATTTGTTGTTATAGCATCAACAGATTTAATTATTATAATTAAACTATGAAATTTTCAACTCTATAGCTATCACTGTTCCAAAGATAATTCCTGGAGACAATTGGGCGGAACATAGACTGCAAAGTCTCAGTAATTGGGCCTCATTTTACGGTTTGGTATGAAACCCTAAAAATGATGGTAAATTTTCTATGCAGTTTTACCGATTAATAGAGTGATTGTATGTTTTCATTTAGTTAATATGTTTGTTATTTCTTAATTGAGGACCAGAGGACCTTGTGTGAAATGTATATAAAAACAGATACTACATATACTATCTTCTAATCTTCTACTTATATATAAAATTCACGTGTCACAGTGTTAGTTACCGTACTCCTCCAAAACGGCTTGACCGATTTTTATGAAATTTTGCATGCATATTCAGTGGGTCTGAGAATCGGCCAACATCTATTTTTCAAATCTTTTATTTTTAGTATGGCTAAACAACGTTTGCCGGGTCAGCTAGTCTAATATATAAAATTCACGTGTCACAGTGTTAGTTACCGTACTCCTCCGAAACTGCTTGACCGATTCTTCTCAAATTTTACATACATATTCAGTAGGTCTGAGAATCGGCCAACATCTATTTTTCAAACTTTTTTTTTTTGGCAAAACAACGTTTGCCGGGTCAGCTAGTATATTTATAAAATTCTAGTGTCACAATGTTCGTTACCATACTCCTCCGAAAGGGCTTGACCGATTCTTATAAAAATTTTTATGCATATTCAGTAGGTCTAAGAATCGGCTACTATGTATTTTTCAAACTTCTAAGTGATAAGGATTGTCCACCCCTAACATTTATATGACAAAACAACGTTTGTCGGATCAACTAGTAGTATATAGTGTGTTAGGTATTATAATATAATAGTACTTACCTAGATAAAATAACTTGAAGGTAAAAAAAAACATTTTTATAATAATCTTTATGATAAGCTGATAATATTGTGAGTAATATTTTTCTCGTAGTATGCGCGTGGTAAACAACACAACAAGTAGTTAAAGTACTTCACCGATTACTCACAAGTAAATAGTTTAAAGAGGCAGTCCGTATATTATGGCGCCAGAAAAAGAAAAGGTAATATCATTTTTAGGGTTCCGTACCCAAAGGGTAAAAACGGGACCCTATTACTGAGACTTCGCTGTCCGTCCGTCCGTCCGTCTGTCACCAGGCTGTATCTCAAGAACGGTGATAGCTAGAGAGTTGAAATTTTCACAGATGATGTATTTCTATTGCCGCTATAACAACAAATACTAAAAATAAAATAAAATAAATATTTAAGGGGGGCTCCCATACAACAAACATGATTTTTAGGGTTCCGTACCCAGTATCTCAAGAACGGTGATAGCTAGACAGTTGAAATTTTCACAGATGATGTATTTCTATTGCCGCTATAACAACAAATACTAAAAATAAAATAAAATAAATATTTAAGGGGGGCTCCCATACAACAAACATGATTTTTTTACCGTTTCTTGCTCGATACTAATAACGTTGCCTTATGTTGCATAGATAATGGTACGGAACCCTTCGTGCGCGAGTCCGACTCGCACTTGACCAATTATTTAAGACGGTACGATACCAAATTATGCTCCATACAAAAATATGGGTATCGTACTTCCGTTTTTTCTTCGCGAAAGTTAAACCGATTTTAATAGTTGTTGTGTTATATTATAGATAAAGAGTATATCTATGCTTCTATCACTTTCTTTTTTTCAAAACATAATAACTAAAAGAAATATGACGATCCGAAAAACCCACTTTTTTCGGTTTTCTTTAGATAAAGTTGCAGCCTCTATCACACAAATTTGGTAAAGTTTTACCACAAAAGAAAGTGATAGAAGCATAGATATACTCTTTATCTATAATATAACGCTAAAAACTATTAAAATCAGTTTAGCTTTCGCGGAGAAAAAACGGAAGTACGAAACGTCTTTTTTCAAAGAATTTGTAGGTAAAATCCGCTTCATCTATATTTGTCCCTTTCAGCGCGGCGCTCGGAAATAGGGATAGCAATACCTAAGGCAAAAAAACCTAAATATTTTGGTATCCTAACTTGTGGGGTGCATCAATTCTTTACAAAATGTCGGAGAAAAAATAGCATTGACGTACTTTATGGATCCCCCTATAAAGTTTTAATAAAATGTATTGTTCCGTGTGGCGACGGATTAAGAATACAAATGTCATCACCACATTTCTCCCCTTGGGTGCAGTAAGCTGTGAGCCAGACTAAAGAATAATTTGTACAAAAACCCTATGCTTACACGCTTGGTCAAGTAAACCGAATACCCACCGAAAGAGAAGAATGCCCGTGCCCAACAGTGGGCTAGGCTGGGAAAGGAAGTGGATGCATTATTATGTTTTCGAGTCAAAATAAATCGTAGGCAAATTTTTACTATTTGTTACTAGGATCTCATAAATTACAAGACATTAATCACTCATTCGACAACCGAATAAATACAATATAACAACAAGAACTGGTTAAACTTCAACCAAATTATACAGTCCTGGTACTTGGCATTCGTAAAGATCACACTTTCGATTTCCGTTTCACTTTCAAACATTATGGATTCCTTGGTAGGCCCATAAATAAATAACACCAGTTCACAAACCTGAAATAAACTTGCGAAACAGGAAAATAATGTTAGGAAATTTATTTCAAAACACTTTGTTTGCATTTGTATATTTTTTAGTTTGTCCTGAAAATTACTTTTAAATCATCAATCAATCATCATTACATTTTTTTTATATATGACCAGAACTTGAACTTATCACGGATTCAAAGTTCTCTTAGCATTGCATCAGAGACAAACGACTTTTAGGTATTTGCTATTTTTATTTTGCTATCCACTACAAGTTAGGTACATCTTTCAAGTATACGTACTAGGACTATAGCCCCCATAAAGAAGTAAACTAGGATTTAATTCAAATTAGGAATCCATAAAAATATTCTAGAGTTAACATTTTTAAAGGCGTTTAAGGATCAAACGTTTTTTAGGCCTTAAATTATTTGCTCTCACAACATCTTTAAAAACTTGTACTAGGATTTCAGCACTCATGAGAAAGTATATTTACGTTTGCATTAATCCATATAAAACAATTTTGAACTTAATAGCTTTTATCAATGGGCTAATTTTTTTATAGATAGTCAATATTGTGTAATTTAATCCTAATATTAAGATTAGGACGATTTCTTTATGCAATCGTTGTATTACGCACCTGACCCGATTAGAAATATTTCCCCATGAACACCTTTACCGTCTCAAATACCTATCGGTTGTATATCAGATATAAATGTTTGTTTGTTTGTACATCGATTTGATAAGAATGTATGTCAATATTATCAATGGTTGTCCTAAATAACTGAACAAAATGAGTACGTACTTTACGTTGTACTTGCAAGAGTAAGTTCTCCCGTTCAAGTACTATGTACATTGTTACATACTTATTATAATGCGCGTAATGTATAATTATGATCAAGGACATAATAAAATTATTAAGAGAATTTAATTTTATAAGTTAAATGTATTTTATAAGCTGATAATATAACATGTTAATTCAAACCTAGAACTTCAAAATATATAGGTTCAAATATCAAACTACTACTTTTTTACATCCTGTAAAAAAGAGTCGGCATAAAGTAAAGGTTAAACTTAACGACAAGTTTAATTTTGCAGTTGAAATATATGCTACCGCCTATATTTCAGCTGTTTAATAAGTTTGTATATTCCTGGTTTCCTTAAACTACAGAACGATACGAACCCAGAATACAGAAAACCTAGTAAAATCTATAAATCCTTATAAACTAACTACGCATGTACTAGGACATAAGGAAATTGCAGGCGATAACAAGTACTTAATAACAGACTCCTAATTGCGTACCTATACGCAGCCTTGAGTGAAAGTTAGTCACGTTTTGTACTAATGACATGATAATTATAACACTTACAAACCGAACTATACCTTTACAATAGAATCGGTCAAGTGCGAGTTGGACATACGTAATTTAATTTCGACTCAAAATTGTATATTAAGAGGATACCAAAATAGCTTCGTGCATTTTTCTACGTACGAAGTTTTCATTGTTTCTTTAGATTGAATAGCTAGAGCTCTAATTTTTAAGTATATGTTTTTTCAATATATCATCTAGGATCGCATAAACTCAGAAACGCAATTGAAAAAGTTTTCTCGATAGAAAATCTTAGGGAAACAACCTCTCTCATTTTTTATTTTTTTCATTTGTCGGTCTATTATCGCGTATTAACTAATGAAATAACTTTCAAAACATAAGTAACTATTATATATAGAAACACGTAAATCAGAATTAAAATATATTTAGTACATTTTGAGTAAACAAAAAAAATATCCCTAATTCTTCATTTTCTATACCTACTAGCTGTGTTAATATGTACATGTCGACGATAATATTGATGTAGGCCCTTAGACTAATTTCTATTACATAATAATGTAATTTTGAATTCTTAATTCTTATAATTGATAGTAAAAAAATTCCCACTCAAATGACTGATTGCGAGATAAATAAAAAAAAACATTTCAGCCGACCTGCTCGTGACCTCGGTGGCTGAAAAATCTTTGTAAAATCGAGGTAAATACATAGATCTAAAATAATGAAAGCGCTTTTAATAATTAGGTAAAATTTTGTTTTCCTTACGTATTTTTGTATAACAAAATATCTTACTAAATTAACGTGCCTATGTCAATAATTTTCGGCAACGTGTTTATCCAATACTTCATTCCACGTGATTTAGAATGTCGGGAAAACGTGTTACAAAACAATAGAAATTATCAAGTTGGAAAGAAAATCTTTACATGGCTTCGGGCGTTTCAAAGTTAATTTTTGTTTGCTACCAGGATTTCATAAAACAACAAAGGTGTAGCAAAATTTAAGAACGCACCGCTGTACGCGTGACTGGAATAATTTCTACATTATCATTGTTGATTCCGAATTTTTCTTAACTAAACTAAACAGCGTGGTAAAAACGTGATATCATTTTAGCAACAGAAAGTTCAAACGTTTGTTTTTAAATGTTTTCTTTTACTTTATAAATTGATCTAAGTTATTCGTTTTACAAAGAAATTCATGTAGGTGTATTTTTTTAATTATTATGTTCTCATTCTGTAATTGGAACAAAAACATTTTGCTCAAAAATAGATCTTTGCTGTCAATTCTACAAAGTTAAATAAAACTACTTTTTACGGATTTAGACGCATTATTTGTTTTAAATTTCGGCCCGACGTTTCGGAGACTTTGCAGTCACCATGGTCACGGGTGAGACTGAGCTGTAATGTGTCTTCTACGATCAGTTATTACAGGGTTTACCCACATTCGACTTTAATTTTACATTGACCATAAAGATAGACTTTTAGTATAAACTATATCATATTACATTGTGCTCAGACTACATAAAATCAATAACATTATTTTAGTTTCTAAAATACATTAACAAATTGTAACAATATAAAGAAAATTTTAAATTATATAAGGTAAAACATACATAATTTTATCATAGACTAAAGTTTTAATTATTATAGAGGTAGTATACAATATAGCAAGCGAAACTAAGTTTATATATGTACTTACTTAAATACAATATTATTTACATAATAACAAGAAATTTTAAAAATAAATTTTAAAAAGAATTATTGGTTTAAGATTTAAATTAGTTTATATTAAAAAAGAAAAATTGTTAATTTTTATTTGAATTTAAAGAAAATTAGTATTTATTTTAATTATTTAGTTTTTATTATTTTATCTAATATACTACCACCAGATCGGAACGCGTCCCAAACGAAACGTCGGGCCGAAATTTAAAACAAATATACGCGTCTAAATCCGTAAAAAGTAGTTTTATTATTATCAAAGTTTTTTATTGCCTTTCTGCATTAGTAGTTACCAGGTCAGCATAAAACTTAAACAGTATTCGAATGAATAGTTAGAACAAAAGGCGCGTTAGCTGAACGAGGCCCACACAAATGAAGCCGAACCATGAACCACACGACATCAACCTATTTTTATTCGTATGTCATTGAAATAATGCTGTAACTATCAGTTCCTGTGGCTTATCACTTTGTTAGTATAATAGATAATTGGAATTAAATTGGTTTTCATTGAAAATTCTAAATAAGCATTACGTTTGAATAGTTTTTTTTAATAAATAACGTGTTTTATTGCATTTAGTAAGCCTTCCAGAGAATATAGTATAGAAATGTCCTAAAAATATACGATTGATTAAACACACTTCTAAAAGACTACATAATAGTGACTTATACATTCAGTTACTTATTTTTTAAGCTTATCGAATTTATATTATGTACGCATATCAGACTGCTAACAGAATTATACCGAAAAAGTTATTTTTGTTTGAACGCGTTAATCTTAGGAACCACTGGTCCGATTTGAAAAATTCTTTCAGTGTTGGATAGTACATTTATCGAGGAAGGCTATAAGGCTAAAACATTACGCTGCGACCAATAGGATCAAAGCATTAGTTAAAAATGTGCAAAAACAGGGAAAATTATCTAAATTCCACGCGTACGGAGTCGCAGGCAAACAGCGGTTAAAAATAGATAAGGTATTTTTTCTGCGCTATTCAATGAATCACTACATCCTTAACTAAACTATCTTTCAAAGCTAGAATGGCAGCTAAGAAAATATTGTTGTAAATGGCATAGTAGAATAGTAGAAAAATTTGGTTCTTTTCTAACACAGAAGTGGTTCCAGCTGTGGGCATAGTCTGGAAAAGAAGTAGGGCAGAGAATTCAAAGTAAAAACAACTTTCAATTATTTTTTTACCTTTTAAAAATCATATATCACTTTTCACTTTACCAGGCGTACAGAGGACAAAAGAGTTGATAGATGTACCGAACACGTCACAGATTTCCCCGGACATTGCCGAAAACTTTCCAACCGCGGCGCTCCTGCGGCTTTAGCCTTATGCAATAAATGAGCCATGACGTTTATGAATTTATTTTATATAAATGATTTTTTTTTTAGTTTCCTAAGTGAGTCAATGACCTACTTCACGGTAAGTGGAATCCGCCGCTTATATGTATGAATCATATGTTTAAAATAATTATACACGATTTTTTATTAAATTAATTTTAAAATACTAGGAATACATAGCGTAAAATTTATAAGTTAGTGATTCTTTACAAGCCAAATATTTAACCACGATTGGGTTGTTCACTTTGCAGGCGGTAATTTTAATAAGAATTTCGTTTATTGGGTAAGCTTTCGCTTATTTAGTTATAGTTTAGTACAAAGTTGTATTTTTATATATTTTGTTTATTTATTCACCTATTTTTATCATAGAATTAAGTACAATAATCAAAACAAATAAAGTGCGTACATTCACTTGCATGACATAAGTCGTCCGTCGATCGTTTGACATACATTCTGCTGCGTTGCGCAAACGGCGCGCTGCGACGTCTGGCACCGAGCACTGTCCCTGTGCGTTCTGCTTAGCAAGTTTTGTAAGTATTCGGATGTCTTAAGGTTTCTAGAATTTTCAAATGGAATGCGGATAAGTTGTAAGTAAGTAGTAAAAAAATAATTTAAAATAACAACAATGCCGTAAAAATTATAATTCTAGTAAAATCCTATAATAACGAGAAAAAGGTTTATTTTTCTCTACCTACCCTAATTCAATTTAAACTATTCATGTTCTATAAAAAATACTTTGGAGCAATAAAAAAATACTATTTTATATTTTTTTAAACTAAAACGATAAAATCTACTACCTTTACGAACTACAGAAATTATATCATTTTCAGTGGATTAAATTGTTATGAAGATAATTAAATCATGATTTTTTATAAATTATGATTTCATATCGCATAATATCATCCAAAAACACAAAAGGCATAAACGAAAAAGTGAAAGTCGGTCCGAAGCACGCACACACATACGTATACGCCTACAAACGCACGTATACGTATTGGCTGTTAATCTCTTGGTTCGGAGGTCGTGAACCTTTCTTTACTAAACATGTTATTAATATTATGTTAGCTATTAAATAATAACTAAATAATAGCTAATATAGTAATGTACTATCGTAATTATTAAATTATGTGACTAAACGCATTGTAAAGTAGTCTATTTGATTCCTGTTCGCGCTAATTATTTTTAGTTACTAATATCAGATGCAACTGTGTGTTTTCTATATCTTATTTAAACATTAATATGTTTATGTAATCTTTTTCAAAGATTATAGCAAACAAAGGATGTTGTTTTATAATAATCTAAGGATAAAATACGCCAAATAGTTGACGAACTCTGTAGGTAATAGTTGATTCATCGAATGTAGGCAGCGTATTTATTATGTCCACAGAGATATGCTAATGCGGTTGTATTTGAATTTGTATAGTTCATAAACGTAAGATTATGTGAGAAATCTATTAAAGAGCAAATATAATCCGACAAAAAGTTTGTAATCGGCTTTGTAGAAGTATTTTGTTTTGTTTTTTTAAGTTTTTTATCCTTAAATAGGCTCAGATAACTTGGCTTAACTATATTCACACCAAATTAATTCGACAGACAAAAAAAAAACGGGAGTTTTTACAATCTTACTTTCAAGTTAGTCTACCCCTGAATTTCAGGATTACTATGGCCTATATGTGTACCAGGATATCAGACATATATTTTAATCGTATTGTATTATTTTTATCATCATATCATCGATTTTTATGACATCCTGGTACCAGGATATCATCGATGTTTATGATATCCTGGTACCAAGATGAAATGAAATTGCAACTTTTACTAGGAAACCTGTCTGACACTATCCCATTTCCTTCCGTGGGGTGCTTTAGAAGGCACCGATATCATCAGTTGATAAGGAAAACTCGAAACTAAAAACATCTGGTTAGACCAAAAACATTTCCGTTAAAGAGCTACTCCGGACATCTTTGGTGTGTCAAACAGATTGGTAGTCTCTTACTTTCAAGTTAGTCTACCCCTGAATTTCAGGATTACTATGGCCTATATGTGTACCAAGATATCAGACATATTATTATATTTAAATCGTATTGTATTATTTTTATCATCATATCATCGATTTTTATGACATCCTGGTACCACGATTTCATCGATGTTTATGATATCCTGGTACCAAGATGAAATGAAATTGCAACTTGTACTAGGAAACCTGTCTGACACTATCCCATTTCCTTCCGTGGGGTGCTTTAGAAGGCACCGATATCATCAGTTGATAAGGAAAACTCGAAACTAAAAACATCTGGTTAGACCAAAAACATTTCCGTTAAAGAGCTACTCCGGACATCTTTGGTGTGTCAAACAGATTGGTAGTCAAAAATTTTTTTCTCTTCGCCCTAACCGGGCTATGGTGTGTGCCCTGAGCCTGACACGGCAAGAGATGGCCCCATTACGTGGGGCTCAGTCCAGTAGGAAGGTATTCAAACCAAGAAAAATAAATATAAAGGTTGCTAAATCTTTCTCTAAATATCTAAAACTTGGAATTAAAGTTAATTTCGCTGAAATTTTTATATATTGAAATTCCATATTCATTCATAATTTTTATTCAAAAATTAAGTATGTCAGTAAAGTCATTTAGTAAAAGCGAAACTGCTTAAACATCGGGTCGCGAAAGTAGACACCGTTGAATATTCGCCCACGTGCTAATTTTTCGGTGATATTAAAACATTGAATTAAAACTGACCTACCACAAAGTTAGTTAAAATAAAATTTCGTCACACTCTAGAAATTTTAAATAAATAAATAACTTTAGAACTATCATAGTTGCAATATGCGCTCACAAAGAAATCTGGAGAGGCTAACTTTAGTGTGTATTTTCTGGCCTAAATCAGCCAATGCTTACTAAAAAGGGTTACTTTATTAGTAGTAGTTTAGTGTATGTCTGTTTCTCTTTTGTAACAGAACTACTGAACTGAGTTAAGTCAAATTTGCTTTGGAATAGTCGTAGAGCCTAAGGACACAGGCTACGTTTAATGCTAAGGCTGTTTTTCAGTTTTAACCTACCTCATATTGTATTTAAATTACTAGGACATCATGAATAAAAAGGGTTTAATCATTGTGCATACACATCATCTTGTCGTATTATGTTGTATTTGAAATAGAAAACTATATTTTCATGCAATAAAACACATAGTAAAGCTATAATAATATCTATATTATTTGGGTCAAACCAACGGAACAAAATGTATTTCGTATATACACAAAACGTTATCTTAAAAGATATTGTTATCGAATTTTCCGGTTTAAACTATTTTATGAATTTGCAGTTTCCTGGCATTATTTTTCTTCTAGCATAATAAGTGAAGTTTATGATGAGTTTCTACTAAGATCATACCAACAAGCGGTTGCGAAGAGTCCTGAAACAAAATGGGCGATGCCTACTGCTCTACCATCTTATACGAGTAGTTGCCTGGTACTTTTGATATATCTTTATTAAAATAACCCCAAATTTTATGAGGCTCTTTTTGGGGTTCTGTACTCAAAAGTCATAACGGGACCTCATTACTAAGAATTCCTTTGTCTGTCATCAAGCTGAATCTCATGAACCGTGAAAATGAGACAAACTGCAAGTAACAAATGACTCATTTCTCTAACAAATAAATATACTCAACTTAGAAATCAAATAAGCAATAGAACAGGAATGATTTTTGCTATTTTTATAATTTATGGTACGGAACTCCCACTCTCAGAGTCTGGTTCACACTTAGCCTATAGTATTTACAACGCAGAGTACAAAAATATGCTAAAATTGGTTTGCAAAATGTATTTTTATAAACTATACCTGTAGAACTCTGAGATAAATCCAATATATTTTTGCCTGACCTGGTAATTGAATCTCGAATAAATTAAAGGGAGAGCTATTTATTCCATTGTTCTATAACGATGCAAATATACAAATGTTTAAAATCAACAAGTCAACGGAAGCCGTTAAGTAGGGCATGAGAGGCGAAAATTTCAACTTTGACAAACAAAAAAGTAACTTAATGACATAAACATATAGTATAGTGTTGTTAGTTATGTATTACAGAGGTGAAAATGAAAGTTGGATTCAGACAATGTTTTGCACAAAAGTATTTGAATACTAAAATATTGTTCCTTTAGAAAGAGGCCTTTAATATTTTGACTTACATCAAGGATAAAATTCCCTAGTCCCTGAAAAGAAAGGTTTATGACCAGTGTGAGTTACCAGTAATGTCTTATGGAACTAAGACGTGGTTTCTGAATGTCGGCCTCATAACAAAACTCAGAGTTGCGCAGCGTGCTATGGAGAAGGCTATGCTCGGTGTTTCCCTATGTGATAAAATCCGGAATGCGGAGATCCGTAGGAGAACTGGCGTATCCGACATAGCCTGAAGGGTTAGTACGCTGAAGTGGCAATGGGTAGGCCACATCACTCGTAGTACTGACGATCATATCGGAAGAAAGTTTCTAGAGTGGCCACCACGTACTAGACGACAACACAACGTAAAAGTCGCGGGGAGCCATTGGATGCAAGCAGCACAACATAACGCGTTGTGGTGTTCTATGGGTGAGGCCTATGTCCAACAGTGGACAGAGAGAGGCTGATGGATGAATATTAGTAAATTGTAGAGCTAATTAAATTTCTCGACCTAATATTTCGTCTCGAGTCATAAGAGAACGTTGCGGTCTAAAAGAGGATGTAGTGACTAAGGTAGAGAAAAGTACGCTTAAGTGCTTTGGTCATGTGGAGAGGATGGATAATAGACGATTAAAGAAAGGCATATACACGGCGGAGGTAAGTGGAAACGCGAAAAGAGGAAGTAACTAATTCATTTTAATTTATTTAACCGAATTTATTTTATTCGCGAATGTAAAATTTGTTAACGCGTTTTTTGTTAATTACAATTTTTAACCACGCGGTCTCTTGGTTCATGTAACGGAATGCCGTTTACGAGGTTGAGGGTTCGATCCCCGCATAGCACAAGCATTTGACATTTAAATATATTTTGTACTGTGTCTGGGTGTTTTCTATGTATTATAAGTACGTATTTACATAAGAAAATTATTACACGTAGATATACTACGTCAAAATTTTCCGTATTCTGGTACCCATAGCACAAGTAAATATAAGGACCAGAGGATGTTGTGTGAAAGGCCAGACGCTGTAGTTTTGTACGTTTATAACGATTGAACTCAAAAACTACTAAACGGATTTCGATATTTCTTTCACCATAAGTAAAAGTAGTTACAGTGATTGGAAGTTCCAAGCATACGATGTCACGGGCTACCACTATACATTTAATATTTTGATTACTAGGCAACTATAAAATGGTAGGGACAGCAGAGGTACTAGGGTAACAGAATGTTAAAGTGATTATTAAATCATCATTTATCAAATGACGTAAGCTAATCACATACTTTATTGACATGTGGTTACTTCGAAAGTGACAGTAAGTTAATTTGGGTCGCAATGCCTCACTTCATACATTTTATTATACAAATGAATTAAACTTTTATGTTTATTTTGCACAGTCTGGAATCTAAACTATCTCTGAAACTACTTTATCTGAAATCTGAACATTGTGTACGGTGCGGTTAAAATATTTCCAGTTAAAATTTCGTGCTTTTCTGGTGAACCTAAACCTTTTACGACTAACAGCTGTTAGCAAATATACCTACCCGAATTAAAACTTCTTTTGTTGCAAAATTATTATTTTATTGCATAAAAAGTGTATTCGGACTTCATAACTGAAAAGTAGTCATTATAGATACAAAAGCAAACCAAAACACAGTCAGGAGTAAGCTGTGCGAATTTAAATATTAAATGGAACACATCGTTTTGAATTGTTCACTTTGTTGCTAAGTAAACTCTTTAACATTCATAAGATCCTAGTACATCCACGCTGATACTGTGCAAAATAAACGAAATCGTGATCTGCTAAGCACTACTAATAAAAAACTTTAAGAAGCATGCTAATAAAAAACTTTCACTATGAATCAAAACTAAACGTGACCGTATTACGAATATCACGTGCATTGATTACCGTAATATAAACTTTTGAAAAAAACATTACGAGTGTGAACACGTGTATAGAAATCTCTATATTTACTCTTAGCTTTCATAACATCCTGGTACCTTATATTACATACAAAGCCTGACCTTCCACAATTTTATTTGTGTTTAAATAAAATTCACACGAAAGTAAAAGCTATTTATATCATACAAGTTAATTTATTATTTTCTTAATTGAAACTTAATTACTTAATAACAACTAGACTATAATAAGATTATTCATTAACAGTCGAAAGCGGTCACTGCATTTAAAGAGCCCACACCATTAAAAAATTTACAATTTTAACATTTAATACATTGGAGGTTGGGGGTTCGATTTGCACACTTGTCAATTATTTGAAAATGCATTTTAGTAATTTTGTTTAATCAGAGTAATTTTACCAATTCTTTGATTTACAAAAACATGCGTATATAACTAAACGATTTTAATATAAACGATAAGAATCTAAATTAAATTAAAGACCTCGTGTTGAGAAGGAACTGTTATGACCATCTAGCCCACGAGGCACATATCAAAATTTGCAAAATACTTGCCACTGAAAGGAATTACATGACATAAAAACAATTACAAAATAAAAGACTTAGTGAATAATTGGTATCAAAAAATTACGACTGCCACAATACTTGTAAATGTGGCGTCATTATTTTCACGTTTGACATTGAATGTCAAATCACTCCTGAGATACGGAATCATAGCATGGACGTATTGGACGTAACCAGGACTAACTTTGCGTTAAGTTTTTGGGTTGAGCTGAAAAAGCATAAAATATGTCGAAAATAGATACTGTAAAATTTTGTTGTTGAAACGGCTTCCGTAAGTTCACGAAAAGAGTACAATAATAATAATAAGAGATTAGACGAAAATTTTACTATTTTTAATCATACACAAAATGCCACATAAATTAAAAAAGTAGGGTAAATGGACCGAACGTCAGCCAGTAAAAAAGAATAAGAAAAATAAATGAAAATGTTACTCATAATATTTTTAAATGATCTAGCTATAAATAGTATTGCTAATAATACTAATAATTATGAAAATGATTTCTATAGAACTGATTATTAGATTATAATGATGGATAAATGGATTGCCTAACGGCGGCCTAATGATGACATTTGTAATGTAATTGAATCATTCTAGATCAAAGTTAATGACAGCAATACAGGTTGAATATTTTTTAAACAAAAAGTGAAATTTTATTTATTTTGTAGCATACGATTTTATATATCTATTTAAACTAAATTGTTAGATTTCAAAAAGAAAGATAATTAAATTGAGCTGTCTACAAATCCGTCATGCAAGACAAAAGCATAAATTTTAATTAATATTCAAAATTAAGCAAATTTAAAAGTAACTGAAAAGTTTTTTGATATTTGCATGACTGTAAATGCCACTAAAATTTAAATTTTCAACGACAAATCACAGTGTAAGAGAATTTTGTGTTTAAAAGTATATAATAACATATTATATAAATATAATACTTATCCAATTGAAACGACACCGGACGGCCATTACAAGAGGCATTGCATCACAACTCCATGAAATAACAAAAACCTTTTTCTCTTAACACCACATGATTTACGACTTTCCATGAACGCACAAAAATGATCACACACACTAACATTTTTATAGTGCACTATACAATCCTTAAATACAATGGGACACACATAGATTATTGTATGAATATACTCACGTATGGTCAGAGTGTATGGTCGGGTCCTTGCGGAGCTCCGAGCTGTAGCATTGATCGACATAATTCTGTGATCTCTGGATGATTCAAATTAATCAGATGCACGTACATCTGTTTATGCAAGCTTAACTCTCCAGACACCGCTTCCAGCCTCTTTAGCAACACTTCTTTCTCTCTCAGTAACGTCTTTACTTTTTCCTCAACTTCCCTTGAACGTACTTTGGCTTTCTCACGCGATTTCCTCACAGCTATATTGTTGCGCTCACGTCGCCTTCTATATTCATCTGTTCCCTTATCTATAGCTTTCCCAGAGGAGCGTCTGGACACTGGTGCCGGTTTATGTTTCAATAGCGGAGGAAGAAGTGGTGCTCCTAAAGGTGGTAGCGGTGTGAAACCTCCCCCATAAGGACCACTGACACCAACAGGTGGCTGAGGATTATATTGACCTGTATATTGAGCACATGTTACCGATCTTCGATAATCGTGGGGCTCAGGAGGTTCCTCTTTTATTGGAGGTGCTTGCTCGTGTCCTTGGTTAGACTGAACAGGTGCGTATGATGCTCCCGAGTGTACAGGCTGTGGCATGTAAGCTAATGTAGTACGGTTATATCTAGGTTGGGGTGACTTTCCTCCAGGAAGTATTTCCTGAAAGAGAGCCATCCCCTCTTCACTTCTGAATTGATCCTCAATGAGGTGTTGTAAATCCAAACTGATTTCCTGCTGATTGAGATCATCGAGGTCTGGTGGTGGAAATGGAGCACGTTTGTCTTCTACTACTTTCTTGAGGTCTGGTTGTGGTGGTGGCGGCGGGGCCGCCGCCGCATCGTACATTTGTGGCGATTCCATACCGCCGCCCGGGCCTAGGACGGGCCCAGCGGCGCTGGTGACCCGTGCCTCCACTTCAAAGCACTGAGAAGCCGTCACTAAAGCACAACATGCACCGTGGTTAAATCCTGAGATAGTGTGTG
This sequence comes from Orgyia antiqua, assembly GCA_916999025.1. Lineage (NCBI taxonomy): Eukaryota > Metazoa > Arthropoda > Insecta > Lepidoptera > Erebidae > Orgyia > Orgyia antiqua. Next base: position 30,100,295 of record OU779871.1, read on the forward strand.
TTTCGTTGGTCACGTGGAACGACGGAGCGAGAAATGACGCGCGTGCGAGCGCTGCGACGGCCGAGCGCATACTGGCGGGCCGCGCCGCCCGCGCACAACACGCAAGGTTGGCCGGAAGGAAGCGCTGAAGTTGCCGCTGAAAGTTCGCCGGTAAAAGTTTGCACCGCGCTGCCCGGACAGTTATTGTAGTGTTTACCCTTTGATTTATTAATACACATTAAGCTAAAAGTTTTATTTGTGCTTGAGTGTACTAAGGTTCCTTAAAAGAATAACTAACCTTTACATCAGTATATGAGTTTGGCAGGTGTAATTACATAATTATAAATAATCTGTATATTAATTACATTATAATACTATTCTGTTCTAAGAACCTGTCCACCTAAGGTTTGTTATTACTTATTTGATAACTACGTGACTTTAAGATTTTGTATTTATATTTCGTTTAAATGTATTAGTAAAAGTATAACCATCTGTCAATAATTCTTCACCGTAATAAAAGTGAAAAGTATTTATGGACACATTCTTAATTATTTTTCTATTTAATAATTTATGTTAAATTACAATTACTAGTTTGCCATAATTGGCTTGATTGTAATATTGAATGTGGTTTTCAAAGACCGAAATCCGAACCGTTAAAAACGAAAAAATCTTTCTGAGTACGAAGTGACAGACAAACAGACAACGAAGCCTCAGTTTTTATGTTCCCGTTTTACCTTTTAGTACGAAACCCAAAAAGAGAATGAAAGTAATCATGACGGTTAAAAAAAACTAGGAAGAAAAAAAACATGTTGCGCCGATCCCAAATAATTTAGGATATGGGCAGGAAGATGGTAGAGACCCCTAAAAATAATAATATACTAAAATCTCTTTTAATCGATTACACACGTATTTCAATGATAATGATATTATATCGATATTTTACCGATTATATTAATTACGTAGCTCGTATCTGATGATAGAGAGAGCGTGATGATAGGTATATTCTTTACAGCAGGTAAGCACGCTTTATTATCACGTGTTTTTTTAGAGTTCCGTAGCCAAAAGGTAAAACGGACCTCTATGTCCGAAGACCCCACTTTACATATGTACGTTTGTCCATCCGTTCATTCGTCCGTCTGCTACCAGGCTATATGAATCTTCAAGAGATGATAGCAAGATAGTTTAAACTCCACTTTACGTCCATATGTATGCCTGTCCATCCGTCAATTCACCCGTCTGCTACCAGGCTATAAGAAGTCAAGAGTTGATAGCAAGATTATGATGTTACGATAATATGAGATGATTATGATATGGTACCTTCTCATGCGCGAGTTCAGTTCATACTTATCAGCTTTTCGATTTGGTAGCTTAGTATTTAAAGGGCATCACCAACGGCATATTACAATATATTAATATAGCGAGAAAGAGACAGATGTATATAGAAAAAAGACGAGGCGATAAAGGAATAGATATATATTAATATGTCCAGATGTATCTACATTTATGACGTCACCGAGAGATATATCTGTCTCTTTCTCACTATATCCTCCTTACATTATAAAACAAAGTCGTTATTTTTGAATGTATCTCCTTATGTGAGCTTTAAATCTTCAAAACTACCTAACGGATTTTGGTATTTTTATTATGGTTTTTTTAATAGGTAGAGTTGGTTCAAGAATATAGCTTTTTTATATAATTTTCTAAGGCGTGGTATATAAATTCCACACGTGCGAAGTTGCGGTCAACAGCTAGTTAATATATATTAATATGCCGTTTGCGACGCCCTAAAAGGTAGCAAAAAAACATTATCAAGAGTTCGCAACGCGACTGTGGCTACGATACTACACAGTCTCTCTTGTCAATTTACGTAAAGGAACCACAGTCATAATAGCGGATAATCATGTAAGGGTACTAGGAGCGCATGACATTACTAGAGTTTAAAATAATTATTAGTTAAACTATTTACTGTGACCCGGTATACTTAGCTAGTTGTTAAGAACATCGCGGTCGTCCCACACTGTTTATTACGTGGAATTTCATCAAAATGCGAGAATTTTGTATAATATTTTAGTATTTAAACTGTATTACATAATTAGACTCACAATAGGCGATGATGTACTAGAGAAGTTAAAAAATATACAATACTACAGTCACATAACAATTTATAGTCTTAAATATCTAGCAACTAACTAAAAATGTCGTATGTAAAAATCTAAATACATAAAAGAAGGTAATACATAAAAGAAAAATACATAATGAAAACGTGAAATCAAAATCGAAACACCAATTTTTCCTTCAATGTACCGGCTTTTATTGCGTAAATAAGTAAATAAATTTACGTCGTAAACTTGTTCTATTTGTAGCGATTTGAGTAAATATAAAATTGATATCTTGCAGGTTATAAGCTCCTAGTATAAATAGTAATTGAATGGCACCGATTACGTAATCAAGCTCATGTCATATGGTCATAAATAGGCCTCTCCCTCCGATAATAAACGGAGAGTGCCTATTAGTGACCTATACAAATATTTTAAGTTAAGTTTCTCGTAAACAAGTAATTTTTTGCAATCGTTAAAAATTTATATCCTGCAGGTTCTGAGTTCCTAGTACAAACAGTACCAAATTGAATATCAAAACTACCGAATCACATTTCAATTCTTGTTTTTAGCTTATTACCGGACCAGGTGCAGGCCACTTCCACATTAGGAGTGTTTTTTATTAAACTTCGTTTATGACCATCATTTATAAAATATGATAAAAATGGCGGACTTGATGCCAGGGTACCTACTCTACAGCGGCTCTACCTGTAAACCATTTTACTGTTTCATCGGCTTATATTTTTGCTTCTTAGCTGTTTCTTGCAACCGTGGAAGAAAATGGGATGATGACAGATGTATTCAATGATCCATCACCGTATCAAAATAACATGCTAAACATTAGTTTTAGACTAATTTATTAGATGATTGAAACTAAAAGCTTAAAATTTCAGCATAAATCTTAACTAGTAAAACTCATCAAACCCAAGAATGAGTTTTTAAGTGCCCCGAGTGGGATTCGAACCCCCATAAGCATGAAAGTAAATCATTACTATACTTAGTTCTTTTATATTCCTACATAATTATATCTTATAACATCGTCAGTACATTTCCTTAGCTACAAAATACTAAAAGCCTAGTAACAGTCCACCCCCCCTCTCTACTTAGAGTGGGGGGTGGTGAGCGGCCTGCACTCTGTGATGCAATATTGCGCCTGCGCAATGTAGTACGAGTTTAATAGATTGGCGTAAAATTAACTGGAATAAATTGATAATATACTTTAGTCTTTCCTTGTAAAAGATTAGTTGTGATGAAGAATCGTTTATTAAACTGACCCCTTTTTTTATTAAAATGCTTACTTATGACTTTTTTCTTACCGCCTTTATTCATTCATTCATTTCATACATCAGTACTAAGTTCTGTTGTTTGATATAATTACATTTTTGGACACTCATTTGATTTATAAAATATTATTTATGTAATAATAACGACGTAATAACAGCTTTTTTATAGTAGATTCGAACCACAATCAACAAAAATAAATTACTTAATTTATTAATCTAAATGAACTAATAAACAAGCGTGCTATATAGTCTTTTAAACTAAGTAGATATTATTTGTTACATTACGCCAATTTACAACAAACGCATGTCTCAGTGAATGGCTAAGTAGGCGAGCGACAGCGCAGAAAGTGGTTACAGTGACGCAACCGCGCCGGTAACCCACTCACTGTGCCGTACCATACGATGGTGGTCACCATCGCGTCATACATCGCATCAATGGTATTATCTATTGGTAGGATATAATTCCTTGTACTAGGAACACAGATTCTGTAGGATATCTTTGCTGGTAAAACATTCACTGGGTTCTATCAATCTTGGTGGCCACCATCAGCGCATACATCGCATCAAAACTGTCTATTGGTAGGAGTTACTTTGTTACACTAGGAGCACAGATCCTGTAGTATGTTTAGGTTTACTTTCCTAGACCCATTCACTATGCTGGACTAGATTAGTAGGTGCTAGTTTATTATACCAGGAGCACAGATCCTATAAGATATATTCACCGGTAACTGTGTCTATAATAGTAACCTATTTATTGGTAGGAAACACTTTGTTGTACTAGGAGCACAGATCCTGTATGATATTTTGCTGGTAATCTACTCACCGTGCTCTCAGAGTATTAAGCCAACAGGATCAGCTACACACGATGTTCTCTTCGACAAATATACTGCCACGTCGGCATGGTGCTGAGGTAACGCAATCATGAAAACATGACATGAATTAAAAATGTAACTGTTTGCTTCAATGTCCAAGATCACGTAGACATTTTGTATAATATTTCTTGGAATCCTGAATGAATTTTGATACATATTAAGTGATGGTGCATTTTTTTTTTGGTATGTTTTATTGAACGCGCTAACCTCGGGCACCACTGGTCTGATTTGAAAAATTCTAACAGTGTTGGATAGTATATTGATTTAGGAAGGCTATAGGCTATATGACATCACGATGCGATCAATAAGAGCGATGCAGCAGTGATAAATGTTGGAAAAACGGGGAAAATTGTGTAAATTAATAAATATCGTAGGCAACAGCTAGTCATGGGCGTGCGCTCCATTAAGGCAGAAAAGCATTGCTTTACTTGCCATTCACAGATATTTTAATAAAACGTTCGTATGTTTTAGATGACTTTATTCATTTATTTACTATTAATTAAACAAAATATTAGGTATAACTTAAAAACGCCTAATAATTCATAAATAGCACCAATATGTGCTTGCAAATTGCTTTTTGCCAGGCGTTTGGCGAAGGAATAATATTAGCGTAGCTAGCAAGCTCGACGCCGCCCGCCTGCCATGAGTTCATATGTGTGTAGAAATTTTGGTGTCCGTGCACAGTTCGCAAACGCACACAGGCTTGCATATCCAAGACGATTTGTACTGTAAATCATGCCGCCTGCTTTGGCGATCGGATGTTACCGCGAGTATTCGGCAATGCTCGTTCGTTACTTATAATCCGAATAAATATAATAGTCGGAAGTCTAATAAATCACGTATGCATTTTTGTTTAGTAAGGTTTTATTTATTTAAATAGCAGAAATATTTTGGTTCGACGGAGGCCATTTTATTTTTTCGTGTGATTCATTGAACTGTTTAATATTGAGTTTCTATAATTTAATAATTGTATGGATTTTCGTTTGTTGATTTTAAAATGTTATTTGATTGTGAAATGTGTGTTGATAGTGTGTGTTTGTTAAAAATTAAAAATAACAAGTTCTCACAAATGTCATTCAGTAAAAAGATTCTGTGTACCCGAGTTACGACAACTAAGCCAGCAAAAAGGTATTGTAACTCGAAAATTTCATGTTAAAAGTTATGAAACGTCTGTACATACGTACATGTACGTATGTATGTACGTACGTAGTTATTGTTTAGTAATTCTAGTACAGTGTGGACTGATTCGGGATATTCAGATTTAAATTTGTTCTGTTGGCATGGTTTCCGACTTAGAGATCGCGTGGCTATGCTAAAAATCTATAAAAGAAAAAGTTTTTGTGACTGAGTACAGCACCGCCTACCCTGAGTTAAATTCCTGTGCACGCCGCTGCACCTAGTCATAACATAATCGTCATATTCCTGACCCTAAATAACGAGATAAGAGCAAGAGAATGATGATGGCGAGTATTTTTTGTTGTAAAATCAACTGATTTACACAAACTGTGAAATTTTCACTTCACAAGCTATCGCCGTTTTAAAGACAGCTCGGTCTGACCAAAGGACATCGAAATCTCAATAATAAAGTCCCCTTTGACGAGTTTTACCTCTTGGTACGGAAACCTAAAAACGAACTCTTTCGATCTTAGATTTTAAAAAACATTGAAATTGTTTAGCCAGTAGTAACACAAATAAACACAAAGATACTCGTATGTATAAATTTTAAATATCGAATCTAATTTTTCAATGATCCAATTAAGGTTTTTTTCGCTACATTTTGTTCTCGAAACCTACATTTAACTCTTTGAATTTATAATAGCCTGGTAGCAATTGTTCTAAAGCAAAATGGCTTCCTTAACACTGACTCACTTTTGTTTCACACGGATCTTGTTTGAAATTCTTCGATACCATCCCTGACCGGATACCATCGCTCGTTGCGTAATAATCAAGAAATTATGGAAAGTACGTGGTCCATATCCAATTACAAGAATTTTTAATGATGACACATATATGAGGATATATAATATGTCCGTGTGGTGATGGCTTAAGAATACATGTGTCACCATCCCTATTCCTTTCCAGGGTGCTGTAAAAGCCAGCTAAGTAATATTGTAAACAAATAACATCGTCAGTGAGAAATAGAAAACTCGAAAATAAACCCTTTGCACACTCGCCAGGTTAGCGCGGTAGTAGAACATAATCTCTCTATAAGTGGCCAGTAAGGAGACCCGTTCCCAACAGTGGGACGTTAACGGGCTGGAGAGAGATGAGGATAAATCTATGCAGAAATTGTAGAGTCGGCATTTATATCAATCAATACTAGCTGACCCGGCAAACGTTGTTTTGCCATACAAATGTTTGAAAAATGAGAGTTGTTTGAAAAATAGATGTTGTCCGATTCTCAGACCTACTGAACATGCATGTAAAATTTCATAAAAATCGGCCAAGCCGGAGGAGTACGGTAACTAACACTGTGACACGTGAATTTTATATATTTTACTAGCTGACCCAGCAAACGTTGTTTTCCTATACAAATGTCAGGGGTGGACATTGTGGACAACCATTATCACATAGGAGGATGAATTCATTTTTTAGTTAAGTTTAGCACGTAGAATCGGTATCAATGTCTATAACTAGATAAATATTTTCTTTAGTTGCCTTAATAGATAAAAATGAGTTGTCGAATGTAGGTAACCACGCCGGCTATACTAAGGCGTCATGAGTTCAACATTGTTACGCAAGAAACCTACTCTCACTTTCGCGAGCTGAGGCCACGCCAAGCTTTGTGCCTCGATCTAATATCATCAACCTCTTACTACATGCTGTGCGCCTAGTACTATTCTTGTAACGGAATAATAACAAAAAAACTTCAACTTAAGTTAAACCAACTTGACAGTTAAGTTACCGATAAATTAACTGTTGTATAACAGCTTTTCGAAATTGTATCACTTATTTTGAATCAATTTACGTATTGTATTTTATTATTCACAGAATATTCAATCATTTGTTACACTTAAAAGTTTTTCATAATTAATATTAAATAATATTTAATATTAAATAATTAACATAATTTGACGGGCCTCGTGGTGTAGTGGTTCTGGTAACGGACTGCCGATCAAGAGGTCGCGGGTTCGATTCCCGCTCGGGACAATCATTTGTGTGATTTTTCTAATTGTCATACAAATGTTTGTACTGCGTCTGGGTGTTCCTATGTATTATAAGTATGTATTTACAAAAAAAAAAGTAGTATATGTATTCTATCCGTAGTCTGGTACCCATAACACAAGCATATAAGCTTAGCTTGGGACCAGAGGACGTTGTGTGAAATGTCCATGAATATTTATTATTTATTTATATTATTATAATTAATAAATAAATCTAATGATACAGTTAATTGATTAAATTAATTCTACTTTTTAATTAATCGATGATAATTTGTTAGTTTATATAAATCCTTAACTGCATTTATAATATAAATAAAATTTCATAATAAGAAATAAAAAGTATATTTTGTTACTAATTTACTTTTCCTTGTTACTGATAATCTAAATTTCTAAATAGGTAGTATCCTCATTTATTTGCGACCGGAGAACTTTTCAAACTTATATACCCTTTCCGGCTTTTAAATTTTCCATTTGTTTGGTTTATTGTAAGTTTGTAGCCGTACAGGCATAGAAATATAGCTTATCTTGGGAACAGACTAACAGAGGAGGTGGTGTGAAATGTTCATAAATATAAAAAAATTAAAGAAGTATGACTTCAAAAACTGTTTTGATATTATTATAAACAAAAACTAAAAGATACTCTACTTAGCCTGTTTAATATACCAGGACAATATAAAATAATGGAAGTACATACAAAATGTATGATAGTTTAAATAAACGTGATTCGCTCGAAGCGAAAGTGTGTCATACCCACACGGCAGCGAGGAATAGTGGGGATGCGGTATTTCCCACTGCCTACTAACAAACACTGGGTTTGGTTCACGGTGTTGGCGTTTTTGTGTGCATTATTATTAGACTTGACATAACTCTCATGAATGCCAAATTAGTTCTGCGTGAGCTCTTCAAAGGTTCTGTTATCCTGGTCACGTTAGGAGTAGAGTAGAGTCGAGAGTGGCCTAGGCAAACATTTATCGGTAGGATTTTTTTAAACGCGTCCTTATTTAATCAGGTGCCCAGTGGGCCTAATTTCTTTAGGTATAATTTCCTACTGGGTTTAAGTGCTCACAATATGTGAAGTAAATAGCCATATGGTAGCGAATTCGATGTCGCAGAACAAGCTTTGTCTCAACTTGAAGGGTGTCCGTCAAACTTCTGGTAGGGGTTTGTAAAAAGTGTCCGGGTATAAGCCGGATATTTGTTATTACCCCTATATATAGCCCAAATGTTCGGGATTTTTATGATGTGACATACTAAGTAAATCCGTATCATGGTAAACAAGCATACTGCTTAAATTGGGACTATATAATTGCAAATTATCCATCTATACATCAATCCCTCATGCAAAGTAAACCAGAAGACACTCGAAGACTATGTCAATAGCTCTCCATATTTCCATAAAATATATTTAGTCAACATACATAATACAAGATATTTGACATAATAGGATCTAGTACAAGTTTTGACGTGTCATAATAGAAAGTTATTTCTTGCACAACCGTATGTAATAATGTAATTCGCTAACCATTTTGCCGATAGATAATAAATCTTGAATTAATATTGTGTTAGGGAGGACACTTTGTATATTACCTGAATAAAAATGTCCGGGTTGTTTTCAAGGCACCACATAAAAATTAAAAACTGTAGCGATATTTTCAATTGTATTGCAAAAATAATTGTGCCCGCGTAGTGACGAATTAAGAATACAAATGTCGTCAGTCAAAATCCCCCTTTTCCTTCCCGGGGTGCTGAAGGATATTGTAAACAAAAATCATTGTCTGTGGGAGATAGAAAACTCGAAAATAAACCCTGTGCCAATACGCATGGTCAGCACGGCACAGTAGATCATAATCCTTCCCGAAGTGGAGGAAACCCTAGGAAGGGAATGGGGTAATGACACTTGTATTCTTAATCTGTCACCAAACAGAGGAAAATTAAGTTATGTTCCATTATTGAAGAGCCTCGTGTTTGAGTGGTTCATGTAACGGACTACCGGTCAAGAGGTCGCGGGTTCGATTCCCGCTCGGGACAATCATTTAATTATGTGTGATTTTTCTAATTGTCATACAAATGTTTGTACTACGTCTGGGTGTTACTATGTATTCATTATAAGTATGTATTTACGAAATAAAAGTAGTATTTGTATTCTATCCGTATTCTGGTACCCATAACACAAGCATATAAGCTTAGCTTGGGACCAGAGGACGTTGTGTGAAATGTCCTTGAATATTTATTTGAATATTATTAAGGCTACCAGATTATGTATGGCGGGATCAAACCCACGATCTAGCAACGATCTCATAGACTAATGCGCCTTGTTATCATCAAAATGCATTATTTCATGAGTCACAAAATAAAATTAAAACTAGATTGCGTACAATACAACTTAAGGGTACCAAGGCCGCAAAATTAGGTCCCGTATGTCAGGTCACCGCGTGGTATATTGACCAACTAATTATTCCTAACTTATTGTATGTTAATTGTTGTATGTCTCGATAAATTAACTATATGACATGTCTATTTTATACTTAGTTGCAGTGCAGTGATGGCTATCCTCCGTGTGGTGACGGATTAAGAATACAAGTGTCACCACCCCATCTCCTCCCAAAGGCGCTGTAAAAGTCAGCTAAAGGATATTGCACACAGATAACATCCCCCTCATGCTTACTGTAAAAGGAAGATCAAGGTGGATGGACTGTGGAAACAAGGACATGAAAGGAGTTAATACAGATATGACGGCTGATAGAAGACTATGGGAGAAAAAGACACGTTGCACCGACCACAAACAGTGGGATAAGGGCAGGAGAATGATAATGATGGTACTGTAAAAGTCAGCTAAGTGATATTACACAGATAACATCCTCTGTGAGAGACGGACAACTCGAAAATAAACCCTGTACCAACACGCCTGGTCAGCGAGGCGCAGTAGACCATATTCCCTTTCAAAGAGGAGTAGGCCTGTGCCCAACAGTGAGACACATAGGCTAGGAAAGGAGGGATAGTTGCCTAAAAACTCATCTTTTTACCCAAAATTATATTTAATAAAGTAAATGATGGTACCAATTCTTCGTGCATAGCTTAACTAAAAAATTAAAACAACTATGGCGTATTTTGTTTAATTGGCTATTTCTTTGTGCACATTTTTATTAATTGAAATTGTTATGGTCTTATATGACTTATCGGAGGTTTAAACGGAGATTTTATCGGAAAGATAATAAACGTTTTAGCGTAAAAAGACTATTATGAATAACAAGTTTTGACAATTTTCGCGAACCGATTTTAGCGAACTTTTAAACCTCCTATAAGTCATTATGAATAAGTCTATTAGTCTATAATACACAGATTTTCTAATAAAAAAGATCTGTTAACATTGCCGAATTGTGTTATTGACATTATCAATTCTCGTTTTTTTTGTTAAGTTTAGTTGTTCACGTAGAATCGGTACCATAATAGACCATAATCCCTCATAAAGACCTGCCTGAGCCTGTGCCCAACAGTGGGACACTAATAGGCTGGGAAAGGAAGGATAGTTCACTAAAAACTAATCTGTTTAAACAAAATTCAATCTACTAAAGTGAATATTGTAAAACAGTTCAAACACTTCATTGTTAAGTAATAAAATGCACATAAAACACATCACACAATCTTTGTTTGTAGTCAGTTAATAGCTATTTTATTACTCGTGTATACTATTACTTACTATTTCATCTTTACATTAGTCAAAATGTTCCGGCAAGCGATGTTTTGCTAAAATAACTAAAATTATAAAAAAAATTGACACACAGGCAGACAGACATACGGACAGACGTATTTAAAAGCAACATAAGGGTTTTATTTTGTACTAAACTCTAAATAATTCATTTAGTTCAAAAATTGAAAAATATGATAGCAAATCCTAAATATGTTATGAAATTATTGCATTGTCATCTGATTACAGCAAGTGGGTGAAAATCACTTTCAAAGATTCTGTTACATAGGTATAATATAATATATTGATATATACGTACCATGCAACAAAAGCTTTTTAAAAATGTAGGATTGCTAAGAGTTTTCACGCTAAATCATTCATTCCAAACCAACGATTTTCTTCGAGCCCGCGATCTCGTGAACGGGAGTCTGTTACATAAACCACTTGACCACGAGGCTTGTCAAATTATTATATAAGTACTATATATTTATTAAATACATATAAATGTTGCGCTCGCGCAAGAAATCGGCAGCTCTGTTATCACACGCACACATACGCACAAAGGGTATGTGACCTAAAAATGTAACTAAAAGATGCAAACAATCTTTTTAAGTTTTATAACAGGGATGGAATTGGAGCTCATCGTGATAGATGCACTTAAAATATTTGTATCGAAGTGCTAAATCCTACTAATACTAATCCCACATCTCCGTGTGGTGACGGATTAAGAATACAAGTATCACCACCCCATCTCCTGCTGGAATGGATGGTGCTGTAAAACTCAGCAAAGGAACATTGCACACAGATAACAATAACATCCTTTGTTAGAGACGAAAAACTCGAAAATAAACCCTGTGCCAACACGCCTGGTCGGCGCGGCACAGTAGACCTAAATCTCTCCCAAAGGGGAGGAGGTCCGTGCCCAACAGTGGGACGTAAATGGGCTGGAGAGAGAAATGCTACTAATATACACACCGGCACAATTAGCAGAACAGAAAAAAAAGTGAGACTATGAGATAATAACGCATATATTTGACGAAAATGTAATTAGACACAAAATAACAAATTGATTAACATCTTTTAACAACGACTTTGAAAAGTCTTCGTTATTTTTTATTGAAAAATAAAGAAATTTGAAATAAGTGAAATTTTTAGATGATTATGAACCATCACAAAAAATAAAAAAAAGTAAGCATTAAATGAATTAACAATAAAATTAAAGAAAAATTAATAACGAGTGTTTCCCCCTCTTGCTCTGATTATGGTTTCTATTCGTCTGGGCATGCTACAGATTATGTTATCGATGATTTCTTGAGGCAACCGCTCCCACTCCTCAAGTAATGCGTTTCCAAGTTCATTCAGATTGTTGGGGGGTGGCATTCTGGATTTAACCTTCTTTGTAGCAAGTCCCAGACATGCTCTATCGGATTCATATCGGGGGAATTTGCTGGCCACTGCATCACCGGTATACCTACGTGGCTCAGATATGCCTGTACCGATTGTACACTATGAGCACGAGCATTATCTTGCATTAGAATAAAGTCGTCACCAATAAATGGGGCAAATGGTACAACATGTTCTTCTAAAATGTCTCTGATGTATCGATCTGCTGTCATGGTCCCTCCTGTGACTATAACTAACTCCGTGCGAGCTCCCAAACATATCCCTCCCCAAGCCATAATCGAGCCGCCACCATAAGCCACTGTGTGTTCAAAATTAGACTGTATGTGGCGTTCTCCTTTGCGTCTTCATATTCGCTGTCTCCCATCGATCTGTTTTAAAAGAACTCTGCACTCATCAGTAAAGAGAACCTGCTGCCATTCGTTCAAATCCCAATGACTATGTCCTCGCGCATAGCTTAATCGGTTTACGCGGTGACGTCTCTCAAGTTTTGGGCCTTTGGCAGGTATATACGACCCTAAACCAACTTCTTCAAATCTCCTGTACGCTCACTTACTCGTACTCCTCGAACGTCTTCCAGATCATTTCGAGCTTGTACAGCCGTTAATCGCGTATTCCTACGAACTCCAAGTTGTAAAAAACTGTCATCTCGCCTCGATGTACATCTTTTTCTACCTTGACCCCTCCTCCTCACAAGAGAATTAGACGATCTGTACCGCTGGATGCTGCGATGAATCGTTGATACTGGTCGACGAAGCCTTGAGGTAATCGATCTGTAGGTATGGCCATTTCTTCTCATTTCATCAGCCCTAATGATTTCCAGTGATGTTAAGTCAGGCATAATAAAGAGCTTTTAATAAACAAAATTGCCTATAGAATAACAAATTTATAAAAAACCATTAAGTGCAATTTTTCAAAAAAAATTACAATTACGTAGTTATTACTCGAACAAGTTGACAAAACGTACTCGTATATAATAAATGTGAAAGTTTATGAGTTATTCTTTCACGCAAAAACTACTGAATGTATGTTAACAAAACTTTACATCAATGTAGCTTATACATCAGAATAACACATAGGCTACAATTTATAAAGATAACCGCGGAAACGGAAATCTAGGTGGACGAAAGTGGCCGCTAGTGTACACTTGTTTTAGCAATCACCAGTCAATCATGCTGTATGTTGCTGCACAGTTCTTACACAGCTTTAAGAACAGAGCAGCTAAAACTTGTACGGACGTCGTGATCTAGCCTGAAATAGACATATTTTGGTGTCAACAGCGACGTCCTTCTAATCGGTCAAAAGTGTAGCAGTTATAACTGAAATACATATATGTCTGTGTATGAATGTAAATGAAGCAAATATAGTGTGTTCAGATTGTAGCATATGACGCTCATAGTCTGTGCCTTATCTCAGGAAAAGAACCGTGACGGTATTATGATGATGATTACTGCGTATGCCGATTTCTGACGCGGACTTAAATTAGATTTTTTTTTTCTTCGTATTGAAGCCACCTATTGTGGTAATCTAGCTCAAATAAAAACTACATTTCAAACCTATTCCATCCATACTAATATTTTAAAGCTGAAGAGTTTGTTTGTTAGAACGCGTTAATTTCAGGAACTATAGGTTCAAATTGAGAAATTATTTTAGCGTTGGATAGTCCTTTTATCGAGGAAGGCTTTAGTCTAATTAACATCACGCTGCGATAGTGAGCAATTATATAAAACGGTAAAAAATTCTAAATTCACTAGTAGTACACACCAATTTGAACAACAATTACCAAAATGCAATTCAAACATACATAAATTGTTAAACCTATGTTCACAATAAAGGAATTTGAATTTGAATTAAATTTTAAGTGCATTCAACCAGGAACTCATAAATGAAAAGAGATCTTTTAAAATGCGCATAGCTAAAATATAGATAAAAATCAACTCTAAAGGCGGCCCTGCGTCTTTCTATTAGTATCTGGTCGACCTATTTTAGGGATTGCAACATAGGGCCGCGCACACATTGACAAGTGGCTGTTTCGATGTATAAAAACGTAGGATTATCAATGTGTGTGAAGATAGTCGGTATATGCGAACGAGTCGAAGTTTTTTTTATTTAAATCCTATTAATATTATACATAGATGCGAAATAAAATAGAGGTTAGAAAGAATGATTTATGAAGGAATTGATAGATATTTATGTGTAAGCAGTAGTTTTATGAGGGTTTATAATATTTAGCACGCTGAAGTGGCAATGGGGAGGCCACATCGATCGACGACCCAGCGCCCATTGGGGACGGAAAGTCGTCGAGTGGCGACCGCGTACCGGACGACGCATTGTGGGGCGGCCCCCAACAAAGTGGACTGACGATATTGTTAAATATGCCGAGTTCTGCTGGATGCAGTTAGCGCAGGACCTCGCGTTGTGGCGTTCTATGGGGGAAGCCTGTGCCCAGCAGTGGACGGAGGACGGTTGATGGATGGATGGAATAGTTTTATGCATTTTATTGATAGTTTCTTGAGTTAAAGAGATTGTGAATACTAGTGTAAAATACAAAGAGTTGTCAAGCTAAAATCTTCTGAGCCGATAACCTTCTAACTTAAGATATTATGCTCCTTCTGATGATTTAAGTCTTATCTTTTTTAATATTTATAAGCATTTCACACAACGTCCTCTGGTTCCAAAGCAAGCTATATTTTTATTCTTGTATCTTATGACTACTAGAATACGGATATACTACATATATTATTTTCTTTTTTGTAAATATTTACTTATGATTCATAGAAAACACCTAAACGCAGTACAAACATTTTTATGACATTTACAAATTATATAACACAAACAATTTTACTATTCGGGGATCTAACTTGCGACTTCAAACGCCAGTCCATCACACGAACCACTAGACCACGTGGCCCATCAGTTTATTAAAGATTGGTTTCTAAATTTCACGTATATGACGTTGCGATCAACATCTAGGTCATCTAGTCTAGTACACGATAAAACATTAACCTTTACTGTTTTATAAATGCAAAAATCGTAATTAATAACTAAAAATCTCTACAAGCTTAAGTGTTAATGTGTGTAACCAAACCATAGTGCGATTTAAAAACTGTACAACGCAATCTAACGAATGATATGGTAAACTTGTGTTTGTTAAGGTTTAATTTTATTTCTAAATTTCACGCGTACAATGTCGCGGGCAACAGCTAGTTTATAATAGGATGCAAAATTGTCATGTGACATAGGTACCAAATCTACATGCACAGCTTAACTAATAAATGAAAACAACTATGGCATATTTTGATTATTTGTCTATATTATCATTGTGCACATTTTTATTAATTAAAATCGTTAGTCTATAATATACAGATTTTCTAATAAAAAAGTTCTGTTAACATTGACGAATTATGTTATTGACATTATGTAATATTGGTTGGTTGGTTATATATTTTGTAAATTTCATGTTTATGCTATTGTATATGTTACATATTGTATTTATGTATTGTATTGTATGTATTTATTGTATGTATTGTATTGTATGTATGTATATATTCCTTCCTTTTTTTTACTCTAAGTCTCTGTATGTAATTATAATCCGACAGAATTTTTCTAATTTTTTTTTCTTTCCTTTTTTCATGTTCATTAGATATTATTCTCAGTCCTTCCTACGCACAAATAAAAATTCCTGTTTTACGCACTATCCTCTCGCGGGTCTGTTGGAAGAGATTTCTTAAAGAAATAAGCAGATTCTTTGTACAGACATTTCTTGTCCAATATTTTTTACATAATGCTTTGCTTTACATTGCATACATTTATAAATCTAATATATAAAATTCACGTGTCACAGTGTTAGTTACCGTACTCCTCCGAAACGGCTTGACCGATTTTTATGAAATTTTACATGCGTATTCAGTAGGTCTGAGAATCGGCCAACATTTATTTTTCAAACCTTTTTTCTTTTTTTGTATGGCAAAATAACGTTTGCCGGGTCAGCTAGTAAATAAATAAAATCAATTTTCATTTCTAGATCAGTTTTATTGTGCATGTAGAATCGGCACCATTATCAATTAACGTTCTTGTTAAATACATGATTTAATTACATACTTAGGTATATAGGTAGCGAAATCTGTATCTTGTATTCTATACAATGAACGTGTTATACACCATAAGATATAATATATTATACATATATTATTTATGGTATGTTCCAGAGGCAGTCGTCAATCATTTCAATTAATTGATGGGCTTCGTGGTCTGGTGGTTCAGGTAACTGTCGTTCACGAGTTCACGGGTTTGATTCTCGCTCTGGACAATCATTTGTGTGATACTTATAGTTGTTATACAAATCTTTGTGCTGCGTCTGGGTGTTTATGTATTATAAGTATGTATTTATAAAAGTAAAGTAATTTATATATGATATCCGTATTCTGGTACCCATAACACAAGCGTAACAGCTTAGCTTGGGGCCAGGGGACGTTGTGTGAAATGTCCATGAATATTTATTTATTTTATTTATTTAATTATTAAAATCAAGTTTAAGTCATTTAATAACAATAACCGTGTTATAGCTTTCAAATTCTTCATTTGTAAGCTATAATTAAATTTATATTATCGCTTTCATTGTGATACAGACGTGTCATATAATACAGTGATTCAACAACATATTTATACAGCACTCGCATATTTGTAGTACAGTAACATTGTATAACATAATTAACATTTATGATAGCCTGGTATCGTCGTGCAATATCATAAAGTTAGTATGGAAAAAATATTGTCTGGTCGGCTTAAACACCGGGTTTAATTTCAAGTTTTCCGTCTCTTATAGAAGATTTATTTGGATTTTTTTTAGCTGACAGTTACAGGGTTGGAAGAAATGGGTTGATGCCCTAATAATACGTAACCCATCACCACATAGTCAATCTTTATAAACTTCAATGGTGTCAGTATTTTTTTTCTAACCGTTTACATTTCGCTGTCTCCAGCCCATTTACGTCCCACTGTTGGGCACGAGTCGCCTCAACTTTGGGAGGGATTATGTTGCCGCGTTTCCCAGGCGTGTTGGCACAGGGTTTATTTTCGAGATTTCCATCTCTCACAGAGGATGTTATCTGTGTGCAATATTCCTTAGCTGGCTTTTACAGCACCCTTGGGAGAAGATAGGTTGGTGACACTTGTACTTATTCTTAATCCATCACCACAAGGAGAACATTATGGTTTACATATCCATCGTAAAATATTTAGTATCTAATAATAGTAATATATAATATTCATGGACATTTCACACATCGTCCTCTGGTATCATTATTGTTCTGTCATCATTATCCTGCCCTTATACCCTTATACCTTATTTGGCGTCTTTTTCTTTCATACTTTTCTGTCTGACATCATTATTCCGTGACGTCACAAAATTAGAACTTAAAAAACGTAATACATCGATAATTTGGTAACCCTAGTACAAATAATATGCTTAATTTGGGACCAGAGTATGTAACATCTATTACGTAGACAACCACGCCCTCTAACAACGGCCTTTAAACATTATTTACAATGTAAATTATAAGTAAAAGTTAAATGTTAATATGTCACATAATTGTAAGTCGATGCGTAATTCTAATCACCTAATTTATTTGTTTACAGTGGATTTTTCCTACAATATCACACGTTATTACTTTTGGGATAAGCAGTGTGTATATAAATCGGATTAAAATACTTAAAATATTGTTAAAATACTCATTATAAGTATGCTTAGGTGTTTTCGTATTGAAATTTTCGTGAGTTTGAGTCATATTACTATTAGAAATACTATATTACCAGCTAACACTCACAGTTTTGGGATCAAAGATGTCGACCCATTACGACCTTCCGGCTTGCACGCCGGAAGGTCGCAGACGCCGCTGCGCACTCGTCCTGAAGATGAGCATCGGATATGCTCGAAACCTGGGTCGACATCTTCGATCCCAAAACTGTGAGTGTTAGCCGGTAATATAGTATTTCTAATATGCTTAGGTGGTTTGGTTATGTGGAGAGGATGGATGAGAGACGATTACCAAAAGGCATATACACGGCGGAGGTAAGTGGAAATGCCGGGAGAGGACGCCCGAGAAAAATATACTCCGATGTCATCGCCGGGATACTCCAAAAGGGGCAAGTGCGTAGCACTTACAACCGTCGGGCATGTATGACCAGATGTATGAGTGTGGATGAAGCCAAGGAAGTATGTTTGGATCTTTGTAGATGGCGCTCTATAGTCTCTGCCTACCTTCATGGGAAAAAGGCGTGATGTTATGATGATGATGATGATAATATATCGCCATAGTATACATACGAGGGTCTCAAACTAAAAATTAACTTAATAGTACATGCACAACTAAACTAAAAAATTAAAACAACTATTGATTTATTAAGATTAATTTGAATTGGTACCAATAAGCTTAATTTGTGACCAAATAACGTAGTAAATGTAACAAAACTTAAATCAATCCTTAAAACGAACTATTTCTATCAATATGCAATCTAGTTTTTACTATTTATTTCTCCAATGTAACATCCGATTCACAAATGAATGACCCGTGTAAGGTTTTTTTTATAACAGATTCACAAAAACATGGCAATTGGTTCGCGAAACTAACAAACAATCTATTAGTGAATAAAGTTATAAAAGAAACGAGATCGGTTATGTCATAATAAATGATTTCTCGGTCAGTTTTGGATGGTTTTATGTATGTATAAGCTGTGGTATAAGGCAAGTAATTAATAATGTGTAATAATGAACGCGCTGATGGATAGGAGTCTCGGATATTTCTGTGGATATCACCATCCCCTTTGACGAGAATCTCGTGCGAGCCGAAGCAGACAAGATTACCAAATATCTGGACCTGGCGCACGAGATTACCGATATGTGGAGGGTGATATCGACAGAAATAATCACGATGAGAGGCATATTTTGAAAATTAGCGCCCCGGGCCAATTTAATTAGATACGAGATAGAGCAAAATTGAAACTTGAAGGCTTTCGCCCTCCCTATCAGGCTGGCCGCCCCGGGCCATGGTCCATATGGCCCTAGGGTAAATACGCCTCTGATCTATAATCACAGAAATTTGGAAAGGTTTTAACAAAAAAGAAAGTAATAAAAGTATAGATATACGGTCTTATTCATAATGACTTATCGAAGGTTTAAACGGAGATTTTAGTGGAGAGATATTAAACGATTTAGCGTAAAAAAACTATTACTGAACTGAAATCCTCTTCCGTTTTCTGTGTTGCTTATTTTTATTTTTATTCCTCAAAATGTGTAATTTTAAATGTATATATTTTTTTATTGTGTATAGAATAATTATTACGATAGGTCGACTGTACTTTTGCTCCAATACTACAGTTGTTTTAGATTGCATGCAGTGTTTCGAAATACAAATTAAATTGTATAACTTAGAAATATTAGTGTTCTGTAATTTAACTGCTATGAATTTTTGTCATATAAATTTACAAGAGATTATCTATTTACATTTGGGTGCTATGTGTTGTTATATGCTGGGTGTGCTATTGTGTATTGTGGTAACATCAAAAAATAGCAAAAATGACTAGACACGGGCTTAGAATTGGTTTGCTCAACGTGGGTTCGCTGGGTACGTACCACGAGGATTTCATTGCCATGATGGAGAGAAACAACTTGGACATCATGTGCATAAACGAAACATGGCTGCGTCCGGGGGAGGACTCGCGTGCGCCCTCAGTGCCTGGGTATCGTCTACATCATGTACCGCGGCCAGATAGCGTGCGTGAAGGTCGTGGAGGCGGTGTCGGCTTTTATTTTAGACGGGGGCTGAGGGTGCGAGTGCTGCCTGCTGCCACAGGCATTAACTACACATCAGTGGAGCAAATGTGGCTAAAACTATCACTTAATGGACAGCATATCGTGGTCGGCACTGCCTACCGCCCGCCATGGTTTAATTTGGATCTTTTTATCGATGCAATGACTGACACTATAAGCAGTTTTGGCAAAGCTGACGGCTGTCTTCTGATGGGCGACTTTAATGTCAATATGTTAAATTCTAACGAGTCCAAATCGAAGAAGATAGTCGAATTTTTAAACTCTCTGAATCTTTCCCAATTGGTTACAACCCCTACCCACTTTACTGAGAACAGCAGTACTTTAATCGATTTGGTTTGCACGGATTTGAAGGCAAGCTTCATTTCCGCTGATCCTTATAGATCTGCACACGGCCACTCAGTCGTCATATGTGAGTTTCACATCAAACGTGATAAAATTAAGCCTTATATAATGATGTCAAGACCCATTAAATATATAAATAGGGACAGTCTTAATAATGATTTAGCCTCCGTAGACTGGAATAGAATTGCAACCCTAGACACGGTGGATGCGATGGTTGAGATGTTGTCTAAATTTATTTTAGCAGTCTTCGACGTTCACGCCCCGGAAAAAGCCCGTGTCATTAGAGAACGGTCATACCCTTGGATAACTGACATAATACGCTTGATGATGAAGTTACGTGACGAGGCATTAGCCAAATATAGAAAATCAAAAACTTATTCGCACAAAGAGTACTACCATCAACTGAAATCTTTAGTCATTTCATCCTTACACAATGAAAAAGTTGCTTATTTTAAGTTTAATATTAATAATAGAATACACAACCCCAAAGCTCTTTGGAAAAACATTAAATCTACTCTTTTGCCTCCTAAACAAAACGATATTATTCCACCACACCTCTCATGTCCAGACAGCGTCAACGCTCACTTCTTGAATGTTCCTGGTAGCGCATCAACTAGCCTGTCCAATCTCACATACTATGAGTTTCATCAACATTGCGATGCTGTGTTCTCTTTAAGCCCGGTTACTCAGGAGGAAGTCTCCAATCACATTTTGAATTTGAGATCTGACGCTGTTGGCTGTGACCATATTAGTTTAAGTATGTTGGTCATGACGCTACCGTATACATTAGAAACAATCACAAGTATAATAAATTTTTCTATACTATCTTCAACGTTCCCAGATAACTGGAAACAGGCCATTGTTCGGCCTCTTCCCAAAATTTCAAATCCAGTATCTTTTAAAGACTTAAGGCCAATAAGCATCTTACCGTGTCTGTCTAAAGTCATGGAGAAAGTTGTGTGCAAACAGCTGAATGAGTTTATCGAAATCAATAATTTGCTTCCTTCATTACAGTCTGGTTTTAGGAAGTGTCGCAGTACTGCTACAGCTTTAATAGATGTAACAGATAACATATTGTCCGCTCAAGACAAGGGTATGGCTACGTTGCTAGTATTACTTGATTTTTCACGTGCCTTTGATAGCATTAACATACCATTGCTGCTATCCAAGCTACACTACTACGGTTTTGACCGGGCCGCCGTGCAGTGGTTTCATAGCTATTTATATGATCGGCGACAACGGGTTAAGCTAAATTCTGGCGATGGAAGTTCTACTTCGTCTGATTTTGCAACTCTGCGCAGAGGTGTTCCTCAGGGGTCCATATTGGGCCCTATATTATTCATTCTTTATTCGGCTGATATCACGCATTCAATTCTAAAAAGTAAATTCCATATTTATGCTGACGACACGCAGGTCTATATTTCTTTTAATCCTAAGGAGTATGAACAGGCTGTTGCAGACTTAAATGAAGATTTGGCACGAATAACTCAGTGGTCCGAAAATAATGGTTTGGTTCTTAACCCCGTCAAAACCAAATACATGTTATTCGCTACAAAAAACCATTTGAGGTCCCTGCCATCGTCATTTAACATTAGGCTTATGGGTGAAGTTATTGACAGGGTTGAGGAGGCACGGAACTTGGGTCTGTTTATGGATAATAGTCTCAGATATGAAAGACATGTGGCAGATACGGTACGTAACTGTTTTTTTAGACTTAAAACACTGTATAGCATGAGGCCGTATCTGTCGCAGGAACTAAGATTGCGTTTAGTGGAATCCTTAGTGTTATCTAGGCTCAACTATGTTGACACTGTTTACGGTCCACGGCTTTTAGGAAGGACTGATCGTTTATTGCAGAGGGTTCAAAATGCTTGCGCTCGTTACTGCTTTCCTGTTCCTTCGAGAGGCCACGTGACGCCGTTCATAAACAAGCACTATATTTTAAAGGTAAAGCACAGGCGTAAACTTCACTTAGCTTGTCTTATGTTCGGTGTTGTGAAATTTCAGGAGCCCTCGTATTTATACGAAAAGCTAACTTGGCTGACAAGTGACCGCAACATTGTGAGTAGAGCTTGCGCGCGACAACTTTCTATCCCTAAACACAGATCTGCCGCCTTTGGTGGAAGCTTCCGCTATGCCGCATCGAAGATTTGGAACAATTTGCCTCCGCCCATTAGAAATATAAACTACAGTTTAAATACCTTTAAGAAACTTCTACGTAAATATCTGCTCGATGCACAGCTTAAGTTGGGTATGGCGGAGGTAAATATGTCCTTTATTTGATGATGCATGGTGGGTGGGAGGGTTTGATGTGGTACGAAATCTTATTTTTACGAAATCTTATTCTTATTATTTTCCTTTATCTTTTCTTTTTACAATATTGTTACGTTATAGGCCACAAAATATATTTTTCTGTTTCTTTATCTTCATTAATCATTTATAATATTCATGTTACTTTTTATTCTATTTTTAGTACTGGAGCATGTGAGGCTTCTTATTCATATACATATCTGTTTTTATTTTATTTTTTAAGTTATTAATTTTTTATTTCATGGTGTACATATTTCTTGTATTTCTGTAATGTAATTTTATTTCTCTCTGTATACGAATCTTTCTGTCATTGATCTGTTTGCATGTATGTATTTACGTTTCTTTTGTTATTATTCTTTATTTATCAATGTAGGTTAGTTTCACATTCGCGACTCATGGACCTAGTTGAAAATCAGTGCTAGACGTATGTTTGGCAATATGCTGAACTAGGTTCCATTTTGGAGGTATCACGGGACACATCTTTATTTGATCATTATTTTTGTGACATCTATTTTGTACTTATATACATATATATTTTGTTTTGTCTATCTTAGTCACATAAGTTATAAACATGTATCTTGATCTCGAAAACCTACCAAATAAATCTTTTTTTCTTTCTTCTTTCTTTCTTTCTATTATGAATAACAAGTTTTGACAATTTTTGCGAACCTATTTTAGCGAACTTTTAAACCTCCGATAAGTCATTACAAATAAGGCCAATACTCTTCAACTATTAAGCGGCGTAAAACAATTAAAATCGGTTTAATTTTTTGAAGAATACAGCGGAGTATGAAACGTCATTTTTTTTCAAATAATTTTTAGAGAACATCTCCCATCAGCTATATTTGTCCCTTTCAGTGTTCAGTTTCACTCGGGTGTAGGGATATAAATACCTAAGGTAAATACCTAAGTTAGGACTGTAGTCCCCTCTTAATAGAAAATGTAAAGTTCTACATTTTTAATGCTATTTGTTGCAATTTAGCATAATATCATTCTGTCAACATAATGTCCAGTTTTACATAACACGAACAGTTTTCATCAAAATGAACGCGATATGCTCCAACAAGCGTCTTCATCGATTTAACTAATATTGTTTGATACATCTAAACTGTTATGTTCCCCTGGTATCTGTAACCTTTTTTATCATTGATTATGATATTTTTTTACTTTCATTTATTTGTCCATAAATCACATTATCACCATCATACCGTCACGCCTTTTTCCCGAGGAGGTGGGCAGAGACTATAGGAATCCACCTACGATCTAAACACACTTCCTTAGCTTCATACTATCTATCTACGTCATATTTTGATTCTACGCGCACAACAAATCTTAACTAAAAATGAAAATTGATAGCGTCAATATCACAATTCGACAATTTAAGCTAAACTTTTTTATTAGAAAATCTGTGTAAAAAAGACTAAGGTCTTATTCATAATGACTTATCGGAAGTTTAAACGGAGATTTTATCGGAGGGATAATAAACGGTTTATCGAAAAAAGACTATTATTATTTTTATTTTTTTGTTTATTTACTATGCAATCTGTCTTGAGGACATTTAGCATTGGATTGGTCACTATATTTATCGGTTTTGGGCAGCATGTGTCCATTGACACATCTGCACTGCATCAATAATTTAAGACTACAAGAGGTCTTGTGTGAAAAAGACTTATGAATAACAAGTTTTGACAATTTTCGCGCACTTATTTTAGCGAACTTTTAAACCTCCGATAAGTCATTATGAATAAGACCATAACGATATAAATAATGTAAGCGTGCACAACGAAATAGCCAATTAATCAAAATATCTTAATATTTGTTTTAATTTTTAGTTAAGTTTAGTCGTGCACGTAGAATTGGTACCATTATGTACTTTTATTTCATTTTTAATTTATTCAAATTAATTTAATTTGAATAAATTACAAATTTCGTTAATATTTTATATTTCGTAACAAACAAAGGACTATAAGCTATGGTTCTATAAGATAGGCAACGCGAGAAACACTTTTATAATTTTAATAGAATTGCCCATCGTTTGACCTAATTTGAGATTCAAAATTTAATAATATTCTCATCAGTTCATGCAGTTTCATTTAAATAAAGAACGTTTTCATGAAAAGAAAAAAAACGTAGGACGGCATAAAAATTGTAAAGATGTTTGTATTGATTGAAATATTTATACATTTTAATAAGGTTTTCAAAGTACCGTTTTTTAGCATTTTAAACTATTAGGTTTTCTTTATATTTCATCATCTTACATATTATTATACATAATCTTCATAATGACTGTATGACTATATATACATAATGACTATATGGTCTTATTCATAATGACTTATCGGAGGTTTAGACAGAGATTTTATCGCAGAGATAATAAACGTTTTAGCGTAAAAAGACTATTATGGAGAACAAGTTTTGACAATTTTCGCGAACCGATTTTAGCGAACTTTTAAACCTCCTATAAGTCATTATGAATAAGACAAATAATAAAACATACTGCACCCGAGAAGCATAACTTATCAATTTATTAATATTTAAAAGAACACGTAGCGACATCTGTCAGCGAATAGCGGAACTATAACTTGAAATAATAAAATTATTTAAGTAACAATTTAAAAAATAATGACTTTTAGGAACATTTAGATTATAAATTCGAAACAAATTTTATTGTAGATGAACTTGAATATAATTTAATATTTTCATTTTTAGTTTTCGCAACTGTCGTCAAATTAAGTATAGGATGCAATTAGTTGTTACCATGCCTACGAGATGGCGCTGTTTTAAGTTTGAATCCTTTTGATTTCTATTTCAATTAGAAAAATGAAAATATAGTTTTATTATATGTATATAACTATAGATTAAATATAATTTGTAGTTTTATTTTTAATTTCAATATCAAATTCATTTTAGCCACTAACTTCTGCGAAGACGCGAGAAAAAGCTAGTAATATATATTTTAGACTTTTATATAATGCTAGTTAAACACACAACTGCGTCGAACAGTAAAAAAAACAACCATAAAATCAACCAATTATTTATTAACACCGCCAATATAAGCAATAAAACTTTCAATATTACTGCTATCATCTGCTTTAGGTATAGCATCTTCAGCGCTATGATCGTTCATCATAATCTCATGTAACGCAAGAGTCCTTAGAAGTTTATCTGTGTCGTCCTCACTATCAATAATCCTATCATTTATCAAATTAGCTAAATTAATCTTATCCATAATATTATCATCCATATTACTTAAGTTTTCCGGTTCTTTGTTATCAAAACTACGTCTCGTACGGAACCCAGCGTCTTTTAACTTTTTCTTCGCTAATTTAATAAATGTTGGAGATTTTAATATTTCACGGAGCCAATTTTTTATTTTATTCTTCTTGTCTTCAACGCGGGTTTGGAATCTAAAATATTATTTTTAAAATATAAGTAAACTAGCTGATGCCCTCGACTCCGTCCGCGTGAAATTTAGAAAATTTTTCATCTCTTTTTTTCGCAATAAAAGGTAGCCTATGTCCTTTCTCAGGGTCAAAAGATTGTCTGTGCCAAATTTCATCAAAATCGGTTGAGAGGTTTAAGCGGGAAAGCGTAACAGACAGACAGACATTCGCATTTTCATTTCGCATTTATAATATTAGTAGGGATAGGGGATTTTTCTCTCTTTTTCTCTCTCTCTCCCTCCCTCTCTCTCTCTGTCTACAGTCCACTAATGTCACACTGTTGGGCACGGGCAACTTTGGGAGGGATTATGGTCTACTATAACGCGCTGACCAGACGTGTTGGAATAGGGTTAATTATTGTGTTTTAGTTCCCCTTAGCTAGATATTACAGCACCCTAAGAAAGAAAAGCAGTGGAAATATTTGAATTCTTACTTCGTCGTGTCAGCTTGGCGCAGTAGACCATAATCCCTCCCAAAAGGGAGAATCCCCATAACTCACAGTAAGACGTTAATGGACTAGAAAGGGAAGTATATCTCGAAAATCTTTTGTTAAACTTACTTTTGCAATTCCTTTTCTCTTTCTCTAGCTTTTTGAATTTTAGGTAACAGTTCTGGTACTGTATGAGCTTCGTTTTTAGATATAGTATCTTCTACCCACTGAGTGACTTCTGCCACTCGGCTGTATACTCCGGGGGAGCGTGGATCTCCACATTGTTTACCACCAAATGAAACTATACCAAGAAGTACACCGTCTCGTACTGCTGGACCACCAGAATCATGCTAAAGAACAGAAAAAGGCGAAATAAAGAAAGAAAGATAAACATAATTATATGTTGGCTCCATGGGGTAGCCAATATATTTGTCTTATACTAAAAGTGCATCATGATCACACCCCTATTCGTTGTAAAATAAATACCGAATCAAAAAAAAAAAATTAAATGAAAAGAAAAAAATCCTTGGAATTTCTTGTCTGTTCTTCTCCACGTGATTCGCATTTGAATAATACACCTATTTTCTGACGTTTTAAAACAGTGCGTTAATATTCCCAACTTCAAATAAATTAAATTGACCTTGACTTTGATTAAAAGTAACTTTCGTGAGGTGAAAAGCCCGAAATTAAACTCTGTGCCAACACGCCTGGTCAGCGCGGCTTAGTAGATCATAATCCCTCCCAAAGTGGAAGAGGCCCGTGCCCAACAGTGGGACAAATGGGCCAGAGAGAGATAAAGCGACAAGAAATTATTAACAACTTACATTGCAAGCATCTTTACCACCGGTGGCATAACCAGCACACAACATTCTCGGTGTTATATAGAACCTGTAAGACTTCTGACAGTCGTCCAAAGACATTATTGGAACTGGCACAAATCTTAATCGATCTGGAATGTGACCGTAACCTGATTCCTGTTGAAAAAATACATTTACAATTAGGTATTTGTTTTAATTCCGTAAGTGTGGTATTGATAGCCTGTAGGTAATCCGTATATAACAGAGATTTGTTCCTTGACTGCTGTATATAATTTCAATACTGTAAAGACTATAAAATGTATATTAAATTATTTAAAGCAATCAATATATTGCTTAGAATTTTATTTTGAATAATTTCAACTCTTCTATAACCATCGAAAATAAATTAATTCGGGTAATGCCTGTGATGTATCAAAGCGCTTCAGTGCACATTTGCTATAAAAAATATTGCAGGGCTTTCATGTAGTGACTAGTTTTCTCGACATCAACTCTGCTTTCAGCACGAAGGATTTGGCCTCAATTCCTATGTAATACTCTAGTTAAGTCACTAATGTCCCACTGCTGGGAACTGGCCTGCTTATGCTAACATGACTAAATAATTCAGCAGGATTAATTTCGAGATTTCTGAGTGACTGTTGTTAACTGCTTCTAATATCGGTTAGTTGGCTTTTGATGCACTTTAGTACGTCAATGGGTGGTGAAAATTTTATTATTAATCCGTCAGCATACGGACTATCTATTCACATAGATGCTTACTTGTATTATTAATTCACTCATTTATTAAAAAAAAACTACTTACATCAGTACTTCCCCATCCGGTTACAATTAAAATATCATTTTCTTTAATGGTGTAATCTTTGGATGGTAAATTGAGCACTGCGATGTTTCTACCAATAGGCATCGGACGGTCAAGCCTTACCAAGGAATAGTCGAAATCTGCATTACCTGGGACGTAGTTATGTGGGAAAAATACCTAAAAATTAATAAATATGTGTCCTTAAATAGTGTGGGACTTTACTGAACAGGAAACTTACAATATTTAACCAATAAAAATAGTCACAGACGCAGTTTTCTTTGACAAATATAGTGAAAGATCGGCCTGGTGCTAAGGTACCAAACTCGTCTCAAGCATACTAAGCGACGACAGTAATTGACATTACAAGGAAGCTACTGAAAAAAAAGGAGAGCAGTGTTCATACACATTGTGTACTGTCACACAACGGTACCAATTCTACATGCAAAACTAAACTAAACTTAACTAGAAATGAAAATTGATTGTTTCAATAACACAATTCGGTAATGATATCTGCTAATGAATGTTGTCACAATGATAGTTCAATAACACCATTATAACCACAAAAAATTAACAGTATACTACCAAAGTTAAACTATTTATTAAAAAAAAATAAAAAAATAAAAAAAAAAGTTGACAAAATTCGCTATTATGCAATCAACAAATGCAATAGGTAACTGATTGCATAATGACATTTCATCAAATTTATAGTTTATTTCAACATTAAATAAGCAGATTTGAGCCCCTGAACTTTCATATTATGAAAACTGTGTATAACAGATTAAAGATTTTAATTAATATAAATGTGTACAACAAAATAGTCAATTAATACAATACATAATATAATTGATTAAAATAGTTTACTTGAGGATTTTTAGTTTTAACTTAGGTTCCAAGATTGTGATGTGGGTCCTTAAATGGTGTAAATGGTGAGTAATTCGTTTATTTACTGTAGTTGGTAAGACTGAATGGTGACCCGTTGAAATTTCATAAACGGATCCTTTCAAACCAGCTACACGTGTCGTAAGCCACGGATCAATCTCATCGTAGTTAATAGAATGTTGTAGTTATCGTAGTTAATTTGACCAGTATTACAAGGTCTTTGGATTGGAGACTACCCTGGCAATAATTACAGGTGATGTCTACGGTGATTTTCTCCGATATATATATACATACTAGTTGACCCGGCAAACGTTGTTTTGCCATACTAAAAAAAAAAGTTTGAAAAATAGATGTTGGCCGATTCTCAGACCTACTGAATATGTATGCAAAATTTGAGAAGAATCGGTCAAGCCGTTTCGGAGGAGTACGGTAACTAACACTGTGACACGTGAATTTTATATATTAGATAATACATAGTTGTTTTCATTTTTTAGTTAATTTTAGCTGTGCATGTAGAATTGGTATCAATGTGTACAATGTATATGTGTGTTTGAATATTGCTCTAAGGATGGAAAAGAAAAGGAAAGGAAAGAAAGAAAGTGATCCTCAAGCCTCGTCCAAATATTAAAAACTAGGTACCTATTTTATTACATACTTTATTCACCCTAGCTTGATATCCTCCTTTGTTGTGGAACGAACTACCAGCTCTGATGATAAACGACTGTAACTTTTTCTTATCACCATCAAAAGCACTACGAATGAAAAAAAATTGGTATGTAATTAAATACAATTTAGTTTAGGACTAGTTTCTGTTTCTACTGAATAAATAAGTAGGTATCTAAACTATATTAAATTATTTGTTACTTTTCGTAAAAAACAAATTTAATTTATATATGTATATTAAACTATATGCTAATACGCCTGGTCAGACCACAAACCTCCCGAAGTGGAGAGGTCTCGTGCCCAACAGTGGACGCTTATAATGGACTGGATAAGGAGATAGCAAGAGACATTTATGTGTCAGATAATCATAATCCTTCTTTATACTATAGATTAAGTAGATTAAGAATGCAAGTGTCAACACAACACCCCATCTCTCAAGGGTGCTGTAAAAGTCAGCTAAGAAATATAGAACGCAGATAACATCCTCTGTGAGAGACGGAAAACTCGAAAATAAACCCTGTGCCAATACGCCTGTTCAGCGCGACAGTAAACCGTAATCCCTCCAAAGTGGAGGAGGCTGTGCCCAACAATGGGACGTAAATGGGCTGGAGAGGAGGAGAGGAAATAAACACGAAAATGGTGCTAATTCTACTTTCACAACTAAACTTAACTAGAAAATGCTAAATAAATACTAAACTCACGATTCGAGACAATGTCCAGCGGTTAACACCCACTGTTCATCAATGATGGAACCACCACACCAATGCTTTCCACTCCTGGAGACAGCTACAGTATACGGGTACATACTGATACTGGTCTCCATACCACCAACAATACGGCGAACAGCATATGAACGGAATGCCCAAGCTATGTGGTCGGCGCCATTTTCAGGAAATACTGCAAAAACATAAAAATTTGTTTATAGGTAATGCTTTTAGAAATTTTCCCCCTTTTCACAACATTTTTTACTGATACTTCGCTCCTAGTTGTCGCAGCGTGATATTATATAGCTTCCTCGATAAATGTAGTATCCACCACAGAAAGAATTTTTCAAATCCGACCAGTGGTTCCTGAGATTAGCGCGTTCGAACAAACTAACAAAAACCCGAACCCGCGACCTCGTGAACAGCAGCCTTTTTCATGAACCACTAAGACCACGATACGGCCCGTCCTATTGTAATTTTAATCCTAAATCACCAGGGCAGCAGAAAGTACTAAGAGCTACCTGGTACATTTCTAGTATCACCCGATATCTTATATCTTGTAGACATTTCATCATTTCTAAACTTATATTTCTCTTCTAGCAGTAATTTGATATCATCTTTATTCTCATATTTAGAGTCCGTTAATCTCCGTATATCTCTGTTTTCTATTATTTCTCTATCATCCTCAACATATTTTGTTCTGATGTCTTCTAAAGGCCTTAATTCCACTTTTTCGTCATAGAAAGTTATCGGTTCACGTTCTCCGTTTAAAACAAAAATTTTATTAAAAAAAAAAGCAGTTGAGAAATTAAGAATTAAATAAAATTTCATTGTGATTTTATTTTGTTTACATTATATCAAAGTTTTGTTTTATAAGTAATGAAATTCGTTCGTTCGATAAAATTTAACGTTTGTATTTTATTACTTGCATCGTAAACATGAGAATTTTTCATTTTGTTACTGAATATGAAATAGAAAATACTTGTTGATCATAAAAATATTAACTTTACGACGTTAAGTTTAAAATTTTTACAGAGCATTGTATTAATCCTTACTTGTTCAATTATCGTGCACAACTTAACTAAATAATCTAATCAGTTCAAAAACTAAAAAACACGCTTGAAAATCCTGAATATTTTTTTTTATTATGGCGTTGTCATCGGTACTTAATATGTGTGCTTAATTTCAGATCGAGCCGACTACTGCAAGGGTGTTAAAACCACTTTCAGAGAATCCGTTACATAACTTAATACATTGATAGATACGTTCCGAACTAATATAAGCGTGTTAAAAATGAAATCAACTATGGCGTAAATTGATTAAGTGACCTAATATACAGATTTTCTACTAAAACTTCTGCTTATATTGCCGAATTGGGATTGTTCATAATTTTTGACCTTCTGTTTTTATATTTTTTTACAAAATATAGACTACTTTAAGCAACTAATTTCAATATTTTTAAAGTATTCACTATAAAGATTTTTTTTTAAATACTCAAAGATCTTCTTTTAAATGTTTTGATGTCATCGTTGTACGCAATCTGTGTATTGCCTTTTCCTGATAGACTTAAGACAGATTGCAATACATATTTTCAAAGTTGCCGAGTTGATTTAGTAGACCAATTATGACTCACCATTGAGTAGTATATCCTTAAGAACGCCTTAATATTTTAGGTCCTTCATTTCAAGGGCAAATAGAGAGCATTTGCTTTTTTGGAAAAATAATCGTTAGTATAGCAAATTTTCCGAAAAAAAACTAATGGATCATGATCAGAGACTCTATTCCCCGAAATGGTTTTCGAATTAAGAGTTTAAAAAAATATGAACAATGCCAATTGTGTTATTAACACCCTGAATTTTCATTTTTTAGTTAAGTTGTGCACATAGAATCGGTACCATTGTATGTATATTTATTTTATATAATGTATTAAGTAAGTATGTGTAATCTTGGTATATTTATAACGACGAACATACAAAATTATTAATAGCTATTGATTATTTTATGTTGTATCGGTGTTGTTACTATTTTTGTACTAGGCGCACATAAAATAAAAGAGGGTAATATTGATTAGTTACGTTTTTGACGTATGATGTGACCGTGTGTAATTAATGTACTATAAATATTTTATTGTTTTACACTTTATTGAAGTTCGCGTTTAGATATTTACTCTTCTCTCTCTCTCTCTTGTCTAGTAACGTCCCACTGTTGGGCTGAGACCGACTTTAGGTGTAAATGTCGTGTGCGTCGGTTAGAGGATAAAATGAAATACGTCCGGACTTGAATGGCGTTTATTTGCGACTCAATACATTTAATATAATATTAGCTTATATAGGTAAGGAGAACAATCGTATTCCTAAAACTGCTGATACGCTGAGTGTTGCATACAATGAATTCATACATAATATATTTGTATACAATAAATTAGGCGTCGAGCAAACAATAGGACCATACATACTGTAATAAATATATTTGTTTATAATAACTTGGGTGGCTAGCACAATGGTCTCTATGCATTCGTAGACCTGTTGACATTACGTCTACTTGAAAACAATGAAATCATACAATGTGTTCCTACAGTAGCCTCCCCATTAAAAGAAATGCACTTACCGTAGACCGTAATCCCTCCCAAAGTAGGGGAGGCCCGTGCCCAACAGTTGGACGTAAATGGGCACCAGAGAGAGAGATCATAGCAGATCTCTGCCTACCTCCATGGGAAAAAGGCGTAATGTTATGATGATAATCTTTATTATAAGCTCAATTCCTTAACTATATACCCCGTATGTGTTAAATTCAATTCATGAACGGAAGTAGAAGCTCCTTGGTTCCTTAAAAAGAAAAAAATCACAAATGTCACTAAATGTCATTGTTGTCAAAATGGTTGTAAATATTTTTGCCATTTTGCTATTTTCGCCATGATATTGGCGATTTTAAGCTATTTTTTGTGAATCACGTGTTAAAACTATGTTATAATATAATTTAATAAGTTTGTAATTTATTTTTCATTGTTTAATTTTGTTTAATTATGAATATATTAATATATCTTGTGATAATAACGATATGACGAGAACTGTGCCGCTAGTGTTAGCCCTGGGTTTACTTGTTAATCAAGTACATTTAATAAATGATTGTAAGTATTGATTATTATTTTTCCATCCAGCAATTCTTCGTAATTCTTCTAATAATACGCTACCAAGCCAACGTAATCTTTTCTTTTTTACATTTCACACAGCGTCCTCTGGTCCCAAGCTAAGCCTATATGCTTGTGTTGTGAGTACCAGAATACGTATAGAATACATTCTTTTGTAAATACATACTTATAATACATAGAAAACATCCAGACGCAGTACAAATATTTGTATGACAATTGTCAGGCAATCCGTTACATCAAGAGGCCCGTCGTTTTAACTAAAATATGGCAAAGTAATTTATTAATTTTGCAATTGACATGCTATGCTTTTACTTAATAAATCAAATTTTGGTGGAAAGAGTTGATCACCGCAAGCGGGACTTGCGGGACCCACGACCTCGGAATACCGTTCCGTAGCTCTGCCAACTGAGCTTATTGCGGTCGTGCTAACAATAACCAAATTAGATCACCAGAATCGTCACTCGATGGACTTTATATCGTATTTTGACGTACAACGCCATCTATCGAGAATGTTTTCCAACAATCTCGACCAGCCACCTACATAGTATTCTTTACAGACTTTACATACTTGCGGTGATCAACTTTTTCCACCACAATTTGATTTATTAAAATATGGTATTTATGAAACCAGATAAAAAGTTGACCTTAAATACAATAGTTCCGAATCAGTACACCCACGACTACAGCATGACGCCTACACGATTTCTCATAATATTTATTTATTAATAAAATTCTAATTCTGTCTTAAACCTTTGTCAAACGTACAATAAAAATAATGAATAAATTATTATAGTTTTCCTTACCACCGGTACCAATTCTATGTGTACAACTACACTTAACTAAAAAATGAAAACAACTATGATGTATTTTGATTAAGTGTCTATTTCGTTGTGCACGTTTCTATTAATTAAAATGGTCAGTCTATAATATACAGATTTTCTAATAAAAAGTTGCTGTTAACAATGCTGAATTATGTTATTGACATTATCAATTTTTATTTCTTAGTTTCGTTGTGCACGTAGAATCGGTACCACTGTTTTATTGAGAACCATCTTGTAAATTAATCTAGCTACCGTTTTCTTTCGCGTTTTGTAACCAATATTATGCTCGCTGTACACTTTAGGCCAATGTACTAGACCAACTTATTGGGCCAATTTGCCAGGCCAACGTATTAAGTCAATAGCGAAGATTCGTAGGATTATTTTCAGCCGTTATTTTAGTAAGGTTAAGTGTTTAGTTTTGTTAAACGTAAAAGGAAAAGATAACATCCTTTTCTCTTCACCTATTGCTAAAAAAATGAGTTGCGCATGTAGGTAATACGTAAACAATTTTCTTTTATAAATACTCAGAATAGATGGGAGAGGTTGCCCGAGAAAGACATACAATATATGCTAACGCGATGTCCTTCAAAAGGGTTGCACTTTCATTGCAATCGTCATGCATGTATGACCAGATGTATGAGTATAAACACGGCCAAGGAAGTGTGTTTGGCTCGTAGTAGACGTTATACTTATAGATTGTGCCTACCTCCATGGGAAAAGGGCGTAAAGGTATGATGAGGGAAGACTTAGAATAAATAATAATAAATAAATATTCACGGACATTTCACACAACGTCCTCTGGTCCCAAGCTAAGCTTATATGCTTGTGTTATGGATACCAGAATACGGATAGAATACATATATGTACTACTTTTTTTTTAACCATACGTATAATACATAGTAACACCCAGACGCAGTACAAACATTTGTATGACAATTAGAAAAATCACACAAATGATTGTCCCGGGTGGGAATCGAACCCGCGACCACTTGATCGGCAGTCCGTTACATGAACCACTCAACCACGAGGCTCGTCATAAGAAAGAAGCAGAAGAAAAGAAAATGTAAAATCTGCAACAACGTAAATTTTCAATAATGTGCACATTTTTTTGTTTGGGGCTCTTAGATGTAGTAAAAATTCTCGTAAAAAATATCCATTTATTGTCACAAATTGCTATTGTCGAAACAAAAGGCATTTTAGATCCAATATTTGGGCCAACATGCTGGCTGATATTATTGGCCCAACGTGTAACCCTGACCAAGCATTTTTCTGCTCCATTTCTCCTAATTGAAATCGTTGTGGCTTTTATGTCTTAAAATTATCTTTTCAATTTTCTACAACTTGTACTACATTGAGAATTTTTGTAACGAAAATATTTTTTTAATTGTGTTATTATTTTATTACAGGATTCGTAGTCTATTGTTTCGTAACGCACTGGCGTTCACGAGGTCGCGGGTTTGATTCCCGCACGGAATAATCATTTATGTAATGTTTATTAAATGTCATACAAATTTAATGTTTGTACTGCGTCTGGGTGTTTCTATGTATTATAAGTATGTATTTAAAAAAATAAAGTAATATATGTAGTATATCCGTATTCTGATACCCATAACACAAGCATTTAAGCTTAGCTTGGGACCAGAGGACGTTATGTGAAACATCCGTGAAAAAAATATATTGTAATTATCAGTTGCCAGTGACTAACTACGTTCTGGACATTTTGGATGACTGGGCAAATAGAAACTTAAAACAGGTACCAATATATCACTGAAAACGGTATTCAATTCCATGCAGTAGTTTATGCGTGATGCGCGTACAAACATACAGACGAAAATTATATAAACCATTGTTTTGGCTTCTTTTACAATAAAAACCGCTTATCTTTAAGTTCCCAAATTATAATTGTTTACGCGTATAATTATTTGTTTTAAATTTTACCCCGACCTGTCTCGAAGACTTTACAGTCACTATGATCACGGGTGAGACATATTTAAAACAAAATTTGCGTCTAAATCCGTAAAAAGAGTGGTTTTATTTGGACAAATAAGTCACGCAAATGTGTAAGAATATTACGCCTATATCGTAGATACAAAAATATACCTACCGTACAAAAAAAATACCTTCAGTACAAAAAAAATATCTGCATTTCAAAAAAAAATTTAATTAAGACCAGGGGACGTTGTGTGGTAATATTTTTGTTATAATTTCAGCTAATATTTTACACAACGAGTATCTACCATCAAACTTGGTTTTCTCTCTATCTGTTTGTCTAATTCTTCGAAGGTTGAAAGTTATACCAACGATATTGTGGAGAAAATCGTCAATTTCGTGTTATATTATTGAGGTAATCCTTACTAATTTATAAGTGCGAAATCCGGATGATAACACGTTAATAATTTTGACGAGCTTAAGTGTTAATGTGTGGAACGAAACAGAAGCGCGATTTAAAAAAACGTACAACGCCATCTATTGAGCAGAAGAGTAAACTTATATTTGTTAAGGATTGATTTCTAAATTTCACGCTTACGAAGTCGCGGGCAACAGCTAGTTTATAAACTTAATTCGGTATTTTTGTCAGACGTCCTATCCAATTTTTTTCAATATCGTTAAGTACATACATGGAATTGTTATATTTTTGTTATTATAAAGATAAGTATTAAGATGTAACTCACGTCGTTTTAACTGTTAAAGGTGGTTGTTTAAGTATTTAATGTACAACGAGTGTTTGTTCAAAGAAACACACATAATTCCTTACTTGAGTAGTAACAAATAAAATATTTTTTCTTTCATAATGTTGCCACTTCACTTTGTGATCGATTCCTTTGATATGGACTTTTGTTTTAGAACAACATAAATGATGTTTTTGTGGTGATAGATTAGGAATACAAGTGTCACCACCCTATTTTAAAAACCAAACGTTAATAAATTATACAAAATGCCATTCTCTTGAGCCACTCTATCTATTAAAAAAACCGCATCAAAATCCGTTGCGTAGTTTTGAAGATATAAGCTCACTGAAGCTCACATAGAATAGATGACATACATAAACAAATATCGACTGCATTTTATAAGGAGTAAAGATAATGTTATCGTGTATAACCAGTGTGGGTTGATAAAATATATTTGTTTTGCTAAAACCCTTTTTGATTAATTAATCCCAAACATAATTAAACCTTCATATTTTTTCATATTCATGTATATTTCCACGTCCATGCGTATTATTTTGAAATTATTTTTGTTTATTTTACTCACAAATGAAAAGGAGAGATAAAACCCAGTTAGTTGTGAAGCAGAAGCGTACACAGTGGGTTCCTTACATCCGTAATAGATTATACGAAAAACATCAAACCCCTCACGCCTTGTTGCTGTGGGATAAGTAGGGACTATATGACAACATCTGCTACGTAAACATAGTAAGCCTTCCAATTATTCGTCTGCTCTTATCTCATTATTTGCAGTCGGCGCAACATGATTTTCTTTCATACTCTTCTGTCAGACGTCATAAATTATTAATCTGGTCATACACACACACGACGATGTCAGTGTATGTCTTTGTAGGGCATCTTCTCTCAGCGTGACAGGGTATCCAGTTAGCTCCACTTCGTTAATCACCATCCATCCCCTCCATATTACCAAACATAAAATATTGCATACCTACTGATCTAAAATAAAAGTAATTTTGTACTTGAAATAAAGACATTTGTAATATGTATGTAGGTACCTATAATAAAGTTTGGAATTAGTAAAACAGACAGCTAGATTTTCTGCCCGTTCTCTTATATTATTGCGATACTTTCTGTAAAATTTTAACAGTTTAACAATTGGCATTGTTCATAATTATCGATCAGCTGTTTTTATATTTTTTTTAGAAAATATAGACCATTTTAAGAAACTAATTTCAATATTATCGAAATATTCATTAAATTGAATTTAAAAAAAAATACTTTAAGGAAATATTTTCTTCAAATGTTGTGACGTCATCGTTGTATGCAGACTGTGTATTGCCTTTGCCTAATAAACTTTTACAACACATTAATCTATATCTTGTCAAGTTGATTTATTAGTCTATTATTTATCTATCTATGTCAGTCACATAAACTTTTAATTTGCTTTATTTTTATGTAGTGTTTCTTGTCTATTTTTTTACGATCCTTAAGAGGATACCAAAATAGCTTCGTGCATTTTTCTACGTACGAAGTTTTCATTGTTTCTTTAGATTGAATGGCTAGAGCTCTAATTTTTAAGTATATGTTTTTTCAATATATAATCTAGGATCGCATAAACTCAGAAACGCGATTGAAAAAAATTTTCTCGATAGAAAATCTTAGCGAAACAACCTCTCTCATTTTTTACATGGCGACGATAATATTGATGTAGGCCCTTAACATAATGAATCTCCTGATATTTAATTACTTTTACTTTGTACTTGTTTATAAATTTTTGTCTTACATTGTTTACTTGTTTTTATTTTTGTTTGACAACGCTGACGTAAGTCGTAACCACAGACTAGTTGTAACTGCATCTTTCAAAATTGTCATTACAGAGTAATACTAATACAGAGTAGCGTGTCTCTAAGTACGCTTAAAAACTGTAAGTCCTTCATTTCGAAGGCAACTAAAGGTCATTTGCTTTTTTTAGAAAATAATCTTAAGTATAGCAAATTTACTAAAATAAACTTATGCATTATGATTAGAAACCCTATTCCCCGAAATGGTTTTCGAATAATGAGTTTAAAAAAAAATTAACAATGTCAATTACAATTGTGAAATAGAAAAACGAACAGGTTTTGTAACAGGACACCAATGGTTCCCTTAACGTGCGGAACTCCGTAAAGAATCACATGTAAATAAAAATATACAAAAAATTAATGACGTCAGAGGTTAACGTATGGTTATATTTTTTCAGATTATCCTGTCATTATTAACGTTAGAATTTTCGCTTTTCTATATTTGGAAGCGAATCAAAGACTATTTAATAAATAATTCTGACAGCCTCCTAACTTATTTGGCAGAAGAGAAAGAGTTAGACTGGCTTATATGTCATTTATGTTGTGATAATAGCAAAGGTTGTTCATCTCTTTTTACGGATTTAACTCTTAAACTGCTAAGTTCTATTGGTTTGTTGTATGTATGTTTTATTTTTGGTTGTAAATGATATTACAATAAAAGTATTTTGATATGATTAGTCTTGTTGTTTTGTCCGTGTGGTGACGGATTAAATAAGAATACAAGTGGTATCACCCCATTTCTTACTCCAGGTGCGTACAGGATACATTCTCGGGCTACTGTGTACCAAATTTCATTAAAATCGGTTTAGTAGTTTTGGCGTCAAAAATTGACAGACTGAGCTATCTTCGAATTTATTGTATTTTTCAGAATTTCAGTTTAGGAGGAAAACAGAAAACTCAAAAAATAAAGGACATTAATTTGTAATGTAATAGGGCGCCATAAACATTGAGATGTCCGGAAGTTTGTCTAGTAATGTGACACACCAGGGAGTGCGTCTCAATTAGTTTTATGACCGTCATTTGGGCCTTTTGTAAACAGCTCTCTATAGACCTATTATACCCTGGTACTTGTAAAGTAATAAAATAATTGGATGAACCTTTCTATTATTAACTTATTAAATGTAGCTTATGTACCAGATTAAGTTATAGGCTACTTTTATATCAGAATAATGCAATGTTCCCGTGGGATGATAAAAAACGAACTGATTTTTTTATCCTTTTTACCGCGGGTAACACCACGGGACCCAGCTAATACATAATGCAGTAAAAAATACATAATAATTCTCGTGTAGGTAATACAAAATCATTATTTTGTTCACTTCAAAATTACTTTATTATAATTTTTCTCCCATTTTCCCTCGTAATGATCCCCCGCACGTGACGGCAAATACAAATTTAGCTCTTCAGATGAAAATGTTGTATATTTTTATAGTAGTCCCAACTCTAATAGTATAACTAAACTAAACTAATACATAAATTTAAATAAAAAAAAATTATAATTAAAAGTAATACAAAAATTAATATATAAATATTAGTAATCAACAAATGTCTCAATTTAATGAATTACTTAGTTCAAAAAAAACCCTTGATAGTCCTTAATATTTTTTTTAAATTATTGCATAGTTTTCTGTCTTTAATATGTGTGCAAAATTTTAGATCAATCTGACTACTGTAAGTTGGTGAAAATCACTTCAGAGCCCGCTAACGCCCATGTTGGAAACGTTGGCACAGGACTTTTTGAGATATCCGTCTCCAAC
Organism: Orgyia antiqua; assembly: GCA_916999025.1. Classification (NCBI taxonomy): domain Eukaryota; kingdom Metazoa; phylum Arthropoda; class Insecta; order Lepidoptera; family Erebidae; genus Orgyia; species Orgyia antiqua. Next base: position 30,141,221 of record OU779871.1, read on the forward strand.
AGAGGATTTTATCTGTGTACATTATTCCTTAGTTGTTATATTTAATTATTTATTAATATTTAGTAAAACACATAAGAAGAAAGTGTCTTCCCCTTAATAGAGACAGTAAGATAGGTGTTAATGGACACTTTCTGAAGTAAATTATAGTTATCAATTTAAATTAGAATTAAATTACTGATTAGTCTGATAGGCTAGATTATAATGTCTGTGAATAATCTGGATGACCTAGATTATTGAAATAAAAAAAATTTAGTTTAGTTTAGTTACAGACGCATCAAAATTAGCGGCAATATATCACATCTGGTAGCAAGGTTGTGTTGAAGAGCTTTTGTGACTTGAACGAATCACTTCAAGATATATTTCAGTTTCATTTCCAACCTACTGTTTACTTACATATAAGCTATTTTTCATTCAAACCTTTATATTTTCTTTTTCTTGGGTTCGTTGCTAAAAGGTAACAGGTCTCCGTAATTGGCAAACCTGTTACCTTTACTACTCCTCCGGTCGTCCGTCTTTATGTCATCAGGCTCTACCTTATAAACGTTGAGAGTAACAGTTTCCCGTTTCACAGAGGATATTATGTAATAACAATATCCTCTAGCTGGCTTTTACAGCAACCTCGAGGAAAGAGAGGTGGTGACACTTGTATTCTTAAGTCGTCACCACACGGATGAATCCACAAATATCAGAATCCACGGATAGTGTTTGGCGTTCATACTCCAGGGTCTAATAAGATATGGTTTTTATGTGACGTGTAGTTTTCGCAAACTATACACGTCGCTTTCATAAGCAATAAAACAAGTAGTCTATTGGGAAGAGATATTGACATTACAACATAGATTTTTCATTCATCATGTCAACCTATTGCAGACCACTGCTGGACATAGGTCGCTCCCAAGTCTCAATTCAGGCCACAATATACGATCCTACGCCTTCCGCATCCAGTCCCACCCCGCGACTTTCTTCAGGTCGTCGATCCACCTGGCACGGAGGAGTCCTACTCTACGCTTGCCGAGTAGCGGTCTCTACTCCAGAACTCGTCAGCTCCATCGGCCATCGGTTCTGCAGCAAATATCGCCACCCCATTGCCCTTTAAGCGAGCTATGTCGACCACCTTGGTTCTTTGGTGGATTATCTCATTTTGGAGTTTATCTCTCAAACAGACTCCGAGCATAGCCCGCTCCATAGCTGCGCGAATTTTAGCCTGTGGAATAGCCCTATTTTAAGTGTCCACGTCTCGGCACCGTATGTCATTACTGGTAGGACGCACTGGTTGTAGACCTTCGTCTTTAGGCATTGCAGAAGAGGCGAAGAGAAGACACGACGTAGCTTCCTGAATTATAGTAATAGATTATTCATTAACTCCGTGTGATCTATTAAATAGGGGTCAGTCTAATCTATGCATACATCACACTTCGATTAATCACACATTGTAAAACGACCTGAAAAACCTACATATAGGTCACATAACAACAAAACAATTAAAACTATACTTTATTTCAAACAATATAAAGTACTATTTCTATTGAACCTTACAATGTATTTAAAAATACACAAAGTTAACTGTAGATTGTTAGAGATAAAGTTGGTTTTTGAATGGGGATTGTGTAAGTGAAATTTTCTCATCCAGAATCCAATATAACACGGCTATGGTAAGATGACTCTATCTAGATGATAAATTTGAAACTATGATAGACAATTTCTATTGGTCGGGTAATATATGCTTTTGCTTTAGATTTATGTGTTGCTAGTGTAAGAAAATCTCCCCATTTTTATGCGTAATTTAAATTAGTGTGTCAGTGCAATCTTTGTCAAATGTTTGAATTGTATGAGTATGATGATTAAGTGTATGAGCAATTTAAGTATTAATAGATTTGTTTTATAACAAATACTTTTAAAATACATGTTAAGATTTTACCCAATGTGTGATGGTCCTTCGAGCCGGATTTCTCTTTGTTTGCTTTCTCTCATGTTCTGTGTAACTTAAGTTGGGCAAACATTTATAGTCAACCAATATGAACATCTTAAGTTTGTCGCGAACCAGCAGATAGTTAAGACTAGGGAGTTTATAATTGTTTAAAATATGTAAGTATGCCACAAGAGTGGCCTTCGCTATCCTAACACGTAAGTAAAACTGTGTTCCGCAGCTAGTATTTTAATTTAAAAATGTTAACCAATCTGGGGACCAGTTCAATAATATTTGTATCAGGAAATGCTTAACAATAAATAGTTAGTTAATTTATAAAAGTGGGGAAATATTAAATGCTTGCAACCCTATACAAACTGTTGCTGGGCGTAAGGCGCGAATCCATCGCTCGTGATGAAACTTGGGCGGAATTGTATAGAGCTGAGAATTAAGAGTACACCGCGTGGTGTAAACTATTAATAATAAAAAACCTTTCTGACAAATATTATTGATATGATTATGATTAATATTACAAAGTCGAAGAGTTTGTTGGTTTAAACGCGCTAATCTCAGGTACCGCTAATACGATTAGAAAAATTCGTTCAGTGTTAGATAGTTCATTTATCGATGAAGGCTGTAGGCTATATAACATCACGCTACTAAAAGGAGCGAAGCATTGTTGAACAATGTTTCAAAAATGGGGAACAAAGTAGTAGGTAACAGGTAGTTATATTATATTACGTGTTTAATAAACGTTACATTTTATTTACGATTTAATTTAAAGAATAGTGTAGTTGGCAGTTAAATTATGTACTTTATTATTTCCGTGGTATAAGTTTACGTTTATAAATACTCGTATTGCATACAATTCAAAGGTGGATTTTAAGTCCTTGATGTCAATGCTATTTATACAACAAAATTTTAAAAGAAAATTAAGACATGTCCATGGAATTAAGTTGTTAAGTTTATAGTCATTATTTATGTTAGAAATGATAAAAAAATATGATTAAATTGAATACAAGTATCGCAAAAAACGTAGAATTAACGTAACTATAATGTTCATGGCAATTCGCTAGGGAAAAAAGGCGCTAAATACGAAAGTGCAATAAACATTTAGATTTAATAACCGGATGTAGATTTCTGCCTCGAAATTGCTCAGTATGCCACGCTAAAAATTAACGGCTAGGTATGTCTAGTGTAATATAAGTAATAAAAATGTTTATTGTATGACTAACATCTCTATACATATCCTAACCACCCTTCCAGTTTTCCAGACAACAAGCGACAGTTGAGCCCGGTCCGTGCGGTCCTACGCACGCGTCGCCACGTTACAGTCGCCGCGGGAAATGCACAGGTACCAACAATATTTATTCAAAACAAACAAACATATAAAACGGCTTCACGTTATCGATTGATAACTACTAGGCGCTCAGAATATCAAAGCGTTGATTAAGATTGTGTTGAGATAAATTCCTCTATTCAGATCTGCTATCCTAGTGATTACATATATTTTTCTGTGTCGCTCTGAGATGTTTTCTCGAAAATTTGATACGAGGGTTCAGTGTACATTTTGTAAAAAACCTATAAAGCATCAGTTTATTATTAGTCTATCATATCATACAAAATCGATAACACTTTTTGTTAAACGTGATCTTCGAAGCTGATAGATACTATATAGTAGTAGCGGGCGATATAAATCGATATTTCAAAAAATATCGACAAATGTACGCGATATATCGCTTCATTCCGATATTATCGAATCATCTAGTATCGGCTGTAATATCGATATATTTCATCCGATATACCAAATATCGTGTCACATTCCATTTTATTTACTTAGTACCTAAGTACTACAGACTATAAAATAGAGTTCCCAAGTTTATACAATGTGGCTTTTAAATATTTAACCTTGGTAATAGCTAATCTAGTGCATCAGAACGTCTTTTTTCAAAAGCCGCACAGGTCCTTACACAACAGAAAAGCAGATTGCAAGCCAAAAGGGTACATACATTTTTACACGCTTTATATTAGCTTCACTTGTATGTTTGTTTGTATGTTTGTTTGTTTGTATGTTTGTATGTTTGTAACCGACTCCTTTGGACGCTATTTTGACCCACTTTAAACGGTCAGATTCTATTCAAATTTTGCACACCTGTCAAAGACCGATGACAATACAATAATTCGATTAAATAAAGCGTGTTTTTTAGTTTTTATAAACTATTTTTAATTTATTTTTTACAAGGTTTCGAGAAAAAAAGTACTAGGATTTATAATTCTGCTCTATTCTTTGCGCGCAGATGCCAAACATGGCTTTTGAGTCGTATGACCTTGGATTGTTTTTCGTTTCAGTTATATTTATAAATTAAGTTGATTTGTTTCTTCTCTCTAAAAAGTTTTTTACTCATAATTAACCTGATCCCCATTTAATAATATAGACTAGTTAAATGCAAGTAAATAATATCGATATTTTAAAAATATCGATATATTTGTTCGATATAACGCAAGGTATCGATATAATAGTATGATATATTATATCGAGAAAAATATTGATATGTGTTTGATATGAACATCCCTACTATATAGCTTAGAAAATGTAATGGTTTATAATTAACGCGCTTTTAGCTTCGTTAGTAGCTATCTATTAAACTACCTGTTCGATATACGAACATTTTATTATTTTTTATATTATTTATTAATTCTTGTAACAGCTATAACGGAATCTTTGAATGTGATTTTTACCCCTTTAGCCGGATTAATCAGTGCATATTTATTAAGCAATTTAACAATATAAAACGTGATTTTTAGAGTCAACCTATTTATAAATGCTTTTGTTTTCTATTTGTGATTTAAGTGTATTGTTTTTAAACAATACACTTAAATAATTTCAAATAAATTAATAATTTCTGTGACGGATAAGAATACAAATGTCACATTTTTTCTTACCAGGGTGCTTTAAAAGCCAGCTAAGGGATATTGTACACAGTTAACATCCTCTGTGAGAGGCGGAAAACTTTAAAATAAATCCTAAGTCAACACGCTTTGTCAGCGCGGCACAGTAGACCATAATCCTTCCCAAAGTGGAGAAGGCGCTTGTCCAACGAAGGAAGGAAGGCAATAGATTCAGAAGCGTTCTTTTCGTTTATAAATTAAGCAACTTGTTGATTTTAAAAATGTAGAGTTTCAGTATGAACAGCCCGCGTGGACCGCAGTCCCGTCTCTTATATCCAAAATGTATACATACATACATAACATCACGCCTTTTTCCCATGGGGGTAGGCAGAGACTATAGAGTGCCATCTGCTACGATCCAAACATACTTCCTTGGCTTCCTCCACACTCATACATCTATGCCCTGGTCATAAATGCCCGACGGTTGTAAGTGCTACGTACTTGCCCCTTTTGGAGTATGCCGGCGATGACATCGGAGTATATTTTTCTCGGGCGTCCTCTCCCAGCATTTCCACTTACCTCCGCCGTGTTTCGTTAAGTGTTTCGCCTTTCGTTAAGCGTCTCTCAGCCATCCTCTCCACATAACCAAACCACCTAAGCATACTTTTCTCCACTTTAGTCACTACAACCTCTTTCAGACCAAAATGTATTTAGATGTGATTTTAGAATATCTCTCTCTCCAGACCATTTACGTCCCACTATTGGGCACGGGCCTCCTCCACTTTGGAGGGATTATGGTCTGTGTGCCAGGCGTGATGGCACAGGGTTTATTTTCGAGTTTTCCGTCTCTCACAGAAGATGTTATCTGTCTGTAATATCCCTTAGCTGACTTTTAATTTTATTTTATTATTTATATTAGAGTAATGACTCTAATAAAATAAACAGGCTCAGACAAAATAATCGTAAAAAGATATCATTAATATTATTATAGTTCATAAACATTAATATTTATTACCAGCAGTAGCCACGCGATTTCGTACGTACTACATTTTTCACTGCTGCTTCGCTCCTTTTAGTCGCAGCTTGATGTTATATAGCCTAAAATCTTCCTCAATAAATGGACTATCCAACACTGAACGAATTTTTCAAATCAAACCAGTGGTTCCTGAGATTTGCGCGTTTAAAAAAACAAACGAACTCTTCTCTCTCCAGCCCATTTACGTCCCACTGTTGGGCACGGACCTCCTCCTTTGGGAGTGATTATGGTCTAACGTGCCGCGCTGACCAGGCGTGTTGGTACAGGGTTTATTTTCGAGTTTCCGTCCCTCACAGCGGATATTATCTGTGTGCAATATCCCTTAGCTGACTTTTACAGCACCCTTGGGAGGAGATGGGGTGGTGACACTTGTATTCTTAATCCGTCACCACACGGAGAGACAAACTCTTCAGTTTTGTAATATCAGTATATATGGACAATTTAAGAGATGACATATCTACTTCAGATTATCACAAAACTAAAGGATCTACTTATAATATCTCATATCTGGCTCATACAGCGCTCTGAAGAGGAAATGGGGTCGTGACACTTGTATTCTTAATCTGTCACCACACATACAAAATCTATAATACATATCGCAAACCTTACCTCTTTATAGCATTAGTTATAGACATAAAATATTATAGACATATGTATATTATTTTAAACAAACCTAAGACTTATTGCATCAAGGATGCGCTCAACAAGGTTATACAGAGCTGTGTTCCTATTATATTGTACGTAAAGCCATCCATCACACAAACATCGTGATACCATCACATTTATATTACAGTCGACATAAATGTGCTTTCATGTAAAATATTACATTGTTGTAATGACAGAGTTTGACAACAAAACTACATGATCGACTAGCAGTTCAATTTAGAAAATTTTCCCCGTGTTTGTAACATTTTTTTGCTGATGCTTCGCTCCTATTAGCCACAGCGTGATATTATTTAGCCTATAGCCTTCGTCGATAAATGTACTATCCAACACCGAAACAAGTTTTCATATCGGACCAGCGGTTCCTGAGATTAGCGCGTTCAAACAAACAAATAAACTCTTCAACTTTATAATTATTAGTATAGGAAATGCAGGTTGTTTATTATTTAAATTAATTAATTTTAGTTTGTTATTGTACTAAAGTTCTATAGTTGAATGAAATTTCTCGGAAAATCAAAATGTTGTTTGTGTTTAATTAGAAACACATCCTTTACTATTATGTATTCCTGGTATCTTTTGAGATCAAAATTGGGAAGTACATGGTTCCATCCATCTGCACTGCTGGGCCTCCCCCATAGAACGCCACAACGCGCGGTCTTGCACTAACGCAAATACGCCGGGGGCCACTGGATGCATCCAGTGGCCCCCGGCGTATTTGACGATATCGTCGGTCCACCTTGTTGGGAGCCGCCCCACGCTGCGTCGTCCGTACATGGTTACGTAGTGATAATAGCCAAAAAAGGTATCGAAAGGGTAGGGGGACACCCTTTTAGTACCTATTTACAGCAAAAAGCAAGTTCTCTTTTGGGTTTTGTTAAAGAACCTTTTATAGTACATTACGATATTAGTGCGTAAAGATGGTTATAACATGCGAGGCGGAATTTCAGTCCGAGCCGAAGGCGAGGGCGTAATTGAGCCGAGCATGTTATAACCAATACGCACGTATATCGTACGACGTTTTTTAACACATTTGCGAGGAAACAGAAAAAAAAACATTAAGAGGATACCAAAATTCTTCGTGCATTTTTCTACGTACGAAGGTTTCATTGTTTCTTTAGATTGAATGGCTAGAGCTCTAATTTTTAAGTATAATGTTTTTTCAATATATAATCTAGGATCGCATAAACTCAGAAACGCGATTGAAAAAAGTTTTCTCGATAGAAAATCTTAGCGAAACAACCTCTCTCATTTTTATATTTTTTTAATTTTTCGGTCTATTATCGCGTATTAACTAATGAAATAACTTTAAAAACATAAGTAACTTTTATATATAGAAACACGTAAATCAGAATTAAAATATATTTAGTAGATTTTGAGTAAACAAAAAAATAGCCCTAATTCTTCATTTTCTATACCTACTAGCTGTGTTAATATGTACATGTCGTCGATAATATTGATGTAGGCCCTTAAGAGGATACCAAAATAGCTTCGTGCATTTTTCTACGTACGAAGTTTTCATTGTTTCTTTAGATTGAATGGCTAGAGCTCTAATTTTTAAGTATATGTTTTTTCAATATATGATCTAGGATCGCATAAACTCAGAAACGCGATTGAAAAAAGTTTTCTCGATAGAAAATCTTAGCGAAACAACCTCTCTAATTTTTTATTTTTTTCATTTGTCGGTCTATTATCGCGTATTAACTAGTGAAATAACTTTAAAAACATAAGTAACTTTTATATGTATATAGAAACACGTAAATCAGAATTAAAATATATTTAGTAGATTTTGAGTAAATAGGAAAAATATCCCTAATTCTTCATTTTCTGTGCCTACTGGCTGTGTTAATATGTACGTGTCGGCGATGATATACGATAATATTGATGTAGGCCCTTAAATAAACACGATCTGTGAATGCACACTGTTGCTTTCCCGCCATTTTAACAGCGCGCTAGCGCTGCCTACTGACTGGCGCCGTGCGGCGATTAGTTCGAAATTTGAATAGCAACAGCGCGCTGCTCGAGTCGTGCGGCGGCGATCAGTTCCATATTTGAAATGGCAATGAAAAAGGCAAAGAATAAAACTGTTATGAAATTTGTATGGACTATAACTTAACTATTTGCTTTGGTAACACACGCGTTTATTATGCCCCGCTTTACATATTTAAAACCGGTGGAATTACATCGGCCTTACGTGCAAGGGTGTTAAAAATTATTTTCAACTGTAAGTAGCTTAGCCAAATTGTAAAACTTGTTGATTCTTCCCTAAAGAAGATTTGTATCAAAAATAAAATAAGGATATTTAATCCTTAACTATCGCGATGATTAGGAAAATTGGCATTTTCTTCCTCCCCAGCCCCTTGAAACCCCACTGTTGGGCACGAACCTCCTAAACTTTGGGAAGGTATACTATGCCGCGCTGCCCAAGCGTCTTGGCATAGATAGGGTTGTTTCGACTTTTTATTCTCTGCTTTATTAATATTCCCTGAGCTGACTCATATAGCAACTCGAAGGAGAAATGGGGTGGTGCCAATTGTATTCTTAATCCGTCCCCACGCGGACTTTTTATTTGTCTTATAGACTAAAATAACGTGTGGAAGCTTTGACCGGATAAAATAATTCTAATATTATACAATGACCAGGACATCAGAAACGGTGAGAACGTACATCTGGTGTATTGATCGATCACTGATATTATTGTAGTTGTGTGTGACAAGACTGCAAAGTAAAGGTATGATTTAAAATCTCTAGCATATTCATGACATACTAGTATCAGAATTATAATCCTAGTATTCGATTTTTATGAAAATGCATATTCAGTAGGTCGGAGAATCGGATACTATCAATATTTCATACCCCTAAGTGATAAGGGTTGTCCATTCCAGACATTTGCATGGCAAAACAACGTTTGCCGGGTCAACTAGTAATACATAGAAATCACCCAGCAGTACAATTAATATTTGTATGACCTTAAATATAACCTAATAAATATCATTATTTTATATTATAAATAAATACCACACAAATAATTGCCTATCATATCAATATACGAGTATTTATAATTATATAGGTAGTAAATGTCTAAGAGTAGATCTCGTTGGGTTGAGAACGGTCATTACTCCCGTATTAACCGCTCTGGGGTGAGCAGTGAACTATAAGCCCTATATATCATATCATTACACCAGAAAAGAGATGAATTTGTATGTTTTACTGTCCTTAACAAGGATTTAATTTTGAGGCTATTTGTTATACGGAATTAAGTGTTTGAGAAAGAAAAACCTACTAAATTCGAGCTGTTCTCGCTAACTAAGAATTCCATACTATATACTAGCTGACTCGGCAAACGTTGTTTTGCAATACAAAAAAAAAGTTTGAAAAATAGATGTTGGCCGATTCTCAGACCTACTGAATATGCATGTGAAATTTCATAAAAATCGGTCAAGCCGTTTCGGAGGAGTACGGTAACTAACATTGTGACACGTGAATTTTATATATTAGAAAGAAGATTATTATATCAACTACATATATCTATACTATACTGTCTATACTTATAATAATATAAAGCGGAAGAGTTTGTTTGTTTGTTTGTTTGAACGCGCTAACCTCTGGAATTACTGGGCCGATTTGAAAAATTCTTTCAGTGTTAGATAGGGCATTTATCGAGGCAGGTTTTAGGCTATATAACATCACGCTACGACCAGTAGAAGCGAAACAGTAGTAAAAAATGTTGCAAAAACGGGGAAATTTTTTTAAATTCCACGCGAACGGAGTCGCAGGCAACAGCTAGTAATATTATAAAGCTGAAGAGTTTGTTTGTATGTTTGTTTAAACGCGATAATCTCAAAAACTACTGTTCCGATTAGAAAAATTCTTTCAGTGTGCAATAGCACATTTGTTGAGGTAGGCTATAGGTTATATAACATCACGCTGTGACTTATAGGAGCGGAGCATCGGTGAAAAATGTTGCAAAAACTGGGAAAATCTTTTAATTCTACGCAATTTTCTAAGTTCAACATTTTTTCTGCCCTTCGTAATGATAACTGAAGGGCGAAGTTTGTTTCTAAATATATTTCTCTTCATATAACTTTTAAAATAAAACTTAGGATACGCTTGGATTTGTTTGGAAATAAGTTGCATATAATATACTAGTTGTTGCCAGCGACTTCGTACGCGTAGAATTCAGAAATTTTCCCCGTTTTTGCTACATTTGTTACTAATGCTATGCTCCTATTGTTATACAGCCTATAGTCTTCCTCGATAAATGGACTATGCAACACTGAATTTTTGAAATCGGACCAGTAGTTCCTGTGATTAGCGCGTCCAAACAAACAAACAAAATCTTCAGCTTTTTAATCTTAGTACCTATAGATTTCTCAGAAAGAATAGACGGACAGCCAAGTCTCACTAATAGGGTCCGTTTTACTTTTAGTACGGAATCCTAAAAATATTACGAAATCTGAAGAAGAAATTACTCCTCTTATTATGTAAGTCGGTTAAACGGGAAAAGTTTCTTTATCTCTCCAGCCCATTACGGTCCACTGTTGGACACGTACTTTATCCACTTTAGGAGGAATTATGCCACGCTGACCAGGCGTGTTGGCATAGAGTTTATTTTTTGAGTTTTCCGTCTCTCAGAGAGGATGTTATCTGTGTAAAATCCGTTAGCTGGCTTTTACAGTACCTTGGGAAGGAAATAAGATGGTGACACTTGTATTCTTAATCCGTTACTACATAGACAAAGGAAAAGTTTAATCTCTCTAAAAACCTTCTAAGTATTTAAATCGCTTAAATTATCCCTTTTTATAATAACAGATTGTTTGGCTCAACTTAATGGGAACGAAAGCAAAGCATTCATTGGTTTACGGTAAAGCCTTTGTGGGAACACGAGTAGGTTAACCATGTATTTGATATTTGGTAGACATAAATGTATTTAAAATTATTATAATTAAATTTTTTTTTTGTTGCGTTTAGGAAAGTGCTGAAAGTATTTTTTAACGTAGGTCTATTAATCTATGTAACGGTATCTTTGAAAGCGATTTTGATCCACTTACAGTAGTTAGATTGATCTGAAAGCTTAATAGGGACCGATGATAACTTAAAATAACTTAACATAATATTCAGGATTTTCAAGCGTGTTATTCAGTTGTTGAACTAAGCCTATTTGATGCTAAATCATTGCAAATTAGATTTAAAAGAATTAGAATAATTGGGTGTTTAAATAAAAAGTTGAACCGACTTCATGACGAGCCTCGTGGTTGAGTAGTTCATGTAACGGACTGCCGATCAAAAGGTCGCGGGTTCGATTCCCGCTCGGGACAATCATTTGTGTGATTTTTCTAATTGTCATACAAATGTTTGTGCTGCGTCTGGTTTTTCTATGTATTATAAGTATGTATTTACAAAAGAAAAGTAGTATATGTATTCTATCCGTATTCTGGTACCCATAACACAGCTTGGGACCAGAGGACGTTGTGTGAAATGTCCATGAATATTTATTATTTATATTTATGTGCCTTTGAAATTTGAGGATTTTCCTCGATTTCTTAGGAGATAACCATCAGATCCTGACTACACGGGAAGCACCAAAAGCTTTCAAATCGCTTTGCCGAGTTAAAAGTTATAACAAACATAAAAAAAATACAATATACAGACGAACTGAAAACCTCCTTTTATTTTTAAGTTGGTTAAAAAAAAATTTTAACCAACTCAATCTTACCAACAGCCTTGTGCAAGTGAAACCAAGGACAACAGCGAGTGTATGTTAGTAAAAAGATTTCCTACACTGAACATCGTCCTAAGTAATAATTACACAAGACACTTAAGAGGATACCAAAATAGCTTTGTGCATTTTTCTATGTACGAAGTTTTCATTGTTTCTTTAGATTGAATGGCTAGAGCTCTAATTTTTAAGTATATGTTTTTTCAATATATGATCTAGGATCGCATAAACTCAGAAACGCGATTGAAAAAAGTTTTCTCGATAGAAAATCTTAGCGAAACAACCTCTCAAATTTTTTATTTTTTTCATTTGTCGGTCTATTATCGCGTATTAACTAATGAAATAACTTTAAAAACATAAGTAACTATTATATATAGAAACACGTAAATCAGAATTAAAATATATTTAGTAGATTTTGAGTAAATAGGAAAAGTATCTTTCTTCATTTTCTGTGCCTACTGGCTGTGTTAATATGTACGTGTCGGCGATGATATACGATAATATTGATGTAGGCCCTTAAGTAAAACAAGATGTTTAAGTAACTCATTTGACAGCGCATAAAACACTACCTTCTAAATGCTGTCAATAGTGTTACCACCCGTCTTGATTTTTCAGGACATGTCCTAATTTTTATTTTTTAATACGCTATTATTAGCTTTGTCGGTATGTGCCTATCAAATTAACTATGACATTATAAAAGTTCATTATTTAAGTACGCGTTAGAGTATAAAAGACGCAATGTATTATATTATTATAAATACCAGTAATATTATAAATAAGAACATATTGTAAGAGGATGTTTTGATATTTGTTACTCTTTCACGTAAAAACTACTGAATGGATTTTAATGAAACTTTATGTAGCTTATACATAAAATAATATATAGGCTTATTTTTATCCCAAAAAATGCAATGTTTCCGTGGGATAGTAAGAAAACGAATAGGTTTTTATCCTTTTTACCGCGGGTACACTACGGGGCACACATAATAACAAATATGTAATACTAGATATTGCCCGCTTTTTCGTGCGTATTCAATTTAGAAAACAAAGCAAGAAATAAAAAGGTTAATATAATTATTATTCATTGATCCCTACAACAGTCCTTAGTTCACGGTATGATGAAATACTGAACTCTATGTATTAAAATAACCGCATCAAAATCCGTTGCGTTGTTTTTAAGATATAAACTCACACAGGGACATACATAGAAAAATAAAGATTCTGTTTTATTATAAGTAATAGTGTTGGAGGCTTAATTCTCGTACCACATACGAAAATAGTAGTGTTATCTGTCCAGCGCTGCCGAATTTTGAGCTTTTTAAAAATCATGCAAGTTCCAGGCAGGCTGTACACTGCCTGGCTAAATTACGTATTGTGGCAGATATTATTATAAAAGTTTTAGTTGAAAATTTTTAGTTAGTACTTAAACCTTTATTTGTACCATCTCTTTAAACATATTAATCTATGAATAGTTTAGCGAACTGTTCATAATACAAAATTTGCCAGGCAGTTCAATTCACGACGTAATCTGCCGCTGGTCTATGAAGAGCGGTGTATTGAAGGTTATATAACGTTTTGTTTCCGAAAATCCGTAAACATGGTCACCCTATTCCCACATTTTCTGCCTCAAGCGGTAGGCTCTCGTCTAATGACGTAGCTTTCACGTTCCTCTCTTATTACACTGTCAGATTAACATTTGGTTTTTAATTTATAAAGTTTTTTTACTGTCCCCTATGTGACGAGGATTTTTTTGGTATTGTCATATTTCACGACCCCTTTTCCTTCCAAGGGTGCTGGAAAACGCGAAAATAAAACCTATGCCGACACGCCTGGTCAACGCAATCCTGTAGATAATAATCCCTACCAAACTGGAGGAGGCCCCCCGGTAACGAGCTGGAGAAAGAAAGAGAAAGACATATTTACTTGCTAAATATTTTCACTTTAAAGAAAATTTAAGTTCAGTGTTAAAATATTCATTGAACGTCTTCTTTTAAGTAAAGTTAAGGTAGATTTTCAAATGTTTATCTTCCACTTCTGATTAAATTAAAGATAGACGGTTGGACAGCGGCGTCTCAGTAATAAGTAAGGTTACCCTTTGGTGCGGAACCCTAAAAATCAAATATATAAAATGTAAAAAAGATATTCTTAACAAACGAAGTTTAGAGTAGGTACTAGGCTCTCAGCCGATAAAAGAGTTGAGTGGCAGTGTAAAGGCCGGAAGCTTTGATAGATCTTGAGATTTTATTCTGAAGGCAACGCATTGTAATGAAAAATCGATGCTGCTCTGCTATGATAGACTTTAGAATAACATAAAGGTCATTTAGTTGTACAAAATTACTGAACCGATTTCGATGACATTTGGTAAACAGTCTGTCTAGAGGTCTAGAGCCTGAGAAAGGACATGCTACTTTTCAAGGCTATAAAGATGTGAGTCAAAATTCTACACGTATAAATTAACTCACAGGCGACAGTTTGTGTTATATAAATCTTACTTATAAAATGCTCGTGTAATGTATTTGTTACCGAAACTCGCCGAAACGGCTTTTATTAAATTTACTTTTCATGCCGTAGGTAGACGGGATTCCAGTAAGTATACCAGTGAAACTGTGGGACACAACTAGTATACCAATAATGATTGGGTGTCAGAAATAAATAAAGATCAAACTTAATCCCAGTAAATGAGAACAAACCGCTTGATTGACGTTCTCAATTACTAAAGTTACGCTTGACGGATATTAACTGGATAGGTTGGAAAAAGTTTCCGGGGTCAAAACAACAACACAAATTGATTAGCTCATAACTTCTGTTATATGAGACAGGAATAAATAAGGGTCTGAGTTCATTTCTTAGGAAATATTGGGAACAAAGGTCGAAATGTCATATACCCACCCACGCCGTTGATTTCATTTTTAAGTTAGGTTTAGTAGCGCACGTAGAATTGGTGCCATTATTTGATCAGGGTTCGAAATGGAAGAGGTTCGTGCCCAACAGTGAGACTGTAAGTACAGTCGTCTATCGGTCTATCTTTTTACAAAAAAAATTATGAAATATCCAAGTCAAATACCAGGATCTCATAAAAACAAGAAAGTGCATATTAAGATATAACGTTGCAATACTGAAAATGAACGAAGCTGTTTCAGGAAGGCTAGTTCATTTCCCGACTATAAATTACTTTGAAAGGGTTTCGGGTCGCGATGGTTAAATTACAGCTCTTGTAAGTTTATAGCTTCTCAGTAGCTTGATAAGGCAGTGCCCTGGTTTTTAGAGTACGGAACTTGTACATTAGTTACGCTAAATTTTATGAAGTACATTTACTGAAGTACATTATACTCGTATTTAATGGCGTACGAAATTAAGAGAGTACATTTGCTGTAAAACTCTTTTGAAATTTGTTTTTTACAGTTTTTACAATTTATGTGCTTTTTCTCTGATTGCCAGCCTTATAACAAAACTCAGAGTCGCGCAGCATGCTATAGAGAGGGCTATGCTCGGTGTTTCCTTACGTGATAAGATCCAGAATGCGGCGATCCGTAGAAAGACTGGTGTGTACGACATAGCCCGAAGAGTTAATGCGCTGAAATGGCAATGGGCAGGCCACATCGATCGCCACAAGGTCCTCGAATGGCGACCACGCAGCGGACGTCCCAGCGTGGGGCGGCCCCCAACAAGGTGGACTGATGATATCGTCAAATATGCCGGGGTCGCTGGCTGCAGTTAGGGCCGGACCGTACGTTGTGGCGTTCTATGGGGAAGGCCTATGTCCAGCAGTGGACGGAGGAAGGTTGACGGATGGATGGATGAATGTGTTTTTTCGATCATTCCTAGATATTCTTGCAAATAGCTACCGTATTTGTAAATGGAGATGTCCTTTTGAGACCAGTAAATATAAATTCCTAATGAGGTTACTAGGACCTCAGAAGAATCTCGGATGTTAAAACATAGTTAATACCTAATGTACTAAACAGAACTATCTCGTTTACTATTTAGTTACAAAAAGCTTCTCTGCAAAAAGTGATTCAATTATTCAACGATGTATCTATTCAAGATGTCAATTACAGCGCACGATAGCCTTCAATCACTGTTAATTGATGGTACTAGGAGCTCAGTGGAAAATGGAAGCTTTAGTTAATCGTTAATTTGTTCGCGCTTCAAATCATCTTAATTAGATTAGATTTTTTGTATGTGAAAGGAATTTTCTGATACCAAAATATAGTCTAATAACGTATGTGTAACGTATACCAAGCTTCCCTACCAATAGGTAAAACCAAAAGGGACCCTATTACTGAGACTTCGCTATTGGTCCGTTCGTCTGCCACCAAGCTTTATCTCTGGAACGATAGCAGGGCTGAATATTTCATTTTGTGTATATCAGTTGATGCTATAACAACAAATGTTCTTTGGGATCAGTCTCCTGCCCTTATCCTGTTATGTGGGGTCAAATATTATGATAATAACGGTACGGGACCCGTCGTAAGCGACTCCGATTCGTACTTAACTAGTTTTTAATGACGCTGTCATATAGCCAGTGCTATTAAAATCATTTTAGTTTCAAAACAAAGACTAGGGGAGCATAACTGCGAAAAGATGCAGATATTCTGTTCATAATAGAAAGATCAACTTTAATTACACTCCGATGGAAGAAAGTCAACAAAAGTTTTAATGGAAATTGCATTTTGCTTGCATTATTTTGTAATAGCTTTTCTGATGGCTACAACCTTGAGCTATGATTTTGTAATTATTGTTAGCAGACCAGTAATAATTACAGATATGGTATTACATTTATACTTCCACTAGCTGCCCCGGCAAACGTTGTTTTGCCATACAATTCTGTATAAAATAAAATTTCATCAAAATCGGTCCAGCCAATTTGTAGCCTATGTGTTATTCTGATGTATAAGCTATATTGTGGTAAAGTTTCATTCAAATCCATTCAGTAGTTTTTACGTGAAAGAGTAACAAACATCCATACATACAAACTTTCGCCTTTATAATATTAGTAGGATTAGGCGTATTGTCAATTTAACTTACACACTGGTTCCAATTCTACGTGGAAAACTAAACTTACTCGTAACTAAAAAATTAAATCAGATAGTGTCCAAAAGACAATTCGGCAATGATAACAAAACTGTTTTATTAGAAAACCTATAAATTATAAACTAACGATTTTAATTAATAAAAGTGTGCACAACGCAAATAATCAAAGTCAATTTTTTTTATGTATAGTTATTATGTTTTATAAGCTCTTTTAAAACGAATAATCAAAATATATATATAAATTATATATATAAAATATATAATTGTTACGTTTGAGGTACTGGTACCCATAACACAAGTTAAATCTTACCATGGGTACCAAAGCCAATTTAGTATAGTTGCTGTATAACTCATGTAAACTATTTAACAATATGTTCTTGCTTTATACTATTTGCATGTAATAATATTAAATAAATAAATAAAATAAATATAAATCTTAGCTGTTTTCATTTTTAGTTAAATATAGTTGCGCACGTAGAATTGGCACCATTGACACCTGTTTTTACATTTAAAATACTAGGTTATCATAAAATATGTATCACAATTATAATATTGTACGTGATGGTACTTATCTGTGAGTGACGTATACGCGAGGGATATTAAATGTTGAACAATGCACGTGAATGTATTTGTACAACGTACCTATATTGTTAATTAAAATTAGATTTCATAGTGATTACGTTAATGGTCTATGTGCTTATTTTAATTATTTTATAGGAAATTTACTCCGATATTATGTACATTTATAAATTTTGTAATAGGAATTAATTGACGGCTGTCTAAAGTAAAGCCCAAAATGAATCTGGGCTTTACTTGAAACGGCGCAAATCTTATTGACTTTTATTCGAAAAATTAATTTTTTGAAGAACTGAAAAGTCCTGTGTTGTCCTCCCCTTTTTATCTTGAAAAGAATAATAATTAAAAGCTACCAAGCGAATGGGTATATGAAATTTTACCGTCTACATTTTAGATTGCATGACAAATACTAGGCGATCATAAACTTGCAAGAGCAAATATTTGGCATTCATAAACACCAGATAGATAAATCCACAGTTCCTTATTTGAATATTTTTAACCTCTATTCTATTTTACTTGAATCGACCATAAATATAATGTCCCTATTACCTTTAAAAACATACATAATTATATTGATTTGCCTTTAATTAACGCAAATGTTATACCTACACGTTAAGAATATATATTGCTGCCTCTCCCGAGAGGAAAAATATGTATGATAGGATAAAAGAGCTTAGTGTCAATATAGATTACTTTTTCTGCTTACATGTTACTTTTAGTAATCTGTACAAAACATTATAAAGCTGAAGAGTTTATTTATTTAAACACGCTAATCTCAGGAACCTCTGGGCCAATTTGAAAAATTCTTTCAGTGTTGGATAGTCCACTTAGTGAGGAAGGCCATAGGCTATTTAACATCACACTGCGACTATTATGAGAGAAGCAGTAGTGAAAAATGTTACAAATTCGGGGAACATTTTCTAAATTCCACGCGTACGAAGTCGCAGGCAACAGCTAGTCTATAATAATGGAGGCTGCCAGAATAAAATTTTCAGTAAAATTGACCTAATTTTACTTAGAATTTGCGCTGCCTCGACAAATAATTGTACATCACTTAAATTTCTCGTTCTATATTGTTAGAGTAAAATGAAAAGGCATTTCTTTTACCCGTAAACAATTATTTCCCTTTTTTCAATTATGTTTTAATAAAACTGTTCGGGATTTTCTTGTCTTCTATATTAATCAATAGCTACTTTTCTAAGTTACCCGCGACTTCGTACGCATGGAACTTAGAAAATTTTCCCCGTTTCTAAAATATTTTTTACTAATGCTTCGCTCCTTTTGATCGTAGCGTGATGTTATATAGCCTATAGCCTTTTTCGATAAATTTACTATCCGACACTAATAATATTTTTAAATTCGAACCTGTAGTTCCTGAGATTAGCGCGTTGAAACAAACAAACAAGCTCTACAGCTTTATAATATTAGTGTAATGTGTAGATATTAACACATCACATATTTTTTTGCAAATACATATAAATACATAGAATATTAAATTATTACCAATACATATGCACTGTTTATCAATCTCAGCGCACAATAGCCTTCAGTCAATCAATCACCCAGTGTTACTAGGCGCTCAGAATCAATCTAGAGACTTTTTTTTTTTTTTTTTTATAATATTGGCTCGCGCGGTTTGCGCAGTTGCCACGAACAAATCTAGAGACTTTATTTAATTAGACATTAATTCATCTGCTTTGGCGAATACAAAGCGATAATGACAATGGAATTTTTTATAATTGTAAGTGATTTTCTGCTCTGTACTAAGTTAAATGATATATATTATTGTCCCGCTGTTGGAAACGAGCCTCCTCCACTTCGAGAAGGTATTTGTTCAACTATGCTACGATGACCAAGGGTAGAGTTAGGCATAGGGTTTCGTTTCGAGTTTTCCGTCTTTCACAAATAATGTTCTCTACTTATATTATCCCTGACCTGGTCTTTATAGCACTTTTTATAGGAAATGGGATAGTGACACTTATATTCTTAATCCATCAACACATGGACAACTATATCTTCTAATATATAAAATTCACGTGTCACAGTGTTAGTTACCGTACTCCTCCGAAACGGCTTGACCGATTCTTCTCAAATTTTGCATACATATTCAGTAGGTCTGAGAATCGGCCAACATCTATTTTTCAAACTTTTTTTTTTAGTATGGCAAAACAACGTTTGCCGGGTCAGCTAGTAAAAATATAAATACGCCAAATTAAATTTTTCAGTTAAACAAATATCGTTCTATGAATTGAAAATAACGTGACGTCATCATACATAATTAATAGAAAGAACTCCTAGAATACTATGTACTCCTAGTAGCAGTAAATAGCTCGAGGCCGTTTGGTTTCAATTATTTAGTAGAACCATACCATAACTGAGTATACATTGAGTAGCCTGTTTTTCTATAAATATTTTAGGGTCTTAATCGATAGTAACTTGATAAAAAAAAATTGGTCAAGTGCGAGTCGGACTCACGCACGAAGGGTACCGTACCATTATCTATGCAACATAAGGCAGCGTTATTAGTATCGAGCAAGAAACGGTAAAAAAATCATGTTTGTTGTATGGGAGCCCCCCTTAAATATTTATTTTATTTTATTTTTAGTATTTGTTGTTATAGCGGCAATAGAAATACATCATCTGTGAAAATTTCAACTCTCTAGCTATCACCGTTCTTGAGATACAGCCTGGTGACAGACGGACGGACGGACGGACGGACGGACGGACGGACGGACGGATGGACGGACGGACGGACGGACGGACGGACAGCGAAGTCTCAGTAATAGGGTCCCGTTTTTACCCTTTGGGTACGGAACCCTAAAAACATACAGACGAATTGAGAACATCCTCCTTTTTTCGAAGTCGGTTAATAAAATTAAATACTGCCTTAGCTACTAATTAATACCATAAAAATAATCGAATCTGGGACTTTATCATCTCTGTCTTGTCTGTCTAAAACTAATAAAATCTATTTATATGTATTTTTCTACATAGCAGCTGTGTGTTGTATAATGCAGTGCATGTGAAAATGCAATAAGCCAAGAAATACCTCGTTGGTCCGACCATGAAGTATTTCAGTGCATATTTTAACGTCCATATGAAACACCTTTAAAGCTATACGCTCTATATTACTAAAAGCTATAAATAAAACTGTACCTACAGTAGTTTGTACAGAATCAGCTACAATATAACATTTGTATGCATCTCAAATCATCATGCAAACTCCTAGAATACTATGTACTCCTAGTAGCAGTAAACTACCGATTATTATGAATTTTGTCTGAATGTTAGTCAGTTAGCGTTTATTCGATGGGCCTCGTGGTCAAGGGGTTCGTGTAACGGACTGCCGTTCATAAGGTCGCGGGTTCGATCCCGCACAGAAAATTTGTGCAATTTATATTTGTGTTTTCTATGTAATATAAGTAAGTCTTTATGAAAATAAAAGTATATAATATATGTAGTATATCCGTATCTGGTACACATAACACAAGCATTTTTGAAATATAGCTTACTTTGGGACCGGACGTAGTGTGATATGTCCATATGTAAATATTCATTGAATTCACAACTACACAGTCAAACAGGCTGATTAGTTAATCCTCAAATCTATTTAAACAAAACGTTTATCTTTTACAAAGCAAAAGAATAAAAAATTGGTCAAGTGCGAGTTGGACTCGCGCACGAAGGGTTCCGTACCATTATCTATGCAATATAAGGCAAAGTTATTAGTATCGAGCAAGAAACGGTAAAAAAATCATGTTTGTTGTATGGGAGCCCCCCTTAAATATTTATTTTATTTTATTTTTAGTATTTGTTGTTATAGCGGCAATAGAAATACATCATCTGTGAAAATTTCAACTGTCTAGCTATCACCGTTCTTGAGATACAGCCTGGTGACAGACGGACGGACGGACCGACGGACGGACGGACGGACGGACAGCGAAGTCTCAGTAATAGGGTCCCGTTTTTACCCTTTGGGTACGGAACCCTAAAAACGAGTAAAGTTTGACAAAACTTTATAAATTGAAGTTTTTTAAACTTTTAGACATAAATTACAACAAAAACGCGTCGGGCAGTTTTTATCATTTATCAACAAAGCTTTTTAGGTTTTGTTTGTGTAGATATCTTGTTGAGATCTACATCCAAAGACTTAGATAGAAATTAGCGTGAAAATCTTAGGGTTCCATACCAATAGGTGAAACGGAACCCTTTTTTTTTTTTTTTTTTTTTTTTTTTTTTTTTTTTTTTCGCAGGGGAATGCATTTACGCACACCCACTCCTGTCACACCGGTCAAACCACCGTCATGGTAGGAGTGGGTAGTGTCGGACTCACCGATGAACGGAATACCGACTAAACCTAACTGCGGCGCTCTCCACGTCCTTCTGGAGCGCCAGAGGTTCCCTGTTCTGGACTCTCTCTGACGCCCCGACGTTGGCCTGGCGGCACAACACCCGGTGTCGCAACACGTTAAGACGGAGGGGGGAGGCGAGCGTACTCGCGGCGCCTCCTCCCTGGCCTTGCTCGGCGGAGCGGGTCGGCGTTGGCATCAGCCTCGCGCTCCCGCTCCGCAGCCTCCTTCAGGAGCATCACTGCGTCGCTGAAGTCGGCGACCGCTTGCCAGCACCTGTCGCTGTTAAGCATGGCGCTGACTACTGCTTTCAGCGACAGGTCCCCGCCTATCTCCTGGGTGAGGGCCGTACGTTGTGCCTGCCAGGCGGCGCAACTCTCCAATGTGTGGCGCGCTGTGTCCTCGTGCGCACCACACGACTTGCAAGAGGGCGAGGACTCCCTTCTTGCGATCTTGTGCAGGTACTTACCGAAGCAGCCATGTCCGGTAAGCACCTGCGTCAACCGATAGGTCAGTTGACCGTGACTCCTACCAAGCCATTCCTCGAGCTTTGGCCTGACAGCTTCTACGATTTCCACCCCGGCGACGGGAGACCTTAGTTCAGTTCTCCACCGTCGCCGGAGTGCAGCTTGCGCTTCCTTCCGCACCTGGGCAGCAGATGGTAGCTCGCCCCTAGATCTTGCTTCCACGCGGTGTTGAAAAACTTCTGCCAACACTTGCGCTTCAAGCTCCCAAGGAGGGTCGCTTGCCAGGACGGTAGCAGCAGTCCATGACACCGTGCGGTACCCCCTGATCGCCCTTGACGCGATGACCCTTTGAGCTTTTCTCAGAAGAGCCTTATTGTGTGCGTTGAGGGCGTCGAACCATATCGGGGCCCCATACAGGGCCATGGATCGTACGATCGCGCTATATAACCTCCGGCAAGTCGAACTTGGACCCCCTGTGTTTGGCAGAAGTTTTCCCAGCGCTGCGGCCACTTTGATAAGTTTCGGAGCGAGTTGAACGAAGTGTGGTCCAAAGCCCCATCTGCTGTCCAGATGCAATCCCAAATATTTAATATTACTACGCACTGGCACCTCATTCTCCTTGATGCGGAGTTTTGCTCCTCGGGGAATTCCGCGTCTCGCTCCATGGAAAAGAAGGGCCTCTGTTTTGTGAACAGAGACCCTCAATCCTAACATTTCTATTCTGCTAACGACAAGCTCTGTCCCGACCTCGGCCAGACGAGCTGCCGCTTCAAAGTTGCCCCCTCTCGACGTGATGAGGGTGTCGTCGGCGTAGCAAAGCACCCTCATCCCGGGTAGGAGCCTGCCGCGCAGCAACCAGTCATATCCGATGTTCCACAGGACCGGGCCTAGAACCGAGCCCTGCGGAACACCGCACTCCATGCGACGTCGGGACAGACGCCTGTCGTTCCTCTCCCAAACTACGTACCTGTTCTCCAGGTACGCCTCTAGCAGCCTTCGGAGATACAGGGGCACTCTATGATAGTGGAGCGCCTCCCTGAGCGTCTCGTAAGGAAGGCTACCAAAGGCGTTCTCAATATCGAGCGAGACTGCCAGGAGCACATCTCCCTCGTCCACTGCCTCTTTGGAGATGGCCTTCAGGGCAGCTATTGCGTCCATGGTGGAACGGCCAGCCCTGAATCCATATTGTGCTTCTGACAGTCCCGGTCCCTCGTCATCCATATGCTGAACGAGACGGTCGGCGAGAATCCTCTCGAAGACCTTGGCCGTCTCGTTCAGCAGCACCAGTGGCCTGTAAGCTGAGGGCGAGTCTGGTGGTCGGCCTTCTTTCCGCAGAAGACACAGCCTGCCGGTTTTCCAATCAGTCGGAAACTGCCCAACACGTAGACAAAGGTTGAGCAGCTCCCGATAATTATCACGCAGAGCTACTAAAGCGATGTTCAGTACCCGGCCTGGGACTCCATCGGGGCCAGGTGCCTACTTCTGTGTCTGCAGCCGTGTCAGAGCACGGTCCAGTTCCTCCTCGGAGACAGGTGGGGCGTCTTCGGGGTCCTCGGCAGTAACTCGGGTTGCCATTACTGGTGGCGAGTGACCCACGGATTGTGGGAGCAAAACCTCCACCACCCCTTGAAGGACGTCTTCTTTGAGCGACTCAATTACGGGGGCACCACGGGCTCGAAGCTTGTTGCGCGCCATAAGGTATGGGCGCCCCCATGGATCCCTGTTAAGGCTCTCGAGCATTTCTTCCCGGGCCGCCTTTTTCGCCTGGTTTATAGCCCGTTGGAGGCTTTTCTTCGAGGCCCGGTACTCATCCCATAGCAGCAATTCCATAGGGGTACCCCGACCGTGGCGCCGGCGACTTCTCATGAGAGCCCGCCGTGCCCTCATACATGTCACTCTGAGCTCCGCTATTTCGGACGTCCACCAGTATACCTGTCTTCGAGGAGCCCCCCTCCGCGCCCTCGGCATAGCTGCGTCGCATACTTCGGTAAGAGCGCTGCGTAACCGGTCGGCTGCAATATCCACGTCTGTGCCAGTGCGATCCTGACTGCCTGCTTGTCCCCATCGCTGGACAATAGCCGCTTCCAACGCCATCTCCCGGTCGAGTCGGCTGAGAGCCCATCTAGGGAAGCGGCTATTCCCCCGAGGGAGATTCCTGGGTATGGAAGAGGTGGAAACGCTAAAACGAATGTAGCGATGGTCGGATAGCGTTTCCACCTCAGTCGCAACCCTCCAGTCCTGTACCCGACGCGCAATAGCAGGCGCCGCAAACGAAAGGTCTACGACGGATCCACCATTGTGTCGCACGCAGGTGTGCGTACTTCCAGTATTCAGCAGAGAGAGGCCGAGGAGGACAGACCACATTTGTGTGGCTTGTCCTTTGGCGTTCGTGGCGGGATTGCCCCATGCGCGGGACTTTGCGTTGAAGTCGCCGAGGACCAACGCCGGTCTCGGCGATTGACGTCCAACCGCAGCCGCGACAGTGTCGAGGAACGTCTCGAATTCTGTTAGGCTGCGGTTGGGTGAGAAGTACACGGCGACCACAACGAAGTCCCGAAATTCCACCACGACGTAGCCTCGGCCTCTCTCTTTTACATCAAGAGGGGGACCAGAACCACCTTGCAGCACCGCAACTGAGCATTCCAGGTCACCTGCCCATCCAGGCCCCTGAGGAACAAAGTAAGGCTCGCAGGCCACCGCCAGTTCTACACCCCACTCCGCCATGGTCTGCACCAACAGGTCCTGGGCGCCGGCGCAGTGGTTTATATTAGCTTGGAGGAAGTTACATGCAGGTCGTCCGGTCATGTTTGCGTTTCCATTTCATCGTCGGCTCTGGCCTCCCCGGTTGTGACCAGGGATGCTTGAGGGGACCCTGCCTTGATTTTTGGGGGTTTACAGTTGCGTCCCCCCATCACATGACCAGACGGCCTGCTCGCCGCGGCGCATACCACACACCTGGGAGCCTTACTACATCCAGAAGATTTATGGCCCTCGCAGCCGCATCGGTAGCACAGCTGTGAACGGTCGACACCAGACGGGCAAACTGATCCTGTGTGGCCCAGGGCCAGGCACCTGAAGCAACGCAATGGGCGTTGCTCCAGAGGGAACACCCTGGCCGAACTCCAACCAACCAATAGCTTACCAGAGTCTGCCAGTATTTTTGCCGCGTCCACTGGGCATCTTATTTTAATAGAGCCCATCCCGCCAGGGCTTGAGCGGATTTCACCAGCTTTTACTGCTGATTGGGCGCATTTGGTAGACCGGACGACAGCCGCAATCACTTTCAGTGGGGTGACGGAATCGTCCAATCCGGAGATCCTGAGATCTGCCGAGTCTACTGGGACGACGACGTCGGCAACACCGTCCAGAGCTGTGCGTATTTTTTCGGCGAGTCTATTGGCCAGCTCTGGAGTTTGAGTCTTTGGGAGTTGTAGGACTCTTGCTCCCGTCGCCCCTTTGCGAATTCTGATTCCTTCTCCGATGCCGAATTCGGATAGGTTTACCGCTTGTTCGGCTCGATCCAGGATCTGAGCGTACGTCACACCTCTTTTTTCCGCTTCTGCCTGTATGGAAACCACGACTGCAGCTGGTCGCGGGCCATTGGGTATCGAGGGCTTCTTTTTGGTAGTCTTAGCCGGGGCAGTTGTAGGGCTTCTTTTTTTGCTCCCTCTTTTCACCACGGTGGACCAATACTCCTCCGCATTGTTAGCAGGCATCTTGGAGCTGCCTACATTCGATGGGCCTATAATAGGTGCTGTTACAGCTCCCGCGGACTTGGTTTGCTCCTTGGCTGCGGGTGTTGTCGCAGGAGGTGGCGCGGCCTTGCTTTGCTGGCCAGAAGGCTTCTTTTGAGCGGCTTTCTTGTCCGCCGCTAGCGGAGGCCGCGAAGTCTTCTCTGGAAGAAGACGATTTTCAATCCCAGCCATACGGGCGTCTATCATCTTGCCCAGGGAGCGGGTTAGAGAGGCCTCAAGCCTCTCCACAAGGCCTTCCACTTCGCTTTCCCTGGGTCCAGTATTTTTATTCGCCGACTTTAGCTCCTCGAATTGCTTCCGAAAGCTTTTATTCTCCACCTGGAGCTTTTCGACAAAGCGTTGTAGCCTGTCAACCTCGGCCCGTAAACGCCTTGTCGTCTCGGGCTCTGGTCTATTTAGGAGGGTCTCTACTATTTCTAGAAGGCCCTTCGCGTCATCCCTTAGTCTTCTGACAAAAGTGCCCTTGAGGTGACTCGATTTAGTGGCCACCTCTAAGATATCCTTTGACATCTCGCTGGCCCTGGTCCGCATCTTTTGTGCGCTCAAACATGCCGGGTCTGGGGCAGAGTCTTCCTCTGCCATTAACTCCGTACAGGACTCCATTACAAGGCTGCACTCCGACATCGACCACTCTTCAAGAGCGGCTGCCTCGCTGGACATCTGGCGGCGGAATGACTCTTCATGCTCTTCTTCCGCAGCTTCCTCCTCTCTAACCCTGAGAGCCTGCTTCGCTTTAGCTAGGCCCGCTCTATGAGCTACCGGGGCAGCTCTCCCGCGCCGTGCGGTATTTACCTTTACTACGGGCTCTGACTCCATTTCGGTGTCAGAAGCTGTTGTTGTCGCCGTCTTATTTTTATTTTTATTTTTTGGCGCCCTCTTGCGCTTTGTCGGCACCTTAAAGGTTCCAGCAAAACTGCTAGTCTCCTTTTCTATAGCCTGTTCCTTATTTATCGCCAAGTCATCATTTTTGGAGGTATCAGTTCCAATCTTATCGCCAAAGTCATCGTTTTCATTATCCACATCGTTTTTGTTTTTAGTTTTGAAAAATTCCATCCTATTCCCACGAGAGCGAGAGAAACATATCGTCCGCCCGAGCAGAGATCTCAGTACTCGGGTAAGCGTAAATTTATCAACCAGGGGGTCCGCCGGTACCCCAGCTGAGGGGCGCTGAGAACTGATTTATATCCACCAGCCATGCATCTCCTCGCCGCGCCCCGAACTTGAGATTCGGAGTGATTTTTTATAGAGGTTTTCTTCCTCGCGGTCCGGGCGGTTAAGCCAAGACCCTCGTTCCCGATTTTGGGCCGCGAGACATGTCCACGACACCCAGTGCAAGTCGGGCTTACGATATGGCGCGGTGGCAATAAACTGCTTGTCCAGCCCTCAATCAGAATGAGTGACTGAACCCGCGCGACTTCGCCTCTCCGTCCTCCATTCCACCCCCACGAAGCAGAGGTTGAATAGACGACAGAGAGCGAAGGTGGGCGCCAGAACATTCGCCACGAACAATTAACTCCTAAACTAGGAGGTGGTCGTCCGTGCCCAGGGTGAACCACGGGGAGGTTTTCTGACTTGTCACCCCGTGAAACGGAACCCTGTTACTGAGATTTTGCTGTCTGTCCGTCACTAGACTGTATCTCTGGAACGGTGATAGCTAGCGAGGTGAAAATTTCAGTCTATTTATTTATTTATCTATACTTTATTGTACACCAATTATATTAAATTTACATTAAAAAAAATAATAATAAGAACCCGTACAATGGGCGGTCTTATCGCTTAAAGCGATTTCTTCCAGGCAACCTTTGGATGAATTTAATATGGCAGGACAAGTTGGTAGTCTCTGGTGCACTTAAATAATAAATACACAACAAGAATATAAACAAATACTATTTTAACATAAATATATTATACACTCACATAACAATACATAAACTTCATATTAATATATCATACATAAATACTAAAAATATACACAGACATATTCACTTAGTTATAATATTTAGATAGTAATCTTTGACCATATCTTTAAATGTCTATGTATATCAGTCTGTGTATATCAGTTGATGCTTTAACAGCAAATACTTGCCAACATGACTGACGAGCCTCGTGGTTGAGTGGTTTATGTAACAGACTGCCGATCAAGAGGTCGCCGGTTCGATTCCCGCTCGGGGACAATCATTTGTGTGATTTTTCTAACTATCATACAAATGTTTGTACTGCATCTGGGTATTTCTATGTATTATAAGTATGTATTTACAAAAAAAAGTAGTATATGTATTATATCCGTATTCTGGTACCCATAACACAAGCATGTAAGCTTAGCTTGGGACCAGAGGACGTTGTGTGAAATGTCTATGAATATTTATTTATTTATTCAACCTTCTCCTGCCCTTATCTTTCGTTATTAAATGATAATATTGGTTCAGAACCTTTCGTGTGCGTCTCCAACTCGTACTTTTATTCCAAGTCTTGTCTGTGTGGTGACGGATTAAGAATACAAGTGTCACCCCTCTTTCATCCTAGGGTGCTGTAAAAGCCAGCTAAGGAATATTGTGCACAGATAACTTCTCTGTAAGAGACGGAAAACTCGAAAGCAGACTTTGTGCCAACACGCCTGGACAGCGCGCCAAAGTTGACCATAATCTCTCTCAAAGGCCCGTGTCCAGCAGTGGAACAATAATAGGCTAGAGAGAGAGAGAGAGAGTATTCTGAGTCCGTAAATAATATATTTAACTTAATCTCATCTTATTATATAAGTTAGTGTTGGGCGGAACTCGACTAGGGCACGACCAATACCCGGAGCCGACTTGCCTGACGTAATGATACGGGCCTTTACAGGTACAAGTACCTCGCTGGTTGACCCGTATCCCACGCACCCCTAAATGCGTAAAAGGCGAAAACTTCCACTTCAAATAAAACACCGGTTCTTTTCTGAGATGTTGTAGTCTTCAGATTTCGATTTCCTTCCTATTGTAGAGCTCGGTGATTATGCTTCGGACTGCGAATATCGCTACGATAAATTGCCTCGCTTAGGTGGCTCGGCCTTTTACCGTAGCGACGACCATGCAAAATAGAGCCCTTTCGTTCCTAATTTTTACTTAATCGAAATCTTTAGACCCCTCCTTTCATATTTATTTTTAAAGATATCTTAACATATGATACCTTATTTAATAGGTCTTATTCTATTACATCATATAGCTCAATAATAATAATCATAAAATTAGAATATAAAAACTTTCTAGAACTAAAACCTAAAAAATTATCATTTAAATTACAAAAAACAAACTTAAAACTTCCATAACTTTAACAATATTGGTCCGATTTCTATAATTTAAACATTATTCTTATTTCTAGGCCTTACTCAATACTATAAAACACAAAAGGTACCTACACATTCAATATTTTGTACTATCATAATTACGTAACTTGAAATTATGATTCTTTAGTTAGTTTAACTAAAAAGTCACATTATTCATCTATGTTATACAAAGTTAGCGAGTTCAAACTATTCCATTTAACATGGTACTATCTCTTGGACTGTAGCAAGTTTTGTAAACGCATTAACAGAAGAATTCGTAAATGTATGTATAAACTTCTTGTTATGTTTCTTAAGACGATACCAAAATAGCTTCGTGCATTTTTCTATGTACGAAGTTTTCATTGTTTCTTTAGATTGAATGGCTAGAGCTCTAATTTTTAAGTATATGTTTTTTCAATATATGATCTAGGATCGCATCAACTCAGAAACGCGATTGAAAAAAGTTTTCTCGATAGAAAATCTTGGCGAAACAACCTCTCAAATTTTTTATTTTTTTCATTTATCGGTCAATTATCACGTATTAACTTATGAAATAACTTTAAAAACATAAGTAACTATTATATATAGAAACACGTAAATCAGAATTAAAATATATTTAGTAGATTTTGAGTAAATAGGAAAAGTATCCCTAATTCTTCATTTTCTGTGCCTACTGGCTGTGTTAATATGTACGTGTCGGCGATGATATACGATAATATTGATGTAGGCCCTTAAAGTTAAAGTTTTTTATGTGACATAAGAAAAATCAGGGAACTTCAGAAAATTCAATTTTTTTTTATTAAAGCGCTTTTATAAGCTTCATACATTACGTAATTATAAATAGATAATTACAAAAGTAATTTATTAATTTTGCAATTGACTTGCTATGTTTTTGACATAATAAATTAAATGATAGTGGAAAAAGTGATCCGCTTGCATTGCTACATACTTAAATTGATAAATTATCTATCTCTATGTAACGGAATCTTTGAAAGTGATTTCCACCTGCTTGCAATAGTCTAATTTAAAATTTTGCCAAAACCAGAGGCATATTTACCCTAGGGCCATAGGGGCCATGGCCCGGGGCGGCCAGTCAGAGGAGGGCGGCGAAAGCCTTCAAGGTAGTAATTTTGCTCTATCTGTATGAATTTATAGGGCGGCTAATTGAATTGGCTCGGGGCACTAATTTTTAAAATACGCTTCTGGCCAAAACCCACTGTAACATGTAGATGCACACATCTTGTTTGTCGCCGGCTCGACTAGTGTACTGACAATGTACTAACCGTCTTCGCATATGGATTACACTCTCACTAAACTTCAGGTGAATAATATATAAATAAATAAATATTCAAGGACATTTCACACAACGTCCTCTGGTCCCAAGCTAAGCTTATATGCTTGTGTTATGGGTACCAGAATACGGATAGAATACATATACTACTTTTCTTTTGTAAATAAATACATATAATACATAGTAAACACCCAGACACCGTGAACAGAAACAGAACAGAAACAGGTGAAGTATAGTCAATTGCCATTCGTAGCTATAAAAAGAAATTGTAGCGTCGACTCCAAACAACGCGATAAGGGCAGGACAATGATGATATCCAAGCGTGTTTTTTTTTCTATTTTTAAACTAAGTTAATTATTGTTAACAACCGATTTTTTAGCTCGGTACGTATATAACGGAATCTTTGAAAGTGATTTTCACCCACTTGCAGTAGTCGGATTGATCTGAAATTTTGCATAACAGGATGACAATGCAATTTATTAAAGTAAACTAAATGTTTAGAACATGTGTCTTTAAAGTTTTTGGACGAAGCAAATTATTATTATCAGATCTCACATACTCGGTATCTATTGGATGATTTTATTTGTAAAGTATATATGTAATGAAAAACATACGAAATAAACTGCTGTTTGTTATGAAGGGTACATTTCTAGGTCAATTTAATTTTGTGCTCACCCTCGGAGTGCGAACGGATATTGAATGCTGATGTCGAGTATTCAATATTTGCTTTATGTATATTTGATATGCAAACACCTATAATTTTATGTATGCCTGGTACTTGTTGATATTTGCTTATATTAAAGTTACATGATTTATTAACCAACTTCCAAAAAGAAGGTTAAAATTTGTCGAAATTTTTTGCTTTCGCAAACTTCGCCATTTTCTACGTAGTTATGGAAATATTAGAAAAGTACCATTTTGGTGTAATCATTTAGAAGGTAAACCATATATACACAAATATACCTGATAGTGTATATTTCAGCGACCTATTTTTATACAGGCTGTCCCAAAAGTCGACGTCAAGCCGAAATCGCATGATAGGCAAGGTCATAACAGTTATCAGAAAAATATTAAAAATAATATGTTTTTTATTTTAAAATAAATGACCGTTAGTTAAATTAGGGCGAAAAACTGATTTTTGAAACGTGGTTCTGCAAAACATGACATCTTCTTTCAAGCTGGACCAGTTAAGATTTTAAGGTTACAAATTACAGAAGGACTATTCAGGAGGAAATAAGTAAAAAAAATGACAAAAAGTAAAGATTTGTAGCAACAGGAAAGTAAAAACTGTTTCAGTGGGGTACATTTTCCTGAATATTTTTTTTTTGCAATTATGTATTTTAAAAATAGAAACTTAATTTTTTTTTATATTTTTCTGATAACTAATAACCTTACCCATCATGCGACTTCGGCTTGACGTCGTCTTTTGGGACAGCCTGTATATGTATATACTTGTATCAATCAATTACGAGTATGTTCATCTCTGAACGTGCTAAATACACGGATTTTTGGAATCAACCAATATATTTTAGTTTAATCTTATATATAAAATTCATGTGTCACAGTTTTAGT
Source organism: Orgyia antiqua (assembly GCA_916999025.1). Classification (NCBI taxonomy): domain Eukaryota; kingdom Metazoa; phylum Arthropoda; class Insecta; order Lepidoptera; family Erebidae; genus Orgyia; species Orgyia antiqua. The sequence goes on from OU779871.1 coordinate 30,173,773, forward strand.
TACCGTACTCCTCCGAAACGGCTTGACCGATTTTTATAAAATTTTACAAGTATGTTCAGTAGGTCTGAGAATCGGATAACATCTATTTTTCAAACACCTCCCCGCCACGGACATTTGTATGGCAAAACAACGTAACCGGGTCGGGTAGTCTTCTTCTCTTATATATACTTATATAAAAATCAATTGCTGTTCGTTAGTCTCGCTAAAACTTGAGAACGGCTGGGCCGATTTTTGTGATTTTGCTTTGAAGGTTTAAAAAATAAACAACTTTTTTTAAAAAGCTAACCCTTTTTAAAAAAAACTGAAAATTTTACAAATTAGAGGTCTAAATGCGTAGCAGCGCCTCGCTCGTAGCGCTTGCTACGTGCTTACATTACGGAACTATAATGCAAATTCTATTTCTTTACCTATCTGAAATGTATAAAACGGACTACAGATGTTTTCATTTTAAACTAGCTGTTGCCCGCTACTCCGCTACCCTCCTCTTGAACCACTCACCAAAAAAACTGCATCAAAATCCGTTGTATACTTTTTAAGATACTAGGCTCACATAGGGATATACATACAAAAATAACGACATTGTTTCTAATAAATAAAGATAAAGAAGCTATATATTTCTGAAACAATTTTTAAATAGCTCCAAGGTCGCTTAATGTTCAAAGTAATCAAGAGTTATATAAAAGGTTATGTTTGAAGTAAAACATAGACGATCCACATGAGGACATTATTTATTTACAATTTAATGTGTTCGTATGACGTGACGTCACTTGTATTACGCTATTATTGTTACTTTAGTAGGGTACCGTGCTAACATAAAAAACCCTATATTATGAAATGGAAGGAAATGAAATGAATATCTATTAATATGTAGGCACAAATAATTTTACCAAAAAGATACATTTTGATATAGTCTGCCAACTCTGTAAATGTAATTTTTCCCGCACCCAACGTTTTCACATTTTTCAGGGCCCGTACCTATATAATAAATTGAACAAATTACTAAACATATACCCACAATCAGCTTCCACCTGCAAACACACTCTCACCAACTGGATGACAAACAGAAACTATCAGGAAATCGAAGACTTCATCAAAATACTTTCATAGTTTGGAACAAATGTTTCTTTCACACTCTCCCATCCTAATCCCTAACCGTCTGAGAACTAAATTCCATAAAAATACTTACTCACACTCACAAAACCGTATCTATTACTGCAAAACCTTAAAATCTCGACTATTTAGTAATAACTACATTTAAACCTGTATCTTCTATGTTATTCATGGCGTGTTATATCTTTACCACGATGATTCATGTATGATCGTGTAGCCTCGCTCATGATGTATTGTATTGTATACCACCCGATAGCTTGTGGGGCCTAGTGTCTTTAATACAAGTTATCTCACAATAACTTAGAAAGGACACTAGTCACCACTACACTCTGCTGATATGTTATCAAACCCATTACTATTTGTCACACAAACACTCTCATAATATGTATCCTAGAATTAAACGTACTGAAAATGATTGATTGTATGTAGTGGTGAAATAAATAAATTATTATTATTAAATAAATTATTATTATTTTTATAAAACGTCCAATTTGTTTTTCCCTACCACCTGTTCAGGCCATTCAATCCGCTGAGAAGAACCGGCGTATGAAACTCAGCAGATCTCATCTCAGAACATCTATGGTCATATTTCTTTTTTTTAATATCGATAACGACGGGCATCGTGGTGGAGTGGTTCATGTAACGGACTACCGTTCACGTAGTTGCGGGTTCGACAGTCAATTGTGTGATCTTTATAATGGTCATACAAATGTTTGTACTGCGTCTGGGTGTTTACTATGTATTATAAGTATGTATTTAGAAAAGAACAGTAGTATATGTAGTCTATCCGTATTCTGGTACCCATAACACAAGCATAGAAATATAGCTTACTATGGGACCAGAGGACGTTGTGTGAAATGTCCATCAATATGAATACAATAGTCTTTCCAAAGCTAGCTAACCTTTACAATATAAACAAATTACAATTACAATATGTGTTGCTCCAGAAAAAATAACTCCGAAGCTATATTATCATTAACATAATCAAAATTTTAGATTTTTTTAAATTTTGCAAATATATCTCTATACTTATTATCATCACTAGCTGTTGCCTGAGACTCCGTCCGCGTAGAATTTAGAAAATTTTCACGTGCGATGGCTTATTTCATGTATAAGTTTGGTGTTTCTATACCGATTTCTATGATTCTTTTTTTATTGAATGAATAGGTAATAATGTTAACTTTTTTAAATTAGGGATGAGTGAGAGTATTATAAACGTAAAAGTAAACAAATATAATCAGAATGCTCCGAACAGCTAAGCTATCAGGAGTTACGCGTGTTATTGTGAGTCAACCATAAAATATAGATGCATATACATATCTATGTTGCGGGATATTTTTTAGACAATTTTATGTAGAATATTTTCGTCATACATGGTTTCTATGTAACTTTAACCATTAAGGCTGCACACGCGACGGAAGCTTAAAAAATGGAGTAACTTCTCCCGTTTTCCCAACATTTCCCTTCACTACTCTGCTCCTATTGATTGTAGCGTGTTGAAAAGTATACTATAACCTGCCCAGGAGTATGAAGAATAATTGTACCAAGTTTCGTTAAAATCCGTCGAGTAGTTTTTGTTTCTATAAGGAACATACAGACAGACAGACAAACATTTTACTGATTGCATTTTTGGCATCAGTATCGATCACTAATCACCCCCTGATAGTTATTTTGAAAATATATTTCATGTACAGAATTTACTTCTCTACAGATTTATTATAAGTATAGATTATCATGTTCTTATCCCGTTATTTAGCGAGGTATATTATGATAATAACTGTGAAATGGCACCTTTCGTGTGCGAGCCCAACTCTAACTTGACCGGTTTTTGTTATTATAGTTTTATGTGATAGTATTCTTTAAGTGTTATTATTTTTACTGTTTTTCTTGAGTATTCTTTTTGAAGAAATTTATGAATCATTAAATAACATTGTATAATGTACGAATTATTAGACTCGTGTAGAACGGGTTCAGTACGATATCTCCATAATATTTATCATTATAATCACCGCGTTTTGTGGCGTTCAACGGAAGAGGCTTATGTCCAGTAGTGGACGGAGAAATGTTAATGGATGGATGAAGGTTTCACCTATAGGGTCTCGTTATACCCATTGGTACGGAACCCCAAAACAGCATTTTTTACTAAGAAGAAACCATTTTCTTTAAAAAGACATAAATAAATATCGGCTGTTACTAGGCTCACAGTAACGCAAAGAGATTAACCTAATGCTCCCGTGAGTAAATAAATATCTTCGCGGATAGAGATTACCTTACATTATTAGAATTTATTACAGGTCTTTGGATTTAAGCTCTTGTACGTTAAATGATGGGATTGTTAGTGCTAATAGATACACTGGAAATCAAACATTGGTACCGATTCTACGTGCACAACTTAATTTAACTAAAAGACTCCTGAACCATTCTATCTTTTAAAAAAACCGCATCAAAATCCGTTGCGTATTTTTGAAGATATAAGCTTACATAGAGACGCACTATACAACAATAACGTATAATAAGAAAAGATTAACTTCAACATAGACAAATAATTGCGCTAATGTATGGAGCAAGTAGATAGGTACGTTTAAAAATAATTTATTAAAATAATGCAAAATGCTTGTTAAATAAACTTCACACGTATTTGTAAAAGTTTAGCTGTTTAACACGGGCGTTTATGAAACTGATCGAGTACGAACTGGGCTCACACACGGAGGGTCCCGTACCTTTATTATTGTAATATTTTCGTCATACTCACCCTGAAAAACACTAAATAAGAGGTCCTCCAACAACGGGATAACTGTGAAATCAGCTCTCTAGCTTTTTCACTGGTTCAGAGATACATCCTGGTGACCAACGAACAGACAGTGTGGTCTCAGTAATAGAATCCCTTACGTTTTTACCCTTTGGTACCGAGCCCAAAACTGCGCAATTTGCTTAGAGCATTTGAATCGCATTTTGGTGAATTTAGCCTCTTTCAAATTTTGAAAACCAGGAATTTTGAGGATGTTATCTGTGTACAATATTCCTCAACTGACTTTTATAGCACCCTTGGGAGGAGATGGGGTGGTGGCACTTGTATTCTTAATCCGTCACCACAAAGACGATATGCAATTATCTATCGTAATTAAATTAGAAACTTAATTATAAAAACGCGAAACGAAATTTAAAAAAAAACGTTCGTTTAATCTCTACAAGAAAAGCAAACCACATTCTAATAATATTTCACTTATACGTGACTCGAGTACTACTGGGTGTAATCCGTGTAATGCATAAATAACTACAACTGCTTAGGTTGCATTTGTAACTTACTTGTTTGCTACTTATGTTCTCCTGGTACTTTAATAGAAAGGAATGACGTCACTGTAGCTTTTGTTTTAGAGATCAAGCTTCCAGTAGAACTTTATTTTTATCCGACTTTAAAAAAGGAAGCAGTTTTCAATTCGTGTGTATGTTTTTTTTTAATTTTATTTTATTTTGTGACTTTTAACTGGGTGACGCGATTTAAACGGTACTTTTTTAATTTGAAAGGTGGTGGTACCCGTGTGGTCGCATTGGCACCCGGTCAAAATCTGATGGTTATCTCCTAAGAAATCGAGGAAAACCCTCAAATTTCAAAGGCACATGAAGGCAGTTGACATTTTTTTTAAATACTCAATTATTTATTTTTGTAAATATAAATAATTTGACTAAACATTAACTTTTATGGCTATCATATCACGAAATACCACATAAGGCAATTATTCTCCATAATTATTGTTCATTACCAAATCGTCTATACATCACAATTTGCTATTCCCAGCGGACGACTGTTAGCTTTAATTAATAAAAAGCGGACACATTTGTGTAATTTTATTATGAAATGTTTTAACACGATATTTTTTGGGTGAAAATTGCTTTTGTTACGGAAAATTTCAGTGTAGTGTAGATTAGATGACAAAATTTATATTTATTTACTTACATATATCTAATAGAAATTAACGAATTGTGTCATTGACACTGGGACCAATTCTAAGTGCACAACTAATCTTAACTTAACTAAAAAATGAAAACAACTATTGCTGTATTCTAATTATTTGACAATTTTGTTTTGCACATTTATTTTAATTAAAATCTTTATGGTCTTATTCATAATGACTTATCGGTGGTTTAAACATACAATGTTTTTAGGGTCATGTGCCAAGAAGTAAACGGGGCCTTATTATTTGATATTATTTATGGTTGGTATGACAACAATATTATGATACAACAACGGTACGAAACCCTTCTAGTGCGAGTCCGACTCGTACTTGACTGTTTTTTTGTAAATACATAATTATTATTTGTGTAACGAAATAGAATATCTCTTTTCTTTTAGACACCATACATGTTCCGACATGTTAAGATAACAAATTGTAGTTGACATACACTTGACACGACAACTATTTCCTAAAAAACCCTCGAATTTTAACTAAAAACACCCCACATTAACATAAACTGGCATTCATACATATATGCAATAGTACCAGGTCCGCATAAACGATAAGAGCTTTGTCTTTTACCTGTCTTATATAATGATATGCAATAACAATTTGGTGTCCCAGTTTCATTTAAATTATTACATATAAATAAGAGAGAGTAAGTGTAAAATAAATTACAATATTTTTATACCTATTTATATGTGTATCGTCCTTTTGGTTTAACTATAAAACCGACTTCAAAAAAAGTAGGAGGTTTTCGTCTGTATAATTATTCATTATATTTGTTATAAACCAAACTATCATTAAGAGGATACCAAAATAGCTTCGTGCAGTTTTCTACGTACGAAGTTTTCATTTTTTTTTTGGTGTTTTTTTGTGGTTTCCGTGTGGTCCCATTGGCACCAGGTCAAAATCTGATGGTTATCTCATGAGAAATCGAAGAATACCCTCAAATTTCAAAGGCTCATGAAGTCGATTGAACATTTTTTTTTAATACTCATTTCTATCGCAGGGCTGAAGAAAGTGAAAAAATTTGCAAGAACGGGATAAATTTTTAATACCACGAGTACAAAGTCGCGGGCAACAGCTAGTACGAAAATATGAGTGTTAGCATATGAGTAGTGCAACTAAGTAGACAGAGTCACGGGACAATACAGTAACAGCGCAATGAGTGTATACTACCAGGACTTAATGAATAATAGAAAGTAAATAATGTTAACACAGATAAAAAATATCGATAGTTAACACTCTTATAAACTTATATCGACCTAGTAACATTTAAATTAAAGCATCTGTAACTTTTTTTTTATCACCTTTTTAGGGTCTCGTGGAAAAAATAAACCCTTCAGAGTGTTGTGAGAGAGACTTTTAATGTGCTTGTATGTCTATCCAAATTTTTCGGCTTTTTAACCAGAAATTCGACATCTTCCACATCTTTCAGGTCATGTTGTCATGTTAAACAATAATAATTCCATACCTATTTAATAGCTTTACTTTTTCATACGTGAAATGTCTATTCCCAAATAACTTTTGAAAGGAAAGTCCTTAGGGATTGCCATCAACCAATATTGTCTTATTGATAATGCACGAGCTCGAACACCTTAGAGAATATAAGAAAATTCTGATATCATGAAATATTGAGGAAAAAATAATATTTATTGAAGGCGAGAAATCTATAAACTATGTATTCGTCAAAAAATTCTTTGAAATTACATAACAATATGATTTGACGGATTAAGAATACATATGTCACCAACCCATTTCTTCTCCAGGACGCCATAAGATTCAACTCAAGGATTATTATAAGCAGTTAAAGTCTTTGTAAAAGACGACGAAAACTGCGTGTCTCTACTTATGTAATGAGAGGTTTTACATCTTTTAACTTCTTCTCTAAAAAGAGCGTGCGCGCTTTGTGAAAAAAAATCTCTCGTCATTCCCTACAGTACTATTCCCTAAAGTATACCCAAAAGAAGTTAAACTTCAAAACTTATGACGAAATTGTGTATATTAGATTGTTGATTCCATTGTACTAGGTCTTCAGAAGAATCAAGAAGTTTAAAATGATACCTATAAGTTGATTACTTATTTTGTTCACAGAAATCGTATAGAGAGGACCGCTTCAAAGCGATGGCGGGGTACCATACGGCGGATAGTATCGGCCATTATTTGTAAGTACACAAATTATAATTTGAAAAAAATATCAAATACAATTTTTTACAGACTAATGGTCTTATTCATAATGACTTATCGGAGGTTTAAAAGTTCGCTAAAATAGGTTCGCGAAAATTGTCAAAACTTGTTAGTCTTTTTACGCTAAAACGTTTATTATCTCTACGATAAAATCTCCGTTTAAACCTCCGATAAGTCATTGTGAATAAGACCGTAACAGTTTGCATTTCTGAAATATAGGACATCGGTGTGTCATGTAGGCATCTCGTTAATCACGCTCAGGTACTATTTCAAAACCTTTTGTTAGAAACCTCGACCGAGTTTTTACATTAGACCAAGGAACATTTCTTTCGAGAGAAACTGTGATATTTAGGTCACACTAACTTATGATACCCTGGTAGTCTTTGTGTATTAAATCAGGAGTACGCGCTTTTTTCTTCGTAAAATATACTAAACTAAGGTTAAACACAAACACACTAACGCAATTTCATAGCGTCACTACGCACGCACACGAATAAAACCGGCTGTACTCTACATTCTGTGACTCTACATTAAAATATAACTCTGTCTGAACACTATACTGGTAACTTTTTCAGAGAGGGTATGATATGACAACTTCGGTAATTCAATTTATAGGTACATAAAGTTGGTCGTTTAAAGTTGGTCAAGGCAGATTCCCACACAGGGTATAAATAAGTAAATATATGTCTTTACTTTAAACCATATTTAATTTCTGCAAGCTTATCACTTACCTTAAAACACGTATGTTTTACGTTACTCGTACCAGGATTAAATGAAAGCTTAGGAGGTTGTAAAAAGGGGTCTACATTACTGTCGCGTGCTAACCGCAGCTCAATGTCGAACCTAGAAGGATATTACGACAATAAAAAATAGGAGCGAACCCTTAGCGAACCTCACTCAACATTCCGAAAAGACATGTCCCTACATTAGAAGGGACTAACTATTATTGGCATGACCTTATTGCAAGTTGAACTTTGAACATAAATTATAAAATTGGTCAAGTGCGAGTCGGACTCGCGCACGAAGGGTTCCGTACCATTATCTATGCAACATAAGGCAACGTTATTAGTATCGAGCAAGAAACGGTAAAAAAATCATGTTTGTTGTATGGGAGCCCCCCTTAAATATTTATTTTTATTTTATTTTTAGTATTTGTTGTTATAGCGGCAATAGAAATACATCATCTGTGAAAATTTCAACTGTCTAGCTATCACCGTTCTTGAGATACAGCCTGGTGACAGACGGACGGACGGACGGACGGACGGACGGACGGACGGACGGACAGCGAAGTCTCAGTAATAGGGTCCCGTTTTTACCCTTTGGGTACGGAACCCTAAATAATTGGTCAAGTGCGAGTCGGACTCGCGCACGAAGGGTTCCGTACCATTATCTATGCAACATAAGGCAACGTTATTAGTACCGAGCAAGAAACGGTAAAAAATCATGTTTGTTGTATGGGAGCCCCCCTTAAATATTTATTTTATTTTATTTTTAGTATTTGTTGTTATAGCGGCAATAGAAATACATCATCTGTGAAAATTTCAACTGTATAGCTATCACCGTTCTTGAGATACTGGGTGCGGAACCCTAAAAATCATGTTTGTTGTATGGGAGCCCCCCTTAAATATTTATTTTATTTTATTTTTAGTATTTGTTGTTATAGCGGCAATAGAAATACATCATCTGTGAAAATTTCAACTCTCTAGCTATCACCGTTCTTGAGATACAGCCTGGTGACAGACGGACGGACGGACGGACGGACGGACGGACGGACGGACGGACAGCGAAGTCTCAGTAATAGGGTCCCGTTTTTACCCTTTGGGTACGGAACCCTAAAAACAGCCATAAAGGAGTTGAGATTTACACACGAACAGTTTTTAATATTATTTGTTATAGCATCAACAGATATAAATATATAATCTGTGAAAATTTTAACTGTCTAGCTATTACCGTTCCTGAGATACCGCCAGTTGACAGACGGATTGACAGCGAAAACTTAGTAATAACGTCCCGTCTTTCGGTCTTATTCATAATGACTTATCGGGGGTTTATACGGAGATTTTATCGGAGACCATTATAAATAACAACTTTTGACAATTTTCGCGAACCTATTTTAGCGAACTTTTAAACCTCCGATAAGTCATTATGAATAAGGCGGTTTATCTTTACTTTTTAGTACAGAACCCACACTACAATGTAACAGATATACAGACACATTAAAATAACTCATGTATTTATACCAGGGCTGCAGGGTTTAAAAGGGATATATTAAGTTGGTGGATGGGGGCACTAAAAAGTAATATTGCAGTCACGTATTCGCTCCATCATAAACCTTATACGATACCTCCAATGAATGTACGTATTTCTTTATTTCGGTCTAATAAACATGTAATTTTTATGTTTATCCTTTTTTAATGAAAAAGAATATAGTTGGCTGTAAAAAAATATTGGTCTTAAGTCACAGATCACACCAAAAGACAACATACATGACATGCTCGGCTCAATTACGCCCTCGCCTTCGGCTCGGACTAAAATTCCGCCTCGCATGTTATAACCATCTTTACGCACTAATATCGTAATGTACTATTACATCCATATTTTTTTAAATTCCAGATAATCTGTCATGTTTTACACATGGCTGCAGTACAGGATGGGTATCTGGAGTACTAGGAAACGAGGCGTTAACAGGAGGTGCATGGCTCGCTGCTCTACCATGTTTGGTCGCATTACCAGCTGCCCCATTCTTCGCAGTACTCGCTGATGCAAAGGGAAGGAAAGCGGGCGCTGTTTGTATTTGCATTAGTTTTATTGTAAGTAAAAATTACTTGTATATTGTATTATAAAATATTTGTACCAATTCTAAACTTAACTAAAAACTGAAAACAACTCTGGTGTTTTTTTATCTCTTTCTTCAGCCCATTACGATCCCACTGCTGGACAAAGGCCTCCTCTACTTTGGGAGTAATTATGATCTACTGTGCCGTAAATGGGGTGGTGACATATGTATTCTTAATCCGCCACCACACGGACAAGCTGCCAGCTATAGTTACTAGGAATCAAGAAATCAACAGAGCTATATTTTCTAGATAAGCTGGTCTTTAGCTGCATGGTGTGGACCGCGCGGTGTCTGGGCTGCAAGGGTAGCAGCGGGCGCAGGAGGTGCTGGTTCATTAGCGCTCGCACCTCTTTACTGCGCAGAAATAGCTCCTAGAACTAGAGGGCTTGCTGCTATGCCGGCGTTAGCTTGCAGGTATACGACAACATTAGTTTCTGATAAATCATGGCTCCTTTCAAGTTATGTTCGCCGCGTTACCAGAATTGATGTTATCGGCGTGTGGCTGAAAATATTTTTTGTGAAACTGGCTTATATAGGGTTCCGTACCAAAAGGTAAAACAGAAACTTATTAAACTTAGCTGTCCGTCCGTACGTTCTTGAGATAGGCGCGTTTATACAAACAATCTTTTCAGCTTTATAAATTTACTATGGTTCAACTTGTACTAGACCGGGTTTTCATTACCTTCGTACGAATCTTGTTATTGATATATGTATCTGCATACATAATTATGTGACGCTCTGTCATATTATACATATATCTGTCATATGTGACATCTGGTCATATAAAAAACAAAATATGTAATTAAAATTACCTTTCATTTCAGCAGTGGGATTTTATTCGCATATGCAGCAGGCGGCATGCTGTCAGCTCATGCATTATCGCTGTCAATGGCAGTTCCACCTCTGGTGTTATTGGTAGCTCTCATCTGGCTGCCAGAAACACCTTCGTTTTTAATAAGCGTTGGAAGAATACAGGTAAGGCTGGATTTATAAGGAAAATGGAATTTTTCAATCTCAACCAGTTAGTTCCTGAGATTAATGCCAACAAACAGTTTTATTCTAAGTATATTCTGTTGTTTAGTAGAAGGATCTGTAGTTTATTTTGTTGCGTCCCCCAAGGGACAGAATTAAAAGTGTTTTGTCTTTCTATACTTAAATAATTTTGGGACCAGTGGACGTTTTATCCATTCATAACGTTAAAAAAAAAAAAAATTAAAAAAACTTTTATAAACCCTTTTACCAGGATGCTGCCAAAATAATCTGTTGGTTCGATGGCTCTGACTTCCGAGAAGACTTGACTGATGTGATAGAACAACAAGAAGTTAAAATCCGTACATCAGATTGTTATGGAAGACGAGAGGCTATGAGGAGACAAGACTCTGATGCATTCCAACCCATGTTGAAGAGAAGCAGTGGACTGGACTCCAATTCAGAGAAGAAAACTGAACAGTCAGCGTGTAGGGAACTGTGTACGTTTAACAATATTTCAAATACTTACAGTCTTTACATATAACCCTTTTCTTTTCCAGAAAAAATTGTGGACTTCATAATATTTCTTCTCCAATATTTGTCAGCTGTTGATTGCCATTGTTGTTATTGTTGAAGCAGAGGCGTATTTACCCTGGGGTAAATAATGGCCGCCCTGGGCCAAAGCCCCTATGGCCCTGGGGCCATAGGGGCTTTGGCCAGCCAGGGCGGCCAGCCTGAGAAGGGCGGCGAAGTCTTTCAAGTTAAAATTTTGCTCTATCTCTATTAATTCATAAAGCGGCTAAGTAAATTGGCCCGTTGCTCAAATCAAATGGCCCGGGGCGCTAATTTTCAAGATACGCCTCTGGGTTGAAGCGTGCTAATATTTCAGATTGCAAGAAAAAGCCATATTTTACTGATCACCTCTCCTGTACCTCTTTGATTTTATGTATTAGACCAAACTTCAAGTGTCTGGCATACATTTTTGGCAGGGTTTCGCTAAAATCCGAAGAAAAGAAGGAAATCTTCTGTATAATTATAATCTCCCTTACTTTTTGAAGGTCAGTTGCTTCTTGCTTAGTAATACAATTTTCAGTGCGTCATCGCAGAACTCGTCGTGCTCTCATCTCATGTTGGGTGTTACTGAGCGTAGCTGCGGGTAGCGGGGCTGGAGCTGTAAACAGCTTCGCGGCAGCAGTGCTGAGACACTCGACGCATGCTGTGCCTCATCTTAACCTTACAGCTTATAACTTTACTATATATAATGGGTGAGTTCATAATATGATGTCCGTGTGGTGACGGACTAAGAATACAAAGCAACTACGTTCTTTGCATGCTGTACAGGATGCGTTTGATGCAGTAATAACAAAATATGATAACAGAGAACGCATGTACATAGACGAGCTTAATTCATGATTAACTTTGCTGCCAGCAAACCTGTTCCACATTCTCTCCCGAGGGTAAAAAACACAAAATAACACAGATAAACGTCTTCTGTGAGTGACGAAAATCTTGATACTAAGCCCAAGAGTAAAGGGGAATGCAATAGATGAGTTGCCTGTTGTATGCAACACCACTATCATAATATCATGATACTGTTCTTTTTTCGAGTGGTGACGGATTAAGAATACATGTATCATGGCCTCATTTCCTGCCCAGGGCGCTGTAAGAGCTAGCTCCTAGATAATACAAGCAGATAACATCATAAAGAAGGAAAACTCGCCAATACGCCTGGTCAGCGCGTAAGTAGACCGGATACCCTCCCAAACTGGAAAAGGCCCATTCTCAATAGTGGCACCATAATGGGCTGGAAAGAATAGTTTTAACACGCTATGTAACTATCAATGTATTAATCTGTGTAACGGAATCTTTGAAAGCGATTTTCAGCCACTTGCAGTAGACGGATTGATCTGAAATTTTGCACTTAGGTGTGCAAAATTTCAGATCAATAAAAAGGACCGATGACAATGCAATAATTTAAAAGAATAATCCCAATTCCTTGATCAGAATTACTAGAATAGCATGTTGAAGTATCACTATGATCACACCAGTGTTAAATCAATTATACACGTAATAGTTTAATTGTATATGAGTAGACTCACCTATATTATTGTGTTTCTACGTATGCCTTTCATATACAATCAGATAATTTCACATAAAAACGCTTTGTTTATAGAATCAGGTAAAACTATCATAATTGTTTACTTGTGTTTACTACGATTGTGACAACATGTGACAACAGAAACTTATGTCTCTGACAACATAAACTGTCAACGTATTGTAAATAGGTAGCATAGAATTGAGTATTGATGACAATGCAATCATTAAAAAAATATTCAGGATATTTAAGCGTGTTTGTTAGTTTTTATACTAAGTAGATTATTAAAAATGGAAATAGAACCTAGAACCTAATTATAGCTTCGATTTCCAGGAGCGTGCCCCGTCCATTATTCGAATCTTCAGAGACTGGTTCAATTTTATGTGGAACTGCTTTGGTGCTTGGAGCAGCAGTTGCTACTATAACAGTTGATAAGCTGGGAAGAAAGGTAATAACAATCTAAAGTTACTAAAGCCTAGTAAAACCGGTCAAGTACGAATTGAACTCACACACAAAGGGTTCCATACCGTCATTATGTGGAGTGTGGGTTCCATACCGTGGAAATATCAGGCCCAGCATCTAAAATATTTGTCAACGAACGTCTAACACCGCATAATAAGTTAATGTATTATCTCGCAAGAAAAAATGGCACACAGCGTGACTGGAAATATATATGGATTAAGAATGGGAAAATATTAGCTCGTAAGGCAAGTGGTGATCGGGCTGAGCACATACGCTGTGTCGGAGATATTTCAAAATTATTCTCGCTTTAAACCTTTTGATGTATGATTGCTTCTGAAATGAAATGAAATTTTAAATTAATTAAAAAATAAATTTAAGTATTTTTTTAATTTTGAGTTATTTTTTTATTAAATTTTTTATGTTTTCTTCGATTTCTTTTATAAATATGTCATCTGCCTGGTATGTTAAGTTACTTATTTAGTTACTTATTTACTAAATTGCATTATGTTTTATTACAATGTTTATAACTAAAAGAAATAAAATAAAAATACTGCTATGTTTTTGTGCGAATTACTTTTCAATATTATAATATTTGAGTATTAATTAACATTGTTTTATATGAACATGTACACAACACATATTACTAAAAGCGTTTAAAAAGTATAGAAACATGGGAGTATTTTTCTCTTTGTTGATTACTTATAGATATATACTAAGTATTTTCTAAAATAATTATTTAATTCTTCTTTAAACTTTATGTACATTCATATATATATTTTTAAAATAAGTTTTACTATTTATTTGTTAACTACATTAGTTGATTAGAATTGAATAAGTTTCTTTTATTATGTATAGGTACGTATCATTTGATAGTTATTAAGTGCAAAATTTTATGCCTAAATTAAATTAAGAATGCATTGCATTAACTTGGTTAGGTACATTGTTTGTGTTTACATATTGCCTGTTTGCGTCCGTGACACCACTCCAGGTCCCATTCGAAAACCAGCGTCAAGTCTTTGTAAAGACTTGACATCAAGCTGAAATGGGACCTATTGCTGCTGCCACGGGTACGATATACTTATGTACACAGTCTTATTTTGTTTAAGAACCTACCTAAGTATCTATTTTAGTTTTTTATGTATGTGTATTGTATGTAAGTGTATTGTATGTGTTGGTTTGACAGTAATAAAAAATTTTTCTTCATTATCTTTACTTATTATAAAACAAAGTCGTTATTTTTGTATGTATGTCTCAATGTGCTTATATCTTCAAAACTACACGACTGATTTTGATGCGGTTTTTTCCTTAAAGTGTTTCACGAGGATGGCTTTTTTGTATAATTTGGTGTACATTTGGGGAGGGAGAGTTTAAAAAAGTTCTTTTAAAAAACTTCTTCCAGACGCTGCTGCTCTGGTCCTGTTCAGGTATAACATGTTGTCTTGTGATCCTCGGAGCTTTCTGCGACCCTAGTCTCCGTGCCAACACATGGTTGTCCCACAAACTATGGCCTTATAAACGAACGCACAATTACAAGACTAAAGAACTACAATTAAAAGAAAATGTTACAAATTTAGATTGGAATGTTTTACAAATTCCTGAATGGAAAAATTATACCAGTGACATGGAAAATGAAAATTTTGGAGAATGGAAAGTCCAAAATGTAACGAATAAGATTCAGAATGAAAAAGATAATGAAACTCCTTGGACTCCTGTTGCCCTGATGTCAATAGTACTGTTCTTATACAATATTGGGCTAGGTTCAGTGCCTTATGTACTTATATCGGAATGGTTTACAATCAATGTAAGTATTTTATCACGCTTTTATTAGCTCGGTAAGTATCTATCAATGTATTAATCTATGTAACGGAATCTTTGAAAGTGATTTTCACCCACTTGCAGTAGTCGGATTGATCTGAAATTTTGCACACATGGAACGTCGACAATCAAAAATTTTTTTTTTAGTTTTGAACTAAGCAACTTATCATTCATTTACTCAGCGCTTTGATTATCTACATCACAGTCTTGATTTTGTTTGTTTAAATAGGCTAATCTCAGGAACCGCTATTCTGATTTGAAAAAATCTTTTAGTGTTGGAATCTGAATGAATGTTTTAAATGGAACCAGTAGTTCCTGAGATTAGCGCGTAAAACACACAAACAAACTCTTAACTTTATAATGAATCCATTTAGAAGAGTAATAAAAATCTATACAAATTTTCAGGTCAGAAGTCTTGCATCAAGTTTGCTCATATCCTGGATGTGGCTCAGTAATTTTATTTTATTACGATATTACGGCAGCCTTGCAGTACTAATAGGTCTACACGGTACATACTACGTTTGCGCCTCCATCACACTTCTGGGCGCCTTGTACATATTCTTTATAATACCGGAAACAAAAGGAAAAGCTCAAGAACAAATCGATGAAGATTTAAATGGGCCTATACTGGTTTTAAAAAGAAGGCGGAAAAATGAAACGCGATGACAAAAGTTTCCGAAAATATTTATGGTTTCTCTTATAAGCTGTTGTTAGTTTATGATACCCTGGTTATTTTCAGAGTATTAAACCACAGAGTTTCCACCTGTTTTCTTTGACAAATATACTGGCATGTCGGTTGGATGCGTAGGTTATGCACACAAACTCTATAACGACGGGCCTCGTGGTATAGTGGTTTACTTAACGGACTGCCGTTCACGAGGTTGCGGGTTCGATTCCCGCATGGGACAATCATTTGTGGGACATTCACATTACATGTATGTAGTTACAAAAAAATGTATATCCGTATCAGGTACCAACAACACAAGCATAGAAATATAGCTTTCTTTGGGACCAGAGGACGTTGTGTGTAATGTCTATAATTATGTAATTTTATTGGTCGCTACGTACGCCCCGCCCATATCACCTCGCGCACACTAAGACCTTACATAATGAGTATGCACATTGATCTCGTACCTCTTCCCTTGCCATTGCCATATTATATTGGTACCAACTCTACGCACAGAACTAAACTAAACCTAACTAAAAATTGAATTGTGATAGTGTCGATAAGACAATCCGGCAATGATTACAGAACTTTCTTGTTAGAAAAACTGTATATTACAGACTAAAGGTTTTATTCATAATGACTTATCGGAGGTTTAAAAGGTTGCTAAAATCCGTTCGCGAAAATTGTGAAACTTTTTATTCATAATAGTCTTTTTACGCTAAAACGTTTATTATCTCTCCGATAAAATCTCCGTTTAAACCTCCGATAAGTCATTATTAATAAGGGTATAAAGATTTTAAGTAATAAATGTGCACAACATCATAGCGGAATAATCAAAATACAGCAAATTTTTTGTTAATTTAAGTTTAGTTGTGCACGTAGAATTGGCACCGATATAATATGCTCCTGTTGGTTTAATGCTCTAAGTAGTGATTAGATAATCGTGTGCAGTATGGCTCAATATTTTTATTCACAATTCATTGCAACATTATGCATATCGTGATAATTGTAAGTTCAGTTTAACAAAAAAAATAATTAAAATGATCATAGACATTGAGAACACAGCCAAAAGATTGTTTGAGTTTGTTTGTTTGAACACGCTAACCTCTAAAACGACTGGATTGAATTGAAATTTTAATTTTGTGTTGGATAATAAATATCGCGGAAAGTTTTATCTTATATAACATCACGCTGTGACTAATAGGAGAAAAGCATCAGTGAAAAATGTTGCAAAAACGGGGAAAATTTTCTAAACAGCACGCAAACGAAGTGGCGGGAAAAGCTAATCATGTAATATATGCCAAATATATAACAAAATATTTATTAAAATACAATAGTAAGTGTCTCATATCATCAAATACGAGTATTTATATCATCATTATCAGAAAGCATTATATACAAATGTTTGTACTACGTCTGGGTGTTTCTATGTATTATAAGTATGTTTTACAAAAGAAAAGTAGTTTATGTATTCTCTCCGTATTCTGGTACCCATAACACAAGCACATAAGCTTAGCTTGGAACCAGAGGACGTTGTGTGAAATGTCCATGAATATTTATTTATTTATTTATATGATGTGTAATTAATTCAAATTAATTGTAAATTGTGATAGAAAATAAGAAATACAGAAATCAATTAAATATGTATTCGTCAATATTTTTACGTAAATTCGTTCTGACGTTCGCGAGTTACAAATATTTTTATAGTTCCATAAACAGATATACCAGGGGGCCAAGTCTGTTATTACAATGTTGTGACAATGATCAGTCACTGATTGCATAATGGCGTCGTAATAATAATATAATTAGGACGAACAACTATAGGAAGTACATTCTGAGGGACGGGACGGCAGACATCTGCAGACTATGTCACCATCCCGGTGAGTCCCTCAGGCATGTCACCTCTGGTTGTTCTTTGCTTTCTAACACTGAGTTCTTGCACACTTTGCACAGGCATAACCTAGTAGCTAGGATCTTACATCAAGAGCTTGCCCTGAAATATGGTCTCGTCGAACAGAGGCTACCGTATTACAAGTACCAGCCGGAAGACGTACTCGAAAACTACCGCGCCAAGCTCTACTGGGACCAATCCATCATCACGGACGATTCTTGCGAATAAGCCTGATATTGTGCTGATGGACCGAACGGAGTCTCGGCTGTTTCTAGTTGATATCACCATCCCCTATCACGAGAACCTTGTGCGAGCCGAAGCAGACAAGAAGACCAAGTATCTGGACCTGGCGCACGAGGTTGTAGGGTGGTATCAACAGAAATAATCCCGATAGTTGTATCGGTGAACGGTTTGGTCCCAAAGCGCCTCTCACAATATCTCGAGAGGCTCAGCGTCAATAGCAAGTCGGTTACGGCTCAGATGCAGAAAGCGGTCTCATTATAACACCAAACTTGATGAACTTTTGCCATTATGACGCCATTATGGCGTCATTATAACACCAAACTTGATAAAATTTTGCCATTATGACGCCATTATGGCATCATTATAATACCAAACATGATAAAATTCGCCATTAATCAATCAGTGACTGATCATTGTGACAACATTGTAACAGCAGACTTGAGGTCTAGATGTAATGTCTATTGTTACATCCCTCAGTCGGCTTGAAGCCACTTGTATATCTAAGTGTACGTGAAAATGTATCTATGTGTGTCTATGATACAGGCTTTACGTCATAAGAAATGTCATTATTCTATGAAGTACGAATTACCCAAACTAGCTGTCCCCAATTTTAAACGTCAACCCACTAACTGGTATATCCAATGGGTATATATTTTGTGTTTCCATACCGAAACATAAAACGGGACCCTGTAACTGAGCCTTCGCTGACCGTCCGTCACCAGGCTATATCTCCAGAACGGTGATAGCTAGAGAGCTGAATTTTTTCAGTTTGTACATATCAGATGATGCTATAAGAACAAATACACATCGTCACCGTTTTCCTGCCGTCATCCCATTGTTTGGAGCTATTAGAGGTCGGTATAACGAATAATAGCTATATATTAACGGTAGGAACCCTGAGTGTGCGAGTCCAGCTCGGACATGGCCGATTTTTTAAAGGGCGTCACAATCAGCATATTAATATTATATGTAGCGAGACAGAGACGGATACAATTTAATTTTTTGACGAGACTCGTGGTTGAGTGGTTTATGTAACGGACTGCCGATTAAGAGGTCGCGGGTTCGATTCCCGCTCGGGACAATCATTTGTGATTTTTCTAATTGTCATACAAATGTTTGTACTGCGTCTGGGTGTTTCTATGTATTATAAGTATGTATTTACAAAAAAAAAGTACTATATGTATTCTATCCGTATTCTGGTACCCATAACACAAGCATACAAGCTTAGCTTGGGACCAGAGGACGTTGTGTAAAATGTCCATGAATATTTATTATTTATTATTTATTATTATTATTAATTAGCCGCCCTATAAATTAATAGAGATAGCGCAAAATTTTAAATTTGAAAGCTTTCCCGCTCTCTTCAGGCTGGCCGCCCTGGGTCATGGCCCCTATGGCCCTAAGGTAAATACGCGTCTGCAGCGACGTCATAATTCACATCTCGGTATTTATACTAATATATAAAGCTGTAGAGTTTGTTTGTTTGTTTGAACGCGCTAATCTCAGGACCCGATGGCCCGATTTGGAAAATTCTTTCAGTGTTGGAAAGTAAATTTATTGAGGAAGGCTATAGGCTATATAACATCACGCTGTGACTAATAGGAGCGAAGCAGTAGTGATAAATCTTGCAAATACGGGGAAAATTTTCTAAATTCTGTCTGTCTCTTTTTCGCTACATTTATATAAATGAATATACCATTTGAACCCTTACCCTGGTACCCTTAATGATATCACAAAAAATAATATGTTTGTGGTAAAATTATGTGTGAGCAATTACATTCGGCTCATTCATTTATATGTATGTGTGTATTTTGAATGTTGTTATAGTAGGTAAATTGTATTTTATATGAATCATTAAATGGTTTTCGATGTGAATAATTACGTAGTTTCACTTCTTTTGGCAAGTTATGGATACTACTCAGGAACCACATGGATTTGGAAAATTCTTTCAGTTTTGGATGGTGCATTTATCTAGGAAGGCTATAGGCTATATAACATCACGCTGCGACCAATAGGACTAAAGCATTAGTGAAAAATGTTGCGAAAACGGGGGTTCTAAATTTTATGCGTACGAAGACGAGAACACCACTTATAACTAATCTTCAATCTTAAAATTCCATCCCAAGGTTGTCTGTAAGAGATTACAAATAGTGATAAGACCGCCTTTTGTACCATATAAAACTGTTAGCACTGTTAACCTTTTGTAAAATTTTGGTGTACAATAAAGAGTATTGATTTGATTTGATTTGATTTGAAGACGCTGACAACAGCATCGGAAAATAAAAATCTGTTACGAAAACTGACACCTTGAAGTTAGTTACCACGAATGCCTGTTTATTTCACCTAAAAAAGCTTAATAACGTAATACAACCCGTGACTCTGAAGTACGGTTATGAGCCGCAGTTTCTTTCGCGTAATTTTCTCTCTGTTCCTCTCCAGCCTATAAATGTCCCACTGTTGGGCAGGGGCCTCCGAAGGCCTACTTCAGAAGGGATTATGGTCTATTGTACCAGGCTGACTGGGCGTCTCGGCACAGAGTTTATTTTTTTAGTTTTTCGTCTCTCACAGAGAATGTTATCTGTCGGCAATATCCCTTACCTGACTTTTACAGCACCCTTGGAAGGAGATGGGGTGGTGACACTTGTATTCTTAATCCGTCACCACACGGACAGCTATAGATCACTGAAATTAAAACACGGAATTTTTATTTAAATATTTTTAATATGCCATAATAATTTATACAAAATTCTCATATTAACTAAAGCATAAAGAGATTCTAACTTAAATACACAAATACCCCAATGTTTTATATCCTTGTTAGTCTTCCACGCAAAAACTACTGAATCTATTTTAATGAAACTTTACAATAATGTAGCTTATAAATATATCAGAATAACACATAGGCTACAATTTATAAAGATATTGTGTGAACTGTTCATAATGTTATGATAAGTTTCAAGTACCAAAGCACCCTTTCCCTTTACTGACTGATTTTTTATCCTTTTTACCGCGGGTAAACCACGGGGCCCAGTTAGTTATAAAATAATGGTACCCATACGAAAATATATTGATATGTATTTTGCAGCATATATACAAAACTATTTTATGGCATTTATGTTTTTTCTATGGATACATAAAATCCACATAATTAACACTTTAATACTTATTATAATAACTCAAACTTTTATATTAGATATTTTCCACCAAATACGTTTTGAGCAATATTTCAAGCGAGCCCTAAAATTTATTAGAGACGTAATTTTTACAAAAAATTGTAGCAGTTCCACGAAAAATTTAATTAGAACAATTCTTACTGAGCAGTTACAGATTATTTGTTTGATTTTTTAAAACAAATATAATATTTTGTATAATAGGGGAATGAGATAATTAGATAGACCCAAATACGTTAAACGCTGTTTAAATACAACCTTCCAGAAAAAAGTAATACCAGGAAACCAGAATAAAATAGAATGTATATTCTCAACCATTCAACAATCAATTCTTCATAAATAGGGGAGACAATAAATCACTAGGAGATTTAAAAAATCAAGTAGTACTAGGAGAACATAAATAACAAGAATGTATCTTTTACAATGATTCAATTACCGAGTCTTCCTAAATAGAAGAAAAAAAATTCTAAAAGTACCAGGAGAGCATAAACAGTAAAGATCTTAACTCTAAAATAATCACAGCCTAACTACGCCTTGTAAAATATCATCATATAATTTTTGCGTTAATGGCACATATTCACCAGTTTTTTGATCTAGGAAATACATAGGATCTTCGTGGAGTCCTAGGTTGAAACCCTGTTCCATAAGTTCTTTTTTCTTAAGTTTAAATGTTGCTGTTAAAGGTGGTTCTGGCATTAATCTAATAAATAATGGCCGGGCAAATATTGGCAACGATGATTTTAGTCCTTTAGCTAAAGATATCAAGTTAACTGTTCTGTGTGGATCGGCTATTGCGGCCATACCTGCTTTTCCTTCAGTATTTGGTATCTGAAATTTATGTGAAATTTAGAAATCTTTCCCGTTTTTGCAACATTTTTCACTAATATTTCGCTTCTATTGGTCGTATTGTGACGTTATATAGCCTATTCTTCGATAAATGTATTATCAAACACAAAAATAATTTTCTAGTAGTAGTTTCTGAGATTAGCGCGTTCAAACGAACAAATCTTGAGCTTTTGTAATATAAATATGGATATTCGTACTTAGTGAGCAGTATTTGTATATCCGTCCATTTTTCCATCCATATCCCATAAACGACCCACTGTTGGGCACGGGCCTCCTACACTTTAATTTTGTACTTACTTTTACTTGTATTCTTAACCCGTCCCCACACAGATATATTTATTTAAAACGCTATTTGGACATTGCAGACAGACACCTTAATTTTATTTATTTGTATAGTATAATGGTTTATAAGTTGTATGTGTTTAAACAAACCTTAACACCGTACACGACCGCATCTTTTAATTCAATTAATTTACTGATTACGTCTTCTACTTCAGCTGTTGATACGTTTTCCCCTCTCCATCTATAAAACAAAGTGTTGAAATATACAAGTTATCTTAATAAATTAAATTGTAGTGGAAAAAGTGATCACCGCAATCGGGACTTGAACCCACGACCTCGGAATATCGTTCCGTAGCTCTGCCAACTGAGCTTTCGTGCTAACAGTAACCAATTTGACCACTACAATGTCACTGGATTGAGTCTACATCGCATTTGTGATGTACAACGCCATCTATCGAGAATGTTTTGCAACAATCTCGACCTACGCTCGAGCTACGGAACGGTATTCCGAGGTCGTGGGTTCAAGTCCCGCTTGCGGTGATCACTTTTTCCATTACAATTTAATTTATTAAGTAAAAGCATAGCAAGTCAATTGCAAAATTAATAAATTACTTTGTATACAAGTTATCGTTACGACAAATCCCTTACGGGTAGGTAGAAAGAATAAACTGTAAGGTTATTATTAAAACGTTGACGTGGTTATCCTAACTGAAACATGGTTAAATAGTAGCATAGCAAGTCATGAGCTCTTTGACGATAGGTATGTGGTGTATCGTAGGGATCGTGAGACAACCGGTTTTAATCCAAATAAAGATGGGGGAGGGGTACTAATCGCAGTTTTAAAAACCATTAATTCAAAACGCATGAGTGGATGGTCTAGTAGCTGCGAAGATATATGGGTTGTAATTGACGCTTCTACGACACACTTGGCACGCCGGATGGCTCTCTGTGCTGTCTACATCCCTCCGCCTGTGTGTATTGCTACACTCGAGCACTTTATTGAGCACTGTAACGTGGTCCTTGAAGGTGTTGATATGCCAACGTACATAATGGGCGATTTTAATCTCGGTAACATAGGATGGGACCTTGGAGGCATGAACACATCCCTACCTAATGTATGCCGTCACTTTTTAGATTTTTTAAGTGTTAATAACTTGCATCAACATAATAAAGTTCTGAATAAGTATGGTCGCATTTTGGATCTTATGTTGACTACGAATCCGGCCGCACTTTCGGTGCGGGAGTGTGGCTTTCCCTTAATAACCGAGGACAAATACCATCCACCCCTGGATATAGACATTTCTTTGGCAAGAAGTAATAATCTACCATACAATAAACTGACGACGAGGCTAAATTTTTATAGATGCAATTATGAGGAGATAAATAAATGTCTAAATGCGCAGGACTGGCAGCGGTGTTTTGCCGGGGAACCGAATGTTGATGAGATGGTGGGAAAGTTCTACGATGTTTTAAATACAATAATAAATAAATATGTACCCAAATCTAACACCAAGAAAAACCGTTACCCAGTTTGGTTCAATGGCACGTTGATAAAGGCACTTAAAGAGAAAAACAAATTGAGATTGCGTTTTAAGAAGTATAAAAACTCTTTGGATCAAATAGAGCTAAAAATAATAACCAAACGCTGCTGCAGACTGGCGAAAGTCTTGCACCAAAAATATTTATTGAGTCTAGAAGCAGAAATGAGTAATAACCCAAAATTATTTTGGTCTTACGTGAAGGCAAAAAGAGGTGGCTCTAGCACCTATCCACTGACTCTGACAGACGGACAAACTGAATCCTCAAACGGTCCTGATATATGTAATCTGTTCGCTAAACATTTTTCCTCTATATATGTACAAGACGATGATTCCAGTATATATGAGCCCAACTCCAATTTTCCTATGTCACTTATAAACAATGGCCAGTGCTTGTCAAATCTGGTTATTAATCACGACAATCTGCTACGTAAGCTAGAAACTATAGACGAACGAAAGAGTGCTGGTCCTGACGGTATTCCACCTATCTTTATTCGCAGCTGTGCGTCTGCACTTGTTACCCCACTTCTGATGATCTATAACAGATCTTTGTCGTCGGGTGTTTATCCTGCAGAATGGAAGATAGCAAAAGTCGTGCCAATACATAAATCGGACGGCAGGGAATTTGTTATGAACTACCGACCCATTTCTATAATATCGACCTTTGCTAAAGTTCTCGAATCTTTGATCTGCCCATATGTACAGCGTTATTTTAAGCAATATCTTAGTGAGTGTCAACACGGTTTTGTACCATCTAGATCCACAGCATCCAACCTATTAACTTTCTCAGAATCTGTGACCGAGGCAATTGATAGAAACACTCAATATGACGTAATATATACAGATTTTAGCAAGGCGTTTGACAAAATGTCTCACAACATATTGCTGTCCAAGTTGCTGACATATGGGATAGCCGGCAACCTACTGGGATGGTTTGAGTCGTACCTAAAAGAACGTGAATTCTTTGTTGTCCTGAATGGGTTCAGTTCTCTGAGATATCGTATAACCTCTGGTGCACCCTAGGGCTCTCACCTTGCTCCGATTTTGTTCAATTTATTTGTAAACGATCTTCCTCACATACTCCATCATTCTGAATGTTATATGTACGCAGACGATCTGAAATTTTCTAGAAGAATTGAATCTACACAGGATGCTTCACTGCTACAAGAAGATATAAACCGACTTGTTTGTTGGTGTGAGAGTAACAAGATGCAATTGAATACTAAAAAATGTTTCTATATGAAATTCTCTCGGCAAAAACAGAATGTTGATTCAAACTACTTTATCAATGAGATGAAGATACAAGAAGTAGAGTTTATCAAGGACCTGGGTGTTACATATGACAGAAAAATGACTTTCCTACCTCATATTGAAAATGTAATTCGTAAAGCGTCTAAGATGCTGGGGTTCGTAATTCGAAACACGAAGGGGCTAAAAAACAGCAGGACCAAGATCATACTGTATAACAGTCTGGTTCGCAGCATTATGGAGTACTGTTGTGTTGTATGGAGACCTCACTATGCTGTGCATATGCTTCGCCTGGAACGTATCCAGAAACGTTTCCTATGGCATTTGGCTTTTTCCAAATACTTGACTACACAATTAGGGTCCTATAAGAAACGGATGAACTATTTTAAAGTTAACACTTTGAATAAGCGCAGGGTTGTTGCTGAGGCTATATACGGATACAAGTTGCTCAGAAACAGAATTGATTGCCCTCGTTTATTGTCGCTTTTAAATTTCCGTGCACCATCGAGGTATCCCCGATGTCGTATAACACCACTGTATCCACCTCTCAGAAGAACAGTGCTCGGTTCGAACTCGCCGATATCCAGAATTTGTAAAGCTATAAACAGTTGTTCGGATCTTGTGGATGTTCATCGTGACAGCTATCATAAGGCTCTAAAAACTTTTGTTGCGTGTATGGATGACATGCCATGACTTGTTATGTGAGTTATTAGTATTAATAAGTTAATGTGACATTTTTATAACATAATTAATCAATTTTAATATAATAATAATTATAATAATCAATATCTTGACTGAATGTAGGCATAATATCTTTGGAATTCTTCAAGTTGTAATACTGTTGAATAATCTTTGTTCTATAATAACCGTTATGCGCAAGCGGTGTTAATCTATAATTAATTGGTTGTACCACCCTTTATATTTTATCTTTTCTTGTCTGTGAATGTATTGTACAATCGACTGTTGATTAACCTAATAAATAAATAAATAAATAAATAAATAAATAAATAAAATCCATATTTATTACAAGACGGGCCAAGTACCAGTTAGACTCTAGTACAAAGGGTTGTGTACCATCATCATAGACATAATAATATATCTAATCCAAATAAGAAAATTTGTAAATTTATTTTAATTTTTATTATTTCAACCGCCGCCGACAAATTTGTATGCCTAACAGCTATAAAATTTTAACTATCTAGATATCACAATTCATGAGATACGGTCTGATGATAGATGGATGGACGGATTGATCTTATAACTTATCCCTTTGGTACGGAACCCTAAAAAATTCTGATTATGTATTTCAAAGTATTCTAAACACTTCAATTTTAAACTACCAGGATTACATAAATTATAAAGAGCTCACCTAAACGTATCTCCGGTTCGATCTTTGAAATAGTAATATCCATAATGATCCATAACAAGCAAGTCTCCTGTATTAAAATAACAATCTCCTTCACTTCTCACATTGCGTACCATTTTCTTCTCAGAAGCTGTCTTATCGGCGTACCCGGCAAATGTTAAGATTGCTTTTGTTTTATCTATTTTTCCTAATAAAAGACCTGGAAAAAAACCTTTTTAGTTTTCAACGGAAATTGAAAAATCAACACGTTTCTTGCCCAAAAAATAATTGTTTTGGAAAAGCCTATGTTCAGTGTTTTCTTAGGGGATAAAATATGGAAAACGGAAATCAGTAAAAGAACGGGTATTACGACAAATCCAAAGACGAGCTGACAACGCTTTGGGAAAAAAAGTTCTCGAATGGTGACCACGTTTTAGGTGACGCAGTATTGGAAACAAGCTGGGACTATGATATTGCAGGGAGCGCTGGGTGCAAGCGGCGCAGAGTCACACGTAGCGATCCATGTGGGAGGAGTATACATACCCATATGCAGAATGTACAAAAAAATGGGGATGGATGGATGAAACCTAAAAAATCTATGAGATCTACTAGGAGTTCATAAACAAGAAAGAAGTTGTGTTTAGTAAAATTATATTGTTTTAAGGCGTCCAGCATGGCAATAACGCCAGAATTTTAAGAATAAATATGTACCTGGTTCCTGTGGGCCACACTGTATACACCTTCCATTACTATCCCTTAGAATTTCACCAGAAATTTCATCACATCTGAAAAATAAGAACATACGCTGAATTTTGGGTCAGATTAAACAAATATATAAATTACTTTACACCCATATTGCTACCGCAAAACATAAGTAATTAAAAAATACGTAGTAAACTTTAACATGTAACTTAAAGCCGACTGTTAGCTTAACTGTTTCATTAGCTAAAGATTTTTTTAATCTTACCTAACTAAAGTAAGCGGATAAATTCTTGCAAACATTCTGCTCTGGAAACCAATAGCACCTTCTTTGGAATCCAAATTAACTGTGAGAAAAATTATAAGTAACATTATAAATATTTGTAGACGAAATCGCAGGATACATCTAGTATACGGGATGACCTCAAAAACATTAGAGACAACCAATAACCTTTGACGACTTTTAACTATTAGTTGATTGGTATTTAAATCAAAATTTAAATGTTCCGTTTAAATATTCTTCACTCTATACACATTGCAAAGATAGGCGCGGTCGCGTCTGCCTTAAAAGTATGAACGAAAAATAGACTTACGAATAAGACATAAAAGGCAAGGCATCAAAAGCTTGAACAATCATTTCCATCTAAGGTTGCGTTTTTTTTAATACCACTAAGGTAGCAAACAAGCTTACGGCCTGCCTGATGGTAAGCAGTTACCGTAGCCTATAGACGCTTGCAACACCAGAGGTGTCACTCCCGCGTCGCCAACCCTGCAGAAATCTTTTAATCCCTTTTTTGAAGAGCCTCATGCTGTAGTCCAATGGAAAAACTTCGACAGGTAATTACTTCGACAGGTAATTCATTCCACAAG
The DNA here is from genome assembly GCA_916999025.1 of Orgyia antiqua. NCBI lineage: Eukaryota > Metazoa > Arthropoda > Insecta > Lepidoptera > Erebidae > Orgyia > Orgyia antiqua. The sequence continues at coordinate 30,202,002 of OU779871.1, forward strand.
CTAATTGTACGTGGGATAAAATTTCTATAAAATTGTACTGTACGGGATGGTTCCAAGGTGTGCGAATGAACTCGCTGCCGATGCCGAGCGGTACGGTGATAAAAATAAGCCGTTGCGTTGCGAGGTCATTAGTTTTCATGGGGGCAAACCTGTATAAATAATTCTAATAATCTTACCAAGATTGCTATTCCCCTCTGTAGCTCCATAGAATTCTAGAACTTTCTTAACACCAAATCTCTCAACGAATTCCTTCCAGATCTGAGGACGGAGTCCATTACCGAACACTACTTTAACATTGTGTGATTTATCATTAGGTCCTGGAGGTACTGTCAGTAAGTAACGACATATTTCACCTATGTATTGTGCTGCCTGGAAAAAATATAAAATGAAAATTAGAATTTTTTCATTGCTGCCACATTTTTAAGCAACTTCAGAAAAAGAAAGTTCTTAATTCGTCTGTTTGTTTTTTAGGGTTCCGTACCCAAAGGGTAAAAACGGGACCCTATTACTGAGACTTCGCTGTCCGTCCGTCCGTCCGTCCGTCCGTCCGTCCGTCTGTCACCATGCTGTATCTCAAGAACGGTGATAGCTAGACAGTTGAAATTTTCACAGATGATGTATTTCTATTGCCGCTATAACAAAAAATACTAAAAATAAAATAAAATAAATATTTAAGGGGGGCTCCCATACAACAAACATGATTTTTTTACCGTTTTTTTTATGTTTGTTACGTCATAACTCTTATCAGGGCGAAGTGATTTTAATGATTATTTGAAAGCTGGTGGTTCCCGTTTGGTCCCATTGTCACCAGGTCAGGATCTGATGGTTATCTCCTGAGAAATCGGGGAAAACCATCAAATTTCAAAGGCACATGAAGGCGGTTGAACTTTTTTTTTAAAATACTCAATTATAAGAAAATCAAAAACTGATACCAATTCTACGCGCACAACTAAACTAAACTTAACTAAAAATGAATTTTAATAGTGTCGATAACACAATTTGGTAGCGTGCTGAGTAGCAGCTTTCCATATCTTCAGCTTTACTATCCAATACTGAAAGAATTTTTCTAGTAGGACATGTGGTTCCTAAGATTAGCTCGTTCAAACAAACAAACCAACAAACTCTCCAGCTTCCATAATCTAACTAATATATAAAATTCACGTGTCACAGTGTTAGTTACCGTAATCCTCCGAAACGGCTTGACCGATTTTTATGAAATTTTACATGCATCAGACCTTCACTAGGTCTGAGAATCGGACAACATCTATTTTTCAAACCCCTCCCCTCACGGACATTTGTATGGCAAAACAACATTTGCCGGGTCAGCTAGTTTTAGTATAAATATTGTATTACCGTACAACCATGCTTCGCCGCATCAGACCAATAATTACTAGCAGAGAACTTCTTTCGTAAGACGACAGTGCATCCAAGTATTACTGCCAACCCTGCTCCTAGTACGCCACCAGCTGTATGGTGAAGAGGTAGCGGATCGTAAACCACATCACTTGCTGAAAGTCCTGCTGACCTAGTCACTCCTAGTGGTATTAACATGTATCTGAAAAATAAAAATGTCTATATTATTAATTCTCTCTCTCTCTATTTCTTTCTCTTTCTTCTCGACTCATTATGCTACGGTTCCCTCTACGTTAACAGCATCGATATAATTTTACCGTTTCCTACACTGATAAGTATAAACATCAACGCGCTAGTGAATCTTAAGCACTTTACATAGCTTACTTCACAACATAAGTGTATTTTGGTCAACAAACTTAACTAAGTTGTAAGTTAAGCATAAGTTGGTTTAATTCAGAGTTTACCTCCTTTCACAAAGTTTTATGCATATACTAGCTGTTACCCGTGATAGACTATTTCAAGCAACTAATTTCAATATTATTGAAATATTCACTTTAAAGAATTTTTTTAAATACTTAAAGATATTATTTTAAATGTTGTGACGTCATCGTTGTACGCAATCTCTGTATTGACTTTTCCTGATAGACTTAAGACAGATCACAAGACAGATTGCAATACATCTTTTCAAAGTTGCTAAGTTGATATAATAGACCAATTTCAACTCCACCACAGAGTAGTATATCCCTCAGAACAATTTCATCAATGCTTTTACTCATAATTTACACACGAATGTATCAATGTAGAGCATTTTGGTAAAACTAAAATATATTGTAGGGTATAATGGTACCAAATCTATGTACAAAACTAAACTTAACTAAAAAAAAGACGTGTGGCACTCGGGGACTGCCGCGGTAAAGCTATCGCATAGCATTTTGTATCAACTTATGCAATTATAATTATTTATTTATTTTATTTATGCAGTATTTCTTTTCCTTTGATATTAATTCAAGTTACACTTTTTGAGCGTGGTGACCGATAAGAAAACAAACAAATTTTACAAGTACAGCTATTCACTGTTGTACATAAATACTTAAACACCTATATACTTTCTCATAAACAGCTGCTTATGTATTCGTCCGATTTCGGAGCAGCTCGTCTCGATTCGTGCGAGCTTCGTAGAGTCGTACAATACGGCTAGATGCACGCACACAAACACCGTGTCGAAGACTGCCGAAAAGAAACGACGTTAGACAATGCACGGCCTTCAAGCCACGCCTTCGTGCCCGTCGGAGTGGGGAGCGTGAGGTTTTTTTCGTTACGGAATTTCTCTATTCGGTCCCCGCGCTCAAGGCCCTCGATAGAAGCTATGCAATAGCTTAAAAATGAAAACATTTACGGTGTATTATGATTAATTGTATATTTCATCGCACACATTTTTAATAATTAATTTAGTTAGTCTATAATATACAGATTATCAAATAAAAAAGTTGATTAAATAAAACTACTTTTCACGGATTTAGACGCGTATATTTGTTTTAAATTTTAGCCCGACGTTTCGGAGACTTTGCAGTTAACATGGTCACGGGTGAGACTGAGCTGTAATGTGTCTTCTACAATCAGTTATTACGGGGTTTACCCACATCTCACTGAGAAGCCTAGTTTGGTTTAGTTATGCGCGTAGAACTGGCACCATTGTAGAGCATTTTGGTAAAACTACAATATATTACAGGGTTTAATATCTCACCTAATATTAGTAATAATAGCAGCTTTCGGAAATCCCGTAGTTCCACTAGTATAAATATATAATACAGTATCTCTAGGCTTAGAGGTTTTAGCGTCAGTGACAGGACTCGAAGATATTTCCTTCAATTCAGCAGTTAATGGCGCTGTGTGTGGCAACACTGGGACATTTTCTCGATCAGGTGAATTAAATTGATATAGCGGGATATCCGGGATCTCATGCTGAATCTCTTTTATAGCTGAAAAAGTAAGTTAGAGCTGTATGTGAGTTTGTTTGTTTGAACGCGCTAATCTCAGTAACTAGTGGTTTGAATTAAAAAATTATTTTTGTGAATGATTGTCCATTTATTGAGGAAGGCTAAAGCGTTTCCTCGATGAATGTACTATCCAACACTGAAATATTTTTTTAAATCGGACCAGTGGTTCCTGAGATTAGCGCGTTCTAACAAACTTACTCTTCAGTGTTACAGTATTAATTTAGATAGGTATACCTAATACTAACTTAACATCATGCTAGATTTCTTACGAGGTATGCAGAAAGAATAGATTGCTAGATTTTTTTGTTTACATGTCATATATGTATAATTATGGTATGTTTACCCCGCCAATAACAAAAATATAGTTAGATTATATTGCAACATGTTATAAGGGCAGGAGAATGACAATGTTAGTAACATTATATTCAGATACTAGGGTATCAGACGTATTAAAGAGCTTACCTGCACTCATTTCATCACCAAAAACAACAGCTTTGCATCCAGCAATCCGCAAACAATGAATTAATTGTGCTCCTTTCAGATTAGTGTTTATTAATGCAGTGGTAACCCTAATTTTGGCTAAACCAAGCCAAATAAAGACATACTCAGGTTGGGTTTCCATTAGTAGGGCTGTCACTTCTCCGGGCTTCATGTTCTGTCGTTTAAAGTACCAGGCTATGCGATTGCTTAGTTCGTCACCCTGAAAGTTTTTTTTATTCACACAACGTCGTCTGGTCCCAAGCTAAGCTTATATGCTTGTGTTATGGGTACCAGAATACGGATATATTACATATAATACTTTTCTTTTGTAAATACACACTTATAATACATAGAAACGCCCAGACGCAAAACAAACATTTGAATGACAATTATAAATATCACAAATTATTGTCTCGAGCGAGAATCGAACCAGAGACCTCATGAACGGTAGTCCATTAAATAAACCACTAGACCAGGAAGTCTATGAAATTACAAGAATTATTCGTAAATCTATTTCAGAAGTTTGAAAACTTTACAGCCGTATAATATTACCACCTCCATTTTTAAGACGGTTAGGAATGAGTTTACCTCTTTAAAAGTTAATGCTCTGTTGTCCATAATAAATGCCTTTTTATTTGGATTGCTCTTAACTACTTCTGTCCACCTGGTAGTCACTGTCTTGCCTTGACGTTCCCACAGCCATATCCAGAAGATTGTGGATAGAAGGACTTTTAGACCCCTGGAATATATTAAAAACCATCATTTGGTCACAAACGGCATATTTAAATAGCGAGAAAGAAACAGTTGTATATAGAAAAAAGACGAGGTGAAAAAGAGACAAATAATATCTGGCAGTGACGTCATAAGCATTGATACATATCTTGGTATATTAATATAATATATCAGTCTTTTTCTCACCTCGTCTTTTTTCTATATACATGTCTCTTTCTCTCTATATTAATATATCCCAATATGCCATTTGTGATGCCCTATCTTTAGGTAGTATAACCTTCCTTGTGGCAACAAATTAAGAAAATAAGAGTCACAGTAATTTATTAATTTTGCAATTGACATGCTATGCTTTTACTTAATAAATCAAATTATGGTGGAAAAAGTGACTACCGCAAGCGGGACTTGAACCCACGACCTCGGAATACCGTTCCGTAGCTCTTCCAACTGAACTTATTGCGGTCGTGCTTTTCAGTAATCAATTAGGCCACCACATTCGTCACTCGATTGAGTTTTTATATATTTTTACGTACAACGCCATCTATCAAGATTGCTTTGCAACAATCTCGACCAACCACCTAGTATTCTTTACAGAATACAAATGGGTTGAAAATAATGACCGACGCGAAAAAGTGATTACCGCAAGCGGGACTTGAACCCACGTGGTTCAAGTCCCGCTTACGGTAATCACTTTTTCCACCACAATTAAAATTTGATTTATTAAGAGTCACAGTTTTATAACAAGAAAGTTCAGTTAACATTGCCGGATTGTGTTATTCACACTATAAATTTTCATTTTTAGATAAGTTAAGTTTAGTCGTGCTCGTAGAATTGGTACCTACCAACTGCACCACAAGACTAGCGTCATCATAATTATTATGTATAACTTCTATCTTTGTTTCGCAAAATATTCTCTTGTCCAACAACTACTCATTTATCTATCTATCTATATTTATCGTTCTATTCATACTCTACTACATGCATTCTACTAGGTATTCATAAGCGTGATGAAGTTACGCAACACTTCAATAAGGAGCGCTCACGTGTTCCAGCAATCATTCAATCATTTCAAATAAGGACCAATGATTAATAAACAAGTACATGTGTTGCTGCATGTTATCCTGGTATATATCTGTACCGCCATCCGGTTAAAAATTGGGTAAATATCATAAATAATGCATTCAATTTATTACCCCATTTAAACAAAGTAAGTCACGATAGCATTTTTTTTTCAGATTTTCAAATTTTTGCTAATCAATGTAAAATGATCCCCCGACTGATATAATCAATCGATATTGGTACTAATTCTACGTACACAATTAAACTTAACTAAATGTTATATGTATATAACATTCACGTGTAGTGTTAGTTACCGTACTCCTCCGAAACGGCTTGACCGATTTTCATGAAATTTTACATGCATATTCAGTAGGTCTGATAATCGGTCAACATCTATTTTTCAAACCATTTTTTTTTTAAGTATGGCAAAACAACGTTTGCCGGGCAGCTAGTATTAATATATAATATCAATAATCACTATAATATAAACTGTGTAGACTAACAATTTTCAAATAGTTTAAATGTGTACAACAAATAGCCAATTAATCAAAATAGTTGTCTCAATTTTAGCTTTGTGTTTGTGCTTGTGAAATTGGTACCATTATTTAGAGTACGTGACAGTTAAGAGAGTAGTTCTGGTATAAATTGGTACGATTTAAAAAAAAACATAACATGACCTGGAAAAGTACCAGAACACATTGGTTAGTAAATAGTAATAGGAGATCAGAAGGAACTAGGAGGCCAAGGTCCAACGAACAATTGCGGACACCTTGTAACTGCACAATAGACAGCTATCAACAACATCCGCTGTTACAGATTACTCGCACGATGTCATACGCGCCTAGTAATAAAGATATTGGTACCGGTTATTCGTGCACTAAACATATCTAAAAAATTAGATTGTGTGATTTGGCAATGTTAACAGAACTTTTTTATTAGGAAATCTGTATAGACTAAGGATTGTAATTAATAATAATCGCTAGATGCAAGCGACATCTTTTATGGGGCTTATGTCCAGCTGTGGACAGAGGAAGACCAACGGTTGGATAGATAGAATGATGTCGCATTCTTAATTAACTGCGTTTATACGAAACTATCTTTACTTATTATAAAACAGAGTCGATAAATCGTATGTATGTTCCTATGTGAGCTTAATCAAAACTACGCAACAGATTTTCATGCGGTTTTTTTAATAGATACGTGATTCAAGATGATGGCTTTTTTAAATCATTTGTTAATATTGGGTAAGGTTTGGTTTCGAAATTCCACGTGTATGGAGTGTGTAACTTTGCAGCTAGTAACAAATAAATATTCGTCACTAACTGCGGTATTTATCTTTGAACAATAAGTACCTATAGGATATTGTATATTAAGTTAGTTAAGTTGAAGTAAGTCACGTCCAATGTCCACCCTACACCCGCATCAATTGAAATGCCCTCAATATTTAATGATGTGGGAATGTAAGGATTTTTGTTGTTGTTTGTTAGCGAACTAACACTGGTACCAATTCTACGTGCAGAACTAAACTTAACTAAAAAATGAAATCAACAATGGCGTATTTTGATTAATTAGCCATTTCGTTGTGTACATTTTTATTAATTAAATTCGTTAGTCTATAATATACAGATTTTCTAAAAAAACATTCAGTTAACATTCACGAATTGCGTTATTGATAGTATCAATAACACAATTCGTGAATGTTAACTGAAAAAAAAATACATCTTTTCAGTATAAAAAAGCGAAAATTAAAATTATTTTAAAAATTCCCGCTAAAACGCTTCAAGCTGTAAAGTGACGGCGATTACGTCAGAAGCCTGATAGTAGGGGTGTCCACTTCGAAAAAAGATCGATGTTTTTATCGATTAATTTAGATTTTATTCTGTTATAAAAAAATAGATCCAACTTTTATAATCAGTATTCAATACTAATTGTTATAAAAATATTTGCATTGTCTTCAAAAAAGTATACATATACTTTCGAACATAATATAACCGTATTCTGGTACCTACCCATAACAAAAGCAAGGAAGGATTGCTTAATTTGGGACAAAAGGGCGTTGTGTAAAATATAATCCAATTTCCATTTTGACGAATTTCCCAAATTGATCTAAGTGTGTTCAAGAAATCGGGGAACATACATAAATAAAACAAAAGGTTACGGCGTTTCGATAGCTTCAGCTTTTTTTTAAGTTGGTTACAATTTAGTTTTTGACGGGCTTCGTGGTGGAGTGGTTTATGTAATGGACTGCCGATCATGAGGTCGCGGGTTCGATTCCCGCTTGGGACAATCATTTGTGTCATATCCATAAATGTCATACAAATGTATGTACTGCGTCTGGGTGTTTTCTATGTATTATAAGTATGTATTTACAAAAGAAAAGTAGTTTATGTAGTATATCCGTATTCTGGTACCCATAAAACAAGCATATAAGCTTAGCTTGGGACCAGAGGACGTTGTGTGGAATGTCCGTGAATAGTTATTTATTTATTATATTTATTAGTTGAAAATTTGACCGATATATCCACATATCGATACTTTTCCTCGATATATTCGAGATTTCAATTCCGACATCCTTGGCTATCTAGACTATCAACGTCACTGCGCCCGATTGGTGTTTGCAGTCACGTGATAATGTGTACAAAATAATGCAATATAAATTTATTTTTATTTAATTTTAATAAGATATTAAACTCTCAAAACGATATTTTAGGTATCAAAATACTCTCTCCAACTTATAAAACATAATTTTACATGAATTCGTTACATGACTCAACATCCCTATTGTTGAAATGAAAAAGCCGGGCAAGTACGAGTTGCACTCGCACACGAAGGGTTTCGTACTATTATTATCATAATATATTCGTTATACCGACCCTAATAACAAAACAAAGAAGTAAGGGATTATTAAGTTATTATAGCCACATGACATCCATAAACTGTGAACATTTCAGCTCTCTAGCTGTCACCGTTCCAGAGATACAGCCTGGTGACAGACGGACGGACGGAGTAGTGGACATACAGACTGACATAGGATCCCGTTTTACCTTTTGGTACGAATACCTTTGTATTTAATATGCAATTAATGTTTAATAATAATAAATTTTATCTACCAGGCACCTAGAGGTCACAAGAGTAGACATAATAAGAGAACTTTAAACAACAAATAAATGATAAATAATAATTACAAGTGACTTTAGTTACTTAAATATTTAAATAAGCATTTTTTTATTTGTCACTGTAAATAATTAATTTTAATGCTACCGGTTTACAAATAAAATAATCACGAATACTAAAAGAAAATCTATACTAATTTATAAAAGCTGAAAACATAGTTTGTTTGTTTCAACGCGCTAATCTCAGGAACCATGGCCCGATTTAAAAAAAATATTTCAGTGTTAGATAATACATTTATTGAGGAAGGCTATAGGCTATATAACATAACGCTGTGCTGTGACCAATAAGCGAAGCACGCGTACGTAGTCGCGGGCAACAGCTAGCTTATTATAATTTTAACGAAAACCTAATTATTATTACGTGTAAAAAAGCGAATAAAAAGATTCATTCATTCATACGTGTCTTGAATTATCAAGCGGGGCCTTTGAAGAGTAAAAATCCTGTCAAGAGCGAGGCAAACTCGCACCCTTAGAGTTTCGTACCTACTAGACATATAAACATAAGTAACTGCATTTAAATAATCAGTTAATTAAACTCAAAACAACTCACCAACTTAATTTTGTAGTTGAAATATAGGGAATCGCCTACATTTCAGCTACTTCATAAGTTGGTATTAGTATAAACACTTTTTTCTTGTGATGTGATGATAAATTATAAGTTTTTGGATTTTTACCTATATCACCACTATACAGACTTGATCTATGCCAAATTTCAAGGCTCTAGAGCAACGGGAAGTGCCCTGTGAATTTTGATTCCCTAGCATAAGTCGAAAATTCTTAAAAATGGTCGTAATTCGGTTATATCTTTTAAATGCGTAGAGGTAAAAGGTTGATTGTATTTTTTTGCAGCAAGGGACCGCATAGATCTATATATCGTATGAGTTTCAAGTTCATACCTTCAGCCGTTGCTGAGTAAAAAAAGTTTGACAGACGGACAGACAGACAGACGGCCACCGGAGTGATCCTATAAGGGTTTGTACGAAACCCTAATAATTAAGTTTTGAAAATACCATCACATTGAAAGATTCTTCAAAACAAAGAATGATCTTTGACCCACTGATAATCGAATATTTTGCTTTCAAATAAAATTCATTGACACAACAATAAGTCAAAGAATGCAACAGAATCCCCTCATTGTTATTTTCCGGATAATGGCGGACTTTGTACCGTCCACAAGTACCAGGGCTCAATGAATGCATAGAAGTTAAAGATACGCGACATCAAATCGACCTTTATAAAGCAGTCACTTGATATTATTTATCACTTGCTTATCCATTCGTTAACTAAATTGGGATGCTATTCTCATGTAGCAATGGAACAATAAAAAAATAAATATCCGCGTTTGAATTTCATTAATATTCAAATCACTTATTAGCCATTAGTTTTCGCACGCCAATCGGCAAGCTCTATTCGGTCTAATAATAATTATTAGATTTAAAATCCTCTTGTTTTTCCTTCATAATTTTGTGTCTAACGTCATAATCATAATAAAATTCTCTTTCATATCACCTTTCACACAATTAATCTTGTCTCTTATCCTATGTAGATTTTAAAATTGGGTACTTACTGAAAATCCCTATACAATGTTCTCTTCCATATATAAATCCACTGATATCTATCTCCAGTCATGAAATACGTAGCAATAAGAGCTATCGCTCCTACCATAGTTGGAGAATCTCGCGTAATCCATGCTGAAATCGCACACGATAATGCGATAAACACCAGAATAGTTCCCTGTCTTTTCTCCGCTTCCTCAAAACGAATTCCTTTCTTTTCTGTCATCCTGGTAGCATTATTTGATGTGGTGCATATTTTTTCTGAAACAAAAGTATTTTTTTAAATCACATTTAAGGAATATCATAAGCAGACACAACATCCTCGGTGAGAGCGAAAAATTCCAATGTGGCCTAATAGTTCCAGAACCTCCAAGTTGGAATAGGCTCGTGCCCAACAGTGGGGTCTTAAAAGGCTGGCAAGAAGAAAGATAATTTTAACTCAAAGAGACAAAGGGTTAAATAATTCATGTTTGTTTGCTTCATGTTGGTTTCATGTGCCTTTGTTTGAGGATTTTCCTCGATTTCTTAAGAGATAACCATCAGATCCTGACCCAATGGGATCAAATAGGAACCATCAGCTTTCAAATAAAAAAAGAATCATTCAAATCGCTTCGCCCAGTTAAAAGTTATGAGGTAACCAACTTAAACAAAAAAAAAAACATAGAGACGAATTAAGAACCTCCTCCTTTTTTGAAGTCGGTTAAAAATGGCATCATCTAATAGCCACAGATTTAGGCAATAGCCATGAACTTAATTAGTACAAATAATATTACAAAACAAGATGCTAAAAACCTTAATAAGAGAAATAAATGTGTGCGTAGGTGTGTAAATATTTGCTCTTAAACATTGTGTTCTAGAGATTTGTCGTAAGCAGTTGTGGTTATTTCGAAAGACGCGGTTAAACAAAAATATTGACTTATAAATAAAACTACATCTATGTTTAAAAGGATTCCGTCCTTAGAACACGTTCCGGTTCCATTGATTTTATTAAAAGGGAAATTATACGGCAGAATACAACTTACACTATGAAATATCAAGAAAATTTGCAAAAGAAAGTTGAAAACATCTGCGTTTAGAATCTACGACATTTAATATATTAAGAGGATACCAAAATAGCTTCGTGCATTTTTCTATGTACGAAGTTTTCATTGTTTCTTTAGATTGAATAGCTAGAGCTCTAATTTTTAAGTATATGTTTTTTCAATATATAATCTAGGATCGCATAAACTCAGAAACGCGATTGCAAAAAGTTTTCTCGATAGAAAATCTTAGCGAAACAACGTCTCTCATTTTTTATTTTTTTCATTTATCGGTCAATTATCGCGTATTAACTTATGAAATAACTTTAAAAACATAATTAACTATTATATATAGAAACACGTAAATCAGAATTAAAATATATTTAGTAGATTTTGAGTAAATAGGAAAAGTATCCCTAATTCTTCATTTTCTGTGCCTACTGGCTGTGTTAATATGTACGTGTCGGCGATGATATACGATAATATTGATGTAGGCCCTTAAGAGCGCAGGATACCAAATTATGCTCCATACAAAAATATGGGTTTAGTACTCCCCATTTTTCTTTGCGAAAGTTAAACCGATTTTAATTGTTTTTACGCTATATTATAGACGAAGAGTATATCTATGCTTGTATCACGTTCTTTTTTTCAAAACATAATAACTAAAAGCAATATGACCATCCGAAAATCCGGTTTATTTCAGTTTTCTTTAGGTAAAGTTTAAAAGTCGTCTATCACACATATTTGGTAAGGTTTTACTAAAAAAGAAAGTGATAGAAGCATAGATATGCTCTTCATCTATAATATAGAGTAAAAACAATTAAAATCGGTTGAACTTTCGCGAAGAAGAAAGGGGACTACGAAACGTCTTTTTTTCAAAGAATTTGTAGGTAAAATCTGCTTCAGCTATATTTGTCCCTTTCAACGCGGCGCTTGGAAATAGGGATAGCAATACCTAAGGCAAATACCTAAATTAGGTGTACAGTACCCTCTTAAGAGCCCACTACAGTGCCAGCCAATTCACAGTTTAGGTATTTGTGATAGGTATTGCTATCCCTATTATCGAGCGCTCTTTGTTCTGGTTTTACCAGATTTTACGTCTAAAATCTTTTCTTTTTTCTCGTCGTCCGCTGTTTTCTTCGTGAAAATGAAACCGATTTTAATTTGTTTTATGCCAAATTATTAATGAAGAGTATATCTATGCTTCTATTTCTTTTTTTTCTGGTAAAACCTTACCAAATATGTGTGCAACTTCATCTAAAGAAAATCGAAAGAAATGGGATTTTTGGTATTGTATTATTATATTGTAAGTATATGGTTTTCTTTTAATTGAAATGTTTTCAAAAAAAAGAAAGTGATAGAATCATAGATACGTAGATACTGTGAGAAAAATTCGTTGCTCTAGAAAAACAGGACTACGATGCCCATATTTTTCTATTGGGCATAATTTGGTGTCATGCCATCTTATAGGGAAATTAAGCAGCAGAAAATAATTTTCCTAATTTTAACCCAAATCTTAAAAAGTTCTATTTATTATTCTAATAATATTTCAAACCTGAATTGAATTCAATGATCAAAACCACAGCATTGGTAACAGGATAACATGAAACTGTGGATTACCACAGTAAAATGAAAACAGATAGTTATGTGATTGTTCTTTCACTTCAATGGATACGATAATATGTATTATGTTAGCGGTCCGTACAATGTATCAATTTCATATTGTAAAACTAAACATTTCACTAAAGTAATACCGATTGATATTTTATACTCTCTCTCACTCTCTCTCTGTCTCTCTCTCCAGCCCATTAACGTCACACTAGGCACAGGCCTCCTCCACTTTGGGAGGGATTGTGGTCTACTGTATTTTTTTCTTTTTTTATACTTTTCTCCTCACACTCCTCTAATCCTGTATATTATGTCTAGAGAATTATCTTGTGGTAAACAATTATGTACAATTATGTGGTAATGTCCGTGTGGTGACGGACTAAGAATACAAGTGTCACCACCCCATATCCTCCCCAGGGTGCTGTAAAAGCCAGCCAAGGGATATTTTACACAGATGACATCCTCTGTGAGAGACGGAAAACTCGAAAGTAAACCCTGTGCTAACACGCTTGGTCAGCGCGGCACAGTAGACCATTTATCCTTCCCAAAGTGGAGGAGGCCCGTGCCCAACAGTGGGACATTGATGGGCTGGAGAGAAACAATTAAAGTAGATATATAAACAAAATGCACTTATTTATGTTCAAGTTCAACTTAATCGTAAATCGTAATTATAAATATTCATTAACATTATATTCCAACATAAATATACTTTTGATATTATCTCGTTTGTTATTGAGGTGGATTGTGCCTGTGGACCACAAACACAAACCACAATCCACCTCAATCACCAATCCTCCTTATAAATAAGTAAGGATTCACTACAATTTGTGGTGAATCCTTAATCCTTAATTATTTATAAATGTGAAATCCAGATGATGACGTGACAAAACTTTGGCGAGCTTAAGTGTTAAGGGCCTACATCAATATTATCGTATATCATCGCCGACACGTACATATTAACACAGCCAGTAGGCACAGAAAATGAAGAATTAGGGATACTTTTCCTATTTACTCAAAATCTACTAAATATATTTAAATTCTGATTTACGTGTTTCTATATATAATAGTTACTTATGTTTTTAAAGTTATTTCATTAGTTAATACTACTTAATACGCGATAATAGACCGACAAATGAAAAAAATAAAAAATTAGAGAGGTTGTTTCGCCAAGATTTTCTTCTATCGAGAAAACTTTTTTCAATCGCGTTTCTAAGTTTATGCGATCCTAGATCATATATTGAAAAAACATATACTTAAAAATTAGAGCTCTATAGGGATGACACGTATATACTGGTACAGGTATAAATACCCAGTATGAGTATACCAGTACGCAGATTGGGTATGTATAGCAGAAACCCGGTCCGTACCCGATAGGTACAAAATATGTACTGCCGAGATAAACGCCAAACTAAATCGTATGGCAGTACTGAGTACGGCGCCTTTACGGGTCTGAATGTACATCTATAACTCGACCGTTAAATAAATATATTTTTCTTTCTTTCTTCTTTCATATTTATCACTAAACTCCTAGTTGACAGTCCTTTATGTACTGGTCCGATTTTGCTTTACAGATTTTATAATCTGTAAAGCAAAATCGGACCAGTTTTTTGAATTTTTGAATGAACACCAAACCTTCCAAAATAATTTTTGGAAGGTTTGGTGTTCATTCAAAAACTCTCATCTAAATGTTCCAAACGTCGTTCAATCGAGTTTCTAAAAGGAAACCTCTAGACTAGCGATGAGCATTGAATTAACGAACTAGTTGATCAACTAGTTGACCTCTCGTCAACGTTTCAATGGTTAACCGTTTCGGAATCAACTAGTTGAATTTAATGATGTCATTGAATTCAATGTTCAGTTTTTTTCAATGTTCGTTTTTTTCAATGTTTATGAGTTAAACATTGATTTCAATGTTCAGTTTTTTTCAATGTTTAATTATTTTCAATGGTCGTTTCTTTTAATGTTTAAGAGTTAAACATTGAATTCAATGTTCAGTTTTTTTCAATGTTTAAATTTTTTCAATGTTCGTTTCTTGTCAATGTTTTCTCAAAGAAATTATACTTCTTAAAACGAAAGATCGTAAGCGACTGTTATGATATAGGTACAATAGTGAACTTTAAAATTACTTAGTTAAGAGATATTTTCCTAAATAATAATGTTATGAATCACTGTTCCTCCGTGTGGTGACGCATTGAGATTACAAGTGTCACCACCCCATTTCTCCCAAGGATGCTATAAAAGTTAGCTAAGGAATATTGCACACAGATAACATCTTCTGTGAAAGGTGAAAGACGGAAAACTTAAAAACGAGACAGTCCTGACAGCCCTCCGTGTGGTGACGGATTAAGAATACTGGTGTCACCACCCCATTTCCTTCCCAGGGTTTTGTAAAAACCAGCTAAGGAATATTTTACACAGATAACATCAACTGTGAAAAACGGAAAACTCGAAATACTGGAATACTGGTGTCACCAACCCATTTCCTCACCAGGGTTTTGTAAAAACCAGCTGAGGAATATTGTACCTACACAGATAACATCAACTGTGAAAGACGGAAATCTCGAAATACTGGAATACTGGTGTCACCACCCCATTTCCTCACCAGGGTTTTGTAAAAACCAGCTAAAGAATATTGTACCTACACAGATAACATCAACTGTGAAAGACGGAAAACTCGAAATACTGGTGTCACCACCCCATTTCCTTCCCAGGGTTTTGTAAAAACCAGCTAAGGAATATTGTACACAGATAACATCAACTGTGAAAAACGGAAAACTCGAAATACTGGAATTCTAGTGTCACCACCCCATTTCCTCACCAGGGTTTTGTAAAAACCAGGTAAGGAATATTGTACCTACACAGATAACATCAACTGTGAAAGACGGAAAACTTGAAATACTGGAATACTGGTGTCACCACCCCATTTCCTCACCAGGGTTTTGTAAAAACCAGCTAAGGAATATTGTACCTACACAGATAACATCAACTGTGAAAGACGGAAATCTCGAAATACTGGAATACTGGTGTCACCACCCCATTTCTTCACCAGGGTTTTGTAAAAACCAGCTAAGGAATATTGTACCTACACAGATAACATCAACTGTGAAAGACGGAAAACTCGAAATACTGGAATACTGGTGTCACCACCCCATTTCTTTACCAGGGTTTTGTAAAAACCAGCCAAGGAATATTGTACCTACACAGATAACATCAACTGTGAAAGACGGAAAACTCGAAATACTGGAATACTGGTGTCACCACCCCATTTCTTTACCAGGGTTTTGTAAAAACCAGCCAAGGAATATTGTACCTACACAGATAACATCAACTGTGAAAGACGGAAAACTCGAAATACTGGTGTCACCACCCCATTTCTTTACCAGGGTTTTGTAAAAACCAGGTAAGGAAAAACAAACCCGGTGCCAACACGTCTGGTCAGCGTGGCTTGGTAGTTTTTTTTTTTTTTTTTACGAGCAAATTTGTTGCTGAAATTAACTAGTTGATCAACTAGTTGACGAACTCCAATTAACGTTAACGTTTCGTTAACGGAAAATCTGTTAACGACCCACCCCTACTCTAGACCAGTGTGGCATACTCACAATAATAATATATACATATTTTTACATTATAATATTTATTTATATTTACAAAATATGTATTTATATTTACATAATATTTATTTACTATTCACAATCAATTTTCTTAACCTTATAACATATTTATTTATATTTACACATTATTATTACATTATAATATTATATTACATTATAATTGACGTACGAATACAATGTACACAAGCCATCGGATAGCGGACTAGATCATTCGATGGAGACATATGTATAGCTAGCACCGGCCGCGTTCAGGTAGCAAGGCAGTCGGCTTGCGATTTTTGTACGACAATCTTGTGACGCTCGATTATTTACATATTCGTATTGAATATTTGTTTGTGTAATAAAGTATAGTAATTACCGAATTATAGTATTTTCACTATAACTGGTGACCCCGTATTGGACAAAATGAGTGATAGTAGTGACTCCGCAAAAACCGTAAGTTCGCGCAAGGAAACAAATGTTACTACGCGGAAGTTACAGCGAGTGCGCGTTTCCACTGAACGAGATTTTAATAATAAAATTAAAATTAAAGTGCCATCTTTTTCACCCGAAGATCCCGAACTTTGGTTCGCGCTCATAGAAGGCCAATTCGAGACTTGTGGCGTTACTGACGATGCCGTCAAATTCGCACATGTCACCAACAACCTCGAAATGCAGTACGCTAAGGCTGTTAAGGACCTCATTGTCAATCCACCAGCACAAGATAGGTACCGTAAAATAAAATCAGAGCTTATTAAGCGTCTTTCTGCTTCTCATGAGAAGAAAGTCAAGCAGTTGTTGACACATGAGGAGCTCGGTGACAGAAAGCCGTCGCAGTTTTTAAGGCACCTACAAGATTTGGCCGGCCCTTCTGTTCCTGAGGATTTTGTTAGGACGATCTGGTGTAATCGTCTGCCGACCAATACCCAAACCGTCTTGGCCTCCCAGCCAACTCACTCGGTAGAACAATTAGCGGACTTAGCCGACAGAATTCATGACCTGACTCAAAACAATGTTTCTGCTGTGTCACCACGTAATGTCGCAACACCCCATCCGTCAGAAGAAATTGCTGAACTTAAAAGGATGGTACAACACCTCACCCTTCAGCTTGAAGAACATACACGTGGCGCATGTTGCTCAACAAGCCGTTCACGCGGTCGTGAACGATCTCAGCACTCGCCGCGGCGTCCAAGAAGTCGTTCCAGCTCCAGCTACAAGAGATTCCCGGTCTGCTGGTACCACAACAAATTCGGTTCTAAAGCCCGCAGTTGCATAAAACCCTGTGACTACAAGCCGGCGGAAAACACAATGGGCACTCGCTGATGGCGACGAACGATTGCCCATCTTCAGGTCGCCTCTTCGTTACTGACCGCAGCACGAAAGTTCAGTATTTAGTGGACACCGGTAGCGATTTGTGCGTCTACCCCCTTGCTGCGCTCCACGAACGTCGACCTAAAAGCAATTATCAGCTCAGTGCAGCAAACGGAAGCACCATAGACACTTTTGGTTTTATAAATTTAAGTTTAAACCTAGGCTTAAGACGCAATTTTGTGTGGCGTTTTACTGTGGCCAATGTAACTAAGCCAATTATTGGCGTCGATTTTCTTAGTTATTTTAATTTAATTGTAGATTGTCGTAATCAGTGTTTAATAGATAACACCACTACACTCACATCTACAGCTTCACTTGCCGTAGATAATATTTGTTCTATTAAAATTCCAACAGGTGACTCACGATTTCATCTCGTATTAAACGAATTTCCAGAAATTACACGCCCTTCAGGCATTCACACAATCACTAAACACAATACCATACACCACATTAGAACAACAGCAGGACCTCCAGTCTCATGCTCACCTCGTAGATTAGCTCCAGACAAACTAAAAATTGCCAAACAAGAATTTGAGATTATGCTTAAAAACGGCACGGCACGTCCTTCTGATAGTGCCTGGGCTTCTCCTTTACACTTAGTGCCCAAGAAGGACAACGGATGGAGACCCTGTGGCGATTATCGAATGCTTAACGCACGGACAATTCCAGATTGTTATCCTATTAAGCACATACACGATTTCGCTCACTTCATCTCTGGTTGCACAATATTCTCTGTGATAGATCTCACTAAAGCTTACCAACAAATTCCCATTTCGGAAGCGGATATAAAGAAAACCGCTATTACCACACCTTTTGGTCTTTTTGAGTTCCCTTTTATGAACTTTGGTTTGAGGAATGCAGGCCAAACCTTTCAAAGGTTTGTCGACGAAATGACGAGAGATTTTGAATTTTGCTACCCGTATATCGATGACTTTTTGGTATTTTCGAAAGATGAGGCTGAACACGAGACGCATCTGTACAAGCTTTTCACTCGCATGAAGGAGTATGGCGTACTTATTAACACAAATAAATGTGTCTTTGGGGTGTCTGAAGTTACTTTTCTGGGGTATAGAATCTCAGCATCTGGCACTAAGCCCCTTGAGTCAAAAGTCAAGGCAATTACAGATTTTCCACCTCCCAAGACAGTTAAACAACTACGTCAATTTCTAGGCATGATAAATTTTTATCGTCGTTTTTTATCTAAATCAGCATCTGATCAAGCCCCTTTAAACAATTTGTTAAAAGGCAATGTTAAATCTTCACATCCAATAGAGTTGACTGGTGAGACACTACAAGCTTTTAACAAGTGCAAGGAAAGTCTTGCCAATGCTACGCTGCTGGCGCACCCTGACTGTCGTGCCAAACTTGCCGTAGTTACAGATGCATCAGACGTGGCAATGGGCGCCGTGTTGCAGCAGTTCAAAAATGGTTTTTGGGAACCTTTAGCGTTTTTCTCACGCACACTTAGTCCCTCACAACAAAAATATTCTCCTTATGACAGAGAACTTTTGGCCATTTACGAAAACATCAAATACTTTCGTCATATGCTCGAAGCTAGACATTTCATTATTTTCACGGATCATAAGCCGCTCAGTTACGCTTTCAGCGAAAGGAAAGTTAACTGTTCCCCTCGTCAATTTCGCCATCTCGATTTTATCTCGCAGTTCACGACTGATATTCAGCACATTTCTGGCAAGGATAATGTAGTGGCTGACCCCTTGTCACGTATAGAAGAACTGCAGATACCAATCGATCTGGACTTATTAGCTTCATCTCAAGCATCTGATCAAGAGTTGGCCCAAGTTTTAAGAGGTGATTCATCTCTCCGCATCGAAAAATTGACGCTACCCGACACGCAAACTCCAATTTATTGTGACGTCAGCACTAGTTCACCAAGGCCTTTCATAACTAAGGCATTGAGAAAGCAACTGTTTGACAGTATTCATGGACTTAGTCATCCAGGCATTAACGCAACGACACAAATGATTGCGCAGCGATTTGCCTGGCCTGGGATGCGTCGTGACTGTCGAGAATGGTCTCGGCAATGTTTGGCATGCCAACGTGCAAAGGTCCATCGCCATGTATCAGCTCCACTTGGCAGTTTCGAACTACCTCGAGCGCGGTTTACCTTCGTCCATATAGATATTGTGGGCCCCCTGCCGGTTTCCCAAGGATACCGATACTGCTTTACAGCCGTCGATCGGTTTACTAGATGGCCCGAAGTTACACCTATGGTTGACATGACAGCCGAAACGGTCGGTAAGGCATTAATATCGTGGATATCCAGATTTGGATGTCCAACAGATATTGTAACCGACCGCGGGCGACAGTTTGAATCGGCACTTTTTCAGTACCTTGCAAAAGTGATTGGATTCAAACATCGCAAAACAACGGCATATAGACCATGCTGTAACGGTCTCGTAGAGAGGTTTCACCGCCAACTAAAATCCTCTATAATGTGCCATGCTGATGCGAATTGGGTGGACTCATTACCCTTCATATTGTTGGGCATACGAAGCTCATATAAAGAAGACCTTCAAACTTCATCTGCAGAGTTAGTCTACGGCGAGCCGTTGCGTTTACCTGGTGAATTTTTCCAGACTACGACTCCCAATTCTACTGACATCTCAGAGTTTAGTACCCGTCTTCGTCAAATTACCGCAAAATTGCAGCCATCACCAGCTGCGCGGCATAGCAAAAACAAAATTTTTATACATAAGGACTTAAAATCTGCTAGTCACGTTTTCTTAAGGCAGGATGCATTACGTGGTGCTTTACAACCACCTTACTCCGGCCCATACGAAGTTCTTGAGCGCGATCAGAAAGTGTTTAAAATACTCGTCAAAGGGAAGAGTGTAACTGTTTCAATTGATCGTCTCAAGCCGGCTTACGTACTAGTGGACGAACCACCTAACACCACCGCCACCGATCTAACTCCACCTGTTGAGCCTGTTTCGCCTCACCCCAACCTTGTCACAAATAATGACGTTAAAAGGACGCGTTCGGGTCGTGTCGTCCGTTTTCCAGATTTTTATCGCCCGTAGTGACGGTCTCTGGGGGGGAGTGATGTGGCATACTCACAATAATAATATATACATATTTTTACATTATAATATTTATTTATATTTACAAAATATGTATTTATATTTACATAATATTTATTTACTATTCACAATCAATTTTCTTAACCTTATAACATATTTATTTATATTTACACATTATTATTACATTATAATATTATATTACATTATAATTGACGTACGAATACAATGTACACAAGCCATCGGATAGCGGACTAGATCATTCGATGGAGACATATGTATAGCTAGCACCGGCCGCGTTCAGGTAGCAAGGCAGTCGGCTTGCGATTTTTGTACGACAATCTTGTGACGCTCGATTATTTACATATTCGTATTGAATATTTGTTTGTGTAATAAAGTATAGTAATTACCGAATTATAGTATTTTCACTATAACTGGTGACCCCGTATTGGACAAAATGAGTGATAGTAGTGACTCCGCAAAAACCGTAAGTTCGCGCAAGGAAACAAATGTTACTACGCGGAAGTTACAGCGAGTGCGCGTTTCCACTGAACGAGATTTTAATAATAAAATTAAAATTAAAGTGCCATCTTTTTCACCCGAAGATCCCGAACTTTGGTTCGCGCTCATAGAAGGCCAATTCGAGACTTGTGGCGTTACTGACGATGCCGTCAAATTCGCACATGTCACCAACAACCTCGAAATGCAGTACGCTAAGGCTGTTAAGGACCTCATTGTCAATCCACCAGCACAAGATAGGTACCGTAAAATAAAATCAGAGCTTATTAAGCGTCTTTCTGCTTCTCATGAGAAGAAAGTCAAGCAGTTGTTGACACATGAGGAGCTCGGTGACAGAAAGCCGTCGCAGTTTTTAAGGCACCTACAAGATTTGGCCGGCCCTTCTGTTCCTGAGGATTTTGTTAGGACGATCTGGTGTAATCGTCTGCCGACCAATACCCAAACCGTCTTGGCCTCCCAGCCAACTCACTCGGTAGAACAATTAGCGGACTTAGCCGACAGAATTCATGACCTGACTCAAAACAATGTTTCTGCTGTGTCACCACGTAATGTCGCAACACCCCATCCGTCAGAAGAAATTGCTGAACTTAAAAGGATGGTACAACACCTCACCCTTCAGCTTGAAGAACATACACGTGGCGCATGTTGCTCAACAAGCCGTTCACGCGGTCGTGAACGATCTCAGCACTCGCCGCGGCGTCCAAGAAGTCGTTCCAGCTCCAGCTACAAGAGATTCCCGGTCTGCTGGTACCACAACAAATTCGGTTCTAAAGCCCGCAGTTGCATAAAACCCTGTGACTACAAGCCGGCGGAAAACACAATGGGCACTCGCTGATGGCGACGAACGATTGCCCATCTTCAGGTCGCCTCTTCGTTACTGACCGCAGCACGAAAGTTCAGTATTTAGTGGACACCGGTAGCGATTTGTGCGTCTACCCCCTTGCTGCGCTCCACGAACGTCGACCTAAAAGCAATTATCAGCTCAGTGCAGCAAACGGAAGCACCATAGACACTTTTGGTTTTATAAATTTAAGTTTAAACCTAGGCTTAAGACGCAATTTTGTGTGGCGTTTTACTGTGGCCAATGTAACTAAGCCAATTATTGGCGTCGATTTTCTTAGTTATTTTAATTTAATTGTAGATTGTCGTAATCAGTGTTTAATAGATAACACCACTACACTCACATCTACAGCTTCACTTGCCGTAGATAATATTTGTTCTATTAAAATTCCAACAGGTGACTCACGATTTCATCTCGTATTAAACGAATTTCCAGAAATTACACGCCCTTCAGGCATTCACACAATCACTAAACACAATACCATACACCACATTAGAACAACAGCAGGACCTCCAGTCTCATGCTCACCTCGTAGATTAGCTCCAGACAAACTAAAAATTGCCAAACAAGAATTTGAGATTATGCTTAAAAACGGCACGGCACGTCCTTCTGATAGTGCCTGGGCTTCTCCTTTACACTTAGTGCCCAAGAAGGACAACGGATGGAGACCCTGTGGCGATTATCGAATGCTTAACGCACGGACAATTCCAGATTGTTATCCTATTAAGCACATACACGATTTCGCTCACTTCATCTCTGGTTGCACAATATTCTCTGTGATAGATCTCACTAAAGCTTACCAACAAATTCCCATTTCGGAAGCGGATATAAAGAAAACCGCTATTACCACACCTTTTGGTCTTTTTGAGTTCCCTTTTATGAACTTTGGTTTGAGGAATGCAGGCCAAACCTTTCAAAGGTTTGTCGACGAAATGACGAGAGATTTTGAATTTTGCTACCCGTATATCGATGACTTTTTGGTATTTTCGAAAGATGAGGCTGAACACGAGACGCATCTGTACAAGCTTTTCACTCGCATGAAGGAGTATGGCGTACTTATTAACACAAATAAATGTGTCTTTGGGGTGTCTGAAGTTACTTTTCTGGGGTATAGAATCTCAGCATCTGGCACTAAGCCCCTTGAGTCAAAAGTCAAGGCAATTACAGATTTTCCACCTCCCAAGACAGTTAAACAACTACGTCAATTTCTAGGCATGATAAATTTTTATCGTCGTTTTTTATCTAAATCAGCATCTGATCAAGCCCCTTTAAACAATTTGTTAAAAGGCAATGTTAAATCTTCACATCCAATAGAGTTGACTGGTGAGACACTACAAGCTTTTAACAAGTGCAAGGAAAGTCTTGCCAATGCTACGCTGCTGGCGCACCCTGACTGTCGTGCCAAACTTGCCGTAGTTACAGATGCATCAGACGTGGCAATGGGCGCCGTGTTGCAGCAGTTCAAAAATGGTTTTTGGGAACCTTTAGCGTTTTTCTCACGCACACTTAGTCCCTCACAACAAAAATATTCTCCTTATGACAGAGAACTTTTGGCCATTTACGAAAACATCAAATACTTTCGTCATATGCTCGAAGCTAGACATTTCATTATTTTCACGGATCATAAGCCGCTCAGTTACGCTTTCAGCGAAAGGAAAGTTAACTGTTCCCCTCGTCAATTTCGCCATCTCGATTTTATCTCGCAGTTCACGACTGATATTCAGCACATTTCTGGCAAGGATAATGTAGTGGCTGACCCCTTGTCACGTATAGAAGAACTGCAGATACCAATCGATCTGGACTTATTAGCTTCATCTCAAGCATCTGATCAAGAGTTGGCCCAAGTTTTAAGAGGTGATTCATCTCTCCGCATCGAAAAATTGACGCTACCCGACACGCAAACTCCAATTTATTGTGACGTCAGCACTAGTTCACCAAGGCCTTTCATAACTAAGGCATTGAGAAAGCAACTGTTTGACAGTATTCATGGACTTAGTCATCCAGGCATTAACGCAACGACACAAATGATTGCGCAGCGATTTGCCTGGCCTGGGATGCGTCGTGACTGTCGAGAATGGTCTCGGCAATGTTTGGCATGCCAACGTGCAAAGGTCCATCGCCATGTATCAGCTCCACTTGGCAGTTTCGAACTACCTCGAGCGCGGTTTACCTTCGTCCATATAGATATTGTGGGCCCCCTGCCGGTTTCCCAAGGATACCGATACTGCTTTACAGCCGTCGATCGGTTTACTAGATGGCCCGAAGTTACACCTATGGTTGACATGACAGCCGAAACGGTCGGTAAGGCATTAATATCGTGGATATCCAGATTTGGATGTCCAACAGATATTGTAACCGACCGCGGGCGACAGTTTGAATCGGCACTTTTTCAGTACCTTGCAAAAGTGATTGGATTCAAACATCGCAAAACAACGGCATATAGACCATGCTGTAACGGTCTCGTAGAGAGGTTTCACCGCCAACTAAAATCCTCTATAATGTGCCATGCTGATGCGAATTGGGTGGACTCATTACCCTTCATATTGTTGGGCATACGAAGCTCATATAAAGAAGACCTTCAAACTTCATCTGCAGAGTTAGTCTACGGCGAGCCGTTGCGTTTACCTGGTGAATTTTTCCAGACTACGACTCCCAATTCTACTGACATCTCAGAGTTTAGTACCCGTCTTCGTCAAATTACCGCAAAATTGCAGCCATCACCAGCTGCGCGGCATAGCAAAAACAAAATTTTTATACATAAGGACTTAAAATCTGCTAGTCACGTTTTCTTAAGGCAGGATGCATTACGTGGTGCTTTACAACCACCTTACTCCGGCCCATACGAAGTTCTTGAGCGCGATCAGAAAGTGTTTAAAATACTCGTCAAAGGGAAGAGTGTAACTGTTTCAATTGATCGTCTCAAGCCGGCTTACGTACTAGTGGACGAACCACCTAACACCACCGCCACCGATCTAACTCCACCTGTTGAGCCTGTTTCGCCTCACCCCAACCTTGTCACAAATAATGACGTTAAAAGGACGCGTTCGGGTCGTGTCGTCCGTTTTCCAGATTTTTATCGCCCGTAGTGACGGTCTCTGGGGGGGAGTGATGTGGCATACTCACAATAATAATATATACATATTTTTACATTATAATATTTATTTATATTTACAAAATATGTATTTATATTTACATAATATTTATTTACTATTCACAATCAATTTTCTTAACCTTATAACATATTTATTTATATTTACACATTATTATTACATTATAATATTATATTACATTATAATTGACGTACGAATACAATGTACACAAGCCATCGGATAGCGGACTAGATCATTCGATGGAGACATATGTATAGCTAGCACCGGCCGCGTTCAGGTGCTCAAGTCCACTATTTTGGATCAATTGTCATACCGGCGCAATACCGGCACGATACCGTTGCAATTGAAGTCAAATATCCGTAGTCTGCTATATGCCGTCATAACGGTCTTTCAATGGTAATAGAATTGTCGATCTCTTTTATCTATGCATTGAATTTTCGGTCTCTTTTATCTATGGATTGTGTTAGAATGGTATGTATGTGTTGCCGTTTTAAAAAAATGCGTTAGTTGAAGTGATTTTCGAAAAACTACTAATAAATTTAAACATTTAATCATGCTAGACTTCGTTTAAATATATTTGTACATACTATTTATTAGTATAAAAAGCAATGTGAAGTTTAGGAGATTAGTAAATTGCAATAAATTACAAAGAACAATTTCTAATATTTCTATCTATCTATTTTTTATTTATGGCAATCTGTCGACACAGGACAATTTAAAAATATTACTGTCAAATTCAAAATAGCAGACTACCGAAACATTTCAGTCATTGAATTGCAATTGTGAAGCAGTTGTGTACGAGACTAGCAATTTATGTCACTTTGACAATTGTAAGACAATGATGAAGTCGTTATGACGACACATTAATAGTAGACTACCAAAAACTTTACTATTGCACCATAATGGTACAATAATGGTACAGTTGTGACACCGTTGAAATACCCGACTCAGGGCCCAGGTAGCAAGGCAGTCGGCTTGCGATTTTTGTACGACAATCTTGTGACGCTCGATTATTTACATATTCGTATTGAATATTTGTTTGTGTAATAAAGTATAGTAATTACCGAATTATAGTATTTTCACTATACCAGGTTTGAAAATACCTATAGGTTTAGGTATTTTAATACTGGGTTTTAGTACTGGGTATACGGCCATACCCATACCTTTGAGCCCGGGTATAGAATATCGCAGGTATATCTCATGCCTAGAGCTCTAGCCATTCAATCTAAAGAAACAATGAAAACTTCCTACATAGAAAAATGCACGAAGCTATTTTGGTATCCTCTTAATGTGTGTAACGAAACCATAGTGTGATATAAAAAACTGTACAACGCCATCTATCGAGGATATAGGAAACTTTTCTTCGTTAAGGTTTAATTTTTAAATTTCACGCGTACGAAGTCGCGGGCACCAGCTAGCCTATACTAATATTATAAAGCTGAAGAGTTTGTTTGTTTGTTTAAACGCGATAATCTCAAGAACCACTGGGTCGAATTGAAAAATTCTTTAAGTGTTATCTAGGGCATTTATCGAAGAAGGCTTTAGGCACTTTAAATCACGCTACGACCAGTAGAAGCGAAGCAGTTGTGAGAAATGTTGCAAAAACGGGGGAAAAATTCTAAACTCCACACGGACGGAGTCGCGGGCAACAGCTATTAAAAATAAAGTGTCACAATCCCATTTCCTCCCTAGAGTGGTTAAAGTAACTTATTGTTTTAGTTTTTTAGGGCCTAACTTTTGTATGCACTTTGTCTGAAAATTTGTATTAATAATATATTTTTATACACTTTTTGTATCTCGGCTTATTATAAGAGATAAGTACCAACTCGAGGATAAATTTTGAAGATAACATCCTCTGTAAGAGACGGAAAACTCGAAACTAAACTGTATGCTAACACAGCTGTTTAGCGCGGCATATATCGCGAAGTAAAGGTGGCCCGTGCCCAACAGTGGGACGTTATGGGTTTTGAAGGCTTTGAAAACTTAATACATACTTCAAGCACTAATCACAAATGAAATGGCAGGGCACAATTTGTATTGCAATACAATGTAAGATTGGAATGTAAAATTATCAAGTGATTACTACTTACTGAAGTTATATCGAGCAATGCTCTCAGATAGTACAAGATAACTGCTATGTAAATAATACTATAATAAAAGATGGATTATTATGTATGTAAGCTAGCCGTTGCACGCAACTTTGCACGCGTAAATTTTGTAGGAGAAAAATAAATAATTAACAAAAAAAATTACTATTTTTTTATTCATGGACATAAATAAAAAAATATAAAAAAATTGTGTGACTTTGAAAGATAGATTAAGAAATGAAGTTATAAGAGAACGTTGTGGTCTGAAAGAGGATGTAGTGACTAAGGTGGAGAAAAGTATGCTTAGGTGGTTTGGTCATGTGGAGAGGATGGATGAGAGACGCTTAACGAAAGGCATATACACGGCGAAAGTAAGTGGAAATGCTGGGAGAGGACGCCCGAGAAAAATATACTCCGATGTCATCGCCGGGATACTCCAAAAGGGGCAAGTGCGTAGCACTTACAACCGTCGGGCATGTATGACCAGATGTATGAGTGTGGATGAAGCCTAGGAAGTATACTTCGATCGTAGCAGATGGCGCTCTATAGTCTCTGCCTACCCCCATGGGAAAAAGGCGTGATGTTATGATGATGATGATGCTTGGTCAGCATAGTAAAGACCAAATTTAATGCCCTACCATGCCTAACGCGCGTTGTGGCGTTCTATGTCCAACAGTAGATGGAGAAAGACTGATGTATGGATAAACATAAAGAAAAGATACTTATATATTTAGATGAATAAGTTCTGTGTTCGATCTAAGATGATGATAAGAAACAAAATAGTGAAGCTGGACCGCTGCCAGCCACCTATGTATAATTATAAATTTGTTGATTGTTCTGTTGTGACTTGTTTATCTGTTTGTGATAACACGTTTACTCGCAAAAATACTGATAACAATATCGAGTACTAGAGACACCTAAATGATAAGAGTAGTTCCGTGCCAAACGGTAAATCAAAACCCTATTATTGAGATTCAACTGTCCGTCCGCCCGTTTGTCATCAGACAAGGGAGTTACATAATTGAAATTTTCACAGATGATGTATATATATTGATGCTACAACAACAATTTAATACTAAAAACTAGAATACAATAAATATTTAAGTGTGCTCTCATACAACAAACGTTTTCAGTGTAACTTGAGGATACACTTAGACAAAATTATTATGAAGACTTAGGTAGTATAATGATGCGACATATTATTAATAGACCAGTGCCGATAATTTTAAAAACAAAAAAAAATAGTAGGATGAAATCCATTAGAAAAGGAGGAGAATATTATAAAAATGAAAGGAAAAATAATTTACGGGCGATCTGAGGTCGGGAAGGTTAAAATAAAAATGGTAACGGGGTAAAAATGTTTTTTCTCGATTTCCGGCAAAACTAATAGTCCTATCGAAAAAAGTCAAAAGGCGAAGTTGTAGGTAATAAAAAGATCTAAAACTTTTGTATTCACACTTTATTCACATAACCTCAAAATTTATGTGAAAAATTCAAAAAACCAAATTTTTGTTTTTTTATTTTTTTCTTTTACAAAAATGTTTTTTCATTCACGAAGTTTGGTGAAAACTTACCTTTTTATGTCCTTAATACGCTGTAATCTATTTGATTAGAAATATTTATTTTTTCACCTTATTTTGAATTAATATCGAAAAAGCACCCTAATTTTCAATCGAAAATTCACCTGTCAAAATATCAGCTTTTTCAAAAAGTTGGTATGCTTCCTGTTCGTTGCAATCTCTACTTTCCGATTGTAAAAAAAAAATGTTACTATAGAAAATCTTTTCAGAAAATGCACGAAAATATCATTCAATTTTAATCTTAAGGTTATATGGTACGTTAAGCATACTATTTTTTAAAGAAAATATGTATTACTATTTTTAAGTTTGAATTGATTGATTGGTCTCTATTTTTATCTGTATCAATCAAATCGAACATAAAAATAGTAAAATTTTCTTTAAAAATAGTATACTTAACGTACCATATAACCTTAAGAATAAAATTGAATGATATTTTAGTGCATTTTCTGAAAAGATTTTCTAAAGTAACATATTATTATTTTTCAGATCCCGACCTCCTCTCTATACACTGAAAGAATTTTTCAATTGGAACCAGTAGTTCTTGAGATTAGCGCGTTCAAACAAACAAACTCTTCAGCGTCATAATGTTAGTAGGTTTAAATAATGTACTAGTACCTAAGGGTTCAGCCTTCGTGCGCCAGTCCAATTCTTATTTAGCCGATTAGAAATGTTTACTTAATAAAATTATTTAGCTGTTATAAAACCTCCGAACATGAAACTATTTGTGAAATTAATGAAAGATCTAAACTATTATGCTAGGCTATTGGCTATAGCGGCTGAACAAAATTAGATGAAATTTTGCACAGAAGAATGTCTTTTAAATGAATGTATGTAACACGCGGGAAAAGCCATGGTTTGTTAAATAAAATGTCAACATATTTTTTTAATTATTTGTTACACATTTTGCGTAGGTACCAGGCACCCACAAATTATAAGAGGTATAGTTTACCGTGTCGCTCTAGCACCGTTTCCAGCTTTAGATTACATTAGCCCTACAGCTGTTAGTATAAAATATATCTGGGGAAAAAATGTATTTAGGTTTAGACTATTTAGAATATAAGGCCTTAGGTACCTACCTATAGTCACACCTATAGTAAACTTAAGGTTGCCATCGTTTGTTTTAGTTAGGGCGTCCGGGAACCGTCCGACAGTGTGCTTTGTAGAAGTTGTTTTGTTGTTAACTAACAACAAGAGAACAAGAAAACACACAGACGTAGAACAAACATTTGTATGACAATTATAAATATCACAAATGATTGTTCCGTGCGGGAATCAACTTCATTATATGAACCACTAGACTACGAGGCACGTTACCATAACCTTACCATTATGATACCTACTTTTTATTCTGATGTATTAACTATACAGTTGTAAAGTTTCATCAAAATGCACTCAGTAAATCACGCGTATAAACGTACAAATACACAAACAAACTTTTACATTAATAAAAAAACTGTCAAGTACGAGTTATACCTACTCGGACACGAATTGTCCCGTACCGTTATTATCATAATAATAACTAGCTGACCCGGCAAACGTTGTTTTGCCATACTAAAAAAAAAGTTTGAAAAATAGATGTTGGCCGATTCTCAGACCTACTGAATATGTATGCAAAATTTGAGAAGAATCGGTCAAGCCGTTTCGGAGGAGTACGGTAACTAACACTGTGACACGTGAATTTTATATATTAGACTAGCTGTCCCGGCAAACGTTGTTTTGCCATACTAAAAAAACGGTTTGAAAAATAGATGTTGGCCGATTCTCAGACCTACTGAATATGCATGTAAAATTTCATTAAAATCGGTCAAGCCGTTTCGGAGGAGTACGGTTACTAACACTGTGACACGTGAATTTTATATATTAGACTAGCTGACCCGGCAAACGTTGTTTTACCATACTAAAAAAAAAGTTTGAAAAATAGATGTTGGCCGATTCTCAGACCTACTGAATATGTATGTAAAATTTGAGAAGAATCGGTCAAGCCGTTTCGGAGGAGTACGGTAACTAACACTGTGACACGTGAATTTTATTTAATAGATTAGATATATTCAACACTAGCTGTTGCCCTCGACTCCGTCCGCGTAAAATTTAAGAAATTTTCCGTTTTTGCAACATTTTTAACTACTGCTTGAGTGAGAGTATTATAAACGTAAGAGTAAACAAATATAATCAGAATGAACGAACTGCTAAGCTATCAGGAGTTACACGTGTTATTGTGAGTCAACCATAAAATATAGATATGTGCTGTTTCGGGATATTTTTTAGACAATTTTATGTAGAATATTTTCGTCATACATGATTTCTATGTAACTTTAACCATTAAGGCTGCACATGCGACGGAAGCTTAAAAAATAGAGCACCTTTTCCCGTTTTCCCAACATTTCCCTTCACTACTCTGCTCCTATTGATTGTAGCGTGATGAAAAGTATACTATAACCTGCCCAGGTGTATGAAGAATAATTGTACCAAGTTTCGTTAAAATCCGTCGAGTAGTTTTTGTTTCTATAAGAAACATACAGACGGACAGACAGACAGACAAAAGTTTTACTGATTGCATTTTTGGCATCAGTATCGATCACTAATCACCCCCTGATAGTTATTTAGAAAATATATTTCATGTACAGAATTGACCTCTCTACAGATTTATTATAAGTATAGATTTTGTACGTATGTCCCTATGTGAGCTTATATCTTCAAAACTATGCAACAGATTTTCATACAGTTTTTATTTTATAAAATAGAGTGGTTCAAGAAAATGGCTTTTTTGTATAATTTGTACTTTGTTTTTGTTAGATACCACGCGTACGAAGTTGCAGGCAGCAGCTAGTTTTATATAATT
Source organism: Orgyia antiqua (assembly GCA_916999025.1). Classification (NCBI taxonomy): domain Eukaryota; kingdom Metazoa; phylum Arthropoda; class Insecta; order Lepidoptera; family Erebidae; genus Orgyia; species Orgyia antiqua. The sequence continues at coordinate 30,233,954 of OU779871.1, forward strand.
TCTGTACGTGTGTATGTCACTGAACTCCTAAATGGCTGGACGGATTTTAATGAAATTTTGCGCGCGAATTCCTCTCAAATATTTTATTTTGCGTTTCTAGTTGTATTTCTTAATACTATCCTTTATTTTCGATAATATCCTTTCTCCTTCCTACATAGCGTTGTGATAATGACTTCTGGCATTGGGGATACGAAGATATGAGAAGTCACAGTTTTAATAATATGAAAAGAGATAAACGACAACATAATGTATGTATTTAACACGCTATTAGATATATACAAACTGGGAAATTTTCAGCTCTCTAGTTATCACCGTTTCAGAGATACAGCCTGATGACAGACAGGGAGCGACAACTCTAAAAATAACAGGATGAAAAAATTTATATTGCACTTACATTACAAAACTGAATCAAACCGATCGCGGTGTCCAATTAACGTAACTTCACAAGTTATTTGTGTCACTAGACGTGCGACTTCTACGACGTTTGGTACACGACTGGCAATGAATCAAATAATTGAATGATTCAGTGATGCTCTTTACACGGGCATGTTGTGTTATCTAATAACGTTATTATAATAACTGCTACTATATTTAGTTATCATACAACACGTTACATAAGCGGTTTAGGCATATAACAAGAGTAGTAAATACTACGGGCCCCGCTCTCTGAAATGGTATTACTTCTTATACAGATACAAGGGCAAGGCAAAGTGAGTAGTGAGAACAAGTTGTCAGCCCTACTGGACCATGGTGGTGCCTTGAGCCTTACCGTGACCTGGCAAGAGTAGATTCGACGGGAGGTACCTACATTAAGTCCCCCCGTCACGTGACCACCTGCCACATTAGGCGCTATTGCGCGCCAACGACCGCCGCCCGGAGCCCTACGGGGGGCAGTGCCACCGGAGCGTCCGCGTCCGTCCCAACACTGTTCTCTCTCGACCATGGTCGAAACGAGAGTTGAGAGCAGACAAATCCTCGACCGCCCCAGGCCGTGCACACGGCGTGGGTGTGTTGCGCGTTGTGCACGGTCCCACTTCCACATTATTTTATTTCGCGATTATTAAATTTCGCGTTTGATAAATTGTTTTATTCTTAAAGTTAATTTTTGATTAATATATTAGTTTTATCTCATATAATTACGATTATAAATAGCGAATGTTATATGTACATGCGTTCTCACGATAAATAAGTATAAATTATGTTACCAAGGACATTGTTTGGTACGGATTTCTCATATTTATAGGTATACTAGCTGACCCGGCAAACGTTGTTTCGCCATTCTAAAAAAAAAAAGTTTGAAAAATAGATGTTAGCCGATTCTCAGACCTACTGAATGTGCATACAAAATTTCATAAGAATCGGTCAAGCCGTTTCGGAGGAGTACGGTAACTAACACTGTGACACGTGAATTTTATATATAAGATATATAAATTATCATGTATTTATAATAAATACACTCAGACCGAACTTATACATATACTTTATATCTTCATTACATGCTTTTATCTCAAATAGGAATCGAACCCACTTATTGCATTAAAAAGACAATAGCAAATAGATAAATCATCTCTACTAAACGTCCCACCATTGGGCATGCCCAATGGTGGAGAGAATCTCAGATATATTCTCTGGTCTACTTATGCGCCGACCAGGCCAATTGACGTAGGATTTAGATTTAAGTTTTCTATCTCTCAGTTAATTTCTAAGTATTTTGGTTAGCTTTCTTTGACACCTACCCCCTGGGAAGAAACTGGAAGAAGCTTTAGCTGGCGCTCCCAGCACTATAAGGTAAGAAATAGGTTGATGGCGCATGTATTTGCAATTCGTCACATGGATGTACCTAATATGCATTTAATATTTATAACAGTAACATAAATAAATAACGGTAGTTTTCCAATTACAGCACAAGAGCGCATTATGCGGCATAATGCTCAACGTTGAATGTTTCAACTACAGCAACGCTTCGCACAATCGAGCACTCTCAAAAGTAATGTTTTTGCGTGATGCGTGCAATCGATACCAACTCAGTGACAGAAAATTAACAAGTGTTTATTCTATAAGTTGGCATTGATTGAAATTTTATTTATATATTATCGTTAGTAATAATACGTAATAATAATTATTGTTAAAAAAAATTTTAAGGCTTTCGTTTCGTCGGAGTTTTCTGGAAATAATCAAAGTTAATTCAAGCTGTGTTAAAAAAATAAATATAAGTATGGATGAAGGTACAATGACTTTTTTTTTTATATTGCACACTTATAATGTGAATACAGTTTTATTTTTTTTTTTTTTTTTCAACACTGAACTTAGCGCACTCTGCTGGTGCATTTGAAAACTAATTCACGTTCCAATGAAGCGTCAGCATAGTTCAGCATTGTGCGCCACTGAGTCGCATTATGCTCTGTAATTGGGAAACTACCAACAACTATTACAAGTGTTACTACAAATAGTGGTACATCACTAAACTATACCGACACTCGCAGGGGACGAGATAATCTCATACAATTTGTCACTTGAGACTGTTCTACTTATCTCAACGTATGTAATATACATACATTATTTATGAAGTCATAAATACCGTGTATGGCTTTATATTTTAGCATCATTTGATTGTATAGTAATCTATAATTGATTGTACTAGAATTATTTTCTTACTAGCAGTACTACGGCGTACAGCGAGGAATTAAATATTTTTCCCCATTTTAGCGATATTTTTCACTAATGCTTCGCTCCTATTAGTCGTAGCGTGATGTCATATAGCCTGTAGCCTTTCTTGACATGTGTATTATTATTATAAAACACTAAAAAAAAATTTGAAAATATATCAGTGGTTCCAAAGTTAAGCATCGTTCAAACAAACTCTTTAGTTTTATAACATTAATTTATATGCTACTTGAAAACATTATGGCTTAAAAATATAAATGTCATCACCCCATTCCAATAGTTAGTCCGCAATAGTGCTGTAGGAGCCAGGTAAGGGATGTTAGAAACAGATACCATCAAGTGTAGACAGCTAACTGAATACTAAACCTTATGCCAACACGTCTGATCATTGTAGACCAAGAACTATAAGGAGAGGTCACTGCCCAACAGTGGGAAGTTAAAAGGTTGGGAATAAAGGGAAGAAGGTATAGTTAATACCTATTTGAATGTTTAACTAATTAATCATCATCGTTATGACATAATTAATTATTTTAATCCCCCTCATTTAACGTAAAATGTACCAGGATATCATAAATTGCAGAAAGGTAAACATTAAACCACTATTTATAAAAACAAAATAGTTTTATTAATTAAATTATTCACGCTGGCGCTTCCACTTGAATACACAATATTTGCCAGAAAATAATCCATATTGGTAAAATACCCGCTGTAGCTACATTAAATAACCAGTTCCCGTAAATCTGTAAAATATAAATGAAACAATTCAAGTAAAAGTTGGACTTAAGCACGAAAGAGTTCTGTGCCACTTTTATAATATTCTCTAACACCTGCGTAACTTATTTTTTTAACTGACTTGAAATAAAGGAGGAGGTTCGTCTTTTCTCAATTCGTATTTTATTTTGATTTTTTTATATTTGTTAGCTCATAACTTTTAACTGGACGTAGCAATTTTAATGATCCTTTTTTTTTATTTAAAAGCTGTTGGTTCCCGTCTGGTTCCATTGGCACCAGGTCAAAATCTGATGATTTTCTCCTAAGAAGTCGAGGAAAACCCTTAAATTTCTATATCTAAATAACCAAAGAGTAAACTACCCAGGTCGTCTCATTAAGTCAGTTTTTTTTTAATAATAATATAAAAAAATTGGAACAACTGATCACATACTCAGTTCTACTCGTGACCATGGACAGGGACTGAAATGTCTCGAAAACGTCAGACTAAACTTAAAAAAATATATACGCGTCTAAATACCACTATTAACTTGAGTTAAACCGAAAGAATATTATTGTATTCCTGTTTTTGGTATTTGTTGTTATAGCGTCAACAGATATACATCATCTGTGAACTTTCACCTCCCTAGCTATCACCGTTCTAGAGATACAGCCTGGTGGCAGACGGACGAACAGTGGTAGTCTCAGTAATGGGGTCCCATTTAACCTTTTTGCACGGAATCCTAAAATATCATGTAAAAATGTCATAGAGATTTTTTGTTAGGCTATTTGCGGTCGCCGAAGTCTACCGCCGCTTGTAGTTAACTTACCATAGAATCAGCAATAGAGAACATAGTTGCTTGCATAGCTGCATCTCGACCACGTTGGAGCATACTCAAAAATGACTCCTCCGGGAATAGAACCCTGCTATAGCAAATCATGGCTAACGACACAGCCATCAGAGGATGTAGTAACAGGCAGATTATGCGTTTTAGTACCAGTAGCACAGAGCTGGTGAAGAGAATAACATTTTACAATAGTCAATAAGTAAACCAAATTTATTAAATAACATCGCTTGCACAAAATTGGCTCTGTAAATGTTTTTAACCGGCTTCGAAAAAGGCAGAGTTTATTCGACTGTACATTTTATTTTTTATGTTTGATAACTCAGATCTTTCTACTGGATAACAGACTTCCAATTCTTTTTAGGGTTTCGTACAAACCCTTATAGGATCACTCCGGTGTCTGTCTGTCAAACTTTTTTTACTCAGCAACGGCTGAAAGTATCTACTTGAAACTCATACGATATGTAGATCTATGCGGTTCCTTGCTGAAAAAAATACAGTCAACCTTTCACCTCTACGCATTTAAAAGATATAACCGAATTACGACCATTTCTAGGAATTTTTCGACTTATGCTAGGGAATCAAAATTCACAGGTTACTTCCAGTTGCCCTGGAGCCTTGAAATTTGGCATAGATCAAGTCTATAAAGTGCTGATATAGGTAAAAATACAAAAACTTATAATTTGTCATCACATCACAAGTGAAAAAGTGTTTATACTAATACCAACTCATGAAGTAGCTGAAATGTAGGCGATTCCCTATATTTCAACTACAAAATTAAGTTGGTGAGTTGTTTTGAGTTTAATTAAATGATTATTTGAATGCAGTTACTTATGTTTATATGTCTAGTAGGTACGAAACCCTAAGTGTGCGAGTTTACCTCACTCTTGACAGGTTTTTTATTTAAAGGCCATTTTGCTTACTATTTTGCTACATTTGTCACTACTGCTTCTCATCTATTAGTCGCAGCGTAATGTATATGGCTCGATAAATGAACCATTCAACACTAAAAGAATTTTTCAATCAGAACCAGTAGTTCTTGAGTGCGCGTTCAAACAAACAAACTCTCTAGCTTTATTATCTTTACTTATTTTAAAACCAAGTAGTTATTATTGTATGTATATCCCTATTTGAGGCTTTATCTTCAAAACTACGTAACAGATTTTGACACGGCTTTTTTTAGTAGATAGTACGGTTAAAAAAAAACTTTTTGTATAATAAGTTTTGGTTTCTAATTTAAAAATAAATAAAAACTTGGTCAAGTGCGAGTTGGACTCGCGCACGAAGGGTTCCGTACCATTATCTATGCAACATAAGGCAACGTTATTAGTATCGAGCAAGAAACGGTAAAAAAATCATGTTTGTTGTATGGGAGCCCCCCTTAAATATTTATTTAATTTTATTTTTAGTATTTGTTGTTATAGCGGCAATAGAAATACATCATCTGTGAAAATTTCAACTGTCTAGCTATCACCGTTCTTGAGATACAGCCTGGTGACAGACGGACGGACGGACGGACGGACGGACGGACAGCGAAGTCTCAGTAATAGGGTTTCCGTTTTTACCCTTTGGGTACGGAACCCTAAAAACTATTATAATTATTGAATACAAGACGGTGGTGCGTCTCTGAAGTTTTGAAAGTGGTAAGGTTATATTGACCGCCACTGTACAACCTTTGTATTAATAATAAAAGACGTGAGTCACTCGGGGACTGCCGCGGTAAAGCTATTGCATAGTATTTTTTATGAACTTATGCAATTATAATTATTTATTTATTTTATTTATGCAAGAACCCAAATACCATAAACTAAAATGAGACTAATAATCCTTATTTACTGATGCTTACATCTGTCCATTGTTTATGGTAATTATGATAAAATAGCGATAGTCAATCAAATGTCAATAAAATAAAAACTAACGCCAAAACTGACACGAGTCACCAGCGCGAACAGCGAAACGGCGTTACTAGCGCCGTGTGTAGTATTTTTTAGTTACGCTATCTTTGTTACTAAATTTAAATTTAGAATTTTGTGCATTTAGTCTCCACGCTCAAGGCACGCGATAGAAGCTATGCAATAGCTTAAAAAAAAATTGTTGTAAATACTTACCGAAGTTTTCCCTGTCCTTTAACTGTAACCCCTGCAATCAACCCTAATGGGGTATAAAATACTGCGATCACAAAACCCAATGGAAAGTTATGCATACCCACACTTAAGCATACAGTCACTAACTCTATTAACAGCAGTATATTGACTAGAGATAACTCCTCATAAGTTATGCGACCCGCACATACAATATGAGGTAAAAGTGGCATTGTGAGTACCAGGAGAACAGAAATAGCTATAAGACCATAATATACTGAAACTTCTGAAGGTTGATCGTATTGGGCACCTAAAACAAAAAAAAAGTTTATTAGCTGCAGTATATTGACTAAAGATAACTCCTCATAAGTTATGCGACCCGCGCATACAATAAGTAAAAGTGGCATTGTGAGTACCACGAGAATAGAAATAGATATAAGACCATAATATACTGAAACTTCTGAAGGTTGGTCGAGTTGGTCTCACACAAAGGGTTCTGTAAAGTTATTATCATAATTTATTCATCATTCATGAACCCAAATAACGGTATGAGGGCGGGAGAATGTTAATAAATAAATAAATATTCATGGATATTCACACAACGTTCTCTGGTCCCAAGCTAAGCTTATACGCTTGTGTTATGGGTACCATAATACGGATATAATACATATACTACTTTTATAAATACATAGTTATAATACATAGAAAACACCCAGACGCAGTAAAAACATTTGAATGACATTTATGAATATGTCACAAATGATTGTCTTAAGCGGGAATCGAACCAGCGAACTCGTGAACAGCAGTACGTTACATGAACCACTCCACCACAAAGCCCGTCGCTATGTTATCTTAAGTCGTTTATGTCATGTGCAATTTTCCGCAAGTGCGATTTACGATCCATTGTGACGTCATATTTGCCATTTCACGCCATCTATCATTCTTGTACTGTACTATGTAGTGACAGCTATTCTTCATCAGATGTCACTACAACGACAACATACAGATACTGGGAAATTTTCAGATCTCTAGCTATCACTGCTCCAGAGATACATCCAGGTAATAGACGGACAGACAGCAGTCTCAATAATAGGATCCCGTTTTAGCTATAAGTATAGAACCCCAATAACTTAATACACAAAATTTAATTTTCTATACCTATATTTTTTTTTACTTACCAATATAACTAAAAAGAAGTGGAGAATTCATAACACCATAACCAATAAAATGTACTAATAAATAATTAGCAGCGATATTGACGACTCTCATACTTTCTTCAGACTTTATTTTAACTCCTTCACATTTCTTATCTCCTGGTACATCCGAAATATTTTTTGATTTTTTCTTTGAATTAACTTTTTCTTTTTCTTCTTCCGAATCTGAATTTTTATCTTTTTCTACATTCTTTGTGTTATCTTTTGTCTGTTTGTCTGTCTCGTCTTCTTGTTGTATGGAAACCCATAAATATAGCGCTCGGATAAGTAAAGCCACGCATAATAAACATAGAGATGGAGTATATTGACCTGAAAAAATAAATAAAAACAATAATGTATTGTAAAATGCTCAACTCTGAAACCAAAAAAACTTAACCTAACTTACATTCATCCATCCATCCAATTCATTATAATCTCTCTTTCTCTCTCTTCCCAGCCCATAAATGTTGGGCACAGGTATCCTCCACTTTGTGACGAATGACCAGATTATGGTCCTCTATCTATGCCATGCTGACCAGGCGTGTTGACATAGGTGAATTTTTTAGTCTAAAAAATACGTTTTTATAATAAGAAAAAAGATTCAAGTGCGTAGCACTTACAACCGTCGGGCATGTATGACAAGATGTATGAGTGTGGATGAAGCCAAGAAGTATGTGTAGATCGTAGCAGATGGCGCTCTATAGCTTCTGGCTCTAGTTTTTATGATAAGAAAGTTTAATTATGTAAGTTTTTATAAAAAGAAAGTTCAGTTATGTAAGTTTTTATAATAAGAAAGTTCAGTTATGTAAGTTTTTATGATAAGAAAGTTCAGTTATGTAAGTTTTTATAGTAAGAAAGTTCAGTTATGTAAGTTTTTATAAAAAGAAAATTCAGTTATGTAAGTTTTTATGATAAGAAAGTTCACTTATGTAAGATTTTATAATAAGAAAGTTCAGTTATGTAAGTTTTTATAAAAAGAAAGTTCAGTTATGTAAGTTTTTATGATAAGAAAGTTCAGTTATGTAAGTTTTTATAATAAGAAAGTTCAGTTATGTAAGTTTTTATGATAAGAAAGTTCAGTTATGTAAGTTTTTTTTTTTTTTTTTTTTAAATAAATAAATATTTATGAACATTTCACACACCGTCCTCTGGTCCCAAGCTAAGCTTAGTATGCTTGTGTTATGGGTACCAGAATACGGATATAATACATAAACTATTTTTCTTTTGTAAATACATACTTATTATACATAGTAAACACCCAGACGCAGAACAAACATTTGTATGATATTTATAAACATCACACAAATGAATGTCCGAGGCGGGAATAGAACCCGCAACATCGTGATCGGCAGTCCACCATATGAACCACTAGACCACGAAGCCCGTCGAAGTTTCGAACGAGTTTTTATAAAAAGAAAGTTCAGTTATGTAAGTTTTTATGATAAGAAAGTTCAGTTATGTAAGTTTTTATAATAAGAAAGTTCAGTTATGTAAGTTTTTATAAAAAGAAAGTTCAGTTATGTAAGTTTTTATAATAAGAAAGTTTAGTTATGTAAGTTTTTATGATAAGAAAGTTCAGTTATGTAAGTCTTTATGAAAAGAAAATTCAGTGAACATTGACGAATTGTGTTATTGACATTGGTACCAATACTACATGCACAACTAAACTTAACTAACAACTTTAACCTCCTTATTAAGAGAGTATATAATTCTTACCAATAGAAACAAATCTGTTACTATCTGCTAGAAGATAAAAGAAGTAACTTTGATGGAATCTTTCCAGCAGATTATTGAGTGATCTCATTATACCCTCGAGAGCTATACCAAGTCTATAGAAAGATGCTGTGGCTAGAGATTGAGCGCGTGGGGCTGCTCCAGCCTGGTCCATGGCTTCACGACCTTCAAGGGTCACAGCTTCGATACCAAAGCGATGAAATAATCCATGATTACCATCTGGCACCTGAAAGTAAATAATATTTTAAATAATAATTTGCTTTGTTCAAAAAACTAAAAAAAACATGCTTGAGAATCCTAAATATTTTCTTTAAATGATTGCATTGTAAATTATTATTCTCTGTGTGGTAACGGAGTTAGAATACAAGTGTCACCACCCCATCTCCTCCCAAGGGTGCTGTAAAAGTCATCAAGGGTTATTGCACACAGATACCATCCTCTGTGAAACACGGAAAACTCGAAAATAAACCCTGTGCCAACACGCCTGGTCAGCGCGGTACAGTAGACCATAATTACTCCCAAAGTGGAGGAGGCCCGTGCCCAACAGTGGGACGTAAATGGGCTGGAGAGAGAGATTGCATTGTCATTGGTCCTTGTAAATGTAGTGTGCAAAATTTCAGATCAATCCGACAACTGCAAGTGGGTCAAAATCACTTTCAATGATTCCGTTACATTGATCCAATACATTAATAGATACGTACTGAGCTAACAAAAGATATCACGATATCTATATTAATATTATAAAGCTGAAGACTTTATTTGCTTATTTGTTTCAACGAGCTTATTTCATGAACTAATGGTTCGAATAGAAAAATTCTTTCAGTGTTTGATAGTACATTTATCGAGGAAAGCTATAGGTTATATAACATCACGCGGCGACCAATAGGAGCGATGCAAACGGCAAAACACCGCGCGTTCAGGCGTTCTATTAGGGGGGAGCTATGTCCAACAGTGGACGGAGAAAAGCTGATGGATGGATGAATATAATAATATGATGATGATGATAATCTTCGCTTATGATGATAACTTACCCCATCAATCTGTGCCACCACCATATCAAACATAGTCCAAAATCCTCTCTTCCATTCATCTATTTTTGGACCTGTACGTACCCAAGAGTACCTAGAAACGAATTATTTATTTGCAGCTGTTTTAATTTAGAATACAAGGATCACCACCCCATACATTCCCCAGGTTCTGTGAGACCTAACAAAGGCATATTACAAGCAGTTAACATGTACAGAATACAGAAAACTCCAGCCCATTATGGCCCCATTATTGAACAAGAGCCTTCTCCACATTGCGTTTATCTACTATGCCGAGCTGAGCAGACGTGTTGATAAAGAATTAAGTTTCGAGTTTACCGTCTCTTACAGAGGATGTTATCTGTGTACAATATCCCTTAGCTGACTTTTACAGCACCCTGGGAAGGAAAAGAGAACTATATCTTTTCCTTAGCTTAGAAATACAAGTACTTGTATTTCTAAGCCATCACAACATGCATACCAGCTTATATTCCCTTATATCTCCTTATCTATACATCTGGTATCTTACAGCACCCTGTGGGAGGCAATAGGGTGGTGACGTATGTAACTTACCTATTCCTATAAGAATGATGTATTCCAGACTTAACACACAGTTTATTAATTAAATTAACTAAGTCTAAGTTAGGTAATTGTCCATTTAGACCTTCGATTTTGACTTCTATGTATTCTGAAATAATTATATACAAATAAAGAAATCTAATATATAAATTTCACGTGTCACAGTGTTAGTTACCGTACTCCTCCGAAACGGCTTGACCGATTTTTATGAAATTTTACATGCGTATTCAGTAGGTCTGAGAATCGGCCAACATCTATTTTTCAAACCTTTTTTCTTTTTTAATATGGCAAAACAACGTTTGCTGGGTCAGCTAGTTAATATTATAAACCTGAAGAGTTTGTTTGTTTGTTTGAACGCGCTAATCTCGGGAACTATTAGTCTGATTTTAAAAATTCTTTCAATGTTGGTTAATACATTTATCGTGGAAGGCTATAAGCTATATAAAATCAAGTTGCGATCAATAGTAGCGAAGCATTAGTGAGGAATGGTAAATATTTTAGGTCACATTTCTGACCCCAAATAAGGGGATAGGGGCAGGAGAATGATAATAATAGCCATTTGTTTTTATAGCATATATATAAATAAACCATAAAGATTTCAGCTCTCTAGCAATCAGTCTTCCTAGAGAGACAGCCTGGTGCAAGACAGGGGACGGACAGGGAAGTCTCAAAGATTTATCTTTTACAGAAGCCTAAAACTAACTTACTTATTTGAGGTATATGAAATTCCAGATTAATAGCTGCTTGAATAGATCCCGATCTTCCCTTCAATTTACCAGGATCTAAGCACTTCTTATGGTAACCGGCCCAATTAAAACCGGGCAATAAATCTGCTAAATTCAAGCTCGGTGTACCAGGAGGCCAGAAACTGCCAAGACTTGTATGAAATGTTTCCGCATTATTATGTAAGCCATGGTAAGCTTCTAACCATGCCTGCATTCCTAGTTGTTCATGTTCTGTGATGAGAAATATTAGGTCTTTTGCCCAATATTTTTGAGCTGTGAAGAGAAAATATCTTTAAATGCAATTTTGATCAGTACATAGCATTTTTTCTCAGTCTTACAGCATTCTCAGTCCCTGTCGAGCGAGGTGGCCTGCCCATTGCCACTCTAGCATGCTAACTCTTCAGGCTTTATTCTAAGATAATAACTTACGTCTAGCAAACTTAGCAAACGCCAACATCAGAGCAATGCCTGCTGTAGTTCCTTTCTGATGTGATGACAAAGATCTAAAGGGAGCTGTGATGACCAGAGCTTCTTGAGATGAAGCACGCGACGCACGAAGTATGCCATACACATTTGTACCAGTGAAAACCTGTTACAGATACGATGTACTATTTTTGTATTCAAATTTAGCAAAAACTAAATTATAATGGCAAAAATGATCACCATGTTCCATTGCTCTACAGACTGAGCTATCATGGTTGCTGCACATGTTTACCAAATCTTCCACTACAATATTTCTCGATATGAGTTAAATAGTCCCTGTCTACCCCAATGGGAAAAAGAAGTGACAGTATGATAGTGGTGATGATGATGAAATGGTCTAGTGCAGGCGTGGCCAAATTTTTTGCACATAAGGTCTACTTTTTATTTTAAAATTGAGTCGCGATCTACCTATTTCTTGGTTAAGAAGGGGGACGTGTTTGTGCTTTTATACCGCCGTGCACTCTTCAAAATAGTAGAAAACTACTAAAGTGGTGACGCTGAAAGTCTCGCTACTCATTCCTGTATCAAGTACTAAAAACATTTGGTATTGAATGCGTCCTCTCATGGAACTTGCGAATGATTGACCAAAATTGGATCGACTTGTTGGCCACTCCTGGTCTAGAGCCTAAAATGATGAAAGGTTACTTTTTAATGCTAAAAAAGGGTCACAGGTTGCAGGTAGTCTGCAGCTAGTGCTAGTGTTAATTAGTTACACCATACTAAGTTCAGTAAAATTAATAATATGGTACCAGTCTCTGACTACATGGGAAAAAGGCGTGATGTTATGTATAAATATTCACACATATTTCACACAATGTCCTCTGGTCCCATGCTAAGCTTATTAAGCTTGTGGTATAGTATACAGATAGAATATATAAACTACTTTTCTCTTGTAAATACGTTCTTAAAATGCATAGAAACACCCAGACAAACATTTGTATGACGTTAAAAAACATCACACAAATGATTGTCCAAGGCGGGAGGCGACCTTGTGATCGGCAGTCAGTTACATTAACCCCGAGGCTCGTCAAAATAATTGGCCTGTACTTAGGATAGGGTTCCGTTTAACCTTTTGGTGTGGAACCGTAAAATTACTAACCTGTCCATTTCCCAATGGGTAGTTTAGAGTAAAATTATGTGTGTATACTTCTAAATGTAGTTGTGACATCTTCCCAACTAACCATGGTACTGGTATTGCATCTGAATCATCATATTTTTCCTAAAAATTAAGTAAATAATATAATTAACTAATTTTGAATGTTGTTAAAGAAACTAAAATATTAATAAATCCTTATGGGCATTTCACACGCTTGTGTTATGAGTTACATATATTTTTATACATATACACTTTTTTGTAAATACATACTTATAATACATAGAAAATACCCTGACGCAGTACAAATATTTGTATGACATTTATAAACATAGCACAAATATTTGTACTAAAATAACAAAAAAAAAATCAGAAAATTTTGACCACTATCTTTAAACGTAACTATAAAAACTGGAAAATTCCTTGAATTTCTGCACACTACCAATATCAAATCTTTACTTCATATGGGACCTTCTTGAAAGTAGCTCATTTCAAATAAATAAAAGAATTTATTTTGACTTTCCAATTTTTAAAGTTAATTTTAGGTTACAAATTTAATGTTGAACTAATTGCTAGCAGACAAGATCATAAAATGTTCCAGTAGAATTTATTAGGATTTGTATTTTTTTAATTAAAGTAAGGCTAAGGCACCATAACAGCCAGTGATACACTTGTCAGCAATAGTGTGAAAAGAATTCTTTTTTCACTAGAACATAGTAAAAAGAATTTTTTTTTTTACTATGGTAAGGTTAGGTTAGTAAGTGGAATCAAATCAAATCAAATTTAATTTATTGTGGTCATAGGTAAAAGAGGTACAAAAATATAAAATACAGTATCACTATGTCCTGCTTAAAGAGCATACAATATTTAACCAAAAAATAAAGATATACATAATTAATATTATTATTATCGTTCATTTATTAACTATTAATTAATAATCGCTCGATCATTAAGAGGATACCAAAATAGCTTCGTGCATTTTTCTATGTACGAAGTTTTCATTGTTTCTTTAGATTGAATGGCTAGAGCTCTAATTTTTAAGTATATGTTTTTTCAATATATGATCTAGGATCGCATAAACTCAGAAACGCGATTGAAAAAAGTTTTCTCGATAGAAAATCTTAGCGAAACAACCTCTCTAATTTTTTATTTTATTCATTTGTCGGTCTATTATCGCGTATTAACTAATGAAATAACTTTCAAAACATAAGTAACTATTATATATAGAAACACGTAAATCAGAATTAAAATATATTTAGTAGATTTTGAGTAAATAGGAAAAGTATCCCTAATTCTTCATTTTCTGTGCCTACTGGCTGTGTTAATATGTACGTGTCGGCGATGATATACGATAATATTGATGTAGGCCCTTAAAGTATTCTTGAATAGTATAATACGCCTTGTCAAATAAAAATGTCAGTAAATTTTTCTTAAAACTTTTTATGTCAGACGTTTGTAAAATTGTTTGTGGTAATTTATTAAAGATTTTCGATGCCATACCAAAAAAGCCTTTATCAAATTTTGCAGATTTATGAGGTATCGCTGCAATGTGTAATGCATTTCTCCTCGAATTGAGTTTTTCAAAAAGAGTTTTGTTGGTTTTTATAAAAATACTAATTTCGAAAATGTAGATTGATGTAAATGTCAAAATTTTTAATTTTCTAAAATTTGGTTTACATGAACTAGGTATACGTATGCTCGCCAATGCTCTAACGCATTGTTTTGCGCTTTAAACACTAATTCTCTGTTTGTGGCGTTACCCCAAAATATTATACCATATCTTAGTGTATTAGGAATAGCAATATATTCTTAGGAATAGCAACATTAAATATATAATTACCTCTAATTCTAATAAGAAATCATTGTAGTACTGTTTAGCAGACTGTTCAGCATTAAACTCGTTGGTTACCAATCCGGGGAGGAGCGCATTCTCTGAGAAATACGTCTCGTTGTTGAACTCCCTATTCCCCAACATAACAAACCATACCAAAGCACCAATAAATGATAAAAAACAGAGAGGTTTCTGCAATTTCTTTAATATTTTAGCCCATTTTACAGAGCCATACTCCGGATCTGATAAAAGACCCATTTTGTACCAAATACCTTGAATCTACGCAATAAAACTATTTTCTAAGATAGACATAAGATATTAATTAATAATAAATTACTTAAAATTGTAGTAATACTGGAATAAATTACAAATAAAAGCAAAAATATCCGTGTTCAATACCAATAGACAACAGAAACTGCCAAACTGATAATAACAAACAAGTGACAATAATGACAGCTGAATAACTTTACTTTGACATTCGATAGCGGTGCGTTCATATTTGTTTTTCATGAGGTTGCCAATTATTTGCTAAGCTAGGGGGTTGATTTCACGTCGCGCGTCACTATAATTATTATAACAGGCCAAACGAATCAAAGTGTTTAAAAAAAAGACTCCTACTTACTACGATTTTTTATTAAATAACTATTTTCTTACTATAAATAAAATAGTATAAAAGAAACATATTCTTTTATACTATTTTATTTTTCGCTATTAATTAAATGTAGTAGTATTTTATCATCATAATCGTATCACAACGCCTTTCTCCCGTAGGGTAGGCAGAGACTATAGAGCACCATCTACTACGATCTAAACACTCTTCCCTGACTTTATTTACACTAATACAGTATTACACAACAGAACATACAGAATTATAAGGCACAGAAATTGGTAATGCGCCTGGCGGCCATGACGTCATAGTGACGCATAAATGAGAACATTACATTTTGTTAGCTGTAGTTTTTCTTTGCTGATGACGTCACAAGGGCGTTAATTTGACAAGGTTCCAGCGCATTACCAATTTGCGTGGCTTATACCAATAATAATTTATACCGACTCTCCTGCAATTCCTGCAAATCTAGTTGCAATGGATGGGAGAAAAACAATAGTGCATTCAGTAGTAAATATTTATTTTTAAGGAAATAAAAAGAAAACATATGTTTAAAAAGTATCACATTTATTAATTTAACTTTATGTACATGTTTTATCTACGAGATTTGAGCTAATTTCTACGATAAAGGAATCCTTCTTCGTACATACGCTGAATATTTTCAGAAGGCTCTTTTCTAGTCTCCCTCATAAAAAAATATACAAACACAATGTTAACAACACCTATACTTGAAAACAAAAAGAAAACGCCATCTAGTCCCAAAAGAGTAACGGTTGGTTTAAACAAATACAATAATGTAAAGTTTGCCGTGAGTATACTGCACATCACAATCGGACAACCTAAGCTTTTTAACTGAAACAAAATAAAACATGTTTTAAAAAAATAGCACATGTTTAGTGAAGAGTTTTATGGATGAGAAAAATATTAATTTAGACATTGGTACCGATTCTATGTACATAACTAATCTATATTTAACTAAAAAATGAAAATTGATAGTGCTAATAACACAATTCGGCGATGTTAACGGAACTTTTTTACTATAAAAACTGTGCATATAGACTAACGAATTTAATTAAGATAAATGTACTACATAATAGCAAATACTACATATATTGATACAATCAACTTTCATTTTTAGTTAATATATGTTTAGTTGTGCGCATAGAATCGGTCCCACTGACGCGATAAACACTCGTTAAAATTAGTTACTAACTGTAACTGTAACTGGAAGTCCACACCACACTAAATAGCGTTTGTTCACGGAAGCTAGCGTAGATACCCGGTGGTAAAGGAATATTTTACGTTTTAAACAAACAAACAATCAAATATTTTCTTTTCATAATAGTATATGAAATATTTACCTGAGGAGGAATACATTCACCAAATTGCAGTAAAGTTATATTGCCAGGGCCCACTTGGAAAGACATACAGAAAGTCACAATAGTTAGTGGTATACACCAGTTTGGAGCCCACGACCAATGCAACATGCTTGCCAGTAAAGCCATCGAGATAGCAGCACATATACTTGTTGATAGCATCAAAACCTGAATAAAAATATTGTTTTTAGCATCATGGTTTATGAAATACAGCTAGACGCCCACACGCACTGTTTTCTTTGAAAACAATATAAGTTGCGTCGGCGGCGTGCCGGGGTAACCAACTCTAACACATATCGTAATTACAATGGTCGTTCCGTACGCCACGCCCAAAATCGCCATGCGTACACTAAGATATGACGGCGACTGAGATAATTAGTATGAGCATTGCTCTCGTATCTTTTTCATCTTGGGTTGCCTTGTAATATCATCTCCTGTTGGTTTGATGCTCTAAGTAGGTAACAGACGGACGTGGACGGAGGCGCAGACGAGCTATTATATACAATATGGGGTACTATAAAATTCTTACCCTCCTTGTAATCATGTCTGTAGTAAAAATAGCAACAGCACTTGCAAAAGTAATTACAACCGCCAGAATGATGGAGCACAAATCTGGAGAAAGATCTGGTGCAACCTGACTGAATAGCTGACCGGCGTAAGTCTGTATGCCTATCATACCCATAAAGATTGATAATACTGATTGAGCAGCTAGTAATAACAGCGCCCTTTGGGCTGATTTTGATGATACTGAAACATAAAATAGTCATAAATTGAAAAAAAAATCTTGTAAAAAATACCCTTATTAAAATTTATTTATTCTCTTTCATTATTTGATTTTTTGCTTGAATTTTTATTCTGTTTACACAAATCAACATAAAATTCTGTTACAAGTACAAGAATAAGCTTTATCGAATTTATAGCGCAAAAAGAGTGTAACCATGGTATGAGAGATAGCCACGTAAAAACGAATATAAAATATTTTTTATGAACGCAGCCTATGAAACATGATTTTAGTGTGGCAGAAACGCAATAGATGGCACGTAACGACTGCACAGCGTAGTACCCAAAGAGTAAAATAATATAGTTATAACGTAGTACCACAGGTTCTAAATGAATTCTCACCATGGAGACTCCATGGTTGCTTTCCAATTAATACAAAAAGTGACGCAGTGTAACGCAGTGCTCGATAAAGCGCTTTCCATCAACGACACTGTTGAACACAGCCGTACACTCACGGAGTATTGTATCTATGGTTGCTTTCCAATTAATACAAAAAGTGACGCAGTGTAATGCAGTGCTCGATAAAGTGCTTTCCATCAACGACACTGTGGAACACAGCCGTACTAGCCCAGTCATATTAGGGCTTTCACCTCGGAATGAAAGATAATAAGCTGCAAATTGATATGAACCTTTGTTTTGTCATTCTAAATGTTGTCTCAAAAGTCACAATCGTTATCGTGTCCGCGTCTCAAGATATTCAAGGTCAAAGGTCACAAAAATCGGTTTTTCGCGAATATCTGGCTTCCTATCGGTTAAATGAGATTTGCATTTATTATAAAAGTTGTAGGCTATAAAATTCCCTACAACTTTTGTTTAAACTTTTTTTTTATACGACTAACCGTTTTGAAGGTAGAGCGCGAAGAGTGCACATCGTACAGTCATATACGGCCTAATGCAAGGTCAAGCGTGAGTTATGGTTATCAGTACGTTATAAAGTCAATTATTTACTTGGAAATTATAATTATTAAACAATGCCTATTATTTATGTACTAACTATTAATTATTTATATTTAATTAAAGTAAGTAACTTGATTATTTATATATAATTATTCATATTTAACTATTTAAGTATAAAATATTATTAATTCTGGATTATATATTTTAGTTTTATTTTAAGTTAACACGACATTATATATCTTTTCTTTAAAACGCGTAAATTTCTCAATACTTATATACCTGGAAATACTTGTCCCTACCCTATGCCCTTTTCTATTCATTGCCGGGACAGATGTTCTATAGTATTCAAGGCCACTCTCTCCACTTTGTATGAGTCAAGATTATTCGTTAGTTTGAAATTGTACCGTTGCAACTACGGACGTACGGTTTTAAGAGCTATGGCTGATTTGTGTTTTATATGTGATAAGAAACTTTCAGAAGGTGTTTCTGTGAATGTCGTACGTGGTTTACAAACTTTAAAAACTGCAAGTATTGAAAGAAATGATGGACATATAGACTATTTAAATACTTTAAGTTCTGTAAATGTGCATTCCGAGTGTCGAAAAGTGTACACGAGTAAAAATGTTATTATTGCATCAAAACGACGCACAGATGAGAGTGAACCTTCAACGTCAAGTGCACCTCGTAAAAAACGAAATGAAGTCTTTGATTTTGGAAAGTTATGCTTATTTTGTGGCCAAGAAGCTGATGAAATAGCAGAAAAGAAAAAAAAATTAAAGTATAGACGGACAATAAGTAATGTAAGTACTCTTGCATTCAAAGACAACGTAATTAAGAGAGCAGAAGAACGAAACGATTCCTTAGGAGAATTAGTAAAGGAACGTATATATTACGAGTATGATTTGATCGCTGCTGAGGCAAAGTATCATACTATTTGCTATACCAACTTTTTAACCCGAGTACCATCTGCAGATACAAAGCCTCGCCAAGATGATCAAGTCACTCAAGCAATGAAGGAGATTTTTTATTATATAGAAAATAATGAAGATTCTCAATTTACTTTGAAAGAACTTAAAGATGTCCCTACGGAATACATACCTGACGATAAGACAATTATTACAAAATTACAACAAAGTATTTAACTGATATAGTAATCACAAAAAAAATTGGATCATTTACAATTATATCTTTCCGTGATACACAGCTTAACGTATTATCAAAAGCTTGGCACGAAAATAAAAAAAGTACTCCTGTAGAAGAACGTCTACGGATTGTAGAAGCTGCTGCGGCTATTATTAGGGAAGACATCAGATCATCTGTAGTTGAAACAAAAACGTATCCACATCCGAATAAAATGCTAGATTGTATTAATGAAGAAATACCAAAAACATTATCACATTTTTTGGAAGAAATGATATTAAAAAATAGAAAAGGACAAGTAAAGACAATTTAAAAACGGAATGCACATCTATTAGCCACGCAATAATGGCTTCGATACGAGAACGTTCATTTTCATCACAGCTACTGTTGGGCCTTTCCGTATTTCTTCACAGAAGATATGGGTCTAAAAAATTGTTGGATGTTTTATCATCTTTAGGATTTGCTGCATCATATAGTAATACCATACAGTATGAAGTTTCAGCAGTTTACCATCCACAACCTCGTATTTTACCATCAGAGTCTGGTGCGTTGGTACAATATGTTGGAGACAATGCAGATATTAATGTCAGTACTCTTGACGGTAATAATACTCTTCACGTTATGGGAATGATAAAAATAATTACTCCGAAAGATGCTCTAATTTATGATGATCGCATAAAAAAATGTACAACTAAACCGAGTGCAAAAGAGTTAGCAGCAATATCACATGTATCTCTTTTAGCATATGAAAAGCCAGTTGTACCTGGGTACAGCAAGATTCAAGTCCAAAATCTACATGATGATCAAGTACTGATTGAAAAAAAAATTAATGCAGTTGATTTGTTGTCGTTATACGGAAAATGGAAGAATCTTTCACCGTTGCCAGGGTGGAATGGCTATCTTCAACAACTTACGAAAAATAATCAAAATTTTTCAACTTCTCAGGTTATATTTCTACCTTTCATTGATCATCCTGCCAGTAATTTAGACACAATTTATACAACTTTACATAGTGCTATAAATATTGCCAAGTCACATCAACAAAAAAAGGGGAAAAATTACATTTGATCAGCCCCTGTACTCAAAAGCACGTGAAATGGTTGCTGCGTCAGATGCAAACTCAGACTTGTCTAAAACAGTTGTCAAACTTGGAGGATTTCATATGCTCATGTCTTTTCTTGGATGCATAGGACATGTAATGGACGGTAGTGGTCTCAAGGAAGCTTTAAGTAAAATATATGCTACAAATTCGGTCGACAAAATGTTGAATGGTCACGCTTATGCAAGAAGTATCAGAGGCCATATATTATTACGACTTGCATTATCAATAAAGATTTTTGAAGAGATGAAAATTGAAAATTGTGTGTTAGATGAGTTAATTGAACAGATAACTAGTCGCGATGTTTCCTACGAAGATGTTGAAGGATGTACGAGCAGCTCCAACTCGTTAATTGATCAATTTCAGGATAAACTAAAAGAATTAAAAGCTCGAGGTCCCACGGCACAGTTATGGGTGCAATATTTTGAAATGGTATCAATAGCCCTAGATTTCATTCGCGCTGAAAGGCTGGGACTTTTTCAAGAACATTTGGATGCAGTGCGAAAAATGCTGCCCTATTTTCATGCTGGTGGTCATTTCCTATATGCGAAGTCAGCTCATTTGTATCTTCAAGATATGTTAAAACTTGAGGAGACAATGGATCAACAGGCTTTTGAGAACTTTAAAAACGGATTCTTTACTGTAAAACGAACAGAAAAATTCAATTCTGGTACATGGACAGACATGGTAATCGAGCAAAGTCTGATGAAATCTATGAAGACAGAAGGAGGAGTATCTCGAGGCCGAAGTACACAAGAAAGTGTTCTATGTAAATGGGTATATGCTATGTATGCCACGAATACAATTTGTGAAGAAATTGAACGGTTTTGTAACATTTCTTTCGATTCTGTGGACCAACATGTTGATGCTAGAGATTCACGAATAAAAAGGGATGATACTGATGTAAATGAACTGGTTGGTTGGTTTACGCTTCATAATCCCTTTCCAAATGCGAATCAGTTGGTATCCTTAGCTTCAGGAATCGTTGGAAATGACCAAATTAATTGTCACCGAGCCCATGAAATCGGATTGCAATCTATGGTAAAGATAACTGGTTTGAACTTCAACGAAATAAAGTTAAAACGCGTCGATAAGGTTTTACCGCTTTCAGCCATTAACAAATCTGTCAAAATTAATGATTGTAAAGTTTCTATAGATCCAATGTTACTTTTCCAGAGAATAACTGTAAGCAAAAAATTTGAAAGTAATTTACAAGAATATCTTCAGTATGAACTAAGTCCGTATCCGACATCTTTATTTGATAGTAATGGCATGAGAAAAACCACGAAAGCAACATTATATGACAATATGATGCCTGTCGTTATCGATCTTGATGAAAATAATGTAACATACATCATCGATGGTGGATTTCTTCTGCATCGCGTCGTATGGAGCAAAGACGATACTTTCTCTATTATTTTAAATAAGTACATTAAATATTTACAAACACATTATGGCTCAGCAATTGTTGTTGTATTTGACGGATATTCGGACTATAGTAAAAATATTAAAGCACTGGAACAACAAAGAAGAACTGCTTCACTTTCAAAATCATATGAAGTTTGTTTTGACGAAACAATGGTTGTGCCAATCAGTCAAGAAAATTTTTTATCAAATCGGTCTAATAAAAAAAAAATTATCGACATGCTTGTTGAAAAATTTAAAACTGTTAATATCACAACAAAACAAGCCAGAGATGATGCTGATGTTCTCATCATTGACACAGCTATTGCCTTATCAGAACATCAAAAGACTGCTGTCATCATAGGAGAAGATATCGATTTGCTCGTTATTTTAATTGGACGTACTCAGTCACATCATCAGGAAATTTTTTTGAAAAAAGTTGGCAAAGGCAATGTCAAAACACAAATATATTCTACTAAAAGTTTTGACCAATATCCTCGTACAATTTACAAAAAGCACATTTAATTTTTACACGCATTCAGTGGCTGTGACACGACTTCTGCGCTATTTAAAAAAGGAAAAAAAACTGTTACTAGAGCATTGGAAAAAATTCCTGATTTAGATAAACTGGTGGAAGTATTTCAACAAGAAAACTGCCCAAAACAAACATTATTAGAAAATGGAGTGCGCATCTTGTTGGCATTATATAATGCTCCAAAATCTGAGGACAACATTGATCATTTCCGCTACACGCAATTCATCAAATTTACAAAACTAAATAAACCTGTACAACTGTCAACACTTCCACCAACAAGTGTAGCAGCTCATCAACACATAAAACGTGTCTACTACCAGATTCAAACGTGGTTAGGGAAGGACTTAGAACCTCAAGAATGGGGCTGGATGCTTGGAAATGAAATCCTGGAGCCCATACGAACGTTATTACCTCCAGCACCAGCCGAACTACTAAACGTAATATTTTGTAATTGCAAAAATGGTTGTGGTTCCCGCTGTGGATGCAGAAAATCAGGGCTACAATGTTCTTTAGCTTGCGGCCAGTGCAACGGACAAGCTTGCCTCAACGCTTCACTGTATCCAAGTAATCCCGATGAAGAAAATACATATGATCCCGATATTCTGGAAGGTTTGGAGATGAACATGACAGATAATGAGGATGATGACAATGAATCGAACATTTTTGAGCGACAAGAAGAAGAAGACGACGAAGAAGAAGAAGATAATTAGCTTCCATTTCCAATTTCATTACAATTAAAATCAACAAAGATACTTTTGATATTTGAACTCACATTTTGATAAATGTATATTATGCCGTATTTAATAATAAATAAAAATATGTGTAAAATAATAATATATACTCTTACTATCATTTTAACTTAAAATAAAACTAAAATATATAATCCAGAATTAATAATATTTTATACTTAAATAGTTAAATATGAATAATTATATATAAATAATCAAGTTACTTACTTTAATTAAATATAAATAATTAATAGTTAGTACATAAATAATAGGCATTGTTTAATAATTATAATTTCCAAGTAAATAATTGACTTTATAACGTACTGATAACCATAACTCACGCTTGACCTTGCATTAGGCCGTATATGACTGTACGATGTGCACTCTTCGCGCTCTACCTTCAAAACGGTTAGTCGTATAAAAAAAAAGTTTAAACAAAAGTTGTAGGGAATTTTATAGCCTACAACTTTTATAATAAATGCAAATCTCATTTAACCGATAGGAAGCCAGATATTCGCGAAAAACCGATTTTTGTGACCTTTGACCTTGAATATCTTGAGATGATTTAGAATGACAAAACAAAGGTTCATACCAATTTGCAGCTTATTATCTTTCATTCCGAGGTTGACCCCTTTTTTTACCTAATATGACTGGGCTATACACTGTTCGACACTCGAAAAAGTGGTGTTTGACAGATGCTTAGCAAGAATTACCAACAAATAAGAGAAGAATTCTTTTCTCCACTTATGAGTTTTAATTATTTAGATTAGTAGATTCGATTCGATTTACGGTAGATTCTAGTAGTATTATTTGAGATTATTAAATTGAACTTTTACATAGTGTTTGGCAGTGTATCACAATGTAACGCAGAGTCCCTCTGTGTTAACTAAATGGAAAGCAACCTTTGTCAAGGAACTTGCATTTAGGTAAAATAATTAAAAATAGTTTAAAAAAACTAAAAAACACGCTATATTTAATCGAATTATTGTATTGTCATCGGTCTTTGACAGGTGTGCAAAATTTGAATAGATTCTGACCGTTTAAAGTGGGTCAAAATAGCGTCCAAAGGAGTCGGTTACAAACATACAAACAAACATACAAACAAACATACAAGTGAAGCTAATATAAAGCGTGTAAAACGCCCATAATTTTGCGATATTGATGCACTCTAGTGTTATTTTGAGACAACTAGCTGTTTCATTTAAACTTTTACAGTGTAAAAGTTTAAATGCAATGTTTAAATGCCAAGCACTGTGTAAATTTTACACAGTGTTTGGCAGTGTTTCACAATGTAACGCAGAGTCCCTCTGTGTTAACTAAATGGAAAGCAACCCATGATTCTCACGAATTTGAAATTACTATCATATTATTATTTATTATCTGTGCTTGAAAGCGTTTTTTGATTGCGTATGAAATTCCCTCACTGAATCTTTTGTAACAATTGATTCTTTTGTACTAGGCGCTCATAAGCTAAAAGGAAGTTAAAGTAACCAAGCACGACACGTGCGATGTGACCACATGACGGACGTGCCGAACAGCAGTGTTGTGTGGAACAAGTTTTTCTAGTTTCTTTTCATGTGGTGTATGTGGAAAGCGAATTGGTTTCAAACTACTAGGCATACATGAGGTTGTAGAGTATTGCATCTAGTGATTTAGGAGGGGGTTTGTGGGTGGAGCGATCAGCGCCGTGCGATGAATGAATGCAATGATGTCACGTCGTCGCCGTCCGGCATTTTGTTGATGGCGAGTCGAATCCAACGACGCGTTATACTAGGAGACGATATTTCGTAAAAGTTATCTATTGATACTGGCAAAAAACCGCTAATTTAAGATTAAAATTCGATTGGTAACAAAATCACTCACTCATAGATAAACGCATCATGCATACGCTAGTTTATTTATGTGCTCAAGAGCCACAAACGTTAATATTCAGATATGTTTTTTCGTAATTTGTGTTATAATTTGGTACGAAATGAGTTTATAATGTTTGGAATAATTTTATTATTTTAAGGAAAGTTAGTTAGTAATAAAAAAACTCGTAAAATTTGTAAATAGAATCCGGGAGATAAAAAAAATTGAAAACCTAACTATAACATGATTGCATCTCAGTTAATTATTTTTATCTAAAAAATACATTAAAAATACTTACACAATATTTTCCACGGACTTTGTTTTAAATTTTGGTCTGTGATATTTTTCTCATCTGATGAGTTTTCATTTAATTTAACTTTTTCATACCCCAATTTTGTATCATTAATATCTGAAAAGGAAAATTAGCAAATAAGTAAAAACATAGCAAATCAATTGCAAAAATTAATTTGATTTAAAAATTAAGTTCACATTTTCAAAGAATTTAATTTTCACATTCCTGTCTAACAGTGGCCATTCGCATTCACAGCTACCAGGCGCACAGTAAACAAAAGATTAAGTTGTGTTGCTATGCTTGGCTACGCCTTCGATTTACTTGAATAAAACTACGTTTATCTCTTTCTTTTGGTAGTACACAATACCAACTAGAAAAAGAAGTCCGAACGTGTAGTATAATTTGGAATTAAGTTTATAGGTGTCTCTTTCTAGCCATATTGACTGCATGCGTTGGAAAGAGAGAGGGAGCTCAAACGCTAATAATCTTGGAATGTTGTATAATCTAAAACCATTCGAATTTGATTAAACTTACCGGAATTAAAGTGAGATTCGTTTGCTTGTTGTTGTTTGCGTATATATTCAATTTCGTTTAAAATATCTTGATTTATTGTTTTAGCACTGCGGTAAAACATAAGGGAATTTAGCGCTTCCTAAAAAGAACATGGTAATAAATAAAAATAAAATACTAATTTTAATATCATAAGCCATAAGTCATTGAGATTTAATAAATCATTGCCATAAAGTCACGTAACATTGGTTACGCAAACATTACAAAAAATCTACTAAGTGTTTTATAAATTTCTCGTCATACCACTCAAATAAAAATATTATCATCACATTGATGATAATATTTTTATTTGAAAATAATTAGAATAATAATTATATATATATATAGAATATAATTGAAAATAATACTTATAGAATAATAGAAAATAAAAATATTATTATCAATGTGATGATAATATTTTTATTTTCTGAATTATTTGAGTTAATATCTTTAACTAGGTAACGCATGCGGTTTCACTTGCAGTCACTTCAGTTACTGCCTAACTTCTTGGGTTTTAGCGGAATGATATTATAGTTTTTTATTTAAGCTATACGCTATACAGGTATACAGTTTCATTAAAATTTTCATTGTTACAGTTTCATTTATGTATCATTTAGTATGTAGTTATTGTATAAAAGAGTGACAAACGTCTATATGCATAGACTCTGAGACTATTAACTGATAGACATCATGTCTAAACGGTTGAACAGATTTAAATAAATCTTATCATAGACATTAAATGCCTTAAAATAAGATTTACAAAGGTATACTTACTTTTTCTCTTCCCATTTTAATCAAATATGCTGGAGTTTCCTTCAATAATGATAGAAGTATCACAATACCAACACATATTGTTAAATTTATGTAACATATCAATTCGTAGCTACAATACCAGCCTTCCACATAAGAACTGACACTGCCAATATTAAATGCGAAGGACAGAACAGCTAGTAAAGGTCCTTGTAAAGAAATATGTGCTATTTCACTAATAAATACTAAATTAGTTATACTTTGTATCCCACCGGCGAATCCTAGGACGAATCTTCCAATTATTGTTTGTGTAACAGTCTTTGCCGTAACTAATATTGCCCATCCTAGCTGAAAATCAAAAGTTATTTTGTTTTTTACTAGATAGCTAGAAATTTTTTGCCTCATTTTGCAACATTTTTTACTAATTCTTCGTTCCTATTAGCCACAGCGTGATTTCATATAGCCTATAGCTTTCCTTGATAAATGTACTATCCATAACTTAAAGAATTTATCAAATCGGACCCGTGGTTCCTGTGATTAGTGCGTTCAAACAAACAAACCCTTCAGCTACATAATATTAGTATAAT
Organism: Orgyia antiqua; assembly: GCA_916999025.1. Taxonomy (NCBI): domain Eukaryota; kingdom Metazoa; phylum Arthropoda; class Insecta; order Lepidoptera; family Erebidae; genus Orgyia; species Orgyia antiqua. The sequence continues at coordinate 30,261,510 of OU779871.1, forward strand.
TCAGTAGTAGATAAGCAATGGCATTTAAAGAATACAAGTGTCACCACCTTATTTTTTCCCACACTTCAACAGCTTGGTGTAAAAGCCGGCTAAGGTATAAGGCCTGTTCCCAACAGCGGGACGTTTATGGGTTGGGAAAGAGAAAAAAATATTAATTAATACTTTTAAAAGATATAATAAGATGATCAGTAATAAATTATATGAGTAGGTACTTACTACAAAAAATAGGGTAGAAAGTATCATAGCTCTTTTTCTCCCAATCTTTTCATTAAGATAATCTGTTATAAGTATAGCTGGTAGGGAACCCAGCATTAATATAGATCCGATCAGATTGGAATCCTGTTTGGTAATGGCGAATCCTAATGGAGAGTCTGTACCTTCTAGCATTCTTAACCCGTAAGAAGGCCATACCATGGTGACGGCTGCCTGGAACAGCAGCGCTGAAACTGAGATGCAAATTCTATTAGACCACTATTTTTGATTTAGACTTTTTACGTAGGATTTGTTAATTATAGCTTTCATTTAAATAATAATATTTATTATTAGAATAATAATTAACAATATACAATTAAAAACTAATTTAAAAAAACAAAATATGTACAGTACTATAAAATAAATTAATATTAAAGCATAAGCTAGGCTGTCCGTGTGGTGACGGATTAAGAATACAAGTGTCACCACCCCATCTCCTCCCAAAGGTGGTGTAAAAGTCAGCTAAGGGATATTACACACAGATAACATCTTCCGTGAGAGACGGAAAACTCGAAAATAAACCCTGTGCCAACACGCCTGGTCAGCGCGGCACAGACCATAATCCCTCTCAAAGTGGAGGAGGCCCGTGCCCAACAGTGGGACGTAAATGGGCTGGAGAAGAAGAAGTAGCTAGGCATCAAAGTACTCCTCCCCATCGTTGTCGACTAGAAGTGTGCGCAGAAGGCTGGTGGCATTACCAGGTTGGATGGCAATGCTTATTTTTTGAACAAAATAAAGGCCAGCCTTTTGGTCACGAGAGGCGTCGATAAATCTTTATAAGGATTCCGGGCACTGCCCCCCCCCCCCCGAACCAAGCGTTTCGACCCCAAACAGCAGGATCTTTTATATTAAAGCCATAGCCTTGCCCTTACAAATGCAACGTAAGATTCCGTTCTGATTGCTATATCATGCCAGCGACTTTGTACGTGTGGATTTTACAAACCAACTCTTAATAAATTATATGTATATTTAAACCTTCCTCTTAAGGGCCTACATCAATATCATCGTATATCATCGCCGACACGTACATATTAACACAGCCAGTAGGCACAGAAAATGAAGAATTAGGGATACTTTTCCTATTTACTCAAAATCTACTAAATATATTTTAATTCTGATCCACGTGTTTCTATACATAATAGTTACATATGTTTTTAAAGTTATTTCATTAGTTAATACGCGATAATAGACCGACAAATGAAAAAAATAAAAAATTAGAGAGGTTGTTTCGCCAAGATTTTCTATCGAGAAAACTTTTTTTAATCGCGTTTCTGAGTTCATGCGATCCTAGATCATATATTGAAAAAACATATACTTAAAAATTAGAGCTCTAGCCATTCAATCTAAAGAAACAATGAAAACTTCGTACATAGAAAAATGCACGAAGCAATTTTGGTATCCTCTTAAAATACTCTATTAAAAACAAATTAAAATCCGTTACATTGTTCTAAAGAATTAAGATTACATAGAAGCATACAAAAATTGGACTTTATTGAAAGATTTATAATTTGGGTGAACTTACTTATGGAGGATGCAAAAAATTGAACACCACTTGAACCCATGACTAATTATTTCTAAGATAAAATTACTTTAGTCTTTCTATCTATAGTAGTAACAATTACTTACTAACAGTTTGAACTGAAAATCTGAAATTATACAGTATACACCACATACATTAAATTTATCATGTAAAGATAATTTAAATCTTAACACAAACAAGAATTATAATCATTTAAAAACTTTTATTATATATTGCTATATCCATACATATTATTATGTCAAATTTTTTTGCACTATCACACAACATACTTACATGTTAAATAACAAGTTGCATGACTTGCGAGAACATTTAAACTGTAAACAGTAAAATCTCTCTCTCTCTCTCTCTCTCTCCAGCCCACTAACGTCCCACTGTTGGACTCGTGCCTCCTTCACTTTGGAAGGGATTATGGTCTACTGTGCCGCACTGACCAGGCGTGTTGGCAAAGGGTTATTTTCGAGTTTTCTATTTCTCGCTGAGGTTGTTATCTGTGTACAATATCCCTCTTACAGCACCCCGAGGAGGAGAAGGGGACACCACGCAGAGAGCAGTGGAAGGTGTCAGTAAAATCTATTGTGTAATAAACACATTATCAGTCTATAAGTATTCATTACAGCCTTATTTATATTCTTTCCCTAAAAATCCCGTCTCCATTTTAGTACTGCCCGAAAATGACCGGTCATTCGCAACCCTTTGCAATAAACTTTTTGAAGCCTATGCGTTTTGAGAACATTTTTTTAAACTTTGCTTTGGAAGTAAATGGTAATTTCATCATCAAAAGAACAAGAGTTTTCACGTGGAATAGGTAGGCTTCGTTACATGCCGATATAGAAAGTACTACATATACGAGTATGTGACTTTTGTGCATGAAATTATAAGAGGCTTAGGCCCCAACAACGAATTATTTCATAAACGTTTTTTTGCAAAAGAGTATTACCTATTTATTGAATATTTTTAAAGTATCAGCTTTACCTTTACCCCGTCTTTACTTTTAGCTTTGGTGCAGAAGACGTTGCATAAAATGCCCGTTCATATTGGGAATTGTTTATTTATTATTATCATACTTATCAAATGCGCGCAAAACATTTATTGCCCAAAGATAAACAGATATAAAAACAAATAGTTGATGTTTTCTCAAAGCTTTATACCTACTGTGAATACTGTTGACTTATCAAATTTGTGATAGTTATAAAGATGTAAGGACAGTATGTATGAATTCATTGTTTTCAAGTAGACGTATGTCAGCAAATCTACGAATGTATAGAGACCATTGTGCTCGCCACCTAAGTTATTATTTACAAATACTAGCTGTCCCGGAAAACGTTGTTTAGCCATACTAAAAAAAAAAGGTTTGAAAAATAGATGTTGTCCGATTCTCAGACCTACTGAATACGCATGTAAAATGTCATAAAAATCGGTCAAGCCGTTTCGGAGGAGTACGGTAACTAACACTGTGACACGTGAATTTTATATATTAGATAATGTTCAATATTTTACCCTTTGGTTACGGAACCATAAAAAATTATAACAATGGTGCCAATTCTACGTGCATTACTAAACTTGACTATAAAATGATTACAACTATCGGTGTATTTTGTTTCATTGGCTAATTGGGATTGATCATAATTATTAACCTACTGTTTTTATATTCTTTTCAGAAAATATAGACTATTTTAAGCAACTAATTTCAATATTATTGAAATATTCACTATACAGAATTTTTAAAAAATTCTTGAAGATATTACTTTAAATGTTGTGACGTCATCTGTTTATAGACTTTTCTTGATAGACTTGTGGGGACTATTATTGTCTACGGAAATTATTCCATAAAGACCATTAGATAAAATTTAAAATAATGTTTTAGAAGACGGTTTGTGTCGTTGTCAATTATGGTGTATGTCAAGGATAATAAAAATGACTTTTAAAATGTTAAATGGATATTATTTATAATATTAATAAAATAACAATTTGTCGATAACTGAGTGATAACAGCGTCAGTTTCTCCAGCCCCGCTAAAGACTTAATACAGATTGCACTTTATCTGGCTCTGGGGCTTAGGGTGGCTCTGGATAAGACGGAAGCCTTGTGTTTTCACGGGCCCCGCAACGGACCACCTGCCAGAGCCTCGATCATGCTTGGAACAGCCGAAATAATGGTTCAGACCCACATAAGGTACCTGGGTTTGGTCCTAGACGGGCGTTGGCGCTTTGACGAGCACCTGCGTCGACTTGCGGAGAAACTGGTCAACGTTGCGTCCGCTTTGGGGCGGCTTTTGCCAAACTTGGGCGGCCCAAGCATCGTTTGCCGGCGACTGTACATGGGAGTGGTCCGGTCAATGGCGCTGTATGGTGCACCGGTGTGGGCGGGATCTCTGACTGCAATGCAGAACAGAACCCTCTTGTGGAGACCACAAAGGGTCGTGGCGGTCAGAGCTATACGTGGATACCGCACGGTGTCCACCGAGGCAGCGTGCGCGTTGGCTGGGACTCTCCCATGGGACTTGGAGGCAGAGGTGCTCGCCGAAGTTTACCAGCGGCGGGTGGAGCATGCGAGGTTGGACGGCGGTCACCTTCCACTTGAGGCCACGTGGCGCGACGACGCTCGTTGTGTTGCCATGGCTCGGTGGAAAGCACGGCTGGAGGCGCCTCGGGCCGGTCTTCGGACCATAGAGGCACTCCAGCCAGTGCTAGAGGAGTGGGCGGGGCGGCAGCATGGGGTCCTTACCTTCCGGCTAGCGCAGGTGTTGTCGGGGCATGGGTGCTTTGGCAAATACCTGCACAAGGTCGCAAGGAGGGAACCGACCCCAAGCTGTCACCACTGCGATTGCAGCGAGGATACGGCGCAGCACACGCTCGAGTCTTGCCCGGCCTGGGCGGTGGAGCGCCGTGATCTCGTTGCAATAATAGGAGGAGATCTCTCGCTGCCGACCATCGCTTCTGCCATGGTTGCCAGTGAGAGAAATTGGACGGCGGTCGCAACTTTCTGTGAGGTGGTAATCTCGCAGAAGGAGGCGGCGGAGCGACTCAGGGAGGAAAGTGCCCTGGCTGGGTCGCTCCGTCGCCGGCGAGCCGGGCGGCGGAGGCGCGTCTATGCGCGCCTCTTGCCGCCCTAGCCGGGGCCGCGGGTAGTCGGATCGGGGACGTCAGTCTGACTATCCGCAATAGAGCCCACCACGTAGAGGTGACGTCCCGGTGTGCCCAGACGTCACCCTTGAGAGGATGCTCTCGGGGGTTTTAGTGGGTGAGGGCCCCACACTACCCTTCTGTTATCCCCGAACAGTGGGGTGTGCGGTCAGGCATTTCCCCTTCCTCAACAAAAAAAAAAAAAAAAAAAAAAAAAGATTGCACTTTATCTTTTCAAAGTTGACAAGTTGATATAATAGACCAGTTTCAATTCCACTTCAGAGTAGTATATCCCTAAAAACGCTTTAATATTTTAAATGCCTTAATATGTTCTTCATTTCAAGGGCAAATAGAGATCATTTGCTTTTTTGGAAAAATAATTTTTCAAACCTTATTTTTTTAGTATGGCAAAACAACGTTTGCCGGGCAGCTAGTAATAAATAAAAACTAGTTTTGAACCATCTATTACCGACTTTAATCCTTTATTATCTTAAAACTCTTCCACAGAATAAAATTTTGTGATTTAAATATTTTTAAACTTTGGTGTGGTGATGTTTATATTCTTAATCCGTGAGCACACAGACAAAAGCAACAAACTGAATAGGTACAACTCTCTCTTCCCAGCTATTCATCCCACATGGTGGCAGGGTCAGCTTTCCTTATATTTCTTTTCCACTTCGCTCTATCTACGACATCGTCTTCGGATATCTTGCTTCCCCTAATTTCTTTTAGGACTACATCTTTCCATCTTGTTTTCGGTCTACCTCTGGATCTCTGACCATGGATGGAAAGATGTAGCGCCAAATATCCTGCATATTCAGGTGGTCTCCTGTTGACATGGCCATACCATTGCAGCCTACTCTCCTGAATCTTATCGGCGATGTCCCCCACACCTAGGCTTCCTCTAACGTACTCGTTACGAATTCTATCCAGCCTGGTAACGCCACACATCCATTGCATGGACATTTTTCTGTGTCACGGCCCATGTTTCGCTGTCATACATCACCATTGGCCTGATGATGGTTGAGAAACTGAATACGTATAACGATAAATTAAATGACAATACTATACCACTAGAATAAACCCCATTATAAAATCACATGACGTCACTATTTACGTCTAAAATTAGTAACTTTCGCCTTTTATGTTCTCCTGGTATAGCAGAATCCCTTTTGTTGAGGAGCGTGCTTATTCGATTGTTCATAAAATGGCGGAATTTTAATCTCGAACTCGGTGTTGCCACAAGTAGGATACGTAAAAAATAATTTTCTAACATAATTTAAAAAGCATTTTGTTTTTTGGCTTGTTTTGTATCATCATTACGTGTTGTAATAGTTTTTAAACCCACATGGAGCATGGAATTATGTTTATCGTGCGTGATAGAAAATATTAAGAGAGCCCTTCAGACAGCTTAAGTGTCGCGTTTAGTAGCGTTTTAATATTTTAAGTAATTTTGCGGGCCACGGATTCCCCATTTAAAGGGGAAAATCTACAAGAGAGGGATTAGACCTGTAGTATTTATTGTATGGAAGTGAATGCTGGACCGTTAAGAAAAAGGATGATATGCCATAATGGCGTCATTATGACACCAAACTTGATAAAATTCGCCAATATGCAATCAGTGACTGATCATTAAGACAACTTTGTAATAGCAGACTTGTAACATCGCAATAGCCAACCAATCTATCCGCAATTAAATGTCTAATCTGCTAAAGGCGAATAATTGAATCAATTGGAAACCTTCCCAAATATAATCCTTTCATGTATTTCTCGTCCATTCCCGTCGTATTCAAACCCATTATCAAGACTTATGTAACTTTTTTGAATAGAGGCCTCCGAAAATGGACTTAATTAGAATAAAAAATAAAGATTTATCATAGATATAAAATTCACGTGTCAGTGTTAGTTACCGTACTCCTCCGAAACGGCTCGACGGATTTTCGTGAAATTTTGTGTACATATCCGTTAGGTCTGAGAATCGGACAACATCTATTTTTCCCCGCCCCTGACTTTTGTATGGCAAAACAACGTTTGCCGGGTCAGCTAGTATGAATATAAAATATAAAGTTCCCACCATAGGTTCCTTCACTTCCTTCCTACTTCGAACACTGATTACGAAATTAAAATTACGAAGGAAAAATAATAATAATAGTCGTCTCCGTCGGCGTCGCCTCCGTCTCTCGCTCACCGTTCGGTCCGTCGACACTTTTCCCTTTCGATTCGCGCAGATGTACCAGGCGTACAAAGAATATAAAGAGCTGTTGTTATAACGTCACTTCATCTGTGTTCACAATGTCTAATTTTGATCAACTCTTACGTCAAAGTGGTCTGTCAGCTACTAGGGCAACATAACTGCTCAATAGTTCATGAAGTGCGTAAAATTTTTTTCTAGTTTATTATTTATTCATAGTTTCGTCGCTTCGCTGTACGGAGTCGCCGTACGCCGTCGTAGAGTAGCCAGCCACTGCCGCTTCAAGGTCAAACCTTTGGCTGGCTACTCTATCGCGTGGATTTAACTAACTTTATCAATCTATCGTTATTTTGATGAAATTGTTAATTTTCTAGGTGTTGTAACAGAATTAGCAGATACAGAAATGAGAGATTACAGCCTTCCTCGATAAATCCAACATTGAAAGAATTTTTCAAATCGGTGCTGTGTTTCCTGCGATAGCGCGTTCAAACAAACAAACTCTTCAGCTTTCTACATAGCTGTGATATTAGTATAAGCTATGAGATGAGTTTCAAGTAGTTATTCAAGTACATAGTATAAACTATTTTCGAAAATTATTTTAATCGGACCCCCTACAAATAATTTTGCGTAGGGCGTAGGGCCTACGCCATAGATAAAGGAATTGGATATTTTTTGTTGTACATATAAGAATAGATACTTAAATAGATAGAAAAAAGCAATTGATTTCAATTATTGGAAATATTTTTAACAACAACAATATTACATCACATTTGAGTGATATTTACCAGGGTTTAATAACCACAAAGTGATTGTTTTTAAACTACAAAATTTGTGACCTTACAATACAATGTTGCTACTTTATTAATTTATACTAACTTTGCCCGCATCTTCATACGCCTGGAACTTAGAATAACTAATTCACTTTTAAAATTAAATTGAATCCCTATTTCTCTCGGTCACGGTGTCACGCGTGAACGGCTGGACCGATGTCATTTTCTTTTTCTAAGCTTCCGTACCAAAATGTAAAACAGGACCTTTTTTAGGGTTCCGTACCCAAAGGGTAAAAACGGGACCCTATTACTGAGACTTCGCTGTCCGTCCGTCCGTCTGTCACCAGGCTGTATCTCAAGAACGGTGATAGCTAGACAGTTGAAATTTTCACAGATGATGTATTTCTATTGCCGCTATAACAACAAATACTAAAAATAAAATAAAATAAATATTTAAGGGGGGCTCCCATACAACAAACATGATTTTTTTACCGTTTCTTGCTCGATACTAATAACGTTGCCTTATGTTGCATAGATAATGGTACGGAACCCATCGTGCGCGAGTCCGACTCGCACTTGACCAATTTTTTGTTATTCTTAGGAGAAGATTTATACCGACTCGAAAGAAAGGAGGAGGTTCTCAATTCAGTAATGCAATGCTCAATGCAGTATGTTTTCTTTTTATGTTTGTTACCTCATTACACTTAACTGGGCGAAGCGCTTTTAATGATTCTTTTTTATTTGAAAGCCGGTGGGTCAGAATAATTATGATGGTAATCTTCTGAGAAATCAAGGAAAACCCTCAAATTTCAAACGCATATATAGTCGGTTATACTTAAAAAAAAAAATATTATGAAAGAAAGAAACAAGTTAATTTTAATTTATTAATTGATAAATACGCAGAAAAAAATATATGGAAAAAAATTCGTGTTTTACACGTACAAACGGACATTACGTTTATGATTTTATGTTATGATAATTAAAATGCTCACGTTATCGAAATAAAGTAACATCTCTCGGTAACAAGTTTTAATTCAAACTCCTCGTTTCTCTGATAACCTGGTAAGATGGTGTTTTGTTTTATTTATTTAAATTGTTTCAATTTATTTACAATTTATTTAAAAAAAGAACAATAATTATAAATGAAAATACACAGACCTAATTGGTATTATTAAACCTACAAAATGCCATTCACGGCAGGACTGCAAGTGCTAGAGTAACTGTGGCCCCAATGCTACATGCATAACTAAAGTAAACTTATCAAAAAAAAAATTTTTTGATAGTGTCGATAACACAATTCGTTAATGATATGTCACCTAACTTTCTTATTATAAAAACTCTTTATTATAGTATAGATTAAAGATTTTAATTAAAGTAAATGTGTACAACAAAATAGCCAAATAATACATCAATAGTTGTTTTCATTAACGCAAGAATTCTAAGAATATGGACACGAGCACATTGTGCCAGTGCCAGGATGAACAGTGAATGGTAACATTTATCTACAGAATTTTCCTATAACGTCGCAATGAAAAAGAGCTCGTTCTGCAACTTGCTAGGCAGGTTTAATAATTATATTATAGACCGACGCGTTTATTGCGCAATAAAATAATATAATGTTTATTATTTTGTTTTCATTATAACTGTTGTGGTTTTTAATTTATCAATTATGGTGGCTGTATCGTAAACGCTTAATAAAAAGTTTGTCAAAAAAATTGAATAAAAATTATATTTGTTGTTCGGACGCAGTACGTCTCTTCTTCATTCATTCGATGTGATAAAATGTTAAAAATCAGCTGTTTCATTTACCAGGCTTTCATAACTGTAAGAAGATTTCATTAATAACTCTGTTCAATGAAGTATCGACATCTTCTGCGTCATTGTTGGCGCTACTTATTTTATGTACCTACTCTACATGACTCTACTTTGTTCTGTACTCCTGGTCGCAAAATGTCATAACTGACTGATGATGATTGCGTTACAAAAAGCCATAGTTGAGGAAGGCCTTAACCCTAAAGACTAAGTAGTTCTTTATCTAACCAGGAGCGCACGGATGGGGAGGAGATTCTTGTGAATAACGTCGGAGCGGGAATTTGGGGGCACTTGGGTGAAATCCAGCCTGAGGTTATGCCCCAAAGACCATCTTCTGCTATTACTGGTGCCCCGGGATCCGGCTGTGAGTGAAAATAAAAACTGGTCAGTAAATAATCGCATTTATATATATTTTTTATATAAAAAACAAACGAATAAAAGTACGAGTTGGAAACGAAAGGTTCCGTACCTTTTTAATCATCGAATAACGGGATAGAGGTGGTAAAATGAAAAATTTACCTTACAGACACTATGGTGTGTAATAACTGGCTTCAAACACAGTGAGGCCTCGTTCAAAGTTAGACTAAAGTTAGACATTATTATGCTACACTTATGGTCTGGCATCAAACGCTGCATTGACACTCTCATACTGTTGTATTTGATGCGTTCCCTCGCAGAAAACGGGAGTGTTAATCCTTTATGCTAAAATTAAAAAAAAAAACCGGTCAAATATAAATGTGTTGGATATAATTAAATATTTTTAACTTATATGTATATTATGTATTCGTCATAACGACTTCAAATAACACCAAATAACCGGATAAGGGCAGGAGAATGATAATAAGTACTTGTAGCATCATTGTATACGGACTGCGAAATTTTCAGCTCTTTAGTTATCACCGTTCAAGAGATACAGCGTGGTGACATGGAGGGACAGACAGACAGGTTCCCGTTTTATCTTTTAGTAAGGAACCCTAACTAAATAAATAAAACCTTATTTATGTGTTAATTCTAATACGCACTTACTAATATTACTAGGCTATAATAAATAGAAAGATGTATGTACCTACCAGTATCCTTGGCCAGTATGTAGTCATAAATCTAGCACTTATCAATTTGCCGTTGATATTAGAGATAGCAATCGGCCTTATATAATCAGTGAATTGAACATCATAAGCCATTCGTAAAAGAGCTACGTCGAAATTAGGCTTTCCTTGTAAATAGTACGGATGAATTTCAATTTTTTTTATTGGTACTATCATTCCACCTCTTTTACAGTCCACTGATCCTAGTCTCGCTCTAAATAATTTTATAGATTCCCGTACGCTGAAATGAAAAGAAAAATAAAAGAGCTCCCTCCGTAAACACAGAAGTTTAAAAAAAATAAAGACCAATCTAAAATAGACTATATTTTATGTTTTTCTCCTCCTCGCTCCAGCCCATTAACTTTACACTGTTGGACATTGACGCCTGACGAGCCTCCTTTCTTCTACACTTTGGAAGGGATTGGTCTACTATGCCGCGCTGACCAGTCGTGATGGAACAGGGTTTTTCCAATTTTCAAGATTTCCGTCTCTCACAGAGAATGTTAAGTATGTACTGCTGCACTGGTTTTTACAGGCGCCCTGCGAAGGAAAAGGGGTCGTAAACTGGTAAGACTTGTATTCTTAATCTGTCACCACACGGTCGTTAAAAATACTTTTTTTATGACGTTATTATTCACTTATCATATAAAAAGATATAAATAACAACATGTACACTTATTTATGTTATTTTCTTATAAAAAATTGGTCAAGTGCGAGTCGGACTCGCGCACGAAGGGTACCATTATCTATGCAACATAAGGCAACGTTATTAGTATCGAGCAAGAAACGGTAAAAAAATCATGTTTGTTGTATGGGAGCCCCCCTTAAATATTTATTTTATTTTATTTTTAGTATTTGTTGTTATAGCGGCAATAGAAATACATCATTTGTGAAAATTTCAACTCTCTAGCTATCACCGTTCTTGAGATACAGCCTGGTGACCGACGGACGGACGGACGGACAGCGAAGTCTCAGTAATAGGGTCCCGTTTTTACCCTTTGGGTACGGAACCCTAAAAACGAAGTAAATATTTCATAACATTATTATAACTCCGATTATTTTATGTTTTGCGTTCAAATTAGCACTTTCGCGTCGTCTTCGTCGTCGGCTTAGTCGCCACTATATACGCGAAATGGCGAAACGAAACATATCCAAGGAGAGCAGAGTTATGAAGGAGTTAAAAGTTTTTACAGTAGTACGAAAGAGCGAGATGGAACATGTAATGTGATCAGAATATTATTACTAGTGCTGTCCTTTGCAAATTCTTGTACTATCATCGCCATCTGTTGGCAAATAGCTCACCTATGTATCATCGTCTCTTTAATTTAAATGTGATTTTTAAAAACTGATTACTGTAATTTTAATTAAAATGTGTATAAAATAATTAAGTATATGAAAAAATATAACTTGTTAATTAATTAAAAGCAGTCTTGATAATTTACTTGAAGAAATCTCCTGCTGAAGTAATAATCCACAGTTTATTTAATAGAGCGCCAGTCGTATAGTGCGCTCCCTTTCTTTGTAAGGAAACAGAAAAGGGATAGTCGATCAACGTAGTCTTTGCTTCGTCACTTTCCTCATCGCTTCTGATATCCTGGTATGTCCAGGTTGCGCTCTCGATGGTGGTCGTATTTCCTATGAAAATAGTATTAGCATTAATTATTATTTTGTTGTTAAATAAAAGGAGGTTTATAGTAAGTCTCTATGGTTAATTAATCATGGCCGGTCATAGATAAGTCGTAGTTAACATAGATTAAAATATTTTTACTAGCTGTTGCCCGCGACTCCGTCCGCGTGGAATTTGGAAATTTTTTTTTTCGCAATAAAAGGTAGCCTATGTCCTTTCTCAGGGTCTAAAGATTGTCTGTACCAAATTTCATCAAAATCGGTTGAGAGGTTTAAGCGGGAAAGCGTAACAGACAGACAGACAGAGTTACTTTCGCATTTATAAATATTAGTAGGGATTAGTAGGGATAAAGTCGGTTAAAAAATATTTATGAGTTAGGAATATTTAAAAACAGACAAATCGATAAGAGATAGTAAGTACAACAGTGTTATTTAGGACGATAAATAGTTTTACGCGATAAATAAAAAAAAATACATATTATATTTTTGTTTAGGTTAAATTCGATAAATTAAAGCAGACATAATATGTTAATATTAATTAAAAATCTTGCAAAATAAATTATTTACCAGATTGAATGATTTCGTTCAAGGCGACTTTTGATACATAATTTTCTAAGGAATTATTCTCGCTGCTCGATTTTCTACCATCCAAGTTTGATTCAGTTGTGTAAGATTTTACAGATCGAAGCGAGACTGATAAACGTCTATCAGAAACCCAATTTTTCTTATTCGCTGGTGGATATACAAAATTATTTCTTTTCGATTTTAGATTTTCATTATTCACTGTATTAGAACTGTCAACATTGTTATAGTCATCTTCGGATTCTATTATACTGCAAATTGTATCATTTTCCGTATCTATTTGATTCTGTAACTTACAATGAACACAAATTAAAACTGAAATGATGTATATTTGAACATCTTTAAAATATTTCATATTTGGCACAGTAATTACGAGTTTTTAACGAAATGAACCTTCTCTTAACTCCTTAAGAAACTACTTTATGACTGTAAAATTGTAAAAAGAAGAAAAATACAGAAAATAGACTAAAACTAACCAGATAAGAAAATCTATTGAAATTTAAAAAAAAAAGAAAAATCGCAAACAATGCATCAGCTTTACATTTTTATTATTTTACTTTTTTCCTTGGAAAATGTCTAGAGCCATGTTTAGTTAAAAATACTTAAATGACCTGGAAATTTTCCCTAAAAGAGTTAAGCAATGGAAAATCCTCGAAAAAACATGACTCGAAAATGGCAAATGAAAACATTTATATGGCCGTGGGGTACAACATAGATGCAAAAAGTCACGTAGGCCAATATTGTTTGAGCACTTGGCTTAGCGTTTTGTGGACATTATGAGTAAGAAACTTTGAATGTGTTCTTGACTGTTCATTTCATTCAAAAATAGTATTTAAAAAGATATTAAGCAATTTTGTGAACTAAATGTTATACAGAAATCATGCTGAATCTTATTTTGTGGCTGAATCTAATTTTTATAACTCTAACGTCATTATATCTTAGGCCGCAAGAAGAAAAAAAATATAACCGAAATAAATTATGTTTAGATATTATTTTAGAACAGGTTTTTTAAAATATTTTTGAAGTCTAAGAATTTGCGCCAAATGGCATTATAGAGCGAAATGAGGTCATAGTTTTTCATTAACATTGAAAATTACTTTTGTTTAAGTATTTGTGATGTTTATAAGTTCAGCTATTGTAAAGGAAACTATTGTTCTTACCTAATAATCCTAACTAGTGATTGTTTGTGTAAACATGTGCAGAAAAATACAAGCAATGGTCGCTATACCTCCGAGTCTAGATTTTTCCTTATTCCGATAAATTTCTTACGTAATAAACTCCCTTAGATATCGATTAAAAATGGATAAATGATGAAATTTCGCGTTATTGCTTCATATCGGTTCTAAGGATGAGGAAGTGTAATTTTTTATTTGTCGTTTTAGTTTTTAGTTGCGTTAAAGTTATTGATAGTGGTAAGTTTTTAAAAATAATTTCTAGTGCAATTTAAGAAGCTTATTTACTTTATATTGTGTAAAATAATAGGAAATAATAATAGGTAACTAAATTGTTAATTAGTAAATTATGCCGTGACTTCTGACTACGCTAGGTTACAAGTCGAAACGAAGGAAGTGTGATTATGAAATAAATGATTGACATGAATAGTCTTGGTTTCTTTACTTCTTATAAAACAAAGTCGTTATTTTTGTATGCATGTCCCATAAAAGATAGACATATTATGCCCGTCTATCTTTTAAGGGAAACCCGCTATACCCATAATAATGGCAAAAAAAATCTCTAATTCAATAGGGTGTTTTCAAAAGCTATTTATGTGTAATATTTTTTATCAAAATAATTAGCTTAGTTACGATTAGTTAGCTTAGTTAGCTTACGCAATTAATATAGATTATAACTGCTCTTTACAGCATGCAATTTAAATGAATATCTTAGGAGATATGACGAAAAAAGAATTACGCGCGACAAAATAAAATACTTAAACTGTTGGCTGAGCAACGCGAACTTTTCCTCGGTCGCGTTCTTCTATCCACACTCCAATGTTTGGATATGAAAGGATGTTTATTGTGCTTTCACGTAAAGACTAGGATGGATTTTCATGAAACTTTCCAATGGAAAGTGGAATAGAAAACGAACTTATTTTTTATCCTTTTTGCCGCGGGTAACACCGCGGGGCACAGCTAGTAATTAATAAATTATAAGTTTAAAATCATTAACAAATTCATGAACTACTTAATGCAATGTGCTTAATGTAAATTAAAGCTATTTAATCACGTCATCTATGTATCTATTTCGAAAATCCACGCTAATAAAACGTAGACGTACAGTTTGCATTTATTTATCTAATCTGTTTGTTTGTTTGCTAATTTTAAATTAAACTTCATTTAAAGTTCACATGTACCAGGAGATCAGAACTATAAAGATGTATTGTTGCAGGCATAATCATTCCTTCGTCGACTGCAAAGGCGGAGTTGGAATGCGAGTTCCCGCCTAAATTAGAAGAAGATCTTACTCACGTTCGAAGAAAAAGATTAACTACTGAGACCGGTTTAGTTTGTTTAGAAGATTATCCTTATACTGTATCTGTAAGGTAAAAGAAATTAAATACTTTACAGTTTATTCGGAATAAGAAATTAATTACAGATGTTTATAAATAATAACGATTTATTAGTGATTCTATTGTCGACTTTCTTAGACTTTTCCAAATGTAGTAATGTCACAAAAATTTTAGTTTTTGTTATTACATAATATGTAGGTAAGTATATGTTTTTTTTCGTTACCTATTTTATTATTGAACTAATAGAACAGTAATCGTGAACTTTTATCTAAAATTTTCCCCGTTTTTGCAACATTTTTCACCGATGCTTCGCTCCTATTAATCGCAGCGTGATGTTGACGGGCTTCGTGGCGTAGTGGTTCATGTACTGGACTGCCGTTCACAAGGTCGCGGGTTCGATTCCCGCTTGAGACAATCATTTGTGTGATATTCATAAATGTCATACAAATGTTTGTACTACGTCTGGGTGTTTTCTATGTATTTTAAGTATGTATTTACAAAAGAAAAGTATTATATCCGTATTCTGGTACCCATAACACAAGCATAATAAGCTTAGCTTGGGACCAGAGGACGTTATGTGAAATGTCCATGAATATTTATATAGCCTTTCTCGACAAATGTACTATCCAACACTGAAAGAATTTTTCTAATCGGAAAAGTAGTTCCTGAGATTAGCGCGTTCAAACAAACAAATTCTTCAACTTTGCAATATTTTTAGGGTTCCGTACCCAAAGGGTAAAAACGGGACCCTATTACTGAGACTTCGCTGTCCGTCCGTCCGTCCGTCCGTCCGTCTGTCACCAGGCTGTATCTCAAGAACGATGATAGCTAGAGAGTTGAAATTTTCACAGATGATGTATTTCTATTGCCGCTATAACAACAAATACTAAAAATAAAATAAAATAAATATTTAAGGGGGGCTCCCATACAACAAACATGATTTTTTTACCGTTTCTTGCTCTCATACAACAAACGTGATTAATTAAGTATTGTGTGTGTTGTTTGCTCATGTATTAATAACGTGCCTTATGTTGCATAGATAATGGTACGGAACCCTTCGTGCGCGAGTCCGACTCGCACTTGACCAATTTTTTATTGTAAATAATGTAAAGATTTTTGTTTGTAGGTTACACGGCAAGCACTGGTGTGGTGGTGCTATAATCGGCAGACTATGGGTCTTAACTGCAGCACAATGCTTTGATTAGTAAGTACAATACACATTTTATTATTAATTTAAATGCATTTATCAAATTTTTAATCTTCTGACAGTAGTAGTTATACATGTTCTATCAAATATACTTATGTACTGCCAGGACGCCGGTGTTCTGCCTGGGTTATGCATTTAAACACAAACGTCCCTTAGTCGCTGGAGAACACACCCTACAAAATAATGTCACACGTAGGTACCTACGTGACGCACAAAGAGTAGGTACACTATGGGTATGAGCATTGCTCTCGCTTCTTTATAATGAAGGTTGCCGGTAACTCCTGTAGGACTTCTCTTATCTTTACACTTGTATATTTTTGTTATATTTATGCTAAAAAACCATAACTAGAAAACCATAAATAGAAAAAAAAAATTGATTTTGGTAATGTTTTTGATACTTTTAAAGCCCTTAGCTATGCGCTTTGGTCATGCAAGTTTTAATTAAGAACTTATATTCAAATTTTATTCCAGTGTGGGCATTGACGAGGTTACAATAAGGATGGGTTCAGTGTTCAGAGACTACGGTGGCAGGATCATGGGTGTGTTAGACATCAAGAGACACCCATATTACAAGATGGATCAGTACTATCCTGAACATAACTTGGCTATGGTCAAGGTGATTGAGACTTATTTTGTGCTTTTGACATATTTCTTAAAGAACTACTTTACTTTTACTAATATGGTAGATATAATTTTTCTATAAATATCTGTCTGACTATACGGCTTCGACTCTCGTGTAGTCCCAATTTATCGTAGCGCCGACCGCCGCTGTGTTATTTTTTCTTTCTTTCTTATCTTTAATCAGTATTTCTTTACTATCATTTCTATGCTAAAGTAATGTTAGACTTAAATGACTAACCAGTCACTTATGTTATCCTGGTACAACAGGTGAATCTCCCGATCTCTACCAACAATCGGATCCAGCCTGTCGCGTTACCAGCCGCCGAATCTGATCTACCGCCATTGTTTGGAGAGACCGTGGTCACGGGTTATGGATCTGTGGTAAGTAGTCTAACCGCTATTTTCCGTATATAAGTAAAATACATAGGTAATTATTAAATATAAATGATTAATTTTTTTGGCATAGAAGCTACGAGCTTGATAAGCAAGCGCAATTGTCTATTAGCGCTATAATCACAGAAGGAATAGCGCAATTATCAAGAAATTCTTTATTAAAGTTCCAATATTGACTATTGACTAAGTTGCCTACTTTAGTAGTGGTCGCAGGTGGTAGGGTGAAAAGAATATTAGCCGACCCAGCTCACAAAATTTCTATCGTATCGTATCTAAAACCGCAAACGAATTTTACATAACAAGTATTATCAAAAACATTATAATACACTTTGCGTTACATAGTTTTACAATACTTCCGCGGTTACTAAGATACCATGAATAACCTGTAGTTAATTTTATACAATCTGTGTTACATTGCAAAATCCAAGGTCGTTTGCGAATTTCAACGAAAGCGCGCGACGACGATGGCGCGCCGCTCGGAACTCACATTTCATGTATTTCGCGTTGTGATATATGTATGTACTTAGTATAAACCTACTGTTTTTAGCTGGTTGTTAGGCTCCTTCAATTCAATTAATCATTTAGTCCGTTGGCAAATAAATAATTTTACTGAGTTGTAATTTACGCTATTAAACATTTTTATTGTGTATTAAATCGATTTGAATTAATTAGAACCTATGACCTATAATTGAAGCCATCCAACGAGATGCCCTAAATCAGTTTGGTTTTAGCGCTATATCCCGATTGCTGTAAAATCTCTAAAATCGCGCAATCACGGTAGTAAGCGTATCACGAGGGTGTATTTTGCGTATTTTATGTGCTCAGAGAGAGTAAAAAAATATTTGGTACTGGACAGTTTTTCCCTATGCGAACTAACTATATAAAAAATTTATGAACTGTGTCTATCATCTATCTATCTTTCTTTATCACATGGGTCTACCCCAGCTGTACAAAAAACATTTTGGAGTTAAAAGATCAACGATTCTTCTAATCAACTAATACTAGGCGTCCATAACGCAATAGGAGATGTTTCTAATACGTTTGTTTGACAGGTGTCCGGCCAGATCCGTGAGGGTGAGAACCAGGAGCTGAGGCGAATGATAGTGAGGGAGGTATCTCGGCCTGAATGTCGATTAATATATGGCAACGATTATCAATTACAGCATGATAATATGTGCTTCCTGAGCGTCATTAAAGGCGTCGCTTTATGCGCAGTTAGTATTTTACATTACGTAATATGTTTAATATTTTCTAATTGTAATTACAGAACTTATTATTCGATTCAAACGAAACATATGTAAATTCTAATTTAACGTATTTTTTTATCCGAGTTTGGGTTTTAGATTTTAGATAGGTACCTAATAAAATTGTTTACTGATCAACAAAGATTGGGTTACAAATTATAATCTATCGAATAGAGTCAAATAATAATCTAAAATCTTGGTAATGTAGAACTTTGGGAAGGCTTATGTCCAACAGTGGACGTTTTGTGAAAACTAGAAATTTTTTTTGGGTATTATTATTAAATATTTAGATAAAACCCGCGACCAATTTAATCAAACCTTATCAGCCTGTGAAAATGCAGCAATAAGACATTTTTCTGCTTCTCTGCATGATAATGACGTCATCTCTTCAAGGGAATTAATATTTTGTGTTAGTGAAAAATACTTTAAATTAATTGTTTTATTTATTCTCGTAGTAAAGGAATAAATAGTCATAGATAGGAACTTTATATTTTAAATATATAGTAAACAACTTACAAGTATCTATCTATTACGATATTTTGCATTTAATCAATAATACTAATAATTAGTTTATATCGGATAACTATATTCTTATGAAACAAAAACTCGATATATCTATCAATACTCGATACAATATAATCGATAAACAAATCAAGTTTTGCGTTTTACAATCACTGGTTTAACCAATGGTTAGGAGTGTAACTATCGTAATCGATATTCATGTACCAGGGCGACACGGGTGACCCGGCGGTTCATTTTAGTGGGCTGAATCGCGCCGGCACGCTGTACGGCATTGCGTTGTTCTCGGGCACCGAAGAATGCGCTTACAAATCAAAACCCGGAGTTTTTGCAAAGGTATTGTTATATTTATGTTGTTATGGATTTGTTTTTTTTATTTAAATAAGGTTAAAATATGATCTCTGACCCCTGTGAGAAATAACATAGTGATAATAAGCCTTTGTACAACGTTTTGTAATATCATCTTTTTGCAAGGTCACGTTCAAGGTTTTTACTCGTGTTGTGACTGATTAATTATACAAAAGATAATATTGTCATCACACTTTTCCTTCCCAGAGTGCTGTAAAAGCCGGCTATGGAATATTGTATACAAATAACATCCTGTGCGAGAGAGGGAAAACTTAAATATAAACTCTGTGGCAACATGCTTGCTCAGCGCGACACGTTAGACATCAATCCCTTCCCAAGTGGAGGAGGCCCGTGCCCAACAGTGGGACGATAATGGGTTGTGAGTGAGAGAGGCCTGAACATCATTTATTTAATGTTACAGCTGTATTCACAAACGTTACTGTGAGGTCTCATAGTAGGCATGGACGCACAGGGGTAGCAAAATCATTTCACAAACAATACTTAAGACGATACCAAAATAGCTTCGTGCATTTTTCTATGTACGAAGTTTTCATTGTTTCTTTAGATTGAATGGCTAGAGCTCTAATTTTTAAGTATATGTTTTTTCAATATATGATCTAGGATCGCATCAACTCAGAAACGCGATTGAAAAAAGTTTTCTCGATAGAAAATCTTGGCGAAACAACCTCTCAAATTTTTTATTTTTTTCATTTATCGGTCAATTATCACGTATTAACTTATGAAATAACTTTAAAAACATAAGTAACTATTATATATAGAAACACGTAAATCAGAATTAAAATATATTTAGTAGATTTTGAGTAAATAGGAAAAGTATCCCTAATTCTTCATTTTCTGTGCCTACTGGCTGTGTTAATATGTACGTGTCGGCGATGATATACGATAATATTGATGTAGGCCCTTAAGTGGTGCAGCGCACTATGCGTTTGTTAAATTGAACGCATAGCTAAGTTTTGTCTATAAATACAGAGGCTCTATGAACGGAACGCACTGAGAAGTGTTACCCTTTGCACAATGCATCAACACTTAAGTACTTACTTAGGTAAATATTGTTTGTGAATACGGGTGTTAGAGAAAGTGTAAATAATATTGCAAAAATAAAATATTTAAATGCCTAGTACACGATAGAATTTTTTTTAAGCTATTGCATAGCTTCTATCGCGGGCCTTGAGCGTGGAGACTAAATGCACAAAATTCGAAATTTAAATTCCGTAACTAAGATAGCGTAACTAAAAACAGAAGCATCCGCAGTAACATTTGATTGACAATCGCTATTTTATCTTATTTACCATAAACAATGGACAGATGTAAGCATCAGTAAATAAGGATTAATAATCTTATTTTAGTTTATGGTATTTAGATTCTTGCATAAATAAAATAAATAAGCATAAGTTGATAAAAAATACTATGCAATAGCTTTACCGCGGCAGTCCCCGAGTGCCACACGTCTTTTTTCTGTCTATCTGTCAGTCTTTTGCGCCAGAACTACTGAACTAATTAAAATAAAATTTGTAAAGTACATAATCGAAAGGACATGGGATATTTTTAAGGCGAGAAATAAAAATGTAATTTTAAATTCAATTTTGTTTTAGGTATCATACAGTCGAGTTTGGATCGACAAAGTGCTCGGAGAAACAGCGGATCTAGTCGACAGTGCTGACAGTACAGAAAATGTGATACCATTAGATGCTAATTAAAGATACCAATAATGTTAAATTAATAAAAAAACTAAATTACGATAATATTTGAGTACTTATTTTAAACTAATTGTTGTCTGCTGCTACGTTTGGATTATTTTATCGGTCACAACCTTACCATTCACTATTGTGTTCACTAGCGCTATCTAGTACATTAACTCAGAGGCGCATTTTCAAAATGAGCGCCCTGGGCCATTTGATTTGACGCCCTGGGCCAATTTAATTAGACGCCCTATAAATTAATGGAGATAAAGCAAAATTTTTTACTTGAAAGCTTTCGCCGTCCTTCCAGACTGGCCGCCCCGGGCCATGGCCCCTATGGAGTCTATGGACCTAAGGTAAATACGCCTCTGCATTAACTGAGTAACCCTAGGACTAACCTGAAAATTTTTAAACCGTTCCGATTCCATTAAAACCTTCAGCACATATCTCTTCATTAAAATAGAATGCGTTATAAAATTAAATTATGGTGGAAAAAGTGATTACCGCAAGCGGGACATGAACCCACGACCTCGGAATACCGTTCCGTAGCTCTGCCAACTGAGCTTATTGCGGTCGTGCTTTCAGTAATCACATTAGTTATCACTTTTTCCACCATAATTTAATGTATTATGTAAAAGCATAGCATGTCATTTGCAAAATTAATAAATTACTTTAGGGTTATATGACGTGTCGTCGGTTAGAGGATAAAAATGAAATACGTCCGGACTTGAATGGCGTTTATTTGCGACTCAATATATTTGATATAATATTAGCATTATTATAATATTAATAGGTAAGGAGAACAATCGTTTCTATATATTCCTAAAACTGCTGATACGCTGAGTGGTACATACAATGAATTCATACATAATATATTTGTATATATTAAAAAATTAGGCGTCGAGCAAACAATAGGACCATACATACTGTAATAAATATATTTGTTTATATTAACTTGGGTGGCTAGCACAATGATATCTACGCATTCGTAGACCTGTTGACATTACGTCTACTTGCAAACAATGAATTCATACAATGTGTCCCTACACGTTAATTGGAACGCAAAACAAACGTCACAATCATATGTCAGGCTGTCATTATACAATTGTCAAAAAAATTTCGAGGTTATGTTTGGAAATGGTAAAACTTCGAATTTTATAAAATTTAAGCAGTTTTCTTACTGAAATAGGAACTTAAATCATAAATAAAGTGGATGGGAGCAAACGGGCTTCCCTTAAAATGTGGTGAAATTAGTGTATCTTGTGACGTTCAATCTATTTTAGGACAAATATTTAGGCCGAATTGTGTCCAAAGGTTAAGGTTTTGAATGTGATTTTATAGTTTGAACGGCTTAGGCTGACCCTCCCTCGGCTCGCAGCGTTCTGACATGGATGAACTGAAGCACAGAGCTGGTGAAAAACTAGAAGCACTGCATGTAAGTTACTCTGCTGTCATTATGTTACCCTGGTAGTTTCGCGCGAAAGTGCTTCGGTTATTCACGTCACTATTTTAGCGAACTGAATAAATATAGTTGTTTTAATATATTTGTTTTAATATAGTTGTTTTAATTACAAAGTTGGTGTAACTAATTGAAAGTAAAATCTTATTTTTGTTGTGACACTGAAATGTCATTGCTCCACTTTTAAATGGTTAACCCTGAGCTTATGTAACTATTTATTTTCAAGCAGAACATCTTTAAAAATACCTAATTTGAATAGAATAAAATTACTTTCAAACAAATACTCAAAAATAAAAATATTTACAAGTTAACTGAAGCAGTTTAATAATGCGCATCAGATAAAACACAGCCATATTATAAGTATCTAATAAATGACTTAAACAAACTACTTGTCTTTTGTTTATAACTTTCACCTCTTTGAGTCTCTAAAACATCTCTAGCTACACCTATGTTTAGACTTCTCAAGCCATAAATAGTACTACTGAGTGCAGGTATGTTCCATAATTTTATGATAGAATTATCTACTAAACTGCTTGATTGCTCACTATGTATTTTGTTAGAAGATTTAGGTTTGTTTACACAAGAATTGCATGTTTAAAGTAATAATATGACGTCCAGGTAGCTGCCAGAACTGCTGCTGATAATGGAAAGTCCAGGGTACATGATGTTGTACATCAAGCTGTTGAAGCTGTTCAGAGGGTAAGTAAACACTAACACAAAAAAATTGAAATTATAATAGTACGATTTATAATTTTATTTATTAAATATTTTGTAAAAATTAAGAAGATATATAAAAAAAATTTATTGGAATCTTTATTACCATTTTGGATTTATACAATACATTCTCTTTAGGGTTCCTTACCAGTAGGAAACCATCTGTAAAGTTATCATTTAAACACTATACAAACTATACAAATATAATTAGTTCAAGAACTAAAAGACACGCTTGAAAATCCTGAATATTTTTTTTTTATTATTGCATTGTCATCGGTCCTTAATACTCGTGTCGATCAAATTGATCTAACTATCGCAAGTGGGTGAAAATCACTTTCAAAGATTCTGTTACATAGATTAATACATTGATAGATACATACCAAACATATATAAGTGTGTTAATAAGGAAAAATTATTTCAGTGTTGGATGGCACATTTATGGAGAAAATCTATTGGCTATTTAACATCAAGTTGCGACCAAACCGAGCCAAGGATCAGTCAGAAATATTGCAAAAGAATCTAAAATCAATGTGTATAAAGTCGCAGCTAATTTATAATAAGGCCCCTCACAAACCTATTACAAACCTCACCTCGTTTTTTTGGCCAAAATATTGACCTTTTTTATTTCTTTCTGTGTGGTGACGGACTAAGAATACAAGTGTCACCACTCTATCTCCTCCCCAGGGTGCTGTGACGCCAGCTAAGGGATATTGCACACATATAACATCCTCTGTGAGAGACGGAAAACTCGAAAATAAACCGAAACACGCTTAGTCAGCGCGGCACAGTAGACCTGTAAACCCTCCCAAAGTGGAAGAGGCCCGTGCCCAACAGTCGGACGTTAACGGACTTGCGAGGGAGAGAGAATGAGCTTTTTGAATATTACCAATTATAATATTTTATTATTCAAAAGCCATAAAAGAGAAAGAATGAAATGACCATGGAGGTTTTGGTGTTATTTTTAGGTGAGAGCAGTATTCCATAATCTCTGGCACCATGAGCTGATAGCGGAGGGTCGCGCCCGGGCCGCCGCCTGGTGGAGGGAGGCTGTACAGAGAATCAAGGAGGGTGCTCCGCCCCTCTCTCCTGTGCTGCTCTATGAGGAACTTGTGGCTTTGTTTCATGATAGAGGTAAGGAATGCACTTTATACTTATCATAAAACAAAGTTGTTCAGTTTTAAAGGGGAACATCCCAAAATTCCGAAAAACATTCCGAATTTTGAAATCCCGATTTTCAAAAGTCCGAATTTCATAATACCGAAAAATTGTAATGTCTATTTTTCAAAATCACGAAAAACATTTTACCGAAAGTCATAAATCCGATTTGTTACTTTTCCGATTTTCATTTGTCCGAAGAGTCAAAAGCTCAAAGGGTTATTAGTCCGAAAAACGAAATTCCGATTTTTAACACTTCGAATAAACTAAAAATAGCTACAAAATTTTGTGACTAAACGAATCGCTGCAAATCCGATTTTACGTAGACTTGTTTGCCCTACCCTAGAGTGCAATTTAAGCCCGCGTAGGCGCGGAGGGGTGTGACGGCCCGCGAGCTGAGCAGCAAGTGATTTGAAGGCACGCCGTAGCGGTTGAGGCTGGCCGGCTCTGTCCGCCGGTAAGCCGAAATAGCGCCGGTGAGCCTTCAAGTCATTTTATAAATAATAATAAATTATAAATATTCATGGACATTTCACACAAATGATTGTCCTGACCGGGAATCGAACCCGAGACCTCGTGATCGGCAGTCCATTACATAAACCACTCCACCACGAAGCCCGTCAGCGACGATAAGCTTGCGTGGGGCCGCCTATACCCCGCAGCGCCGGAGCCGTGACATAATAATGCTTGCTGCATGTTGCATGGCGCCTTGCATGCTGCATGGCTGCTTGCATGCTGCATGGCTGCTTGCATGCTGCATGCTTGTATACTGCCTGTCTGCTTGTTTGCATGCTGCAAATCCCCTATGTTATTGATGCATTGCTTAGGTTATGTTAGGACTGTGACCAAGGAAACTAAATATTTTTAATCGAACCAAAATGCTTTTATTAAAAAAGGTAAACAATCATATTTTTAAACTAGCTGTTGCCCTCGACTCCGTTTAAGCAACATTTTTAACTACCGCTAGAGTGAGAGTATTATAAACGTAAGAGTAAACAAATATAATCAGAATGCTCCGAACTGCTAAGCTATCAGGAGTTACACGTGTTATTGTGAGCCAACCATAAAATATAGATATATGCTGTTCCGGGATATTTTTTAGACAATTTTATGTAGAATATTTCCGTCATACATGATTTCTATGTAACTTTAACCATTAAGGCGGCACACGCGACGGAAGCTTAAAAATGGAGCAACTTCTCCCGTTTTCCCAATATTTCCCTTCACTACTCTGTTCCTATTGATTGTAGCGTGATGAAAAGTATACTGTAACCTGCCCAGGAGTATGAAGAATAATTGTACCAAGTTTCGTTAAAATCCGGCGAGTAGTTTGGACAGACAGACAGACAAAAATTTTACTGATTGCATTTTTGGCATCAGTATCGATCACTAATCACCCCCTGATAGTTATTTTGAAAATATATTTCATGTACAGAATTGACCTCTCTACAGATTTATTATAAGTATAGATGACAACCAATAAACTGCAAAAAGTGTACTTCATCATATAGATTTTTCTTTAAATTTAATTGTTTTAACGGTATTTTAATAATCAGAATTCGTATTATTTATTACGTATTTCGAATTACCAATAATTCGGATTTTTTATTATTCGACCTTTTGAAGCTCGGAATTTTGAGAATAGTAATTATAATCGTTAGGAATATTGAAGTATCGGAATTATGAAAATCGGAGTAATGATACATCGGAGTTGTTATATTCGGAATTTTGAACCATTCGGAATTATGAAAATCGGTATTATGAAATTCGTATTTGTGACTTTCGGAATAAACTTTTTCGTCTTTTTGTAGTGTACCCGTTTTAAAGCTCATCACAGATCACACACAGATAGCAATGACGTTGTTGTATATTTCTGGCATACCACAATCATATAAATATAGCTTAGCTTGGGACCAAAGGATGTTGTGTAAATTATCCATGTATATTCTTTAATATATAAAATTCTCGTGTCACAATGTTCATTCCCATACTCCTCCTCCGACGACGACTTGACCGATTGTTATGAAATTTTATATGCATATTCAGTAGGTCTGAGAATCGGCTACTATCAATTTTTCAAACCCCTAAGTGATAAGGGTTGTCCACCCTTCAAATTTGTATGGCAAAACAACGTTCAGCCGGGTCAGCTAGTTTATTTATAATCATAAGTAAAGATGAGTTTACTTTTTCCAGTATGGCGTCGCAGTATGATGATATTCGCATGCGGTATAATGGTAGGTGGCAGCACTGGTCTACTGATAGGTATGCGAATCTCTCGTCGCGTACAACTGGGCCCACACGCGAGAGCTTTACACTCGCAGAGTGATCAGTCTGTTATCCTGGTAGAAGATGCTGTGGCACCTGGTAAGATTTCTTCTTCTTAACCCATTTATGTCCCACTGTTGGGCACTGACCCACATTGGGAATAGGTCTATTATATTGCCCTGACCTGACTTGTTGGCATAGTGTTTAGTAGCGAGTTTTCTGCTTATACAACATGTAACATAATTAACGCACACCCTGAAAGTAATTTGTTCAGAATCGGAATCTGGATCGATTTTGATTGTTTTTTTTTCTAAAATTTAGATAAAACTAAGTAAACTACAGTCACCTTACACAGCTAGCTAAACAGTTCATAGAAACGAAAATGGAACGTAAGTCAGGGTATTAAATCATAATATAGTTATTTTGTGTACCTATTATTATTACCTACTTATTTTTGTCGGGTGGCACTCGGAGAGCGGGGAGCGGGCGCGGCGAGTAGGTACATGTGTCTGTGTGCGTGCGCAGCTCAGTGTCAATCGGTGACCATTTTATTTCCACGAAATGGGAATAACTAATTTCACAAATAATCAATGTTAACGCACATATAAATAATATTTGGTGTATGCATAGCGTTTATATTATTAAAGCTACCAATGAATCAAGATAAAGCTACCAATGAATCAAGATAAAGGAACGATTAGGTTATCAATCATCATTGATAACTGGGTATTCAAATAAAAATTGAACCAATTCATGTGCCTTTGAATTTAAAGGTTTTCCTCGATTTTTCACGAGATAACCGGAGATCCTGACCTGGTAACGAAAAAATATCATTAAAATCGTTTCGCCCACTTAAAAGCTATGTGGTAATAAATATAAAAAAAAATATACAGACGAATTGAGAACCTCCTTCTTTTTTAAAGTCGGTAAAAAATGGTCGTTAATGTGTTTAATCCGATACTTTTGTTATTAGGTGCGGGAGCTGGTGAAGTGTTAATACGCGTCCAAGCTTTCAGCGTATGTTCAGTGGATAGAGGGGCACTGCGTGGAAGAGCTCATTGTCTACGTTCACTTCTGTATAGAGGACAGGTGACTGTGGGACGTGGGTTCGCTGGAGTTGTTCTTGACGTGGGACATGGTGTACAGGATCTAGAAATGGGGGATGAAGTGTGGGGGTGTGTTAGTGAATGGAATGGAGGCGCTGCTACGGAACTGCTTACTATACGCAGGTAATTCTTCGCTTTAGTAATAATTAAAACAATCTACTTTTGTTCAAAAACTAAAAAACACTCTTGAAAAACCTTTCTATTTACCCAGAATTTTTATCCTTTGTTTTTTTTCTTTGATATTAATTCAAGTTACACTTTTTGAGCGTGGTGACCGATGGGTGTCCTGTCAGTCCGTCCGTCCGTCTGTCTGTCAGGCTGTCCGTCCGTCAGTCAGTTGCATTGTCATTTGTACTTCTACAGGGTGTCCCAAAAGTCGACGTCCGCGTCAAGCCAAAGTCGCATGATAGGTAAGGTCATAATAGTTATCAAAAAATATATAAAAAAATGTTTTATTTTTAAAAACAATACATGACAACTTCTTTCAAGCTGGCGCAGTTAGCTCAGATTTAAGGTAACAAATTACAGAAGCACTATTCTGGATGATATAAGTAAAAAAAAAATGACAAAAAGTAAAGATTTGTAGCAACAGGAAAGTAAAAACTGTTACAGGATTTTTTTGCAATTATTTTAGAAATAAAAGACATTTTTGTTTATATATTTTTCTGAAACCTATTATGACCTTACCTATCATGCGACTCCGGCTTGTCGTCGACTTTTGGGACAGCCTGTATAAAGTACCAATGACAATGCAACAATAATAATGCAAATGTGCAAAAGGCTAGAATGACGATGATTAGTATTGGTTGTTGTAGCATCAACTCGTATACATAAACTGTAAAATTTTTAGCTCTCTAGCTATCACCGTTCCAGAGATACTGCCTGGTGACTGAAAGACAATAAAGTCTCAGAAAGAAAAGAAAACATAATATTTTGTTTTCATAGTAGCATCTATTTATAAAATGATATATGGTAGGGGAGCCCACGATGCTAAATGGGGATTTACTCGAGCGTCATAGAGACCTATTGAGTTGCAAAGCTTAGATGATAAGAAGAAAAAAATGTTATGTGATTTTTCACTTTTATCGGTGGGGAAAGCGGCTATAGATTATTAAATATGTAAAAAAAAACTGTTGCATGGACATCCTCGAGCGCGTCAGATATTGATAGCATCAATGCCCTACGTATTTTTAATAATGTACGTATGTTAATCTGATCGTTTGCATGATGCGGGTGGTTGTATTTAAGGGTTGAAAATGAAAAAAAAAAAAATTTTGTCGAGCGCGTCAGATTTTCTAAGGGAGTGTTAAGTGCACCAAAAAAAAGCTCTCATTCACTAATCTGACGATTTCGATGGGACGCAAACTCACGGGCAGTTTCATAATGTGCAAAAAAAATTCGCCATTTTGAAATACTCAAGCGCGTCAGATTAAGATATATATGGTTCATCTTTATGTTCTAAACGTACTGTCTCATAATCTGACGATTACCTAGAGGGATTCGCCTAATCTGACAAAAAAAAATTCGAAAAACGGTTCACCTTAAAGGCCATCCCTGCAACTTCCCGCTAATTCCATTCCTGGGCGCTTAAAATTGTACTTTGAACTATATTTTGAACTCAGCGGGTCATTCCCAGTCCTCCACACCCCGTCGTCCACAGTGTGGAGGTATGGGAATAGTGTGGACGAATGGGAATAAAAAGGGTGAGGAGGGAAAGGTGCCGTTTATTCCCAGTCCTCCACACTATAGTGCAGGAGCCGACACTAGAAAAAGTTAAATTTCAAAAAGATGAATTGGACTTCTAAATGTTTAATTAGGACTGTTTATGAGATATTAAGCCATCAAAATATATCGTAAAAAAAGTTGCAAAGTTATATTGTCGGCTTTTATATTGTTAGATTTACCAGCTGCTCTGGTGTCTAGCCAACGGGAGTCGCCGATAAGAGATAACAATAGATTTTAAGGACAATAGAGTCGTAAAATCTCATCTCCATTGAATCATAGCTAGACAAGAAGCACAATTAAAAAGCTCTTAGGAATATTTATGAGTATGTTGTAAAGATAAATCATACAAATTTTTAGACAAGTATAAAATATTATTTCTATTACAGCGTGATTTGAGAAAAATAAAATTGAAGCGACTATATTCAATACTAAAAGAAAGTTAGTAACTTCAACGTTTCCTTGTGTACCAAATACTTACACCTCAAAAGTAAATAGTTTGAAGAACGAAAACATTAACGAAAGTATTTACACTTTCAAATTATTGTCCATTATGTGATAAAACTATTCTGTGATACAAATTATCTTAGATCATAATATTTACTTTCTTTTTAATTGTTGTAAATTATAAATGATCACGCTGTAATAGAAATAATATTTTATACTTGTCTAAAAATTTGTATGATTTATCTTTACAACATACTCATCAATATTCCTAAGAGCTTTTTAATTGTGCTTCTTGTCTAGCTATGATTCAATGGAGATGAGATTTTACGACTCTATTGTCCTTAAAATCTATTGTTATATCTTATCGGCGACTCCGGTTGGCTAGACACAGAGCAGCTGGTAAATCTAACAATTTAAAAGCCGACAGTGTAACTTTGCAACTTTTTTTACGATATATTTTGATGGCTTAATATCTCATAAACAGTCCTAATTAAACATTTAGAAGTCCAACTCAAACAAACCCAAATGTAGGCATCACGCAGCTGCACGCATTTAACTTTATCGACGAATTTTTGTTATTTCGGCTTGCGAAAATTGTCAGATTATATATTTTTCATTATTCTTGAATTATTACCTTCAAAATAAAAAAAATTTAGCTACGCTCGAGAATGTCAAGATGACGTTTTTTTTTTACAACTTTGTTGCCCTCCCCTTTTTTTACGTCACTCTCAAATTGTCAGATTAGTGGAATATACACTTTTTAGGATGTAATTAACTCACCCTACCTTAATCTGACGCGCTCGAGAATTTCTGATGGTCAATTTTTTTTTACTAATCTGATCCTGTATCCTTCACGGGCGGCCTTATATATGGGTCTCATATTTTGTGGAGGTACTTAACCGGGTACAAGGTATCCTCCTGTATATTAATCTGACGCGCTTTAGTAAATCCCGAAATCCCCTCTTCGGCTCCCCTACTAATAGTCAAGGGGGTTATAAGTAGGGAGGAACAACCTGGAAACATAGGTTTGTCCCAAGGCCCGGCCCGTTTAAGGTTTAAAAGTAAAATAGTAGCCTTGCCTTCTCTTTTCTTCTTACTAGCTTTCTCTTTTACTCCAGCTCAAAAAGAAAGAGTTAGAAAGGCTACTAAATAGGCTCTTTGTCATTTATTTTTCTTAATGAGTTCAACTAAAAAAAGAAGCAGGCCGGATTTGTTTTACTGAGTGTTACATCTAGATCTATATCGTAAGTCTATGGGTATAGTATGATGAGGTATTTTTAAAAATAGCTAAGTACAAAAAGCATGGAAAACCTGTCAATTAATAATGCTTATCCTTATACTTACTAATTATAAATATGAAAAATTTGATGTCATGACATAAATTTTGACGAGCTTAAGTGTTAATGTGTGTAACGAAACCATAGTGCGATTTAAAAACTGTACAGTGCCATCTATTGAGTGGTATAGTAAACTTCCATTTGGTAAAGTTTGATTGCCTAATTTCAGGCGTACGAAGTCGCGGGCAACAGCTAGTTATTAATATAATAACAATAAAAAGAAAGACATATATACAATACAATAGGGTCCGGTTTTACCTTTTTGTACCTAACCGTAAAAACAAATTTGGTACTTTTGACAGATTTGGCAGTACCTATATCTAGTTTATTAGTATCCCGACGTTTTACAGAATTTTCAGCCACTTTTTAACCGACTTCAAAAAAAGGAGGTTCTCAATTCCTCTCTGTTCCTTTTTTAATTTTTTTTTTGTTTGTAACCTCATAATTTTTAACCGGGTGAAGCGATTTTGATAATTACTTTTTTATTTGAAAGTGGTTCTCTTGGTCCCATTGGCACCAGATCAGGATCTGATGGTTATCTCTTGAAAAATCGAGGAAAACCCTTAAATTTCAAAGGCACATGGAGTTGGATCAACTTTTTTTTTTAAATACTCCATTATATTATTAAAGAATATAATAACTATTTATTTTCCTATTTATTATTTTTTCCTAGTACTCGTGTCAGCAAGCGTCCTCGTGGTATGTCAGCGGACACGGCAGCCTCACTACCGTGGGGCGGAGGCCGAGCTCTTATAGGACTGAGGACATTATCATATACACCGGATAACTGCAAGGGGAAACGGTAAGGATGTGAATCTATAAGTACACAGACATACAAACACTAAATGAGATACGACAGCAAGCTATGATCCATATAAAAAAAAAATTATCGACATTTCACACAACGTCCTCTGGTCCCAAGCTGAGCTTATATGCTTGTGTTATGGGTACCAGAATACGGATATAATACATAAACTACTTTTCTTTTGTAAATACATACTTATAATACATAGAAACACCCAGACGTAGTACAAACATTTGTATGACAATTAGAAAAATCACACAAATGATTGTCCCGAGCGGGAATTGAACTCGAGACCTCGTGAACCGAGTCCGTTACATGAATCACTAGAGAAAGCGGTAATTTTGTCGGGAATAGTTTAAAATTTTGTGTTTTTCCCACAATTTTTTTTTTCATTTTGGTTGGTTGGTTGAAAATCCTGTAATTCCTCCATCTATCTATCTATTTATCTTGTTTTCTACAGTGTGGCAGTGTGCGGCGCTGCAAGTGGTGAAGGCTGCGCCCTGGTGCAGTTGTTGAGTGGTTGGGGAGCTCACGTGACTGTACTAGCACCAAGACATGCCGCACTCACACTTAAAGACTTAGGTATTATGGTACATTACTGGAACAGACAAGAAACTCCATGGATTTTTTTTTTCATCATCATCATCATCATCATAACATCACGCCTTTTTCCCATGGGGGTAGGCAGAGACTATAGAGCGCCATCTGCTACGATCCAAACATACTTCCTTGGCTTCATCCACACTCATACATCTTGTCATACATGCCCGACGGTTGTTTTTTTTCATTATGGTCTATTATGCTGCGCTGACCAGGCGTGTTGGCACAAGGTTTATTTTCGAGTTTTCCGTCTCTCACAGAGGATGTTATCCGTGTACAATATGCCTTAGCTGACTTTTACAACACCCTGGTAAGGAAAAGGGATGGCGACACTTGTATTCTTAATGCCACATATTTCTTTAAGTAAATACATCTTTAAATAAAACGACTTTTTACGGTGGAAAAAGTGATTGCCGCAAGCGGGACAGCAATCACTTTTTCCACCATTATTTAATTTATTAAGTAAAGCATAGCATGTCAATTGCAAAATCAATAAATCACTTTACGGATTTAGACGCGTGTATTTGTTTTAAATTTTTGCCTTATTTAATTATTTTAATTTTGTTTTTAAATGTGGGTAAACCTTGTAATAACTGATCGTAGAAGACACTTTACAGCTCAGTCTCACCCGTGACCATGGTTAACCATTAGACCATGGTAATTTAAAACAAATATACGCGTCTAAATCCGTAAAAAGTGGTTTTATTTAAACAAATGAGTCGCGCAAGTGTTAGAAAATATTAAATACATGTGTATGTAGTATATTATACGAAAGTGTCAATATATATTTTGTAACATATTGTATGTATGTAGGTAAATAAGAATGTACGTAAAAATATATAAACTCATTCGAGTGACAGATATGATGGTTAATTTGAGATGTTGCAAGTAGACCGCAATAAGCTCAGTTGGAAGAGCTTCGGAACGGTATTCCGAGGTCGTGGGTTCAAGTCCCGCTTGCGGCATTTCACTTTTTCCACCATAATTTGATTTATTAAGTAAAAGCATAGCATGACAAATGCAAAATTAATAAATTACTTTAGATAATAAGAATCTTAGTTTTTAAGCTAGTGATTTTGTTGTGCACTGTATATAAATAAATAATCAATAAATATTCATGGACATTTCACACAATGTCCTCTGGTCCCAAGTTAAGCTTATATGCTTGTGTTATGGGTACCAGAATACGGATATAATACATATACTACTTTTATAAATACATACTTATGATACATAGAAAACACCCAGACGTAATACAAACATTTGTATGACAATTAAAAACATCACACAAATATTTGTCCTGACCGGGAATCGAACCCGAGACGTCGTGAACGGCAGTCCGTTATATGAACCACTAGGCCACGAGGCCCGTCAAATATATACATCTTATTTATAACATATAGGTGCCCGCGACTTCGTCGACATAGAAGGTCAACGTTCAGGTGAAGCAGGTGCGTGGCGTAGTCTAGAGGACCGGGCCCGTCGGGACGGACCGTGGGACGCTGTACTGGCTTGTGCTGCTACTGAAGTCACTTCACCGGACTTTGCTAATACTGCGGCTTTACTCAGGTAATAACATCTATATATAAGAACATAAGGAATAATAGCATGAGTAAAAATAAATGCGTTTAAATGTAGTCCAAAAACAATTCAAGATTTTTAAATAAAAAAATGGTTGTTGTGCCTCACTCGACATACTTTTTTGTAGATATTTATAAGTTCTACAATTTTAATTAGAACATTTTATGGTTCTATCTTTTATAGTTTAGGCAGCGTACGCAAAATAAGTAACTTATCTGGTTGATTTTTTACACCTTGTGTCCGAAAAACCCAAATATTTTACGGAACCCTATTTTTTTTCAAAATAAAATCTAGCCTATGTTAATCGCAGATAATGTAGCTTTCAAATGGTGAAAGAATTTTTAAAAACGGTCCAGTAGTTTTTGAGCCTATTCATTACAACTAAAGAGACAAAGTTTTTCTCTTTATAATATGACGTATTATTGTAAGATATTTTTAGTTTTTCATATCAAAAAGTAAACAGGGAACTTATTAAAGGTCCGATTTAAAAAAATTCTTTCAGTATTGGATAGCACATTTTTTATCGGGGAAGGTTTAGGCTATCACGCTACGACAAATAGCGAAAAGCAAAAAGCATTAGCGAAAAATGTTGTAAAAATATCTAGTATTTTATATTATTTATTTACAATATTCCTTAACTAGTTTTTACAGCATCCTGGGAAGGAAATAGTGCGATGTTATACGTAAGAATATTAATCAAAATGGCGTCGATACATTATTTTACGCGAAATCGCTTTGTTTTTTCATTGCTTTTCATGAATATTATCATTGTTACTATTAAAAACTAAATGATTATTGTTTATATATGTATCGATTATCGAATTATAAAGCCAAATAATGTATTTGCCTACAAATAAACATAAAATCTATGAAATAATTTCAAATAAGCTGTTGTGTACAGGTGTGAGGGTGATAAGACATTTCGGCAATGTTATATTTGATTTGATTGTACCAGGGCGACAGCGCCGCGCAGAGCTCTCGTCGACCTAAGACCGGGTTCGCTTATAACAGACAAACTGCCCACTCCTTTGTTCTTTCTGTTCGCCGCGTCATTCTACACGTTTAGAGTTTGTAGGGTAAGTTAAATTAATACATTTTTTCTACCTTTTTAGAAATGTTCTGGCGCCCAAGTCTGCTAATGAATTGTGTCACAATGACCGTTCAATGACACCAGTAACACAAATTAACAGTAGACTACCAAACTTGATAAAATTCGCCACTAAAGGCTGGTTTACACTTTGATTAGTGTGAGTGCAGGTGATTAGTGCGAGTACAGGTGTGTAGTGCGAGTAGTGTCCAATTCACTGCCAGTAATTTTCTTAGCCTCTTGCGCATATGTAGACTTCAAGTTTTTTTATTTTAGTATAAACTTCTTTACTTCCAAACCCTGGTATATTCATAGCTTCACTTATACGTACAAGGGCCGTATCTCGGGCTCCCTTAATTTTGTACCTAGGGGCTTTACAGTTGTAAAGGCATACATGTTTTACATACTCCTGCACAAATTTATAAGTTGTGTCTTCGGTTCACTTTACCATTTTGTACAACAACAAGCGTCCGACGCTACACACTAAACGCTAAACACTCTTGTCCAGACGTGTTTAGTGGCAGGCACGCTGCGAGTGAGGGGGAAGAGAGGGTGCGCGGGACGTGGCTACTCGCAGTCCACTCGCAAAAAAATTAGAACACGCTTCTATTCACTTTACTTCACAGCCAACTAATCACTTGCACTAATTAGTCGCTGTCCACACCTAGTCACTAAGCACCTGCACTAATCACCTGCACTCGCACTAATCAAAGTGTAAACCAGCCTTAAGCTATCAGTTGTTGCATTTGTTGATTGCTTAGTAGAGAATTTTATCAAGTTTGGTAGTATAATGTTAATTTTTTGTCACAAATGATACCATTCAATAATTGAACTTTCACTGAACATTGAATAGCAGACTTGAGTCCCTGGTCTCTTTAATACGAATCTTCTGTCACGACTAAGGTTTTTGTAATTTTCTTTATTGCTTGGATCATAAATTGATATATGGATTTCGACCATTACTGTCGCGATCGATTCTTTTTTTTTTCATCGATATATCGTGTTCATTTAGAAGTTTTTTTTAAAATCAAAATGGCTAATTTTGGAACGAAATAAGGACATGGAGTAAAAACAAATAAACTTTATTGGTCTTATTCATAATGACTTATCGGAGGTTTAAAAATTCGCTAAAATCGGTTCGCGAAAATTGTCAAAACTTGTTATTCTTAATAGTCTTTTTACGATAAAACGTTTATTATCTCTCCGATGAAATCTCCGTTTAAACCTCCGATAAGTCATTATGAATAAGACCATATAAGTTTAACGATCAATAATTTCTAAAAGGCATTTATTTTCGCAGTCGGGCATTTTATTTTATTTAATCTTATTTTATTATTTTCCAGTGGGTAACAGGATTAGGTACCCACACGGACTGGTTGGAGGATACTTATCGTCTCAGAGAGGGGCTGGACACACTTACGAAGTTGGTGGACTCTGGGAACTTGGCGCCTATACTTGATAAGGTAAATTATATTATTATATTGGTATCAATTCTCTACGCAAAACTATATTAAACAAAAAAATTAATTTTGATAGTGTCGATAACACATTCGGAAATGTTTTACTCAACTTTCTTGTTATAAAAACGGTTTATTATAGACTAAAGATTTTAATTAATGTTAATACATACAAAGAAATAGCAAATATTACATAAATAAATAAATAAATATTCATGGACATTTCACACAACGTCCTCTGGTCCCCAAGTATATATATGTATATACATATAAATATGGTTATCTCATGAGAAATTGGGGAAAACCCTCAAATTTCAAAGGCACATGAAGTCAGTTCAACATTTTTTTATAAAATATCTAATTATTTTTTAGTTAAATTTAGTTGTATATGTAAAATTGGCAACAGTATCATCTTTTTTCTTTCTAGCGTCATTCGGCGTTGACTAACCAGTTATTTATTATTATTTTTCAGGTATATCTACCACAAGACTTCGAAGTAGCTTTAGCCCATGCGTGTAGCGACGACGCGATAGGTACAACAGTTATAAGGTTCCCCTAGCATCGAACCTGGGACATAACTAACATACTTCCTATCACATAACGTGACAAAGTCCTACCATACATTGTTATATAGAATATTAACGAATTATATGAAATCGACGCCAAAATTCGAATATATAATAAAAATAAAACTATTTTTTATAGATTTTTTACTAATCCCTTTTTGGGACCACGGTAGCTTAAAAGCTGTCGAAACGTCGGGATTTTATTATTACTTTGAGTTGGGAAAATTCTATATATGTAGTTTTATTTTTTGTTAAAAGTTACATTTACGGTGTTTTTTTAAATTAAGTAGAAAATGTACGATAATACATTTATGCAATAATTGTAGATAAATCAAAGGTTAAATTATTTTTTTAACCCAAATGACGTTTTGTAATCATCTCTCCTTATCTCTTCATAGAATGTCGTGATGATTATACATTTTGTTTATTCTGTGTAAAACGTTTAAAATGTAAATATTAGATTAATTTAAAATAACAATTTATGAAGACTAGGAGAACATAAATATTGAAGAAATAAATTAAAATATTTTGCTAAAAATATAACTGGCAACTTTAATGTTGTCTTAGAAAGTCGTACAATAAATTACATGAGTTTTTAAACTTTTTAACCTCCTTTTGCCCCCTGGTCGCCTAGTACCTGTATGCTATTTTTTTTAGTATTTTTTTTAATGATATAACGTAGTATTTGTATTGAATACCTATTAAAATAACTAAAAAAAAATATGGACATTTCACGCAACATCCTCTAGTCTCAAATTAAGCTGAATTGCTATGCTTGTGTTATGGGTACTACATTTCTCTTTCAACATTCTCTAACACTTATTAAGTAATTATTGTACGACCGTATCATTAAATTAAAAATAAAACCCCAGTGCCATAGATAATTAATATTTATTTGATAGTGAGGACCAATTCTACATTCACAACTAAACTTAACTAAATAATGAAAACAACAATTGCTATATTTTAATTAATTGGCTATTAAGTTGTGCACACAGAATATAGTTGTGCACATTTTTATTAATTAAAATCGTTGTTTTGTAATATACAAACTTTCTAATAAAAAAAGTTCTGTTAACATTGCCGAATTGTGTTATCGTTACAATTTTCATTATTTAGTTAATTTTAGTTGTGCACGTAGAATCGGTACCTTTATGTCTCAAAAAATCAAATATATTTTGTTATTTACAATTTGTTAGTTTGTCTTTTATCCATCACATCTATAATCATGATTCGTCCAAAGACTAGTTATTAACTTTACTATAATTAATGAAAAATCATTTTACAGAACATCCTCTGATCCGTATCGAAGCTGAAGTCAAATGATTTTCTGTTTGACTCTTGAGATTTTAAACTATAAATATAAATATGTAAACGATTTGTTAAGGGCCTACATCAATATCATCGCCGACACGTACATATTAACACAGCCAGTAGGCACAGAAAATGAAGAATTAGGGATACTTTTCCTATTTACTCAAAATCTACTAAATATATTTTAATTCTGATCCACGTGTTTCTATACATAATAGTTACTTATGTTTTTAAAGTTATTTCATTAGTTAATACGCGATAATACCGACAGATGAAAAAAATAAAAAATTTGAGAGGTTGTTTCGCTAAGATTTTCTATCGAGAAAACTTTTTTCAATCGCGTTTCTGAGTTTATGCGATCCTAGATCATATATTGAAAAAACATATACTTAAAAATTAGAGCTCTAGCCATTCAATCTAAAGAAACAATGAAAACTTCGTACATAGAAAAATGCACGAAGCTATTTTGGTATCCTCTTAAAAGTTAAAAGTAAATAAAGTAATTTATTAATTTTGCAATTGACTTGCTATGCTTTTACTTAATAAATTAAATTGTAGTGGAAAAAGTGATTACCGCAAGCGGGACTTGAACCCACGACCTCGGAATACCGTTCCGTTGCTCTGTCAACTGAGCTTATTGCGGTCGTGCTAACAGTAATCAATTTGATCACCAAAACATTCACGATAAATGGCGTTGCACATCAAAAATGCGATGTAGACTCAATCCAGTGACATTGTAGTGGTCAAATTGGTTACTGTTAGCACGACCGCAATAAGCTCAGTTGGCAGAGCTACGGAACGGTATTCCGAGGTCGTGGGTTCAAGTCCCGCTTGCGGTGATCACTTTTTCCACTACAATTTAATTTATTAAGTTAAAGTAAATAATTTAAGGTAAATAAATGAAATTATTATGAAGTGATTCCAGCACGCGAGACTTGAACCCACAACTTTAGAATCGCTCTTTACAGACTGAGCTATTGCGATGCCATACGCCATTGGTAAACATTTTTTCCACAACAATAGTACCAATAATTATACGTGAAAAATTACACTTGACGAAAACATGAAAATTGCTAGTGTCAATAGCACAATGTTAACAGAACTTTCTTATTATAAAAACTGTTTATTAAAGACTAACGATTTTAATTATTATTTTAATTATTATTATTATATATTATATTATTTTAATTATATTAATTATTATAAATCAAAATACATCATATATACTCCGTCTTAATGTTTTTCGATTGAGTATACATTGATACGATGTACAACGCCATTTATGGAACATGATTGCACATTCAAGTCCCGCTTGCGGTGATCACTTCTTCCACTATAATTTACTAAAAGCATAGTCAATTGCAAAATTAATAAATTACTGTGTTTCTTTCTCTAGCATGTTAACGTCCCACTGTTGGGAACCCCCTTCACTTTGGAGGGATTATGGTCTATAGTGCCGCGCTGATCAGACGTGTTGGTGAAAATTGTTGTTTTCTATTTCTCAAAGAGGATGTTATCTGTGTACAATATTCCTTAACTGGCTTTTACAGCATCCTGGAAGGAAAAGGTGTGGTGACACTTGTATTCTTAATCCGTCACCACATGGACTAACTGTATTATGTATATAACTTGAAAATAAAATGTTTTATATGAGTATTTGTTTGTGAATATTTAATATAAATGTAAATATTTATATATTGTACCTACATCACATTAAATCCTATTGTAAAATAGTAAAGTCCATATCTATTTAGTTAATTTTACAAGTTATATATAAATCTTTATGTAGTTAAAGAAATTATGTATTTAATAAAATATTGTTGTTTATTTGTTGTTGTTTTTTATTTATAACAAGCTGTATCCTAATGGTCTTATTCATAATGACTTATCGGAGGTTTAAACGGAGATTTTATCGGAGAGATAATAAACGTTATAGCGTAAAAATACTATTATGAATAACAATTTTTGACAATTTTAGCGAACTTTTAAACCTCCGATAAGTCATTATGAATAAGACCGTAAGACTATGACTGTATAAAATTACGTTGAAGCAGTTTGTAAACTACTTATTTTTTGTAAAATCGTAGTAAGCCTAACTTATTCTCTTTGGAACGAATTAACAGTTTTCCGCGTTTTTACAACATTAGTCACT
This sequence comes from Orgyia antiqua, assembly GCA_916999025.1. Classification (NCBI taxonomy): domain Eukaryota; kingdom Metazoa; phylum Arthropoda; class Insecta; order Lepidoptera; family Erebidae; genus Orgyia; species Orgyia antiqua. The sequence goes on from OU779871.1 coordinate 30,302,798, forward strand.
GATGCTTGGCTCCTAATAGTTGCAGCGTGATGTTAAATCACACAAAATTGATATCTTAATATATAAAACTGTAGTTTTTGAGATTAGCGCGTTCAAATAAACAAACTGTTCAGCTTTTTATTATTAGTATAGGTTTATAGTTGAACCCACGAAAAACAATTTTTTTCAGTATTTGGTGTGGAAGGGATATCTGTCACTATTCCTCAGCCCTTTAATATCAATAGTGGGCACGGGCCGCCTCCAACTTGGAAAGATATCTATACATGTCACGTTGACCAGGCCTGTTGACATAGGATTTAATTTCGAAGTTTCCTTCTTTACATCTCTGGCTGGCTCTTGCAGCACACTTGAGAGGAAATGGGGTGATGACAATTGTATTTATAATCCGTCACCACACTAAGAAATATGTATAACTCAGAAATAAAACTCCAATATAATTCCGAACCATATTTATTAAGCAATACACAACCGAGTTATAACAATTACAATATATTACTATAATAATTAATTAAGTACAAAGTTAAACATCAATAAATATAATATTTACAAACTATATACATACACAATGGTATTTATGACATACATACTAACAGTGGTAATTGCAATCTCTTAAATACCATAGATTTAGTATATATATGGATATATATAAAATTCACGTGTCACAGTGTTAGTTACCGTACTCCTCCGAAACGACTTGACCGATTTTTATGAAATTTTACATGCATATTCAGTAGGTCTGAGAATCGGACATCTATTTTTCAAACCCCTCCTCCCCCACTGACATTTGTATGGCAAAACAACGTTTGCCGGGTCAGCTAGTTATTCAGTCAAAGTCAAAATATTTTATTTCAAGTTGGCATGTTTTACAAGCTCTTTTGAAACGTCAGAAACTAGGTGTCTGTTCCAAACGCGAATCCTATGGAGAAGAACAGACAAGACACTCCATGGATTTTTTTTCATTTCTTTTCGTTTTATTTCTCAATAATATTATACATAGTTGTATCAGGGGTGTGAGAATGATAAATATTATATAACATAATGTCGAATTCCTCGAAAATATAACGTTTTCCTTATGGGTCTCTCAACACTTAGATACGGGACCCCAGACCCGAGGCCCTATTAGTATGTGAAACTTTTTCCTTTCCTTTAACCGTAAGCCCCACTAGGCCTTGGAAGTATGTACAAAATTTTCCCTTTATACTGGGTCCTTAGGCCAGAAAGGCCCCGGAAATATTATTCACCCACAAAGTAATGGGCATTGTTCATATTTTTTTAAAACTCTTAATTCGAAAACCATTTCGGGGAATAGAGTTTCTGATCATGATCCATTAGTTTTTTTCGGAAAATTTGCTATATTAACGATTATTTTTCCAAAAAAGCAAATGATCTCTATTTGCCCTTGAAATGAAGGACTTAAAATATTAAGACGTTTTTAGGGATATACTACTCTGAAGTGGAGTTGAAATTGGTCTATTATATCAACTTGTCAACTTTGAAAAGATAAAGTGCAATCTGTATTAAGTCTATCAAGAAAAGTCTATACACAGATTGCGTAAAACGATGACGTCACAACATTTAAAGTAATATCTTCAAGAATTTTTAAAAAATTCTGTATAGTGAATATTTCAATAATATTGAAATTAGTTGCTTAAAATAGTCTATATTTTCTGAAAAGAATATAAAAACAGTAGGTCAAAAATAATGAACAATCCCCATTAACCACAGGCCTATATGGAATATACTACATGAAATCTAATTGATCATCTTTATATGTATTACTTTAGACTGGTGATTTATCACTGTTATACTAAATCTATGATGTTTGATTTAAATGTGGGTCTAATACAATTTTGATAATATACTGAATTTTAACGAGTTCAAAGAGAATTTAAATATTCTTTTTATAAATATTTTAAATACATATTAAATTAAACATATCAAATCCTCGTACCTATTAAAGTTAATATTTAATTATGTAATAATACAAATAATAATATCACGATAACATAAACAAAGCTTTAAATATACAAAGTTAGAGATTCTATTACGGGCAGCTATTAGCCACCCTATAAATAAATAGAGATAGAGCAACATTTTAAACTTGAACGCTTTTGCTGCCCGGAGCCATGGCCCCTATGTCCCTAGGGTAAACATATTATTAAGAAAGTGGAATGTTACTTAAAAAAAGCCCAAAAATACAAGAAATTATATTATAAAAGATGGCAATAAACAAAAATATTGAAAATAAAAAGACTAATGGCCTTATTCATAATGACTAATCGGAGGTTTAAACGGAGATTTTATCGGAGAGATAATAAACGTTTTATCGTAAAAAGACTATTATTAATAACAAGTTATGACAATTTTCGCGAAACAATTTTAGCGAACTTTTAAACCTCCGATAAGTCATTATGAATAAGGCCATATAATTTACTAGTTAAAATAATAATATTGCTTAATTTACTTGTGTGGTGACGGATTAAGAATAGGATTGTCACTACACCACTTATCAAGTGTAAATTACATTCCTTGTGAATTACATCCCTTTTACACTTCGATCACTAATATTCTAGATAAACAATCCCATGCAAAAGTTCTCTAAAAACTGTCGCCAATTGTTTTGACCTTGTATTCACAAAGCTACTTACAAAAAGCAATAAATTTTTATGACAGGTACCCACTGGTCAATCTATATCAAAACAAATTCAACCTTACACGCTCATTTTAAAGTCAGAATTACAAAGTGGTAATAAAAAGCAATAAAATTTTACGACCGAGGCTCGTCGCTTGGACAAGGAATGAGTGGAGTCGAACTGCCGAATAATTTTTGTTACTGTAATTTAAATTTTGTTCAACTTGTTTTAAAAAATTGGTATACTTAATAAAGCATATTCTAATCTATGGTGTATCTATACTAATATTATAAAGCTGAAGAGTTTGTTTATTTGTTTGAACGCGCTAATCTCAGAATTCTTCCGATCTTTGGCGTGCTATAACCGATATCCATTCTCCACACCTAACCGGATCTCGAGGAAAGCTAAAAACAAAAAATCTTACATCTTTAATTTTATTACATTCACTTATTCTAAATTAAATCTATAATAAATGTTCTATAATATTTAGACAGTAAAAAAGTCTCATGAAACAAGAAAAAAAACAATAATACTTTATTAATAAAAAAAATAATAAAACAATAGCGTCTCCAACAAATGGAATACAGTCAACGCACATAACTCGAACAATTTAAGTGGGTTGTGATACTATGATTAAAAACATTAAGTAAAGGTCTTTACAATTCAGATGCCTTATAACTCCTGTTATTTATTACGAATTAATTTAAAAAATGTTTTTACGATGATTTCTAGACAAAATATCAGTATTTACAATACAGTGATAACAATTTAATAATGTTAATATTAATACATACCGAAAATATGAAATTCCATCCTTCTTTAACGTCCTGGATGTGTGATTTTTACACTTTTTAAAGGAGCACTGAGGCATGTTTACCGTCGGAGCGTTGGAACGCTACTAAATTAAAAGCGCACCCAAATGTTCGAGTGGGCGCTCATTCGGTAAGGACATTTTTTGTCACTGATTGTTTATCTAGAATATTAGTGATCGAAGCTTTTAAATTACTTTATTTATACATTTATAGTAATTTACATCCATTGTAAATAACGTCAATTGTAAGTAACTTTAATAGTAAATAATAAGAGTAATATAATAAACTTCAAGTTAAATACATCTTTAAGTCGATGAGAGTTAGTATTTTGACTCTAAGGTCCGGTTGCTCGAAACTCGGTTACGTTAACTCAAGGGTAAAGTTATAGTTAAAGTATAATTAACCAGCGAACTAATTTAAAAAGCGTTGTTGAAGCAACGGTTACTTTAACGAGGGGTTAAATCTAAGGTTTGACAGCGGTTAAAATAACCGATGGGGTGGGGGCCGTTTAAATTTAACGTTAGTAGAATTTGTAGTAGTTTACTGATTTTAGGTTATTATTAATATTTCTTTACGAGTACAGTTATTAAAATGGGATCTTTCTGAGCTTCTTCTTTCTTTTTGAGCTTAAGAGACGGTATCCGTTTTTTTGCAGAGCAATATGGCTTTGTTTTCATCAATTAATCGTTTCAAAAGTTCAAGCTCATTGTTCGAAAAATTAGATTCTCTTTCTCTATAACAAAATAGGAATTAGCATAAATCTACCATGTTCATCAAACAATGAGTTTGTAAGTTTACTATAACATTCACTTACTTTGTTTTAGCATCCATTTTGACGAATTCACGGGTAGTAAGTAGTAATAAAAAATATAGAATTTTGGTATTTAAGAAAATTAAACACACAAGAAGTACGTTTATGAATTTAAAAAAAACTTGAGAGGTGTCAAGGGACACCCGGATGGAACGAAGTTCCTTTCGATTAATTAGTGAAGGAATTGTAATAAAAATTTTTTTTTTTTAATAATATAATAATATTTTTTATTATTTATTATTTACAAAAAACCTGTATACACTCAACAAAAATAATCGTCGCGACACCACACTGTTCAATGCGAAATAGAAATGAAAATATCTGGCTTGCTTTCTATAAGAGAGAGAGACAGACAGAGAAACATGCGACGCCGCACAGCTTACAATAGCTTACTATAGCAAAAAGTGTCGTGACAACTTTTCGTAAGAATTTTTTCCGTCTAACTCCCTTTCACAACGTGCGATAAGGAACTTCGTTCCAAAAATCCCACGTTGTATGCTTCACCGAAACGTCACAAGTCAGAACAAACAATGTCAATATGACAGCTAATACATTGTTGGCAGCCGAAAGAAAAGTTCCCCATCAAAAATTAAGGGAAATAAAATGGAATTGCACTGACAACTCTTTTGACCGCCGTCTAATTTAACCGCCGCGTAAATTATCTTTGGGCAACTGAATACGAAGATAACCGATGTAACCTTTTTTACCAAGGTCAAAATTAACAATAGTTAAGTTTTAACTATTACTTTACTGTATTGTACGAGCAACCGGACCTAAGTCATATAAATTGATTACATCCTTAGTAAATTACATCCATTAAAGATTACATCCATAATAAATTATTGAGTAATAGCCATGCGTGATTACCTAAATGTGGAATTTAGAAAACTTTTCCCGCTTTTTCTCCTATTAGTCGCAGCGCGATGTTATAAAGCCTTCCTCGATAAATGTACTATCAAACACTGAAAGAATTTTTCAAATCGGACCAGTGGTATAGGATATATATATATATAGGACATACCACCCGTCCGTACTAAACTTTTTGGATCGTCATTCTTGCCACGAACTGCCAGGGAATGGAATAATTTACCGATGTCTGTGTTCCCCGAGAGTTAAAATGTAGATACGTTAAAAAAGGGTAAATAGGCTTCCTACATAGTTGGTACGCTTTACCAACAAAGATTCCATTGTCGCTTACCATCAGGAGGCATGGGATCAAGTGCCAACATGTTTTATGTAAAAAAAAAGGTTCCTGAGATTAGCGCGTTGAAACAAACAAACAAACTCTTCAACTTTATAATATTTGTATGGATTAATATCGTTTGGATAATACTGCGATAATATCATAGTGATATTTGCTGGATAGAATTAAAAAACCCACTATTGCCTCTCACTTTCTATGACGAAAATATAAATCTTTCTATGTCGCATTGAACAGTGTGGTAAATAATAAATAATAATAAATAAATATTCATGGACATTTTACACAACGTCCTCTGGTCCCAAGCTAAGCTTATTATGCTTGTGTTATGTGTACCAGAATACGGATAGAATACATATACTACTTTTTTTTTTTGTAAATACATACTTATAATACATAGAAACACCCAGACGTAGTACAAACATTTGTATGACAATTAGAAAAAGAACACAAATGATTGTCCCGAGCGGGAATCGAACCCGCGACCTCTTGATCGGCAGTCCGTTACATGAACCACTACACCACGAGGCCCGTCATATAAATCAAATAAAAAAAACCTGTCAAGAGCGAGGCAAACTCACACTTAGGGTTTTGTACCTACTTAGACATATAAACATAAGTAACTGCATTCAAATAATCAGTTAAATAAACTCAAAACAACTCACCAACTTAATTTTGTAGTTGAAATATAGGGAATCGCCTACATTTCAGCAACTTCATAAGTTGGTATTAGTATAAACACTTTTTCACTTGTGATGTGATGACAAATTATAAGTTTTTGGATTTTTCCCTATATCAGCACTTTATAGACTTGATCTATGCCAAATTTCAAGGCTCCAGGGCAACGGGAAGTAACCTGTGAATTTTGATTCCCTAGCATAAGTCGAAAAATTCTTAAAAATGGTCGTAATTCGGTTATATCTTTTAAATGCGTAGAGGTGAAAGGTTGATTGTATTTTTTGCAGCAAGGGACCGCATAGATCTTCAAATCGTATGAGTTTCAAGTTGAAACCTTCAGCCGTTGCTGAGTAAAAAAAAAGTTTGACAGACGGACAGACAGACACCGGAGTGATCCTATAAGGGTTTGTACGAAACCCTAAAAATATTATAACTTAAATATAAGAAGTGCTCTAAAACCAAATATAAATATATTAATTTTGTACACAGAGTACTGTTGTGATAATTACAAACAACAAATAATACGCCATTTTCTTTATTCACTGAAAAAAAAAAGAAAAAAAAAGTTTTTATATAGGTACATAATTTGACGGGCCTCATGATCTAGTGGTTCATGTAACGGACTGCCGTTCATGAGGTCGCGGGTTCGATTCCCGCTCGGGACAATCATTTGTGTGATATTTATAAATGTCATACAAATGTTTGTACTGCGTCTGGGTGTTTTCTATGTATTATAAATATGTATTTACAAAAGAAAAGTAGTATATATGTCTTATATTTATATTCTGGTACCCATAACACAAACATATAAGCTTAGCTTGGGACCAGAGGACGTTGTGTGAAATGTCCTTTAAAATAATATTCTTACTTCATGAACCAGACGCTGGTAACAATGGCTTTTTAATAAATATAGCTTAATTTAGGACCAGATGATGCTGTGTGGTGACGGATTAAGAATACAAGTGTCATCACCACATCTCCTACCCAGGGTGCTGTAGAAGCCAGCTAAGGGATATTGCACACAGATAACATCTGTGAGAGACGGAAAACTCGAAATTAAGCCCTGTGCCAACACGCCTGGTCAGCGCGGAGCAGTAGACCATAATCGCTCCCAAAGTGGAGGAGACCCGTACCCATTTGTGGGACGTAAATGGGCTGGAGAGAGTGAGATATATAGCTTAATTAAGGACCAGATGGTAAGTAATATAACATACAATTACCTTAATAGAGGAACAATTCCGGGAAGTACTTGGTATAAGGTGGTACGTTCTGTTGGTATGACTTGTTACCAGCCGGGGAACATGAACCTGACGCTGGTAATAATGGCTCCTCACTTATAGAGTTGAATATCTCTTCTAATTTATCTTTTATCTCATACTGGAATAGAAAATAACATTATTTGTGTGACTATGTATTTCTTTCTTTATCTGTGTGACGGATTAAGAATACAAGTGTCACCACCCCATCTCCTCCCAAAGATGCTGTAAAAGTCAGCTAAAGGATATTGTACACAGATAACATCTTTTGTGAGAAACGGAAAACTCAAAATAAACCCTGAGTCAACACGCCTGGTCAGCGCGGCACAGTGGACCATAATCCCTCCAAAGTGGAGGAGGCCTGTGCCCAACAGTGGGACGTAAATGGGCTGAAGAGAGATGGGTGTATGATATAATAAGTATGTGTTTGCTTAAAAAAAAGGATATTATGTAGTATATGAATGAATTTTGAATTGAATATATCCCTTTTATGACCTAGAGATGTATAAAATAGTTCTATTTCTATTACAACCCATAACAGCTGCGGTATGAGTTACTTTGACGATATGTATGAGTTCTGTAAGTTAGTTCGGCATTGTGTATGAGTTTTTGACGATTTGTGTATTGTATTATAATTACTTTGACAATATGTATGAGTTATTGTGACAATATTTAGTATATCCGTATTCTAGTACTCAAGCTTAGCTAGGGACCAGAGGACGTTGTGTGAAAAACCCATGAGTATTTATTATAGTATTTACTTATGTATTGAATCAGTAATTTTGACAACATGTATGAATTATTTTGACTACATGTATGTATTGTATGAGTTACTTTGACGATATGTATGAGTTATACCTTAGGTGCTGTGATATTTAACAGATGATCGAACGGTGCTGTACGGAAGGCGTTGTTCAATGTTGCTCTCTTCCGCTCCATGTCTCTACGTTCTGCTTCAGTAGGACCACCTGCTGCACGTCTCAGTGCTTCAAGACTTATACCCTCGCCTCCAACCATCGCCTGGTATAAAGGAAATTTAAATATTTATAAAAGACTCGCTATTGCCCGCATATAAAGTTTCACTTCATGTTTATAGTTACTACCCTGCTCCGTGGCGTTGAGCATGATGTTATAGAGCTTATATGTTACTTTAATATTCCTCTCTCCAGCCCATAAACGTTGGGAAAAGGTCTCCTTCACTTTGGGAGGGATTAAGTATGGTCTACTGTGCCGCGCTGACCAGGCATGTTGGCACAGGATTTATTTTCGAATTTTCTGTCTCTCATTAGGGATGTTATCTGTATACAGTTCCACAATTCTTTATAAGTTATACAAAAAAAAAATACTGAATAGATTTTAAAGAAATTTTGCTTTAGAGCTTACTAGCTGACCCGGCAAAATTTGTTTTGCCATATAAATGTTAAGGGTGGACAACCCTTATCACTTAGGGGGATGAAAAATAGATGTTGTCCGATTCTCAGACCTAACGGATAATATATAGGATATATTTCGGAGAAGTATAATTACAAACATCGTGACAGGAGAATTTTATATATTAGATAGTCCAGAATAACATATTGGCTAACATCACGCTAAGAGCCGAGGAGTAACAATAAACTGCAAAAGCTAGTACTATTTCATAATAGTATTATTTCTACTAAATGTAGGTATTAATAAGATAAAACATAATAAATAATTTACTTTGTTCAAAAACTAAAAAACACGCTTGAAAATCTGAATACTTTTTTTTATAAATTGCATTGTCATAGGTCCTTAATATGTGTACAAAATTTTAGATCAATCCGACTACTGCAAGTGGGTGAAAATCACTTTCTTAATTCGTTACATGGGTTAATACATTGATAGATACGTACGGAACTAATAGCGTGTTAAATACATACATTATGTTGTCGTTTATCTCTTTTCATATTATTAAAACTGTGACTTCTCATATCTTCGTATCCCCAATGCCAGAAGTCATTATCACAACGCTATGTAGGAAGGAGAAAGGATATTATCGAAAATAAAGGATAGTATTAAGAAATACAACTAGAAACGCAAAATAAAAACTTAGATTGGAATTCGCGCGCAAAATTTCATTAAAATCCGTCCAGCCATTTAGGAGTTCAGTGACATACACACGTACAGAAATTATATAAAACTAGCTGCTGCCTGCAACTTCGTACGCGTGGTATCTAACAAAAACAAAGTACAAATTATACAAAAAAGCCATTTTCTTGAACCACTCTATTTTATAAAATAAAAGCTGTATGAAAATCTGTTGCATAGTTTTGAAGATATAAGCTCACATAGGGACATACGTACAAAATCTATACTTATAATAAATCTGTAGAGAGGTCAATTCTGTACATGAAATATATTTTCTAAATAACTATCAGGTGGTGATTAGTGATCGATACTGATGCCAAAAATGCAATCAGTAAAACTTTTGTCTGTCTGTCTGTCCGTCTGTATGTTCCTTATAGAAACAAAAACTACTCGACGGATTTTAACGAAACTTGGTACAATTATTCTTCATACTCCTGGGCAGGTTATAGTATACTTTTCATGACGCTACAATCAATAGGGGCAGAGTAGTGAAGGGAAATGTTGGGAAAACGGGAAAAGGTGCTCCATCTTTTAAGCTTCCGTCGCATGTGCAGCCTTAATGGTTAAAGTTACATAGAAATCATGTATGACGGAAATATTCTACATAAAATTGTCTAAAAAATATCCCGAAACAGCACATATCTATATTTTATGGTTGACTCACAATAACACGTGTAACTCCTGATAGCTTAGCAGTTCGTTCATTCTGATTATATTTGTTTACTCTTACGTTTATAATACTTTCACTCAAGCAGTAGTTAAAAATGTTGCAAAAACGGGGAAAATTTCCTAAATTCTACGCGGACGGAGTCGAGGGCAACAGCTAGTAACGACTATAAATTAAAAAAACTCTCTCTAGTCCATCTACGTCCCACTGTTGGGCACGGGTCTCCTTCACTTTAGAGGGATTATGGTCTACTGTGCCGCGCTGACCAGGCGTGTTGTCACAGGGTTTATTTTTGAGTTTTCCCTCTCTCACAGAAGATGTTATCTGTGTTCAGTATCCCTTAGCTGACTTTTACAGCACCCTTGGGAGGAGATGGGGTGGTGACACTTGTATTCTTAATCCGTCACCACACGGAGAAAAAAAACTAATAAAATAAAATAAACATTATTACATAAACACCAAATTGTTGCATAGTCGGTCTATGATTGTAGTTGTATTTCTCAGCGAACATTCTATACTCCTCGTCCAAGTCATCGTGTTGAGATTGCTGTTGCAACATTATTTATTGTGAGGGTGGGATATAGAAGGATAGGAATAAGGGATACTAGGGATTAATACCTATGTGATTGATATAATTTCTAGTAGAAATTATGAGCCCATCTGATGTACTCGTCAAATGTAGGTACAATATGTAATTAAATAAGTAGAAATTTTCTACTTAATAAATCAAATTATGGTGGAAAAAGTGAAAATGCCGCAAGTGGGACTTTTTTTCACTTTTTCCACCATAATTTGATTTATTAAGTAAAAGCAAATGGAAAAATTAGTAAATAAATTTTCAACTTATTTAAGTATTGTACATTATACATTTGACGAGTACATCAGACGGGTCTAGTGGTTCAAATAACGAACTGCTATTTATGAGGTCTCGGGTTCGATTCCCGCTCGGGACAATCATTTGTGCGATGTTTATATATCATCATCATCATAACATCACGCCTTTTTCCCATGGGGGTAGGCAGATACTATAGAGCGCCATCTGCTACGATCAAAACATACTTCCCTGGCTTCATCATTCAAGAAGATTGTTTATATAATCATCATACAAATGTTTGTACTGCGTCTGGGTGTTTACTATGTATTATAAGTATGTATTTACAAAAGAAAAGTAGTTTATGTATTTTATCCGTATTCTGGTACCCATAACACAAGCATATAAGCTTATCTTGGGACCAGAGGACGTTGTGTGAAATGTCCATGAAAATTTATTTATTATTATTATTTATTTTCAAAATAAACTATTCGATTTGATTCATGTGTAGAAAAATCGTAGTATTGATGCAAAGTACATGTTAGACGTACATAAAAGGTCTTATACCGAGTTCAAGATAACAGCAGAAGTATGATAATTTTTAAACTTACGCTATTTGAACTCATAATTTGTTAATATTACCGGGACGTATCATGTTAATAACTGTTAAAAAGGCACAATACTTCTGCTCCCGACGTCTCCACCGAGCTGCATCGATCGTGGTCACGGGTCGACTGTCGTCGAAACGTCGGGAGCAGAGGTATTGTGCCTTTTTAACAGTTAATGGTGTCGATTCTACGTCCACAACTAAACTTAACTTAACCAAAACATGAAAACAACTATTGCTGTATATTGATTATCTGGCTGTTTTGTTGTGTAATTTTATATTAATTATAATCTTTAATCTATATTAAGAGGATACCAAAATAGCTTCGTGCATTTTTCTATGTACGAAGTTTTCATTGTTTCTTTATATTGAATGGCTAGAGCTCTAATTTTTAAGTATATGTTTTTTCAAAATATGATCTAGGATCGCATCAACTCAGAAACGCGATTGAAAAAAGTTTTCTCGATAGAAAATCTTGGCGAAACAACCTCTCAAATTTTTTATTTTTTTCATTTGTCGGTCTATTATCGCGTATTAACTAATGAAATAACTTTAAAAACATAAGTAACTATTATATATAGAAACACGTAAATCAGAATTAAAATATATTTAGTAGATTTTGAGTAAATAGGAAAAGTATCCCTAATTCTTCATTTTCTGTGCCTACTGGCTGTGTTAATATGTACGTGTCGGCGATGATATTGATGTAGGCCCTTAAACAGATTTGCTACCAAGAAAGAATCGTTAACAAGAAAGAATCGTTAACGGAATTGTGTTATTGACAAATGACAATCAAATTTCATTTTTTAGTTAAGTTTAGTTGTGGGCGTAGAATTGGTACCATTAACGTGATTGTAATCCCGGTAATATTAACAAATAATGATGAGTATTCATTGTTCTAACATCAAGTGATAACCATAAACTGCATTTTCAGATCTCCAGCTCACCGTTCCAGCAGAGGTGTATTTACCCTAGGGCCATAGGGGCCATGGCCCGGGCCAACAAGCCTAAGAATGGCTCTATTAATTTATAGAGCGGCTAATTAAATTGGCCCCGGGCCAGGGTTCAAATCAAATAGCCCAGGGCGTTAATTTTTAAAATACGCCTCTGCTTTCCAGAGATACAATCTGGTGCCAGACGGATATCTATGACGGATGTCTCAGTATAGCTTCTTCCTGGTAGAGAACCCTGAAAATGGTAGTATTACCTAAACATACAATATAATCAACATACCCGCTGTACTCCGGGCGAACTGTTAGCACTGTCTAGTTCAGTGACTGGTCCGGCTGCTATATCTGCTAAACTATCACGACCTTGGGCTGCACCTATAATATATTAGGTATAAAGTAATTTATTAATTTTGCAATTGACTTGCTATGCTTAATCATAATCATAATCTTTATTAGTCTGAAATTGGGTACAAAGGATGTAAAAATATATAGAATATTTATATAAGTTCTCCAAAATTTGCCGGTTGGCTTACACAATTGCTTTTTCTTATTATCTAACTATCTAATTGATTCGTTACAATAAATTAGAATAGTCGAAAAAAGTGATCACCGCAAGTGGGATTTGAACCCATGACCTCGGAATACCGTTCCGTAGCTCTGCCAACTGAGCTTATTGCGGTCGTGCTAACAGTAACCAATGAGATCACCACAAATGTCACTCGATTGAGTCTACATCCCATTTTGACGTACAACGCCATCTATCGAGAATGTTTTGCAACAATCTCGACCAGCCACCTAGTATTCTTTATAGAACACATATAATATTTTCTCTACTACAATTTAATACGTATATTAGGAATACTTGAAATAAATAAAAATATGTAGGGACAGTATAGAACGTGGCTACATGATTTAGACGCGAATATTTGTTTTAAATTTTGTCCCGACGTTTCGGAGCCTTTGCAGTTACCATGGTTACGTGACCATAAATGAATGTGAAATACACGCGTATCCGTAAGAAGTAGTTTTATTTAAAGTCTCTGTTTCCTTATGGGATAAAAGAAGGGACATTATGTATTCATATCATAATCTATACATATATTATATCTGTATAATAAATCTGTAGATAAAAAAATTTTGTACATATAAATATATTAAAAAAAAAAAATAGTCAGATAATAAATTATTTTAGAAATAGTTAGATAGTTAAAGGACAACCAACAGAACCCGTTTCCAGCATTTTTGAATTTTTGTCTGTTTAGATGTTTGTCTGTGCACGCATTATGTAAATAGTACAATACATATAAAAAGTAGTTATACTTAAAAATTGTACACAACTCAAGGTATTACTTAGTCTTTGTTTTATCGCAATCGGTCCACTCAATCAAGAGATATTTACATAACACGAAATTTCTCAATTTGGTTACTTGCAACGCCATCTAGCAGCTAAAAAATTACAAAAAATGTATGGGGTCGATCGAAAAAAAAACGATCCACGCGGACGGAGTCGTGGTCACAGCTAGTATGTAAATGTAATATACCGCCATCTATCGGCGAGCGCGTAACATACCGGCCTCGAGCCAGCTGTGCCTGTGCGGGGCCGACACCGCCCCGGTGCTGTACGGGGACACTGACATGAGGCGCGCGCTCTCCACCCCGCTACACTTGACGCACTCGCACAGCGCCATCTGTACAATACACATACATTAGTATAGTGACACGTACACGTGGCGACATCTAGCGGAGATATATGAATCTCTGTAAGATCTTGACATTTATACAACGCCATCTACCGAACATTATTAATACATTCAAATCGCGCAAGCTAGCGGACAACATTAGTAGCTTTATTTTAAAAATAAAGAAACCCGAGACTTCATATGCGTGGAAATTAGAAACAACTCCCCCTTTTTACAACATTTTTCACTGATGCTTCGCTCCTATTAGTCGCAGCGTGATGTTATATAGTATATAGTTCCTCGATGAGTACTATCCAACACTGAAAGAATTATTCAAATCAAACCGGCGACTCCTGACATTAGCGCGTTCAAACAAACAAACTGTTCAGCTTTATAATCTTAGTATAGAAATATAAATAGAGATTTATTGTAACTCGATTCTTTCACAATATTTTAACAAATATAAAGTGTTGAAAATAATTAAGTATATAGTTGTTACCTGATCCATCATGAGGAATGGCAACTTAGCGGGCATCTTGGATGGTGACAGATCATCGTAGTCTTCCAGTAGAGGAGGCAGCATATGAGGAGCTTCCTCACGACGAGCTTCTATTATCTATTAACATTATTATCATATAATTCAGTAGTTTTTGTGTGAGAGAGACACATTCTTGTATTCACATAATCAAACATTCATCCGTGCATTTACATAATAAAATTTAATAAATAAATACATATTTATGGACATTTCACACAACATCCTCAAGTCCCAAGCTAAACTTATATGCTTGTGTTATGGGTACCAAAATACTGATAACATATACCAATTTTTTGTAAATACATACTTATAATACATATTAAACACCCCGATGCAGTACAAACATTTGTATGACAACTATAAACATCACACAAATGATTGTCCCGAGCGGGAATCGAACCCGCGACCTTGTGGCCATTAATAGTCTTTCACGATTGTATTACATATTATTATACAAATTAGTAGCATCCGATTCCAAATTCTATGCGTACGAAACCGCAAGCAACAGCTAGCTTGTACGGTTTAAGACATTTATTTTTCTCAAAAGATTACAAAAACACTTACAGAGGAAATACAATTTTTACTTAATTTCCAGTATACAAGATCCTTGAATGTAGCAATTTCTTAATGCAATAGGCAAGTAGAAGTTAAAACAATTCATTTATTAACTTTTTTAGTTAATTGTAGTTTATCAGAAATCTGTGGGTATCTTGTAAAGCATATATCTATTGTAAATAAAAAAAATATTCACCCCTTAATAGGTTAATGATGACATATAATAATTTTTGCGCGCATGGCGATATTGACATTTTCCATGAGACTAACTGTAAACGATTCCTTAATAATTGCAAAAAATATTGACTGATTTGAATCTTTAATGTTTGATTTTGTTATACTCGATTATGTATCTCTTAGTTTTTGTACCTTTTAGTTTTCTGATTTATCTCGTATCTTATAATCATATTTGTATCAACTGATCTTGTGTTTTCATTATTCTAATTAAATTATTATAATTTTTTTTTTTTTTGTAATTGACGTATATGTGTTTAAGTATATATATAAATTCTTATTATCTGTATAAAAAAAAAAAAAATAATTAAAAAAAAAATTAAACCATTTCTTATTATATTTCTGTAAGTGCTGTATACACCTATAAAGTTGTTGCACATAGACTAAGGAATCAATTGTTATTTTATTTTTATGTATTTTGTGTAAATAACACTGGTGTATCTGTTTTAATAAATAAATAAATAAATAAATAGATATATAAATTGAGCTATAGAAGAAAAAAAAAACAAGTGTTTGAATAAATAGATTGAAATAATAAAAATATCAACTAACCTTGTCCAAATAATCAGCAAGTCTCGGTAGAGGACATACATGAGGTACGAGGGCTGCTAAAGACAAAGCAACGGTCTGTAGTTGACACTGTTGAGCCACTGACAGTACTGGGTTCGATATACCTGACTGTTGGATACTGAAATATAAATGGAAATATGTTAATTGAAACAAGAAATCGTAATATTATAAAGGTAAAAATTTGTGAGTGAATGTTTGTTACTCTTTCACGCAAAATCTACTGAATGGATTGTAATGAAACTTTTACAATAACGTAGCATATACATCAGAATAACACATAGACTACAATTTATAAAGATACAAGCTTCTGCCCGCGGCTTCACACGCATTAGTGGCCGCATCGAATTTGAAATCAAACCTAAAATAAAAATTGAAATCTCTTAGAGAAACAGATACTAAAATTGATACTTACATCCATAACAAAATTATTTGCAACAATTAACAATCGATACGAAATACTATGTATATTTACTAAAATCAAACGGACGCTAAAAGAGATGGACAACTTGAAAATAAACCCTGTGACAATACAGTAGACCATAATCCCTCCCAAAGTGGAGGAGGCCCGTGCCCAACAGTGGGACGTAAATGGGCTGGAGAGAGATGGTCTACTGTGCCGCGCTGACCAGGCGTGTTGGCACAGGGTTGACTTTCACAGAGGATGTTATCTGTGTACAATATCACTTTGCTGGGCTTTCACGGCACCCTGGGAAGGAAAAGGAGTGATGACACTTGTATTCTTAATCCGTCACCACACGGACTTAGTGACAATATAGCCCTGTAATTGTAACACATGACATTTGAAATACCAAGCTCTAAACCTACTGAGCTAAACATTGTCAAAATATATATAAACGCCATCTATCGGGGGACACTTTGCATTATTATCGATTCAATAATGCAAAGTGTCCTCCGATAGATGGTGTTTATATATTGTTATGTACCAAACGATTAACTTATCATATTTTGTCTACGCACGGGCATCTCTAATTATTGATAACGTCACTATCGATGACGTCGAGAACTGACCGGTGCATCTGTCCTCGTGGCTCGTTTCCGCGCGCGCGACACGGTTACCGAGCGCGCGTTGTCAGTCGCAAAACACCTCTTGTTTGCAAGTTACGTCGCGATTTGAATGCGATTGAAGCGTTTTCCTTGCAATTGTTTCGCGAGTTAAAAATTGTCACTAGAATTAATTGTTGATAAAACTAATTATCCTTGTTGTGTGAATCGATAATTACCATTGAAACAAAACCTTGAAATGTCATTGCGAAGTTGAGTATTCGCCATTTGTATGACAAAAAAGTATTATAAAAACTAGTGAATTTTGTGTCTCCATACTTAATACTATTTAATGTGAGTTGAACTGTTTGATAACTATAATTGTGATAGTATAATTGCATTAAGACGATTGGTGAAAGTTCACGGCTTAAGTCGCGCCAAATGTGGTCATTTTGAGGACTTAAAGAGTTCGTGTCTGCCTGCATAAAGTTAAGTATAGTTTGATTAGCATTCTGCGTTATTTTGGCCAATTTATCGTAGTTAGTTAATGAAGCTATAGCTAGGGCTTGACACAGTGAAGACATTGTTGAAGAACAAAACAGGGTAAGTTTGTACTATTGTAAATTTGTAACGCTGTGATATACAGTATATGTTCGTTCCTCTCGCGCCTGAGAGATATCACGCTTCCACTTAACCGATTATTAATTAGAACACCAGGTTGAACGCAACATATTTTTGGTACCCAGAGCGTGGTTTAAACTCCGTTTCTCGAATGTTCCATGTTGAACAAACTATACCCTCATTATTTGTGAAAATTGATTTAATTAATTTAATTAATTTAATTTGATTAATTTAGTTGTTTGTTTGTTTAATCTAAATTGTTGGTATGGTTTTGAATAATTAATTTGAGCACTTGAATTGGCAATTAGATTTTAAAGGATTTGATAATTATTTGTGCTATTGCTAATCGTATTTGTCGTTGCTCAGGTTATTATTTAATATAAATTATTATTTAATTATTGTCTAATATTGAACAACGTTATAGTTAAATTGTGGCGTTGTGCGTTTGTATAATACAACATTTATTTTATACGTTTGTTTGTTTTGTTGGTTACCTTAAAATAAATAATTTAAGTCTTGAATTAATTGCACATTGGCAAGGAATTGTTTTGTTTGTTTGATTTAAAATATTTAAGATTTGATATTTGATTGGAGTAATAGCGGCTTGTCTCATTGAAAGATATTTTGTTTTTCGCTATTGTAATATTGTTTGTTTGTGAAAGATATTTGTTTTTTTTTTTTTGTTATTATAAGATTGTTTGTTTCGTGCCGTTTGTGCTTTGAAGATGTCTACCGCCGCGTATAATGTTGTCCGCGAGACATATTCCGGGATTGCGACTCATTTGAGATGGTTCACGTCAGCTGCCGCCTTGGTGAAAAGGGAGAACCGAATCGAGGCATTGTTGGACAGGCATGAGAAATGCCCTACACGACTTCAGGAGGTGGAGGCGCTTTACCGGCGCTTCATCTTGCATCTGGATGATGTGCCCCTGGAGTCATTCCCCCAGGAGCGACGGGACCAAGTCCACGAGGACTACGTCCAAATTATGGACCTTGCCGACGACATCGCCCAGAGCGCGCGGGAGATTTTAGCCTCGCGCGCCGGAGTACCGGCTCACCGGGCCCCCTTGAAGACTCCCGTGGGCCTTTTGACTAGATTACCCAATTTGGATCTTCCACGTTTTGATGGTCGATTAGACACGTGGATGGGGTTTATTGGTTTGTTTGAGAGCCTTGTGGACTCGAGGGACGATTTGGGTCCGTCTCAAAAACTGGCCTATTTACTCTCCGTGCTTGATGGAGAGGCGAGGGGCTTAGTACAGCACCTCCCAATATGTGACGGGAGCTATGGGATCGCGCGGGCGTTGCTCACCAAGCGCTATCACAACCAGCGCTGTCTGGCAGATACCCACGTCGACCAGATTTTGAACCTTCCCGTCGTGAGCAATGCTGCCCAGTTGAGGACCGAGCTGCTGAACCCCCTCCTAATAGCCACCAATTCGCTCAACCGCTTAGGACTGCCGGTTGCCAAGTGGTCTTACCTACTGGTGCGTATTGTGCTCAAGCGATTGCCGGTGTCTTTGAGGGCACGTTTTGAACAGGGGCACACTAGGGATGAGGCATCTGCTCTCCCTACCTTTGACCAGCTCCTGACGTTCCTGGAGGACGAGTGTCGCATGGGTGACGTCATGGTCGCCGACACGCCGGTGGAAGCATCACGTCCCAGACCCACCAACCAACGGCGCAATGCCCAACCTGCACCAAGAGGAGGTACGGCCGCCCGCTTCGCTGTCGCTCAAGCTGCGCCACCGGACTGCCGGTTTTGCAAGTCGCAGGGACACCAAACGGTGCGGTGCCCAGACTTCGCGGTCCTGCACGTGGCCGCTCGTAGGCGGATTGCCCAGGCCCGCGGCTGGTGCTTCTCTTGCCTAGGGGACCATTACCAGCGCGCCTGCCCCGACACTCACCCGTGTCCTATTTGCGGAGGGCACCATTTGAAAATCCTGTGCGCCAACGCGAATGGCCGTCGCGACCACGCGGGGTCGCCTTCGGGCGGGTATGCCAGTGGACACCGGGACCAGTCCCGCAACTTGGAGTCCGGCTCATCACCCCCACGCCGCGCAAACTGCGCTGCCGTTGATCGCCGAGTTGGTTCGGCGCGCAGCCCCACGGGCGGGTATGAAAGCGGGCCCCGGGTTCAATCCCGCACCTTTGTGTCCCGCTCGCCCTCCCCGCTTCCACGTGATCAAGCGAGATCACCTCCGGTAGTGTACCACGATTACCGTGACGCGCGTCCGGTACCACTACCGTCCCCCCCTCTGGCGGAACGTCCCCGTTTGGAGACGCGCAACCCTCGGTACGGACGCTCCAGGCGCTACGAACCGCCGTCTATGGCTCGTGGCAGTCGTCACCGAGAGGAGGCCGAGTTTAGGCACTACCCGCACTTTGATTTGCCGTCTCGGGACAACGGCGCTCAGTCGCCGCCACGCCAGCATTAGGATGTTGGCGTCTGCCCCCGCTATGCACCGCCCCCCTTTGAGACCGTCCTCTTGCCCACGGCCCATGTCAGGGTCTGGGGACGGACGGGCGCCTCAGTTGTAGTCCGAGCGATATTGGACACAGGCTCACAGGGGTGCATAGCCTCGTCTTGGTTGGTAGGGCAGACTGGCCAGACTATTGAAAAATATTCAGATGTAATAAGGGGTGTCGGGAACGCCCCCGTGGCCACGGTAGAGGGCCGCGTTTGGTTTGAGTTCTCCCCCTCAAATTCTCCACGTCCGACGTTGGAATCGTCGGCCATTGTGATGGAGAATATCTTAGGCAATCACCCGCAAGTTCGTTTGTCTGCGGATGCGGTAAAATTGACCGCGGATTTGAATTTGGCTGACCCTAAATTTGACCTGCCTGGCACGGTCGATTTGTTGCTTGGTGCCGATGTTTTGGGTAAAATATTACTCGGCAAGGATCGTGTTTTGCAGCCAGGTGGCTTGGTAGCCCTCCGGACCATATTTGGGTTCGCACTGATGGGGCCTGTATTGAGGACTCCCCCCCCTGCCGAACTTGGAACGGCCTTGATGGTGGGGTCCGCCCTTTCTGACGCCGTGCAGAGATTCTGGGAAGTGGAGGAGCCACCACAAGCTCCCCGCTCTGATCCGGAGCATGAAGAGTGTGAGCAGTTCTACAAGACCAACACCAGTTATCTCCGTTCTGGCCGGATCATGACAAGATTGCCATTTCTCGCCGTACGTCCGCCACTTGGCGTCTCGCGGCCTATTGCAGAGAAGCGTTTGTTGGCGATGGAACGCCGTATGAGCAGGGACCCACTACTCAAGGAGAAGTATATTGACTTCATGCGGGAGTATGAGGATTTGGGACACATGTCTGTGTCAAAATTGGATTGGCGTTCGACGGAGCACTTCTTTCTTCCGCATCATGCTGTAATAAAACCATCCAGTGGTAAGTTACGCACAGTATTTGATGGTTCTGCGCAGACTACTTCAGGAGTGTCATTGAACCAGTGTCTGCATCCTGGTCCCAAATTGCTGAAGGACCTTTGTGACGTCATCACGCGGTTTCGACGTCATCAATTTGTTTTTGTGGCTGACATCAAGATGATGTTCAGGCAAACGGTAATTCACCCGGATGATCGCCGATACCAGCTGATATTGTGGCGAGAAAACCAGCAAGATCCCATGCTTGTCTACGAGCTCAACACGAACACCTACGGGCTGCGGTCTAGTCCCTTTTTGGCTATACGTTCGCTTTGGGAGCTCGCGGATCGAGAGCGTATGTCGTTTCCTCGCGCAGCCGCCATTTTGAAGGAGGACCTATATGTTGACGATGTGTGCACTGGCGCGGCCACGGAGAGAGAGGCCCTGCTCTTGCGTGACGAGTTGATTGGCATTCTAGCCTCCGCAGGATATGAGTTGCGTAAATGGATCTCCAACTTACCTGCGCTCTTGGACGGGCTACCGGATGACCACCAGCAGGATCCTCACCTATTTGAGAACCGTGACAACCCTACCATGATGTCAGTGCTTGGAATCCAGTACAGACCAGTCCAGGACATCTTTACATTTAATGTCAATTTGGATTCGCATCACACTTGGACGAAACGACTGGTTCTGTCGACTGTCGCGAGAACCTTTGATCCCAATGGCTGGATATGCCCGGTCATATTCTGGGCCAAATGCTTCCTGCAGAAACTTTGGACTGCAGGTCTTGGATGGGACGAGCCACTTCGCGAAGCTGTTTTGAAGGACTGGCTCCTATTTGCTTCCTCATTGCCTGCCATCAATAGGATATCGTTACCCCGTGCTCTGCTTCCGCCAGGGAAGCACACCGCGTCCCTTCATGGTTTCTCGGACGCTTCGGAACGTGGGTACGCAGCAGCTGTATACTTGCGCACCGTGACCACAGATGGTCGGGTGAAAGTGTTGTTGGTCATGGCGAAGAGCAAGGTCGCGCCTCTTCGAACTGCCTTGACAATCCCTAAGTTAGAGTTGTCAGGGGCGGCCCTTCTTGTTCGCCTTTTGAATCACGTCATGTCCACCTTGTGCACGTCAATTGACATTTCCACGATATATGCATGGACTGACAGTCAAATTGTGCTATGTTGGCTGAAGACGTCAGTTCACACCTTAGAGGTGTTTGTAGCAAATCGTGTCTCTCAGATACAGAAATCGGAGACCCCGTTGGTTTGGAGGCATGTGCCTGGCGAGGTCAACCCTGCTGATTGTGCGTCACGGGGATGTATGGCCCCCCTTTTAGTTGAGCACTCTCTGTGGTGGGGACCTGAGTGGTTGACCAGATCAGAATCTAATTGGCCGCGAACTCCGGCCTTAGACATTGTCGCACTGCCTGGGTTGCGAACGCTTGCGCTCGAACGGCAGGATCGTCCGTTCGACCCCGATTTCTTACTTAATCGTTACAGTTCATTGGACAAATTGTTGAGTGTCACCGCTTGGATCAAGCGCTTCATGAGAAATTGTAGACATCCACAGAACAAATGTTTGGAGGCCTTCTTATCGCCACAAGAGCTCCAAGATGCTCTTCTTCACTGGGTTCGTTCTGTGCAAGAGGCACATTTTGAAGACGAGATTGACATCTTGAGGAAAGGCAAATCCAAGCTATCTGGAGCCATTTGTAAGCTGAACCCCTTTTTGGATGGTGAGGGTCTTTTGCGTGTCGGAGGGCGTCTTAGGAACGCAAACCTCCCTTATGGATCTCGTCACCCCCTCTTATTGCCAAAGAGTGGCCACTTGGTGAACATGTTGGTGACTGATCGTCACATCAAGAACTCCCACGCCGGCTGTAATGCCTTATTGGCCATTTTGCAACGGGAATTTTGGATTTTATCGGCCCGTCGGACGATCCGTAGTGTGGTCTTTCGTTGTATGCCTTGCTATAGGCTCAAGGCCCCTACCATGCAGCCTATCATGGGTGACCTACCTTCGGATCGGGTCACTGAGATAAGGCCCTTTGCTGGAGTTGGTACGGACTTTGCAGGCCCTTTTTTTTGTTAAAACCTCGACCCTCAGGAACAGTAAAACTGTCAAGGCTTATTTGTGCGTCTTTGTCTGTCTGTCCACCAAGGCGGTACATTTGGAACTCGTCTCAGCCCTCTCGACAGAGGCATTTGTTGCGACGTTAGATAGATTCGTGTCACGACGAGGACTACCGTCCTTGATTCGGTCGGATTGCGGTACCAACTTCAAAGGCACAAACAACTATTTAAAAGCGATGTATGATTTTTTGTCGGCTAACGAGACTGAAATTGCGTCTAGACTAGCTACACGTAGAATAACTTGGAGGTTCAGTCCCGTGTCATGTCCCCACTGGGGAGGAATATTTGAAAGCGTAGTAAAGGTTGCTAAGACACATTTGCGACGGGTAATTGGCGAGTCTGTATTGACCTTTGAAGAGCTCGCAACTGTGTTTTGCAAAATCGAGGCCGTTTTGAATTCACGCCCGTTGTGCCCGATCTCTTCAGATCCTAACGACTTGGAAGCCCTCACGCCGGGCCATTTTTTGATTGGGCAGCCACTGAACGCCCTGCCGGAATATCCCCTTGTTGATGTGAGACCTAATCGTCTCTCGCGGTTTGAATTGGTCCAACAACTCACTCAGAGCTTTTGGAAACGTTGGAATTTAGAATATTTGCACATTCTCCAGCAGCGCGTTAAGTGGACTGACAAGACTGATCCACCTCATGTTGGTGACCTCGTTTTGGTTAAGGACGCTAACTCACCGCCACTGTGTTGGCGCAGGGGGCGCATTCTCAACCTCGTCTTTGGAGCAGATGGAGTGCCCCGTTTTGCTGAGGTCCGGGTGGACGGTTCAATTTTGAAGAGAGCTGTATCAACCTTGTCGCGACTGCCAGTGAATTAGCGGCCAGGTAGTCCTGGCCGAGGCGGGTAGATGTTATGTACCAAACGATTAACTTATCATATTTTGTCTACGCACGGGCATCTCTAATTATTGATAACGTCACTATCGATGACGTCGAGAACTGACCGGTGCATCTGTCCTCGTGGCTCGTTTCCGCGCGCGCGACACGGTTACCGAGCGCGCGTTGTCAGTCGCAAAACACCTCTTGTTTGCAAGTTACGTCGCGATTTGAATGCGATTGAAGCGTTTTCCTTGCAATTGTTTCGCGAGTTAAAAATTGTCACTAGAATTAATTGTTGATAAAACTAATTATCCTTGTTGTGTGAATCGATAATTACCATTGAAACAAAACCTTGAAATGTCATTGCGAAGTTGAGTATTCGCCATTTGTATGACAAAAAAGTATTATAAAAACTAGTGAATTTTGTGTCTCCATACTTAATACTATTTAATGTGAGTTGAACTGTTTGATAACTATAATTGTGATAGTATAATTGCATTAAGACGATTGGTGAAAGTTCACGGCTTAAGTCGCGCCAAATGTGGTCATTTTGAGGACTTAAAGAGTTCGTGTCTGCCTGCATAAAGTTAAGTATAGTTTGATTAGCATTCTGCGTTATTTTGGCCAATTTATCGTAGTTAGTTAATGAAGCTATAGCTAGGGCTTGACACAGTGAAGACATTGTTGAAGAACAAAACAGGGTAAGTTTGTACTATTGTAAATTTGTAACGCTGTGATATACAGTATATGTTCGTTCCTCTCGCGCCTGAGAGATATCACGCTTCCACTTAACCGATTATTAATTAGAACACCAGGTTGAACGCAACATATATATTTAAACAATGTTATTTTTTGGTACTTGATTTTTATTTAAATATATGACTTACGCAAGCACAAGTTGCAATATATCACAAACAGTCTCCTCCGAACCCAGCTCTATACATATAAGTGCTATTGTTGTGTATATAGTTTCTATGTTCTCCATTGTGTTCGACTCCAGTTGTAAACCTACAATATTAAGCAAGCTTATAATATCTCTAATATATAAAATTCTCGTGTCACAATGTTCGTTCTCATACACCTTCGAAACCACTTGAACGATTCTTATGAAATTTTTTATGCATATTTAGTAAGTCTGAGAATCACCTACTATTTATTTTTCATACCTCTAAGGGTTGTCCACCACTAACATTTGTATGGCAAAACAACGTTTGCCGGGTCAGCTAATATACTAATATAATAAAGTTAAAGAGTTTATTTGTTTGTTTGAACGCGCTAATCTCAGAAACCACAGGTCCGATTTAAAAAATATATTTTTGTGTTGGATAGTAAATTTTTCGAGAAAGGCTATATAACATCACACTGGGACCAATAACAGCGAAGCATTAGTGAAAAATGTTGCAAAAATAGGGAAATTTTTTAAAATTCCACTCACACGGAGTCGCGGGCAACCGCTAGCTATAAAAAAAATTAATAAAATTATTGTAATATTTACCATCATACAGTGAACTGAACAGTGCATATCCATGTTTTCCAACAAAGATGACATCTTGACGGGAACACTTCTCCACAATCAAACCAAGCTCGCCATAGCTCACACTATAAGATAAGATAATTTTAATAAACAAACACTTGTAATAGAAAAACATTTTTTTCTCCAGGTGGTTAGAACACGGTTTACATTCGAGTTTTCCGTCTCTCACAGAGGATGTCATCTGTGTAAAAAATCTCTTAGCTGACTTTTACAGCACCCTTGGGAGGAGATGGGGTGGTGACACTTATATTCTTAATCCGTCACCACGCTGACAACTGTATTTAATGAACTGTAAAAAAACAATATTAAATTGTCGTCCGTACAAAACCGCGTCTCAAGGCGCACTGACGGTATGCAGGTACTTAAAACTAAACACTTGTATGGAATAAACACCGTTATCGAAGCCCTTGAAGGGATTTCACTCATCACTTTGGCGTGAACATTAAATCATTGTAAAAATTTATAAATTAATGTAGAAATTCGTGTACTACACGTTTCAACTGAGAATAGGATTGGCAATGACCTTTAGTTGTCCAAAGTGATTAGAATAGTACTGTCAGCAACGTAACTTTATTTACCTATCAATAATGTTTTTTTTCCTTTACCTAAACTCAGTAATTTGAAGCATCATTAAAATTAGTATTATTAAAAAACAAATACATACTATTTTCTTTCAATAACTTCATTGTTGCATACTATGATATTAAGTATATTATGATATTGAATGGTGTGCCTTGTTGAGTATGAGTATTATAAGGCATTTTATTTTAAATTCTGTAAGTTAGGTGGTTGCTTCCCGTTAAAAAAATAAATTTGTTGTTATTTCTCAGTGTTTTTGTTTTGTTAGTGTTGTTATTTCGAACTTTACGTTATTTGTTATAGTTTTTTATTTTATTTGTCTCGCTAATCGCTCGAAAATTAGTAAACGATAACGACAAAGTGATAGATAAATTATATTATAAAAATGTCTTGTTTTGCTGACCCTAACAAAATTGTTCAAATTGACAACTATGACGTTCCAACATGACGCGGGGTCAATCCTATTCTCACTTGAACGGCATAGTACAGTCATTATTCCTGTCCAAACGAGCCATTGATCGAGTTCAAATCATTGATACTGTGTTTAAGAGGATACCAAAATAGCTTCGTGCATTTTTCTATGTACGAAGTTTTCATTGTTTCTTTAGATTGAATGGCTAGAGCTCTAATTTTTAAGTATATGTTTTTTCAATATATGATCTAGGATCGCATAAACTCAGAAACGCGATTGAAAAAAGTTTTCTCGATAGAAAATCTTAGCGAAAATACCTCTCTCATTTCTTATTTTTTTCATTTGTCGGTCTATTATCGCGTATTAAGGGCCTACATCAATATTATTCAATATCATCGCCGACACGTACATATTAACACAGCCAGTAGGCACAGAAAATGAAGAATTAGGGATACTTTTCCTATTTACTCAAAATCTACTAAATATATTTTAATTCTGATTTACGTGTTTCTATATATAATAGTTACTTATGTTTTTAAAGTTATTTTATTAGTTAATACGCGATAATAGACCGACAAATGAAAAAAATAAAAAATTTGAGAGGTTGTTTCGCTAAGATTTTCTATCGAGAAAACTTTTTTCAATCGTGTTTCTGAGTTTATGCGATCCTAGATTATATATTGAAAAAACATATACTTAAAAATTAGAGCTCTAGCCATTCAATCTAAAGAAACAATGTAAACTTCGTACGTAGAAAAATGCACGAAGCTATTTTGGTATCCTCTTAACTAATGAAATAACTTTAAAAACATAAGTAACTATTATATATAGAAACACGTAAATCAGAATTAAAATATATTTAGTAGATTTTGAATAAATAGGAAAAGTATCCCTAATTCTTCATTTTCTGTGCCTACTGGCTGTGTTAATATGTACGTGTCGACGATGATATTGATGTAGGCCCTTAACTCTCAAATGATTAAATTATATTATTATGGACAATACTAACGTAGTATGTATCAATCTAGTAGCATTCCCCCTTCTATCCAACAATGTGTGAAGTATCCTCTGTAGAAGAGCTCTCGCGTTATGTTCAGCAGTGGAACCAACTCTCAGTAAAGCCTCCAGGAAGGCAGCTGGGAATGCCTTACTTAATTCAGCTGTACGATATGTTGTACCTACCTACAATTATACAATAACATTTAATGTTTAAATATTCATGGACATTTCACACAACGTCCTCTGGTCCCAAACTAAGCTTATATACTTGTGTTATGGGTACCAGAATACTGATATCTATACATATAATAAAACTGTAGAAATTTTTTTTTTGTACACTGGATATAATTTAAAAAAAAATAGTCAGATGGTTAAAGGACAACCAACAGAACCCAATTTCAGTATTTTTGTCTGTTTGTCTGAGCACGCATCACGTAAAATGTACAACACTTATAAAACTTATAAAACAAAGACTAAGCTTTGTTTCATCACAATCGGTCCAATCAATCAAGAGATATTTACATAATACGAAATTTCTCAATTTGATCACTTGCAACGCCATCTAGCGGCTAAAAAAGGATCAAAAATTGATTAGGTCGATCAAAAAAATATCGATCTACGCGGACGGGATCGTGAGCACAGCTAGTTAAAAAAATGCTGTACTTACTTTGAGCAAACTCTTGAGCAGTATACTCTGCAGCATGGAGTCAGCCCTCGTGCCCTTCCCTCTAGGCGCTGAAGGCACTTTGTTCACAATAAACATCATAATATCTATTTTCTGGAAGTCGGGTAAGTGATCAGCGAACTCTCCCAACGCGTTGATCAACGCATCTTGATATAACTTCTCATCTGATTCTTTCTGTAAATAAATAAATGTTTAAATGCATTTCACACAACATCCTGTGGTCCCAAATTAAGCTATATACCTATACTTGTGTTATGGGTATCAGAAAACGAATATATTAGATATCTATACTAATAATAAAATGCTGAAGAGTTTGTTTGTTTGAACGCGCTAATCTCAGGAACCACTGGTCTGATATGAAAAATTCTTTCAGTGGTGGACAGTACATTTATTGAGGAAGGCTATAGGTTATAATAACATTACGCTACGACCAATATCAGTAGAAAACGTTGCAAAAAGGGGAACCTTTTTTAAATTTCACGTACAAAGTCTAAATTTCGCGTACAAAGTCTAAATTTCACGTACAAAGTCACGGGCAACAACTAGTCAATAATATAAAAATATTTATATTTGATCCTTCATTACTATTTCTGATTCCAGATCTTGTGAAACTGAAAACTTCATAATAACCAATAGCAGGACTTGAACCCACAGCCTTGGAATACCGCTCTGTTGCTCTTTCCACTGAGCTACTAAGTCAATAGCAAAAACTAATAAATTTTGGAAAAATACTAATGCTTTACCTCGGAGTCTCTCGCGACCGATGCCCTCAAATTAGTTAAAAGATTGTTAATAATTTCAAGTACTGATGGACCTGGAAATAATAATTTTATTAGCGACTTAAAGGTGTGATAATGAGAGTTTATAAATAGGAAAATTTTTGGGCATTGTAGTACGAAACTTTTCTTATAAAAATCAAAAACATTCAAATTTGTCGATTCTGGTATATTATTATGAAAATCATAGGTTAAATTTTAGTAAAAAAAAGAAAGAAAAATAAAGGAACTTGTATGTTCTTCTCCATAGGATTCCCTTTTAAAACAGACGCCAGCTTCTGACTTTTTAGACCACGTTTATCTTGCCTACTTGAAATAAAAATATTTAACTTTGACATTGACTTTGATAAACAAAATTACGCAATCAGAGTGGTTAAACATGTTGACCACGATTGTACAGGTACAGTTACCCAGAGGCATATTTTGAAAATTAGCACCCCAGGTCATTTGATTTGACGCCCCGGGCCAATTTAAATAGCTGCCCTATAAATTATTAGAGATAGAGCGAGATAGAGCAAAATTTTAAACTTAAAGGTTTTTGAAGGCCTTCTCAGGCTGGCCCTGGGCCATGGCTCTTACGGCCCCAGGGTAGATACGCCTTAGCACTTACCAACACTGTCCCCGGCCGCTATGGCCACAATATTACTAAGTACAGTAGCGCGCGCAGCCCTCAGCCTGGTCCTGGCTCGAGCGTCTCCAGCGCTGGGAGCAGCCGCGTCCAGATGTTGCATTAAAGCTTCTACTACACTGTATGAGTATTGCGCCTGAAATTAACAGAAACATTTTAATTTCTAAATTCGATAAAGCCATAGTTTTACCAAAAATAGGATAAAAACCCACAGCCTTTTAGCTGTTAGGGTAACAGAAGGTAGAAATAAAGAAAAATGTTCCAAATTAATTCCAGCATTTATAAGATTTTGACGAATCTCAAATTCTTTTTGAAGTCAGTTAATAAGAAATTAAATATAAATATTCATGGACATTACACACAACGTCCTCTGGTCCTAAGCTAAGCTTATATGCTTGTATTATGTGTAACAGAATACGGATATATTACATTATACTAATTATCTTGTGTAAATACATATTTATAATACATAGAAAACACCCAGACGTAGTATACTTAAATATCACACAAATAAATGTCCCGTGTAGGAATTAAACCCGCGACCTTTTGAACGGCAGTCCGTTATATGAACTACTCAACCGCGCAGCCCGTCTTAAACTTATGAAGAAATAACTCATAAATTATTAATACAAAGTTATCTTACTTGTATAGAGAACATGATAATCTTGAACGTGTGTACGGCGAATTCGTTCGGGATCCAAAGTTCGTGGCGATCGAAATGTCTGTGAAAAGAAAATAATTGGATTTAACACACCTATTATAAATATATCTGATAAAGATATAATATTTTATTTTATTTATTTGGCTTACCAACAATTGTTAACACTTATAAGGTTAAATAACATTTTATAACTTACATATCTAGTGTTACAATTAAATTACAGGTAGGCACCACATGCACTATAAACTAAGATAAAATATTAGTTTGAAACGATAATGTTTTCTTCTAGCCTGTATTGGACATGATACTGTCATTTATGAAAATATTGGTCAAGTACGAGTCGGACTCGCGCACGAAGGGTTCCGTACCATTATCTATGCAACATAAGGCAACGTTATTAGTATCGAGCAAGAAACGGTAAAAAAATCATGTTTGTTGTATGGGAGCCCCCCTTAAATATTTATTTTATTTTATTTTTAGTATTTGTTGTTATAGCGGCAATAGAAATACATCATCTGTGAAAATTTCAACTCTCTAGCTATCACCGTTCTTGAGATACAGCCTGGTGACAGACGGACGGACAGACGGACGGACGGACGGACGGACAGCGAAGTCTCAGTAATAGGGTCCCGTTTTTACCCTTTGGGTACGGAACCCTAAAAAGACTAAATCGACACTCAGGTAAAATCCATCCAGCAGTCTTTACGCTGTTGCATAAAAAGCACTTCAAAAGAACGCCATGACGCCAAGTCTTACGCCCACTCAACAATACAATACATCTTCTTTTCAATCGATAAATGTTCCACTGTTGGGCACGGGCCTGCTCCATTTTTTAAGAAGACTGGAGTTATTTATTTTACTATACCATATTGGCGATTTGGTATCGGTTAAGTTTCCGTTTTTCACAAAAATTGTTATTTGGTTATAATATCCCTTAGCTAAATTTTACAGCACTCTGTGGGAGGAAAAAGGGGAGTGATACTTGCAATCTTATTCGGTTAAATAAATAAGTAAAAGGCAATAATAACATACGTAAGTACAGGTCTGAGTACACTCCTAATATGCCCGAAAGAAGCGCGCCCAACGAGCTCCCTGAGGCACGCCTCTGCCAACTTGGCCGGAGCTTCAGACCCACCGACTCCTTCCATACAAGATGTCGTCTCGTACTTCTCCGCTGTCTATTACAGAATAAAAATAGTATATTTCTACAAAAAAATATATGTGCTAGGAGATATTATTATTTGTTTGATATAAAATTGGTCAAAAGCTTTTCTAAGTCTAAATTAGAACATTATCCAGCATTAAATACTTTAAGAATAACTGTACGGGTCTTCATTAAATACACTTTGTAAGTAATATTTATGAAAAGTCATTCATTCAACAAAGCAATGTAATCATTAACTACTAAACCGCACGGACCTGCATATTGTACAGTAAAGAGGGTACAATCTTGTCCATATGTTGGGCTTCCCAGATATTTTCCACTAAGTCATCTGATACAGTTTTCCTGATAACACCCTGAAAAGAGAACAAAAAGGTAATAAAATGATATTAAAAATATTAAGTACCAGGATGGTATGAATACAGAAGATGAACACTTACTTGCAGGCCTTGTATGCCAGCGAGTCGAATCTTATCTCTAGTAGCTTTGTCGATATGATTGCTGTGGCACATCGCGGAGAATTTGGATACGAAGAAGTCATATCGACGGTGGTACGATGGGGTGTCTTCCTCAATGTTCGCGAAACGTACAAACTAAAAATCAAAGTATAATTAACAAATAAGTACATTAAGTAACATTAAGGATTTAGATAATTAAACAATGAGATAATACTAAATGCATTTTGGAGCATTTACTTAGGTTAATATAACAAGGAATTAGAATATTGCCCATCTTCAATAGTTGTTTGTTTCTAAATTTGATTCGTCAAGAAAATAACATCGATTCAATTGCTTAATCATCCCAAATAACATCATTACCAAAAGCCCAAATCGGATAGGTAGTACCGTAACTTTTGTGTCTAAGCTCTATTTTATCTTCCCAGAACGTTTTCGAAATTATAATATCTTTGACCACAAGGTTCACTTCCTAGGATTGAATTAAAACTTTTTAGGGATGAATAAATAAACTTACACTCTGAGTTGCTAGTATCTGCAACTGCGGATCTGTAGATTCTAATAATTTCTGCACCATTTTGAGGAAACTCTCCACAAAGAGATTGAGCGTCTGTGAGTGGCATGCCACAAGTAGTTGGTCCATAGCCTCCATCGCTATTATTACGAAACTGGAAACAAATATGAAATAAACAGATGCAACTACGTTTGACAAAGTTAATCCCGTTTATCTGAGAATTTAAACTATTCAAAGATAATTTAAATTGAAGTATCCCGAGATACTTAATACTATGAAATAAACGGTATTACAAAGCAATTTTTTACTTGTTACTATGTTTTGCGTAAGCGTTACAGATATGCGGCTGTACGTACGGAATCTATAGTGGATTATGTCCATATCTGTCACATTGCTCATAACAGAGTCCCAATTTTTATACAATATTAATGCGACTACATGATTTATGCATCGATAAAGCGTAAAAACCAAGTAATGGTGAAAGAAATGTATGTCTAGCAGACGTAAATTTCTTCAGTGTGAGCTATATAGAGGCAATTTTAAAGGGTTCATTAAAGGCAGTAAAGCGATAGAAACCCTACATATTTATAAACTAATACAATAGTATTTACCTACCCTACTCTACATATTTATAAACCAATACAATTAGTAAACCATACATATTTATGTATACAGTACACAGTGTAAATTTTTAGCCATCAGTCCATAAGATAACGTATTCGACGGTTACCGTCGTCAAGGGCATCAATCGCTCTCAAGTGATCAATACGGAAATGATAAAGTTGATAAAACTACTCGAAATACAGTTATTTCTCTTTAACTGCCCGAGATGTTTTATTGGCTACTGTAATAATGGCATTGGCCCTCGCAGTTTCAATAATAATCAGTGTTACATGACTATTATATTTGATGTATATATTTGATGTTAACCATAAGGAAGTAATTTAAACTATGACATTTCCATTTTGTCTTGTTTCGGCGTCTCTAAGATCGGCTGGCAATTCAATTGTATTCGGATTTAAGCTTGATTCATTTTGTTTCACTATGTAATTACTAAAGATTAGCGCTTTCGCCTTTGCCTTATATGACTCGGTATACCTGCTTTCTGGTCATTTTAGAGGTATCTCCAAAGCAACAATTTTGTTTTATTGTGCTATTACTTACCCATGTCTCCTTCTATATATATCCCTGGACGCTTTCTGGAAGAGGTATTCCCCAATTCTATCCAATTTCTCTGGACTCGACAGCGAATAGAAGGTGAGTTTCTCCATATTGGACTTGACGAGACCATCTTGAGGTGATGCTGGGAAGATGTTGTCAACTAGACGCTTGTAGCGAGGTCTGAGGGCTGAACAACAGCCACAGCAGCCTGGAAAGAACCACAGATTTATTTGAATAAAGAGTTTAAATTGAGGAAAAACACTTAAAGCCAGGTTGGCCAAAATAAAATAATTCATAATGTTCTCTACGCTACCATAACGATTCGCGATTGAATCCAAACAATAGCGATGGAAATCGTTAATAATAGTTTTAAATAAATAAAAACATCTTTAATATTAATTGATATTTAATATACATAACTAATACGAGTAAATAACAGTAGATATAAGACAACGCCGATCGCCGATAAAGCTAACCCTGACATAAATACTAATTTTATTACTCTTTTGGCTCATGCCATTTTGTTGGCAGACAGTTATAGCATAAGTAAGTATGTTTATGTCTTCGACACTTATTTCATTAAACTCATAATTCACGCAATATTAGCTATGTTAAAATAACGTCATGTTAGTAAACAGTCATATCCTGATTTTTGGTCACAGGTCATGTAGATAAGTGATATCACGGTTATACGTTGCGTACGTTTGTGAAACATGACTAATCGCTTATATGTGACATTATTAGCGTCTTAATTCTATGACTGACATTTCATTATAGTTAGTGAGTATTAAATATCTCGTTAATTTTACTAGAAGTGATCCTATATTTGTAAACTAGTTGTTGCTGGTGACTTCATACGTACACGTGGTATTTAAAACCACATCTCAAAAAGTATATAAAAAGCAATTCTCTTACTCCAGCTTACCATTCAAGTTTCATCATAAACTTATCTAATTTAAAACCTAAGTTTAACATTTATTTTCTGTTAAGAATCGTAGGAACGATGAAAATTTTAATAAATATTTGAATCTTTCTGACCAAAAAACATGCAAAATAACATAATATGTTAGAAATTTACTTAATTCTAATACTTACAAGTCATATAAACAGTTCTACTGAGTAGAAAACATGTCCTATGCGCAATTTTACCCATTGGAATCATTTTATCACTAAACTTAACACTTTAGGTTCTGAAACACTGATATTTTTCTAGACACTTTTACATTGTATATACATTTTCTACATAATATTTAAAGTCTATCAACTTAATTTTAAATTGCCTTCACGTTTTAGAACAATTTGTTCAGTTAATTGTTTTTAAATATTAATTCACTTTGCATTACCGCATTTTAATTTAGTTAACAGTTATTTTATAAACACTATCTGCATTTACGCGTAGGTACATAATACATATAGTTGACACTATGGGCTGTTTTATTTAATGATTATGACCAAGTTCTGTATATGTTTATTAAACATACTTATCTATTTTACACTATCTAGAGGAAAAAAATATAATTCATTTACAGATTTGTATTATTTTATAACTTTTAACGAATATCATTAAAGATAATGTTTTCAGCAACTGCATAAATGTTTTGTGTTATGCTCTGGACTTAATTTCTCTATTTAATTAACTTTTTTCTTTTATTAATTAAATTAATGATGCAATTTTAATTTGACTGCACTAAATAAACCTTAGTTAATATCTTAATTAATCTATTAATAAACAGAATTAAGTTGGTTTATTTTTTAATTATTCCTTAGTTAATATATTTTTCGTTAAAACGCATACACTTTTTATTTTTTTTTTCAATTAAATCTTAAGCGAAAACATCATCCTGGTACCAGGAAGTCATAAATACCAGGAGTTTGAAACACTTAATTCACTAATTCTTAATTCAAATCTTAATTAAACCGAATCACTGTACACGTATTTGTACTAATTTTAATTTATGCTGTGCTAGTACTTGTCTACGATGACAGCATGGCACCGTGGCCGGTATGACACTATTTATCAAAGGGTACGTACGATCACGGTATACTGATAACGCGTAGATAACGCATTTGATTCTACTATCAACATACTTTCAAATATGAAATGTATGTTATAAAATTACTCACTGCTTTCGTCATTAAATAAATGCCTAGTATGACTGAATTAGGAGTTTCCTAAGCATTCGGTGAAGTAACAATAGTTGATAAAAAATAAAAGACAGATGCAGAGCGATTTCAAAGAAATGTAGGCAAATTTTTAACTTTAAAAGCCTACGAAAGTAGTGTTTATTTTGTGACGAAAATACCAGTTCCAGGTTATCTTATATAAAGTTCACTTTATAAACATAATGGTGCTATAGTTCGAAATATAAAAACCAGCGTATTTTATGTCCAGATGGTGTTAACAAGTTAATAAAATAAGATGACATAATTAATTTAAACATAGCTAAAAGATGGATAGCCTATGTTCGGTTTTCGTATACGAATTGAATTTGGCAAAACGTTGCAAATATTTGCATAAACGTACATTTTGTCTGTGATAGAGATACCAGGAGATCATCAACTTAAGGAATTAGGTACATATCAATTACTTTACACAGGCACAGGCCTGAAAATGCTGCAAATTTGTTTTCTAGCCTTTACAGTATAGCTACTAGGTGAACATAGCCGATAAGAGATAGGAGGATAGCGACAAACCAAAACAAGAATATTTTCGGTAAGTAAAGCCATTCTGGACAAAGTTAGGTAAAAACCTAGGCTAGTTGGATTAACGTAGCAATTTTGTGTAATAAGCAGTTCTCTTATATTGGGCCATATTTATAGCCATTTCAAGTATTTATTTACCAAAAATCTAATTTTTTTATGCATAAATTGAATAATGGTTATGGTTGAGTTAAATTAGTTTTAAATAAATTACTGAATTTAATTTAAAATATTAATTTTATGATTAAATTTAAATTAGATTAATGTATTTATTTCATTTTTAAGATACATGTACCAGGTTAGCAGCTGAACAAAGAGTTCACAACTGCAGAGCACATTTCCCTACGTCACGTCACTAATTCACATTAACGAAAAGTATATAAAGTACAACACTAGAGCCACTATCGACAAACATATTACAAGCAATATTAGAAATATAAACATTTTAAAGCAGTTCTATTCAATAAACTATCGGTTATTCTTATGAGGCTAGAAGTTAATAAACGGTGTATCCACTTGAATTTGTACCGAATACTGGCATGTTATAGGTACACTAAATATAGACCACGCTGTGAAACTTAAAATAGATACACGTTGACTAAATACGAACGGTATATGATGCATGTGACATTTATAATAACACCAGCCCTTTTCACTTCATCCACATACACATCTTTGGGTATTAAAAAAGCCGGCTAAGTACAAATAGGAATCGCGCTTCTAACTCTGACGGATCCATAAATATTTGACCGTAGATCAAATTGGCAAGTATTCGCGCTTAGGTTTCCGTTACTTCAGATTTTGCACAATTTTTCTAAGTCCAATCCTTTAGCTTTACTAAAGGATTAGACTTAAAAGAAATAAAAGAAAGAAGAAGAAAAGAAAGAAATAATCTTGAACTTTGACTTGGCAAACAACGACATTGAACCCTCTTATACAAAGTATAAATAGTAATTACCTATTAACCAGTTTTTATACCAGCTAATTTACATATATAATTGAAAACAACACAGACACTTACATAATTTATTAAAATAATACAAAAACTAGAGACTCAGGTAAAGCTAAAATGTTTGTCTTTACTTATTATAATATAAAACAAAGTCGTTATTTTTGTATGGGGTATTGTTCCTATGGGAGCTTACATCTTTTAAAGTAGGTATAGAACAGATTTTGATGCGGTTTTCTTATTAGATAGAGTAATAGAGATGTTGACTCATGTAACAAATTTATGTAAAATTATGTTTTATAGATTGAAGATAGTATTTAGATACCTAAAATATTGTTTTGAGAGTTTAATATCTTGTTAAAATTAAATAAAAATGAATTTAAATTGCATTTTTATGTACACATTATCTCGTGACTGCGGACACCAATCGGGTGCAGTGACGTAGATACCCTGAATAGCCAAGGATGTCGGAATTGAAATCTCGAATATATCGAGGAAACGTATCGACGTTTCCTCGATATATTCGAGACAAGTGTCGAATAAGTGGATATATCGGCCAAATTATCAACTAAATTGTAACCAACTTAAGAAAAAGCTGGAAGTTCTCGAAACGCCGTAACCTTTTGTTTTTTATGTACATTCCCCGATTTCTTGAACACCCTTAGACCAATATGGGAAATTCATCAATTTTCTGTCTATTTTATAATATTTATCAATGGAAATTGGATTATATTTTACACAAGCTTTTGTTAAGGGTAGGTACCAGAATACGGTTATATTATGTTCGCAAGTATATGTATACTTTTTTGAAGACAGTGCAAATATTTTTATAACAATTAGTATTGAATGAAATAAGAAAGAAAGAAAGAAAATAAATTTATTTACAACGAACACAAAACGATAACAAAAGAAGGAGAATAACAATAGCAAGCAGGTAAAATAAGATGAAACAAAAGGAGATAAGAAAAAGCAGCTATATGGTACAGAAATAAAACAGATGTGTCCGCCACAAAACGGCCACAGCTCAGCTTGATTGCTGGTTAAGACCAGCGCTGGTCTTCCGCTGGGCCGTTATGTGAAGTCATAGATAACAAGATACAGAAAAGAATAGACTTAAATAAAAAACAAAACAAAAATAAAAAGCACGCAAACAAATAAAATAAAAAGCACTAAGTACATACAGTTATAAAAAAGCAGGCAATAGGAAAATGTTTAAACAGAGAGATAGAACAGAAAGATGCTAATAATATGTATACAATAAGTTACAGCGGAAGAGAGAGAGAGAGAGGCGTAAAGTACTGAATACTAATTATAAAAGTTAGATCTATTATGTTATAAAAGAACAAAATCTAAATTAATCGATAAAAACATCGATCTTTTTTCTAAGTGGACGCCCCTACTATCAGCGTTCTGACGTAATCGCCGTCACGTGACAGCTTGGAGCGTTTTAGCGGGAATTTTTAAAATAATTTTTATTTTCGCTTTTTTATACTGAAAAGATGTATTTTTTTTAAAATTATAAAGTCATGGTGTTCAAGTAAGAGCTATCTACAAAATAAAAGCAATTCCAAAAAATAGTCAACATCCCTATTAGAGAGGATGGATTTTCGTATAATTTGTTAAGCATTGGTTTCTAATTTCCGAAGTTGCGGGCAACAGCTAGTAACATATAATCGTTATTTTTCATGTATATCCCCATTGAGGTATAAATCATTGTATGCGCGTTTTTTTATCTTCACCAAGTGCGGGCCGGCGCGTATATGCGTCCATACAAAAAAAATGTTATTATAATTATATAGTAGGTATTCTGGGTGTCTATTGTTTCGAAGAAATCGTAAAATATGGATTTGTAAAGGAGACTACACACTTGTCTGGTTTCTGCCACGAATCTTGCGGGAGCCCCCTCCCGCAAGGGGGGCCGGTGGCGGCGGCGACAACAATAACCTATAAATGGTGTATATTATGATGCGGGCGATAAGCCGTAAATTAAAAAAAAATAAGAATAAAAGGGGTTTCGGGAGAAGGTACCTGTACGTACCTTCTCCCGAAAGCTGTTTTTAGGGTTCCGTACCCAAAGGGTAAAAACGGGACCCTATTACTGAGACTTCGCTGTCCGTCCGTCTGTCACCAGGCTGTATCTCAAGAACGGTGATAGCTAGACAGTTGAAATTTTCACAGATGATGTATTTCTATTGCCGCTATAACAACAAACACTAAAAATAAAATAAATATTTAAAGGGGGCTCCCATACAACAAACATGATTTTTTACCGTTTCTTGCTAGATACTAATAACGTTGCCTTATGTTGCATAGATAATGGTTCGGAACCCTTCGTGCGCGAGTCCGATTCGCACTTGACCAATTTAGTTTTTTTAGGTATAACTGACTATTTTAACATAAACTGAACGAAAATATATTATGGCGTAATCTTCACAAAATCTCTTATATGTATATAAACAACTAGTGTCGAAACACCTTTATCCATCGAACATCTCTATATGACCCGTAATTGTTATATGATAGTCATAAAACACGAAGGTTTCCGACCGTACAAGGTAAAAGACGACGCGTTAATGCGTCCAACCGCACTAAGTGAGTTTTCTATGAACGCACATACGCGCCCATAGCACCACGCGAAAATTTTTCTGGACGCACATAAGCGTTTACCGCACTGGGCTAATGGCACTTTTGTTAGCATTGGGTATAAATACGCAAATTTCTCAGCATTGAATGGGTTAAGAGTACTAAATAAATAAGAGGTATTACACATGCTTTGAAAAAAATACTGCCGCGTCGGCGAGGTGCCAAGGGAACTCATACGAACAATAAACGTACGGTAAAAGCCGACAGTGTCCGTACACAACGAGTATGATCACTGCTCTCGTATCTTTTTCAGCGGGGATCGCCTTATGTCTACTCCTGTTGGATTAATGCACTAAGCTATATGATGTTTAATCTCCAAAACTATGCAACTGATTTTGATGCGGTTTTTTTAATACAGAGTTTCTTACCACAGATATTTGATGCTTTAATTATACCTTAACTATTTCTTACAGTACTCTCGAGTGGTAATTATTGTGGGAATTATTCAACTATTAAAATAATATTAAGTGTAAATATTTTTAGTTATGATTTCAATGTTATTGTATGAATGTCATTCCCATAATAAAATATTTTCTACATATTTAATTATAATAATCTCACTTGTTAGAATATAAACATGACTTTATTTAGATGACTGTATGAGCACATAATTATGTTTTTAAGAAATTAATAGGAACAAAGCTAAATTCTAAACTTTAATACAATACAGCAGTAGTGCAATGGATTGCAGTTCTTGAAGGCCTCTGGTTCGATCGATTTCTGGATCTATTCATGACAAATAATTATAGTGTGAGCAACACTATAACTATTTGTCATGAATAGAGCAGCACAAATAAATACTTAAAAATCATTATATAGCTTTAATGTGACACCCAAGCATGAAAAACTAAGTTTATATGTTACATAGTTTATAACATTGATAGATAGATACTATTAAGTGTTCAAACATAAGTGACTACTAAATAGTGTGTGATGGATATGAAAATTAACTCCTAAAGAAAAGTCATAAGACATCTCATTAATATTAGGAAACCATTTAAATAAAGATAAATGCATTATTAAAAAAATAACCATGGAGTTTCTTGTCTGTTTTTCTCCATAGGATTCGCGTTTGACACAGACACCTAGTTTCTGACGTTTCAAAAGAGCTTGTAAAACATCCCAACTTGAAATAAAAATTTGTTGACTAGCAAGGGTAAAAACTCAACAAAATCATTCCAGAACTGGTTCTAAAAATGTTCAAATAAAACACATTCTTTATTATACACTATATTTATAAAAATCTTAAGACTAACATATGTTTAATGTTTTCTCTTATCATCTCTGCCATCTCTACTAGATTTCGAACGTTCATATTCATCATATTTCCTTGACATACCACGACCACGCTTCTCTTCCTGTCTCCGTTCCCTAGAGCGATCCAATTCTCTATCTCTAGAACGAGACTTGTGTCTCTTATTTGAGTACTCTCTCTTCCTGTCATATGGAGAACGCGACCTTCTCTCTTTCTTAGACTTATGACTACTATGGTATTTAGAAGACAGCGGTGGAGTCTTGGGAGACTTATCTTTCTTACTATCTCTCTTATTTGTTTCTTTAGATGTTGAGGCAGTTGGAGATTCTGCTTTTTTCTCTTCCATTTTTGCCTCCTGATCTTTTTGTGATTGAATATGTTTATTCGCTTGGTATATTTTACGTAATGCATCTACTTTACTCTCTAGTTCTTCAGGATTAACTTTCAGTCTTTTGTATAGCTGTAAGATATTGGTACAGACTTCTCTTATGTCTTCTTCAGTTACTTTGAAAAGTAGGAACCAGTGTGGGTTATTAGGTAGTGGTAGGCCAATCTTACGTGCCGTTAAGTAAATGCAAGCACAAGCAATAGTTTCAGGAGGAAATCTCATGAAGACGTCAGTCCGTAATGCATCATTCATGTAATTCCAAGCCATCTGCATCAGTTGTCGGTTCTTCTCATACTGTAGCAGCTGCAAATACACCACTATAAGCTTATGAGGATGTTTCACATGCACACAAAAGCCTAATTCCTTTAGAATTCGTCTTTCAGCTTTTATAACCTGATTCTTCAATTCAATATAGTTCTGATCAACTATTAGTGGACTTATAGTTTTCTGAGCCCTCACTTGCTTTATATGATGAAAAACATTAATCACATCACGTATCCTGCATGGTTTTTCTTCCACTTTTGATGCTAAATAAATGCTACCCATAGCCATGGTCTCCATTGGATATCTGACGAAAGATTTCGCGTAGTAAAAACGTTGAAGGTATATTTGACCAGTAGCCATAGCAACTTGCGGCAGCTTGAGCAGGATACCAGCAGTCTGAATCATTTCACAACCCAGTATTCGGAGATCGGTCTCCGTTTCGATGTCAAGGCCATCAGTTTGAGAAGGCGTTTCCTTAAATACATTTTCTGGCAATAGGCAGTTATATAAAGTAAGAACTATCTTCCTTGCCGAGTTCTTCAATGGTTTTGAAGATGTAGCGTTCCCTTTTGATTGATTTTGTTGCACAGTTGCCGTGGTCATTTTTGTCACATGAGATATTTTCACTTTTCACACAACTATGTGTTAACTTATATCACTTCTTTGCGGGTAATTGATATATTTATCAAAAATACTA
The DNA here is from genome assembly GCA_916999025.1 of Orgyia antiqua. Lineage (NCBI taxonomy): Eukaryota > Metazoa > Arthropoda > Insecta > Lepidoptera > Erebidae > Orgyia > Orgyia antiqua. The sequence continues at coordinate 30,345,325 of OU779871.1, forward strand.
AGATTTACTGATTATTAAGAAGAATTTAGAAGATATTCTACAAAATCGCCGCGATAATATCTAACGAGCTAGCCTCAAAACACAAATGACAAGTGACAACTCAAAAATGCAAGATGGCGCTCTACCAAATCAACAGTGATCTTCTGTCAAAATCTTGTTTTGTGGTATAACGATTTCAATACACACAATTGAATGCAAGTGGTGACTTTATTTAAACATACCTTGAGCCATATTCTTCGCTGCACTTCAATTTACACTATTTATCCCATAAAACAATGTAATTCTTTAAAAATAAAAAGTGATAGTTTCTGACTCAGACGACCGATCGAAGTTTTTTTTTATTTCGTTACGGATGCGTTCCGTTCTGTTTCATTCTGGGTGTGAGTTCCGTACATTCAAAACCATGTTTAAATGGTTTTTAAAAAGTTTTAGTTTTATACTTTATAATTTTACACGTGCTATTTTAATCTAGTAGACAGCGCTCCTATAATTTAACGCGAGGTCTGGGCCCTGAGTCGGGTATTTCAACGGTCTCACAACTGTACCATTATTGTACCATTATGGTGCAATAGTAAAGTTTTTGGTAGTCTACTATTAATGTGTCGTCATAACGACTTCATCATTGTCTTACAATTGTCAAAGTGACATAAAATTGCTAGTCTCGTACACAACTGCTTCACAATTGCAATTCAATGACTGAAATGTTTCGGTAGTCTGCTATTTTGAATTTGACAGTAATATTTTTAAATTGTCCTGTGTCGACAGATTGCCATAAACAAAAAATAGATAGATAGAAATATTAGAAATTGTTCTTTGTAATTTATTGCAATTTACTAATCTCCTAAACTTCACATTGCTTTTTATACTAATAAATAGTATGTACAAATATATTTAAACGAAGTCTAGCATGATTAAATGTTTAAATTTATTAGTAGTTTTTCGAAAATCACTTCAACTAACGCATTTTTTAAAAACGGCAACACATACATACCATTCTAACACAATCCATAGATAAAAGAGACCGAAAATTCAATGCATAGATAAAAGAGATCGACAATTCTATTACCATTGAAAGACCGTTATGACGGCATATAGCAGACTACGGATATTTGACTTCAATTGCAACGGTATCGTGCCGGTATTGTGCCGGTATGACAATTGTTCCAAAATAGTGGACTTGAGCACCTGTAAAGATGTCTAAGAAGGTCTTCGTAAAATACGAGATATTCCTGCAGTGCTTTTAACAATCTAGGCCGTAAATAAATGAACTAAAATCAGTAACATTTTTATGTTTTTTGTCTGAGGTCTGAGGTTCTGCTTACTCCAGGATTCCAGTCAGTGTAGTCTGTAATACCGTGAAGTTAGCAGCTATCTGCGCCCTTGGCGGCAATTATAAGCAGTAAATCAATAATAGAAATAGAACAGGCACGAAAGATTAACTAGACGCCACCAGCATTTAATTTAATTAAAAATCTATTTTTAGAAACATAAAAACATTTGAATACGTAAAAATACTTACATCCCGGATCAGTACATTTTTGTACGAAGGAATCAAAAAATTCATGGCCCTCTCCAGCTTCGAAACAACACTTCACAAAAGACATTATGTATTAGCTAACAAATAGAAATATTATAACAGCATCACATAAAGTATTATTCAAATTTTACCAGGACATTAAAATATTAACTGTACACGTAAAAAGATAATAAAAACACTAATTCAGGTACGTTTTATTACACCAACATTTAAAATAACAGTTTTATAAGAATAACAGGATTCTTCGAAACAATAATTTTATAAAAATAGGTCTCTAAAGATATTATACAAATATTAACACTTAAACCTATTATGGTTTAGTGTAGTTATTGTTACGCAAAAATTGACTAGTATAATATAGGTCAACGTTGTCACTTTTCGGAAGCGACTTTTTTCATCTACTGAATACCATTGCGATCTTAATAACACGTAAACCAGCTAACTTAAAAAAATATAGTAACTCTAAAGGCTTTGCTGTAGCTGGTAGCCGATGTAAATTGGTTAGATAATGCGCGTAAGATTTGACCCATGGATTTGACATTGAGGAGTAATAGTGTTTGCTACTCGTTAATAGATGTCACTTTAGAAATTTTTTATTTTGACAATAGACGGCGTTAGTTGTTAGCTTATTTTGTGTTTATGCTTTTGAAATTAGTATCAATAATATAGTTAATTAGTGGGTTAATAATAAGAATAGTATTACATAGTATTACATAGTATTTCATTTAGATATCATGTTCAAAGATAAATGTAATATTTACAGACGAAGAATCGATGGTAAACTGAATAATGGTACCAATTCTACGTGCACATTTACACAACTAAACTTATCTAAAAAATGAAATTGTGTCAATAACACAATTCGGCAACGTTCGCTGAACATTTTTATTAATAAATCTGTGTATTATAGACTAATAATTTTAATTAATAAAAATGTGCACAACGATGTAGTCAATTAATCAAAATACTGCATAGTTGTTTTCATTTTTTAGTTATGTTTAGTTGTACATGTGGAATTGGTACCGACATCGACTTGACCTAGTCAGTGGTCACTCTATTGTTGCACAGTACAGGCCAGTGCCAAGTAAAGGAAGGTAAATGAGGTAAAATGAACCTAACATCATTAATTATTTCTAAGAATTAACCTGCTTAAATAATTGCAATCGAACTTCACTTGGTAAGTTCGTTTGATTTTCAATTATCTTAAGAGGATACCAAAATAGCTTCGTGCATTTTTCTACGTACGAAGTTTTCATTGTTTCTTTAGATTGAATGGCTAGAGCTCTAATTTTTAAGTATTTGTTTTTTCAATAAATGATCTAGGATCGCATAAACTCAGAAACGCGATTGAAAAAAGTTTGTGGCGACCTAACCTGGCAACACTGGCGGATGAAAAAACAGGTCGCGACACGACTCCCGCGCAACTACAATATTCGAGCCTGAGAACGAACGTGTCGACAATTTGTATATAATAATATTAGTACAATAAGCTGATTATTTGACTTGATACTGTGGTCGAATACTACTGTTGTGTCGTGCTGTTACTAGACATTGTAAAGCAATAATAACAATAAACCATTATCAAAGAAGATCGATGTTGTGTTTGTTCCGTGTGTCCTGAGAGTCCCACAAGTTTTCTCGATATCTTAGCGAAACAACCTCTCTCATTTTTTATTTTTTTCATTTGTCGGTCTATTATCACGTATTAACTAATGAAATAACTTTAAAAACATAAGTAACTATTATATATAGAAACACGTAAATCAGAATTAAAATATATTTAGTAGATTTTGAGTAAACAAAAAAAATATCCCTAATTCTTCATTGTCTATACCTACTAGCTGTGTTAATATGTACATGTCGACGATAATATTGATGTAGGCCCTTAAGTATTTAATCTTCTTCATTTCATTTCAATAACTTCCCACTGTTGGGCACAGGTCTCCTCTACATCGGATTAGTACTATGCTTCGCTAATAGGCGGTTAGTTTTAAGATTTCCTTCTCTCACAGAGGATAACAACTGCTTAAATTATCCCTGAGTTGGTTCTTGTAATATAGTAGCCTCAGGACGAAATGAGGTGATGACACTTGTATTATTAAGCCGTCACCACAAGGGAAGAGAAATAAATATCTCTCTCCAGCCCATTAATGTCCCACTGTTGGTAACGAGCCTCCTCCATTTTGGGAGGGATTATGATCTACTGTACCGCGCTGACCAGCTGGTGTGTTTACGCATGGTTTGGTTTCGAGTTTTCTGTCTCTCACTGTAGACGTTAACTGCTTATATTGTCCCTTAGCTGGCTCTTACAGCACACTGGGTAAATAACGGGGTGGTGACACTTGTATTCTTAATCCGTAACCACACGGACAGAGAAAGAAGTATATTGATTTCAAATTGCAAATATGCAATTTGAAATCAATATACTTCTTTCTCTGTCCGATTCACGATTACAATAGTAATCGTGAACTATATTTAGCGACTTGCAAGACAACTCCTTGCCATGTTGTTATAAAAAAGGCTGACTTGACATTTAACATGACAGATAATTATTATAGAGCGCGCTTTGTTAAGGAAATGTCAACAGTTTTAACTCCCGTATCTTCGGATATTCTGGTTTTTTTTAGCAGGTTATGGGCCATGCACGCTTTCGCTGAACACATCCTAGCAAATTCACTAGCAATACGCTACGACTTCCGTCCAAATGTAAGTATATGGTTGTTTATTTTTAACAAGTATTTATTATCTTCATTCGTATCTATGTATATATTATATTAATCAATTTATCTCAATGTATTAATCTGTGTAATTTTTTGAACGTGATTTTCATCCCTTTCCAACAGACAACTTAATCTAACTATCCAGGAAAAATAAATTCGCATATAAACGTGTTTTTGAGTATTTAAAATAGAAAAAAAATATAGGCCATTAGGAACGAGCAGAATCTGGAGATTTCCAGAATTCCTTCCTGTTCCCCCTTCTAAAACGAAAAATCATCAATATCATAATAAGAACATTAGAATCATGTAAGTATAATCAAATTAAGATATTTCTTAACAATAAAGTATCTAATGGGCGGATGTAATTAGCGTTAGCGGATGTAATTCTTTATTAAAAAAGCTTAGATTTGACAGTCGGGCGCCAGTATTACCAATAAAAAAAACTAGTTCTACAAAGATGACATCAGACCTCTTAACTGTAGCATTTAACCAATTTGGCTGTATGACAAACACCTTCGCCCAAATGTATATTCAAGCTGTTTTCCTTGCAAACAGCCTCATATTTATGCAGCAAAGCCTTAATAGCCACATAGCCTACGTAATAGGTTCTCTCTCACTCGCCAATTTAGTTTAACTTTAGCCGACCAGTCGACCTCGAGCACCAGTCGTGAGCGGTTCCACGCCATCTTGTATTCTGAACTGTAAAATTTCGCGCCGAATTGTGTGTGTATTCAGTTGCCAATAAAAAATAAAAAATTGTGACGTGTAATAAATTAATTGTTAAAAAAAATTTATGTGTATTACTTATTTTGTTTCTATGACAGTGCTGTTTATCTTGATTGAGATTTGGCTCTGTGATTAGTGTTGTGTTTTAAGGTTTTTCATATTGTTTCAACCGTCACTTGTAGCCGGAAAGGACCTTTTTCGGTAAGGCTTAAGTTAAAAAAAATATTATTTAAAAAAATACACTTGATTTGAATACACTATCTGTGGTTATTAGACTGCACATAATAAAAAAGAAATAGAAGGGTGTTTAAAATATAGATTGCATGTAGTAATAATATTTAAATTAAGAACATTCAGAGGGTAGAATAAGTAAATTAAATGGTTCGAATCGATGTAAAAGGAGTGTTGCAAGGACACAAAATTTATACATACAGATACAATTTACACATTTAGAGAACAAGTTGGTTATATTATTGTTATTTATATATCACGAGCAGGTTGCTCAATGTAATATCAAATGGACCTTTATAACGTAGAATGTCTTGCAACCTTTGTCGGTCATGTTATTTATGTAAGTATCTAAGTTTTTAGCGGTACGATGTTGTTTTGGGTTATATTAGCACTTGTTAGCGGTAGTTTTTTCCGGGATATTTAGGTTCCGTAATTTGTGTTGCCACCGCAAATATTTTTTATACTATTACAGTATTAATAAATCCTTGCTTTAAGGTTCATCTTAGGTTAAAGTGAAGGATTACATTTAACATTTCGAATTCCAGTACAATATAAGGAGGAATCCGTGTGGTGTTGGATTAAGAATACAAGTGTCACCACCCCATTTCTTTCCCAAGGTGCTGTAAAACCCATCTTAAATATATTATTTTAGATAGGTCTTATGTTATGGATGTTAACTGCTTATTAATACATATTATTATGAATAAGCAGTTAATATAAACTGTGAGTGACGGAAAACTCGAAACTTAAGACTATGCCAACACGCCTGGTCACCGCGGCATAATAGACCAAAAGCCCTTCCAGGAAGAGGCCCGTGCCCAGCTGTGGGATGTTTATGGACCGGAGAGAGATCAGGAGGGATAGTTTGAATTTAAAAAGAAATTGTTTCTTTTCTATCTAATTAAACTCCATGAAATGACAAAATTAGGTTGTTAATCGTTGTTTAAAATTTGCTTTTATTATTTTCGTCTACAGTAAAACTTCCAAAAATCACCGGTGTTCATAATTATATTGGTCACGGACATTTGGTAACAATTATAATGAAAGATAAGTGCATCGTGCAGTGGTTTGGGTTTTTTAAAACACATTTTCCTTCCCTCACAATTAATTGCAAGGTAATTCACTGAATATATTATTTTTATCCTCCGAATGTAAGATTATATTAGAGCCTATTGGAACTACGTTAGGTGACTGGTTTTGCTAGCTTCGTTCATACCTATCTATCTATCTAAATATTATTCAATGTAACGGAATCTTTGTACGTGATTGTCACCACCAACCACCAATGTCGGATTATTTTGAAATTCTGCACTCCCATCAAAGATTGATGACAATGAATTAATTACAAAATATTCGGAAATTTCACGATCAACTTACGGATTTTCAGTTAATAAAGAACATAGAATGTCTATGTTAAAGAATATAATTTTTAATAAACTATTACTTAATTATGTAAATTGACAAAAGTTTTTTATATAAGTTAGATTTTAACAATAAGTCGACTCTTAAGCAGTTTTGTTTTATTTCGCGACTTCATTATATTATTATTATTATATATTATTATTATTATATTGCAATCACACTAGCTGCTTTATGCTGATGCGTGTGTATCACGAAGATTTAAAGAATTTGTCTAGTCTATTCTTGAAACAGTTCAAAGTAGGTGCCTTAATCACCCTTTCAGGGAGTTTGTTCCAATCTGTGATCACTCGGTTTGGCAGAGAACATTTTAAGGGGTTTTTCTTTGCAGAAACCCTCCACAGCTTCAGCGAGTGCCCTCGTAGGCGTTTGTTGTTATTGAAGGTGTATAAACTGTCTAATTCCAGAAACTTGTAATTTCATTAAAATAGAAAAATCGGCCTTTGTGTCTAGCGTATGTGGACTATGAGAAGGCCTTCGATTCAGTCGAGACTTGGGCGGTGCTGCAGTCCCTCCAGCGGTGCCAAATTGACTACCGGTACATCGAAGCGCTGAAGTGTTTGTATAGAAACGCCACTATGTCAGTCCGAATCCAGGATGGGAGCACAAGACCAATTCCACTGCAGAAGGGCGTCAGACAGGGGGATGTAATTTCCCCAAAACTGTTCACCGCAGCATTGGAAGACGTTTTCAAGCTCCTCAATTGGGCCGGACTCGGCATCAACATCAACGGCGAATACATCACTCACCTTCGATTTGCAGACGATATCGTGGTCATGGCAGAATCCCTGGAGGACCTTGGCACAATGCTCAATGACCTCAGCAGTGTTTCCCAACGGGTTGGTTTGAGGATGAACATGGATAAAACCAAGGTCATGTTCAATGTCCATGTCACTCCAGCACCAGTATCTGTTGGGAATGCGATCCTCGAAGTTGTCGATCATTATGTCTACCTAGGACAAACAGTCCAGTTGGGCAAATCCAACTTCGAGAAAGAGGTCAACCGACGAATCCAACTCGGCTGGGCAGCGTTCGGGAAGCTTAGGCACATCTTCACGTCCAAAATACCTCAGTGCCTGAAAAGAAAGGTCTATGACCAGTGTGTGTTACCAGTGATGACTTACGGAACTGAGACGTGGTCCCTGAATGTCGGCCTCATAACAAAACTCAGAGTCGCGCAGCGTGCTATGGAGAGGGCTATGCTCGGTGTTTCCCTACGTGATAAGATCCGGAATGCGGAGATCCGTAGAAGGACTGGTGTGTACGACATAGCCCGAAGAGTTAGCACGCTGAAGTGGCAATGGGCAGGCCACATCGCTCGACGATCTGATGACCGTTCGGGACGGAAGGTCCTCGAGTGGCGACCACGAACCGGACGACGCAGCGTGGGGCGGCCCCCAACAAGGTGGACCGACGATATCGTCAAATACGCCGGGGGCCGCTGGATGCAGTTAGCGCAAGACCGCACGTTGTGGCGTTCTATGGGGGAGGCCTATGTCCAGCAGTGGACTGAAAAAGGTTGATGGGTGGATGGATTCGCCAAAATTACTTTTAGACATAATAAAAATATTTTATTTGTATTTAATGATATATCTTTACTTATAACAAAAATGTCGTTATTTATTATATGTATGTACGTCCCTATGTGAGCTTATATCTTCAAAACTACTTTGTTGCTGTTTTTTTAATAGATAGAGTGATTCAAGAGAACGGCTTTTTTGGATAATTTGTTACTTATTTTGTTAATGGAGGAGCCCACCGGCTCAATAACTATAAACGCAGGTGAAACCGCGGGCATTAGCTAGTTTTAATATAAAACAATAGCATAAATAGTGCTGATGTTTTATATTAAAACTAAAAATTTAAAAAAAAGTTCATGATCGAACAAAATTCTGAAACATGTTATTGAATTTTTTTTATTTAGCTTCATCCATACATACACACAAAATTGTTGAGTGGTTATAATGTATTGCGTGTTTAGCAGTCATAAACGTAAAAATGTTACTGAATTTGTAAGTGGCGGGTAATTTACGTTTGTGTTTTGTTTTATTCAAATAAAATAAATTCATTTCTCTTGGTAGACTTTGAACTATTTACAATACCACTGAAATTATATGATTTTTTAAGGTTGCCACATATCAGTAGTAAAAATATCACAATTTAAAAGAATTGTTAAAATATTCTCCGTGAGGTGACGTATTAAGAATACAAGTGTCACCATACCATCGCCTCCCAAGGGTGCTGTAAAAGTAAGCTTCTGTGAGAGACGGAAAACTCGAAAATAAACCCTGTGTCATTACGCCTGGTCAGCGTGGCGCAGTAGACCATAATCCCTCCCAAAGTGGAGTAGGTCCGTGCCCAACGGTGAGACGTAAATGGGCTAGATAGACAGAGAGTAGGAATGTTTTAAACTGTTCGTATCGTTTACTTTGTTTCTCATTGTTTTTAAATAATGAGCTTTTAGACTTCTTCACTATTTTTTTATTATTTTTTTTATTTTCTTTTCTTTATCGACGACACCAACAAAATAAGAATAAAAAATATTCAATTTTATAAAGAGAGTAGGTACAAGTACCAGCAGAACATAACTGGCGAAGAGCTCTATTTACACTGTAAACTTTAGTTCATTAACGGAAATGAGTAGGTACTTACAGATACCACCTATTGTATGAAGAGAGTAGGTGTAAAAGTACCAGTAGCTCATAAAATACGAAGAGTTCTATTAATAACAAATACATAGCTTTCGCGATCACGTTTGTTGTGTATCGCAAAAAGCGATTCATCACGGTGGTCGGATGCTGTTAATTAGTAATACTCAGTTTTTGCAGACGAAGGTTGCGGTCACACTGTCAGCGGATTTATTAAAAAAAAGAAAAAAATTGTTGCTACATTTATTATTAATAATTACGATTTCGAATATTTGTACAGAGACTCAGTATTTTTTTTATAGCTAATTGGTTCGTGGTCGCTATTATTTTGTGATTTCTGTTGATGTTAATGTTTTATTTTAAAATAATATGATTATCCAGATATACATATATTAAGCCATTACATACCATTTAACATTTAAAAAAATCGATAATCCCTATATATTATAAGGAGGATCGATTTTTATTACTTTTACTGAACTTATTTTTATTCATTTTAACCTTGCTAATCAAAAATTTTATATTAAAAAAATGTTACATTAAGTACGAATCAATACGAATGACATGATGCATTCAAGCCAGTATTAATTATAGCAATTTCTACCAGGCAACCATTAAATGAAAATCACTGGTGTTTAAAGATATTTGTTCTCTATCTCTCTCTACAGCCCATTAACTTCTCACTATTGTGCATGGGCCTCTTAAACTTTAGAAATTCGATTATAACCTACTGTGCCGCGCTGACCAGGCGTGTTGGCATAGGGTTTATTTTTCCGGTTTCCGCCTCTCACAGCTGAGAAATATCCTATAGAAATGAGTACAATATTCCTTACCTTATTTATAAGCACTCTGGGAAGGAAAAGGGATGGCGGCACGTGTATTCTTAATCCATCAACATACCGGCTATTAAAGATTTGTTACCATTTAGTTTCCGCTCTCCGCTTACATTATTACCTAATCTTTCAAAAGCCATCAAAGTGCGCGGGCGTAACGTAGGCTGGTAGCTGACTCCGACCGTATCCCGATGACGTCATCACAAAAAATGCTCATTAAACCATTTTATTATTGTTTTGTCTGTTTTGTGCGTGAAATTGTTGCTAGCCAGTTTTTCTTATTAACGTGGTACATTTACTTTGATCGTGTTAAATTTTATGTAATTTAAAATATACTGCTTCTTGTCTTATACTTTTTTACTACTAGTTTAGATCTAGCATTCACGGTGGTCCGATTGCTTATTCACACTAATGAATAATTATTGTCTAACGTCCCAATTTCTTTCTTCATGAGCTGTAAGCTCCATTCAATACCTAAATGGCTAAATCTATTGGAGACTTATGAATGAGGTATGAATCAAGCTGTCAGACCACTGTAAATGTTTGGTATTAGTGTGTATGTGCTCTGGGTACTATGTTTTTCAGTAAAATTTATCTTAAACTAGGTGTTGCCCAGGAGTACGTCTGCGTGAAATTTAGAAATCAAAACTTTACAAACAGAAATTTACTATACCGCTCAATAGATGGCGTTGGACAGTTCTTTTTGACGGGTTTCGTGGTCTAGTGGTTCATGTAACGTACTACCATTCACGAGGTCGCGGGTTTGATTCCCGCTCGGGACAATCATTTGTGTGATGTTTATAAATGTCATACAATTAATGTTTGTACTGCGTCTGGGTGTTTCTAAGTTTCTATGTATGTTTTTACAAAAGAAAAGTAGTATATGTATTCTATCCGTATTCTGATACCCATAACACAAGCATATAAGCTTAGCTTGGGACCAGAGGACGTTGTGTGAAATGTCCGTGAATATCGTGAATCAACTTAGTGTGTTTAATCAACTTAGTGTGTTTTGGGGTGCTTATTAGTTTTAGTTAGTTAGTCTTAAATATTTTTTGGCCTAATGTGGTGAGTTGAGTTTTAATTTCAAACTTTATAATTCAAACAACTTGCATATTAAATACCCACTTAACGTGCCCTTTTTTTTTCACATGTACTTTATATAGCAAATATGTACATGAAAATTAATGATAACATGGTTTTGACTTGACGACTTTTAATTGGAAATAGCTATGTAAAATTTAATGAACAATCCGCGTAAAATTTTATCGTTATCAGTTTTCTTTTCTTCTTTTTTTTTCTTTTTACTTTTCCGGTTTCCATTTCATTGGTTTTTTTTTTGTTTATTTTTGTTTTTTTAAAGACAGGCAATGATTTGAAGTATGAAAATGATGTACCCAAGCTTATAAACATACACACACTGACATACACACACACACATACGCACATACATACGCACACACATACGCACACACACACACCCAAACAAACAAGCTAATTTATATGTTGTACTTGATCTTTTGTTAACTACATTTACTTACTAACATGCATGCCTTTTATTCATTAATGTATTCTTTAATTAATTTGTACACCTACTGTAATAAATGGTGTATACCTGTTTAAATTCAAATAGTGAAACTTCGCTTACTCATAGTTTATTATAAAATGTTAATTAGTGAGAAGACTGGTTCCTGTAATACAGTTTCTACTAGCACGGGATCCAGAGTTATGTAAGCCAAAAATTGTAATCTTTTTAGAAAAAAAAAAAATATATTATTTATTTTTATTATTATTTATTTAAAATCGCACTATGGTTTGGTTACACATTAACAGTTAAGCTCGTCAAAATTTCTTGTTTATAATCCGCTTTTCGCATTTATAAATTAGTAAGGATTGACTATTAACGACAAGAGCTCAAGTTACTTTTAATTGAATAGTCAAAAAGAAAAGTCAAAAAGAAGTCGCAAAAGAAAAATAAAATAAACAGTATAATGCTGTTATTTTAAGAATGTATTACAATGTTACTAACAAAAGACATCAACGCGACCTTCACAATTCTTGACTGTAATATTCCCCTGTTAGTAGCAAAAAGATTATTATTGAACTAAACTTAACACGTTCGTGTGGTGACGATTTAAGAATACAAGTTTCACCATTCATTTCTCCCAGACAAATATAGTATTCGAGGTGTAGCTCAAAATTGGCTAAATAGCTATCTTAAAAATCGTGAGCAATGTGTAGAAATCGGAAATCTAGATAAAGATTTATTATCCACTTCATATAAGTCTACAAATAGGTGTAATAAATTTGGTGTGCCACAGGGGAGTATATTAGGCCCATTACTGTTCTTATTAAATATAAATGATCTTCCAAATATTACGAAACAGAAATGCGTCCTGTTTGCCGATGACATATCACTTTTGATTGCAAAAAAATCTAATTTAATTGACTATGAAGACCTAGTAAACAAAGAAATTTTATCAGTTACCGAGTGGTTAAAGGCTAATAATCTCAGAGTAAACACAGCAAAGACCAATTACATACAATTTAGTAACTACAACAGTAATTATAATTCAATTCTAAATTTGACATGTTATAATAAATTGATAGAAAAAACTGACTACGTAAAATTTTTAGGCATAACAATTGACATAAACTGTAACTGGAAGTTACATATTGATAGTATTTGTAAAAAACTTTATAAATTTATCTATGCTCTTAAAACGCTAAGGCGTATTTCGGGACAAAGTACTGCTCTCACTGCGTATTATGGATATGTAGATTCAGTTTTGCGATATGGACTTCTTCTTTGGGGTAACTCAACAGATGTTAACAGAGCTTTCATAGTGCAAAAGAAAGCCATAAGAGCTATTTGTGGTATCTATCCTTTAACGTCATGTAAGCCATTTTTTTAAAAATGAAAGATATTAACATTGACCGGTTTATATATTTTCCAGGCAGTGTGTTTTGTGAGAGATCATAGTTCATATTTTAGTACATTTAGTGAGAAGCCTAACTCTGTTATAAAAAATAGGGACCCTTTAAGGCTACAAATGCCCAGATGCTCAACTACATTGTTTCAGAGAAATTGTTACTTTATGATGATTAAAATTTATAATAAAATACCAAAATCAATCAAAGACCTACCTAGTAAGAAAATGAAAACAAAACTAAGAGAATGGCTTATTGGAAAATGTTTTTATAATATCAATGAATATTTCACTAATGCATGAATAAACTACTACTTGAACTTTAATTTTATTAGATACTAATAATGACATTTGCATGTTGGTATCCCCAACGAAATATGTGAAACTAATTGTGTGCTATCATCTACAGATTATGTAAACCATATTTCAAGGAAATAAATTTCATTTCATTTCATTTCATTTCATTTTTGGGTGTTGTGAAAGTCAGCTAATGGAATATTATTGTATACCGAGAGACAAAAAGCTAGAAACTGAGCCCAATGCTAACACGCCTGGTAAGTACGCCATAGTAGACCATAATCTCTACGAAAGTAGATGGGACCTATGTCCAACAGATGGATGTTAATGGGCTGAAGAGAGAGAGAGAGAGATTATTTCTCTTCTCCAGCTCATTCACGTCCCACTGTTGGGCACGGGCCTCCTCCACTTTGTGAGGAATTATGGTCTACTGTGCCGCGCTGACCAGGCGTATTGGCACAGGGTTTATTTTCGAGTTTTCTGTCTCTCATAGAGGATGTTATCTGTGTGCAATATCCCTTAGCTGACTTTTACAGCACCCTTGGGAGGAGATGGGGTGGTGACACTTGTATTCTTAATGCGTCACCGCATCAGAGATTATTTTGTTTATGTTTATGTTTATTTATTATTTATTGCGTTCCATAATGTATACAATCATTGCTTAAATTAAATATTTAAAATACAATTATGGACCCTGTCGGGCACAGCAATTTAGATCAGAAGAGAGGAAGAGTGACAGTGCGACAACTTTATCATCTTTTTATGCATTTCTACAATTTGCAATTGTACATAACTATATAGATTATATATTATTTAACTATGTATATTCGTTTAGTTTTAAGTAACTAATGACCGCGATTTCATCGGCGTTTATATTTATTTAGCCGCCTATCCCAATATACATCTAACCTTAACAAATTGTACAAAACAGCTATCCCCTTGAACCACTCTATCTATTAAAAAAAGCCGCATCAAGATCTGTTGCGTAGTTTTAGAACAGATAGACAGACACCACAAGCAAATGTATTTCATTTCATTTCATTCGACGGGCCTCATGGTCTAGTGTTTCATATAACGGACTGCTGTTCACGAGGTCTCGAGTTCGATTCCCGGTCAGGACAATCATTTGTGTGATGTTTTTAATTGTCATACAAATGTTTGTACTGCGTCTGGGTGTTTACTATGTATTATAAGTATGTATTTACAAAAGAAAAGTAGTTTATGTATTATATCCGTATTCTGGAACCCATAACACAAGCATATAAGCTTAGCTTGGGACCAGAGGACGTTGTGTGAAATGTATATGTAATGTATGTAATAAAGCAATTAAGTTTACAGACATTATGTAAATATCGTAAAACAATTTGAGGTCAAAGTATCATAAATAGCTTTGGATAAAGTTTTTTTTCTATATTCTCACGTATTTTAACAAGTATATAATTGTTTTAACTAACTATAAAATTATACTTTACGCTACAACTAAAATTATAATATAAATTATTTCTTTCATACAAATGTTTGTGCTGCGTCTGGGTGTTTCTATGTATTAAAAGTATGTATTTAAAAAAAAAGTAGTATATGTATTCTATCCGTATTCTGGTACCCATAACACAAGCATATATTAGCTTAGCTTGAGACCAGAGGACGTTGTGTGAAATGTCCATGAATATTTATTATTATTATTTATTTTATATATTCAAAGCGGCCTCGTCTGTGTGAAATTCTAGTATTAATAATAGGAACTAGATGTTGAACTTAAAATTATTGGTGTTTTTAGGGTTCCGTAGTAAAAAGTCCAGAACCATATCATTAATGGTCTTATTCCTAATGACTTATCGGAGGTTTAATAGTTCGCTAAAATAGGTCGGCGAAAATTTTCAAAACTTGTTATTCGTAATAGTCTTTTTACGCTAAAACCTTTATTATATCTCCGATAAAATCTCCGTTTAAACCTCCAATAAGTCATTATGAATAAGACCGTTTTAGTCTTCAGCTGTTTGTATCACAGTCTTATAAATGGGTAAGTTTGTATGTATGTATGTTTGTTACCAGTTCACGCTCAAGCGGTCTCATGAACAAAACGTTCTGATATCTCTCCGTCTCCAGTCCAGTAACGTCCCACTGTTGGGCACGTCCCATGCAGACCAGATTTGGACTATTTAGTCTATCAACAAGCTGGCTGAGAACTTCCCAGGGGTGGTATTTAGAAAATTTTCCCCATTTTATAACATTCTTCACTGATGCTTCGTTCTTACTGGTCGCAGCGTGATGTTATATAACCTATAGCCTTCGTCCATAAATGTACTATCCAATACTGAAAGAATTTTTCAAATCAGTCCAGTGGTTCCTAAGATTAGCGCGTTCAAACAAACAAACTAGCTCTTCAGCTTTCTCACTCCAGCCCATTTACGTTCCACTGTTGGGCACGGGCCTCCTCCGCTTTGGTAGGGATTATGGTCTACTGTGCCGAGCTGACCAGGCGTGTTGGCACAGGGTTTATTTTCGAGATTTCCGTCTCTCACAGAGGATGTTATCTGTGTACAATATCCCTTAGCTGACTTTTACAGAACCCTTGGGAGGACATGGGGTGGTGACACTTGTATTCTAAATCCGTCACCACACGTCTTCAGCCTTATAATCTTCTAATATATAAAATTCTCGTGTCACAATGTTCGTTCCCATACTCCTCCGAAACGGCTTTACCCATTTTTATGAAATTTTGTATGCACATTCCAACCGAATGTCTGAGAATCGGCTACTATCTATTTTTCATACACCTAAGTGACAAGGGTTGTCCACCACTGACATTTATATGGCAAAACCACGTTTACCGGGTCAACTAGTATAGATTTGGCCTTATTAGTAGTTGTATGTTTTCAATTATCACGGTTTATTTAACACAAGAGCTTTAGTATTATGTAAATACCCGTATGTGAATTATCCGCAATGAAGCGAATGTATTTGTGATAGTGTGTTGTAGTTTCGATAATCGTTACATAAGTACTTTGGCTCAGATATGTGGGTCGACATTTTGTGTGTTTTTATTTGCCAATTTACATACTATGTGCCATATATGTACTTAGCGATCTCTGCCATATATGTCACAATAATCTTTGTGATTACGGACAGGGTTGGCACATAAATCTTAATCTTTATTTTATAAATTCTAAATGAAAAGAAAGGAAAAAGAGAAAAAATAAATCCATGGAGTTTCTTGTTTCTTCTTCTCCAGACAGACGCCCAGCTTCTGACGTTTCAAAAGAGCTTGTAAAACATGATTACTTGAAATTAACTTATTAAAAGTTAAGAATAATGATTATTATTTAACAGATAGCAAAACAAAGTATAGACGTCAAAATACACAGCTTTTCAAACGATTGTAATAGCGGATGTCTAAGTGTTCAAACAATAGTCCGACTTGTAACTACGTATTAACTATGTGAATATCATGACATTCTATTATGTATACATGTAACATCTTAATTGTTTTATAATGGTGACTTTAGACAACGTTTAACTGATATTTTATGTATAGTTTGCTTATTATCGGATCAGATCTATTTAAGTTTTAAATTAGCTTCAAGGGGGTCACAAACGGCATATTAAAATATATTAATATAGAGAAAGGTGTATATAGAAAAAAGTTGAGGCAAGGAAACACAGACATATCAGATACTAGCTTTTGCCCGCGACTCCGTCCGCGTGAAATTAGCAAACTTTTCATCCCTTTATTTCGCAACAAAAAGTAGCCTATGTTCTTTCTCAGGGTCTAATGATTGTCTGTGCCAAATTTTATCAAAATCGGTTGAGAGGTTTAAGCGGGAAAGCGTAACAGACAGACAGACAGAGTTACTTTCGCATTTAAAATATTAGTAGGGATATCTGTCGGTGACGTCATAAGTATAGATGCATTTCGGTATATTAATATAATATATAATAATATATATATAATATATATACCGAAATGCATAGAGAGAGATATATTATATCTCTCTCTTTCTCGCTATATTTATATATATTACTAGCTGTCCCGGCAAAGCTTGTTTTGCCATACTAAAAAAAAAATTTTGAAAAATAGATGTTAGCCGATTCTCAGACCTACTGAATGTGCATACAAAATTTCATAAGAATCGGTCTAGCCGTTTCGGAGGAGTACGGTAACTAACACTGTGACACGTGAATTTTATATATTAGATATTAATATGTCATTTGTGGTGCCCTCTAGTCTCCTTTCTTCCATCAATCAGTCTTTCTCCGGCCACTGCCGGACATAATAAATAATATAAAATTTTAAACATAATATATAACATAATAGCCCAAAGATATAAACAAATATAAATAATATAAACCTCCCTCTCCCGCAACGCCCGGTTCTGCGCTATCTGCATCCAGAGCAGCTTCCAGTAATTTTTTCCTAAAATAAATTTGAACTACCAGGAGAGCATAAGTTACGTAGAGTTAACAAGTGAACAAACTTTAAACTTCAAATATCATCACGTAAGTTTATCTACTTTTTCTTCTCAATTTCTGAAGTCCTAGTACATAATCAACATAATAATGCAGTATTGAACGAAAATCTTACGCAGTGTTAATTCACCAACGCTTTTACGGATTTACGGTTGTAATTTTCAACGGAATCAATTTAAGTTCTTTTTAATTTTTTATTTCGGTTCTACTGTGAAAAATTAGTTTGTTTGCCATTTTGCTATGGTGTTTTTTTAACAATTCAAGGGAGATTCACAAAACGCGGGAGAAACCTTAATTCATAATACATTTTATATGCTAATAGAAAGCTTGACGTTCAAAAAAATTAAAATCTAATTACTCCAAATACTATCAGCTGGTTTTTAAAGCGCTTTATTACAAAGTAGCTACTAGATAACTTTCGCGTGAAATTTTGGATGACTAGGCAATAAGAAACTTAAAGCAGGTTTTGGATAGAATTGGATGTCCATGGAATAAATTGTAGCCTACATTTTAAGTATTCAATTCCATGCAGTAGGTACCTAGTTTTGGCGTGATGCGATTACAGACAGAGAGACAGATAGACAGATAGAAAGACAAAAATCCTATAAATCGTAGTTTTGGCTTCTATTACTCCTAGTATAAAAAATAAAATATACTGCCTAACCAATTTATTTTTAGGGTTCCGTACCCAAAGTTCGTCCGTCCTTCTGTCACCAGGCTGTATCTCAAGAACGGTGATAGCTAGACAGTTGAAATTTTCACAGATGATGTATTTCTATTGCCGCTATAACAACAAATACTAAAAATAATTTTTTTTTTTTTATATTTCTAAAGTAAAGACATCGACTTTTTAAATTTGCATTTTATTATACACAGTACCTATAATTAAATTTACAATCTATTAATTTATGTGAGACTTCTCGTTTACAAATAATTACCCTTTTTTAAGAAAACTAGTAAAAAATATGTTAACACTAAATAATAATATATTCATTACAGAATACGAAAAAAAAATGGAGTTCACAGACCTCCAAAGCACTCAGTAAGGTCAAAAGTCCAATGTATCGCTAAAAACATCTTCATTTCTTTTATTAATTATTATACATTTTTGTTTATGCTGGTACTAGGCGAACATGAACTCCATAAACTTTTTAAAATACAGTTTGTGTTGTTTCCGGAATGAAATACAATTTTACTCGTAAATATAGAATTTTTTTTTCTGCAACTCGCTTTGCTTCTTGCCATTATATGACATTTGGCCAGTGGCGGATTTACCAGCAGGCCGAGTAGGCTGGAGCCTAGGGCGGCAAATTTTAAGAGGCGGCAAATTTAGTTCATCAATTTTTTATTTCGGTTTACAAATTTAAAAAAAATAATTGTTATACATACACTTATTACCAATTTCGAAAATTGGAGAGAAATTTAAATATTTAATAATAATCGAAATATTCTCAAATACAGAGCTAATTAATAAATATTTCAACATCAGCTCTGCATGAACAATTCCTAAACGCTTTACTAATTATACAATAATGATTATGAACTTTTAGAATATTGCAATAGTGCAATTCAATTTCAGAAAGTAATTTCTTTATGCGTAAAAAATACTGACCAAAATTGACAAATTTTTATTACTAAAGTAATTTATTAATTTTGCTATTAACATGCTATGCTTTTTACTTAATAACCGCAATAAGCTCAGTTGGAAGAGCTTCGGAACGGTATTCCGAGGTCGTGGATTCAAGTCCCGCTTGCGGCAATTCATTTTTTCCACCATAATTTGATTTATTAATTTTTATTAAATAAAAAACTAGTTCAATATCTTACAGAGATCAAAATATGAAGTGAGATAATTTGCTCATTAGAAAATTGATACATTTTATCAGTTAATTATTTTATTTGTAGTAAGAAAAGTTTGTAAAATCCAAATGAACAGGCCTTAAGCGCTCATGTCATACACGAATTATTTAAATTAAATGTTTACATCAGTAGATTTGATAACTTTTTCCTAAAGCCAACTTTTTCAGAAAATTGGTTGCAAAAAGTTGAAGTGAAAAAATGATTTTTTCGAAAGTTATCGTGTTCTCTGTGAACACGATCATCCAAAATCCATACGACATGGCATTAAAATTACTTCCTTTTAAATAAAAAATAATTAATCATAACCGAAAAAATAATTTTTGTAAGCTCAGCGATCATTTTTAGGGTTCCGTACCCAAAGGGTAAAAACGGGACCCTATTACTGAGACTTCGCTGTCCGTCCGTCCGTCCGTCTGTCACCAGGCTGTATCTCAAGAACGCTGATAGCTAGACAGTTGAAATTTTCACAGATGATGTATTTCTATTGCCGCTATAACAACAAATACTAAAAATAAAATAAAATAAATATTTAAGGGGGGCTCCCATACAACAAACATGATTTTTTTACCGTTTCTTGCTCGATACTAATAACGTTGCCTTATGTTGCATAGATAATGGTACGGAACCCTTCGTGCGCGAGTCCGACTCGCACTTGACCAATTTTTCTTTCTGATAAGTTGCTTTTTAAATAATATTCATGTACATCATATTTGTTAGGTACGGTTTCATGTGAGAAAATTCGGATTTAGATTTTTAGGCAAGAGTAGAGCATACCTACTCGTACTACGCGCTTCGCACTTAATGCATGTAGTTGCGTAGTCGTATTAATGAGATATTTTTCCCTTAAAATAATGTTTTTTGATAATTCTTTGCTGTAAAAATAATCAAGGATCGAACACGGTACCATGGTTCTCAATAATAATACCTACATGGGAATAGTTGATGTAACGAGGATGATGGAGCACAAATTATTATAAAGTTGGAATTTTATTGATAGAAAATTGATATGATTGTGGACTAAGATATAAAAATTTAGAGGCGGCAAAAATTGAATAGCCTACGGGCGGCAAATCTATAAATCCGCCACTGCATTTGGCTGAATCTTCTAAATCCTTTGCCTAGATCATAAAAGAAACAAATTTCGTAGCTTGCCTAATGGCAACGGTGTCAATAATTATTTCGCTAAATGAATTTAAATGACATTGATACGAAAAATATATGCCTAAGAGGCAATTTCATATCAAATAAGCACTATAGACAGCTTTGTGCACATTCCAAGGGCTTGAAGCCTTGTCCACGTCTAGATGAAGATATCATACATGTAATAATAGTTTTATATTGCACGAGCTGCGATCCGTCAATCATTTTAGACATTACTTGCATGTGGGTGGGGTACTTTACTTACTTTTTATCTGCAGGCCTTGATCAACGCTCTTGCATTTATGAAGTCCTGGTATTTATGTTGGCTCTGCTTGTAAAATGCTTTTAGATTTTGTTTTTTTTTATTTTATGAGTACTTTAAATTACAGTTTGATTTACTTATTAAATAAAGGAGTTGAAAGAAGAACAAAATGAAAAGCACAATATTTTTGCCAAGTTTAAAAAAAAAAACTAACGCCAAAACTGACATGAGTCACCAGCTTGAACAGCGAAACGGCGTTACTGCAGTAGCGCCGTGTGTAGTATTTTTTAGTTACGCTATCTTTGTTACGGAGTTTAAATTTCGAATTTTGTGCATTTAGTCTCCACGCTCAAGGCCCGCGATAGAAGCTATGCAATAGCTTAAAAGTAAACGTATAAAAAATCCGGTCAAGTACGAGAATTGTGAAGAAGATGAAGAGTGTGAAGAGAGATAGAGAGCCTGGTGACAGACATATAGCGAAGTCTCAGGATCCAGAATCCTAAAATCAACATCCTACTCATCACCACTAGTACTCTATCAAGGGCTTTGAGACGTATAAAAAGTATAAAATCTAACTTCAAGTAAGCATACACTACGGTACCAATTCTACGGGCAAAAGTAAACTTAAATTAACTAAATAATTTGCTTAGTTCAAAAACTAAAAAACACGCAAAAAATCCTGAATATTTTTATAAATTGTTCCATTGTCATCGGTCCTTAATAAGTATGCAAAGTTATAGATCAATCCAACTACTGCAAGTGGGTTAAAATCACTTTTAAAGATTCCGTTACATAGATTAATTCATTGATAGATACACACCGAACTAATATAAGCGTGTTAATAATAAAAAACCTTATTGGTGTATTTTGATTAAGTGGCAATTTTGTTGTGCACATTAATATAAATTAAAATCTATAGTCTATATTTCACTGTAATAAAAAAACAAAGTTATGTTAACATTATGAAATATGTTATTGACGCTATCAATTTTATTCTTTTAGTTAAGTTTTCTTGTGCGTCTAGAATTGGCACCTATGTTATATTATTTCGTAACAGACTCACGTCATATAATACTACGAATTAAATACAAATAAATGTCGTTGATTACATTTCTAAATGTACACCTACGTATTAGATAGCTTCTGAACAAGCATCTCGGCCACACCTAGCGTTGTTTTAAACCGATTCAAATCTGTTGTAGCTACATGACAGATTGAGCAAGATGGCGTCTGATTTAGAGCGTTGTTGTAATGCGACCTTCGGGCACAGGTGCTCACACTGTTGTGACTAACTTGACCAACTATCAGATCTAATAATAATAATTGTGTTTATCTATTTAGATTCGATAGATTTTAATAAATTACTTCTTCACGTAGCTGGGAGTTTGAAAGCATGTAAGATTTAAGTATAATTAATAAGTTTAATTGTATATATTTTTTTTTGTTTGGACCTAATTGTAGCAAATTGTCTTGCCTACAAATAAGATATTCAGATATTCAGAACATTTTACACAACGTCTTCTGGTCCCAAAGTAAGCTATATTTCTATGCTTGTATTATGCGTACCAGATACGGATACATAAACTACTTTTTTTTGTAAATACATACTTATAATACATAGAAACACCCAGACGCAGTACAAACATTTGTATGACATTTATGGATATCACACAAATGATTGTCCCAAGCGGGAATCGAACCCGCGACCCCGTGATCGGCAGTTCATTACATAAACCACTCCACCACGAAGCCCGTCTAATAATTAATATATAATTTTTAAGAATGTATTTACAAAAGAAAAGTAGTATATGTATTCTATCCGTATTCTGATACCCATAACACAAGCATATAAGCTTAGCTTGGGACCAGAGGACGATGTGTAAAATGTCCATGAATATTTATTATTATTATTATACATTTCATTTATTCCTCTTATCAATTACATTTAAAAATATAAAAAATAAAAATCACCGACCGGACATAGGTGCCAAGCTACCGGTTATTATTGTTATTATTATTTCTTTTAAAATGTAAATTAGTTTTGGAAATTCAACCTTTTTAGGCATTCCGCATGAAAAGGTAAAAACGGGACCAAATTGCTGAAGGCTTCGCTATCCGCCCGTCCGTCACCAAGCTGTATCCTGTATACCTGTTGATTTCGTCTGCAAAATACAGATTTTCATTGCAGATTACAATACTTACATATATATGAACAATTTACTGACCTAAGTATATCAATAATTTCACTGTCCACTGTAGAAATACTACACTAGCATGAGTAACATACAATCAAAACTTAAATGTTTAATGAAATGAAATGAAATGAAAAATCATTTAATCAAGTAGACATAATTTTTCAGAAAAATAATGTGCTTATGACATGTCCAAATTTTTTTTCCCTACCACCGGTTCAGGACACAATCTGCTGAGAAGAACCGGCGTAAGAAGTAACTAGCTGTAATCCCGCACGCGTAAAATTTACAAAGATTTCCTCGTCTTTGCAATATTTTTCTCTAAAGCTTCGCTCCTATCGGTCGCAGCGTGATGCTAATGTAATTAAAAAATAATTTAATCAAATTCATTGTTAACTTAACTAACACTGAAAAAATTTTTCAAATCGGACCAGAGTGGGTCCTGAGATTAACGCGTTCAAACAAACAAATTCTTTAGCGTTATAATATTAGTTTATATTAGTCCTCGGTGGGATGTTACCCTTAATTTGGTCGATTTGACACGTGTCCGTGTGGTGACGGATTAAGAATACAAGTGTCACCACCTCATCTCTTTCCCAGGGTGCTGTAAGAGCCAGCAAAGGGACAATTTAAGCAGTTATAGATTACTGTGAGAGACGTAAAACTCGAAACTAAACCCTGTACCAACACGCCCGGTCAGCGCGGCACAGTAGACCATAATCCCTCCCAAAGTGGAGGAGGCCCGTGCCTAACAGTGGGCCTTTATTGGGCTGGAGAGAGAGAGAGTTGATACTGCTATGAATTTTGTCTGCAGACAAATAAACCTTGTTGTTTAAAATTATACTCGTGTTATATGCAAGTAGTTTGTTTTAGACAATATGTATGTTGTAGAGCAAGCGTTAAGGACATGTCTCTCTCGTGACAACTCGACCTTACTGTTAATAGGGTTGACACTAAAGAAAGTAGCTTTTTAGCTATCAATTACAAGTTTTTATTTAGTTTTACTTGTATCTATGTCTGCTTGTAATCAAATCTTGTAGGCTGTGGAATTTAAAAACAAAACTTTAACAAATTATACAAAAAACCATCCTCTTGAACCACTCTATTTATTGCAAAAAACCGCATCAAAAGCCGCTACGTAGTTTTGACAATAAGAACTCACATAGAGACATACATACAAGAATAACGACTTAGTTTTATGATATGTAAGAGTATAATGTCGCGTTATGGAGCGTGCTATGTTCTAACGCTAGACAGACGAAAGAGTTTGTCTCTTTCGTTTGTTTAGCATCGTTGACAGCCCTAAACCCAAATAAAGAGATAAGGAGAGAATAATGATGATAATATAATAAGTTTGTGACAACCCTATCAAGTGATAGTAACAAAAAAGATGTACTCTAGTGCAATCGTTTAACAACATAGAGAACAGTTTTTGTTTGTATAATAGACGTCGTGTTAACATCGCGTACACGATCTTGTCATGTGTACACATTACTGTGAGATTAGGAAAACTCGAAACTTAAACTGTAACTTTAATTATTAAAATTAGCCAATACCCACGATTTCACCTACGTTTATATTTATTGAGCCCCCCTCCCCAACTATACACCAAATCCAAACAAATTATATAATACAAAAAGCTATCCTTTAGAACCACTACGTAGTTAAGATATAAGCTCACATAGGGACATACATACAAATATAAAGCCTTCCTTGACAAATGTATTAACCAGAACTGAAAGAATTTTTCAAATCGGAACAGCGGATCCTGAGATTAGCGCGTTTAAACAAACAAACTCTTCAGCTTTAATATTAAGCATTGACTGCATAGATAAATAGAATTTTCCCAAAGTTCAAAGATCGTAATATGATAAGGAAACTGTAGCTCTTGTTTTAGTTATATATTCTGCAAGCTCGCATTTCAATAAAAAATACCAGTAGCATACATGTATTTAAAATTGTATTATTATGTATATCAAGTTTTTATTGTGACACGTACTCTTTTTAAGCCGCTTTACATAAATCACAATGTAAAGTTTACTATTCACGGACAACAAAATAAACTTAGCCTTCTACAGCTGTTTACTTATAATAAAACAGATTTTTTTTATACGACTAACTTGGCGAACAAGCGTACGGCCCACCTGATGGGAAGCTGTCATCGTAGCCTATAAACGTCTGCAACACCAGAGGTATCACTCGCGCGTCGCCGACCCTGTAGAAATCTTTTCACACCTTTTTTAAAGAACCCTATGCTGTAGTCCAATGGGAAAACCTCGGCAGGTAGTTCATTCCACAACTTTATTGTACGTGGGATAAAATTCCGATGAAATCGTACTGTGCGCGATGGTATAAGTTCTAGAGTGTGAGAATGAACTCGCTGCCGGTGACGAGAGGTGCGATGCTAAAAAGAGGCCGTTGACACCATTTCAAACAATTCGTCAGAACACAGCCCATTATACATTTTTAAAATAAACTACTTTTTACGGATTTAAACATATATTTGTTTGGAATGTTTGCTTTCCATATTTGCGATTGGAACATCCATCATAAATCCGTAAAAAGTGGTTTTATTTATATAAATAGATTAATAGCGTAAGGGTTCGAGAATATTATTACAATTTTATTTTTATTTATGTGCTCTTATGAAAATTTTATTCTTAACAACCGACAAAGAAGAACTGACGTAAGAAACTCAGCAAAGCTATTTAATTGCTTTTTATATTTTGCACAATATTTTCAGATGATCCAATACAACAGTATCAAACTTTATTATTATTAACCTTTTTACACATAAGTAGACAAGATATCCGCATAGAGTGTGAGACCAATGCGGTATACCTCTGCTCCTCAGCTTAATTTATATAGTACTTTAAAGTGACAAATTTTTGCGAAAGTACTTACAGAATAGGTAGAAGATACTGCGTATAAAGTGCTTAATAAACTACTTCGCAGCCCTACAAGACGGACTTCACGCAAGATAATGAATGGTCTACCTTAGTTGCAGACTATTAAACACACATATATCACGCTTGTAACACATATATCACGCTTGTAACGGCCAAAATCCGCCAGCGAGTGTACTATCACACCTGCTTACAAATTCAAGTGGTGTTATATTTAGAACATTAAAATATGTTAGTAAAACTTTGTTTTATACGAGATATGAATGAGATATTAGACACATGATGTTCTAAAGTGTTGTGTTTTTGTGAATTTGTTAAAATTCTAAGTATGTTTTTGTGCGAAACCGCCGCTCATGTATTTTGTGCAAGTTACAGAAAATATGAATAAAGTATAGTTGTTTTGTTATGGCGACAGAGTGAGAGGATATTATGCATTGGGTTGCTAAACTATATATTTGATATTTTTGTTGTTACTTAATTTTAAAGTTTGTTTTTGAAGTTTAAAACCACTGAATGGTTTTTTGTGCTGAATAAATAATCTACAATAAAGTACACTTAATTTATTTGGATTGTTTTGGGAAAAACAGAGTTAATTCTGGAGCTTTTGTTCAACTACGTTAAGACTGCAAAAGTTGGAAGGATTGCTTCTTATGACGGGGCAACTTAATGCTCCCCCGTCGAGTCAGGCCCCTCGTGAGGAAGCTACCTTTGCCGGGTCATAGTTAGGTTCAAGGCACCACTATGGCCTTGAAAAGCTGAAGCCTGCACAAAAAAAAAAGAATTGCTACTTAATAAATAAAACCATGAAAGATGAAAAATTCGAAACTAAACTTATGTCAACGCGGCAAAGTGGACCTTCCTGCCCAACAGTGCGACATTAATGGGCTAAGAGATAAATAAAACTGATTTTTAATCAGTTACATTACGTGATTAAATTGCATGTATATTTTTATAACAATTATTTGTGTAAGTATTAAGATATTATCTTAAAATAAAATATAACTATGTTATTGTATTTATAAAACACTACAATGGTACCGATTTTACATGCACAACTAAAGTAAACTAAAAAATGAAAATTGACGGTGTAAATAACATAATTCGGCAATGTTTGCTCAACTTTTGCATTATAAAATCTGTGTATTATAGACTAACGATTTTAATTAATAAAAATGTAAACAACGAAACAGCCAATTGATCAAATTGTTTTCGTCTTTTTAACACGTTAACACGCTTATATGTATTAGCTCGGTAAGTATCTATCAATGTATTAATCTATGTAACGGATTCCTATAAAGTGATTTTCACCCACTTGCAGTAGTCGGATTGATCTAAAATTTTACACGCTTGACCGGGACCGATGACAATGCAATAAAATTATATGTCTTATGCTTTGATTATTTACCTGTCAATAATCAAAGGTCTTATGTTGAGTTTGTTGAGAACTGCCTCGTGCACCTACCTACTTAAACTAATTTTCTGCATCACCCAAAGGTAGACTGGTAGAAAATGCCCTCGGCATTAAGTCCGCATTAGCATCTGTTTTGTGTGCATGAAGTATATAAATAAATAAATAAAAATAATTTAAAAACTAGTTTTTAAGCATGTTATTTAGTTATTAAACTAAGTAAATTATGGTTAAGTTTATTTGTGTACGCAAAATTGCTACCATTATAACTATTTGTTACGCTGTAAGCATTCTTCTAATGGTTGCATAATATATGAGGTATGTATGTTGCGTTACATATTAAATATGACACAAGGATATACTAGTTCATTCACTATGAATGTTGACAACAAAAGTTAAGAGGGCACGATACCAAATTATGCTCCATACAAAAATATGGTCATCGTTGTCCCCTTTCTTCGTTCTTCGCGACAGTTAAGGGCCTACATCAATATTATCGTATATCATCGCCGACACATACATATTAACACAGCCAGTAGGCACAGAAAATGAAGAATTAGGGATACTTTTCCTATTTACTCAAAATCTACTAAATATATTTTAATTCTGATTTACGTGTTTCCATATATAATAGTTACTTATGTTTTTAAAGTTATTTCATTAGTTAATACGCGATAAAAGACCGACAAATGAAAAAAATAAAAAAATTGAGAGGTTGTTTCGCCAAGATTTTCTATCGAGAAAACTTTTTTCAATCGCGTTTCTGAGTTGATGCGATCCTAGATCATATATTGAAAAAACATATACTTAAAAATTAGAGCTCTAGCCATTCAATCTAAAGAAACAATGAAAACTTCGTACATAGAAAAATGCACGAAGCTATTTTGGTATCGTCTTAAACCAAATTTTAATTGTTTTTACGCTACATTATAGATGAAGAGTAAGTATATCATCCGTAAAAATATCGACTGTATAGCTATCACCGTTTCTCATAGCCTGGTGACAGCCGGAAGGACAGTAAAGTGTTAGGGTCCCGCGAAGTCTCACTGAGGGGGTCTCGATTTAGGTATACTTTCATAGTCGGTTAGTTATGTATAATATAATCGTTGCCTTCATCCATCCATCCATCAACCTTAATCTCTCAATAGAACGCATTTGACCGCGTCATATTATTATTATAAATACTAGTAATAGTTGCCTAGTTAGGGAAAATCTTATCAATTATCTTACCCGTGCGAAGCTGGGAGCAAAATTCTAGTTTATAATAAACTCATTATCAACTTGTTTCTATAAATATGAAGCTATTTCATTCACCTTATCGATTATTTAGTGGGCGCTGTGACGTCATAGCAATACTGGTCCCTGATTGGCTGACAGCTTGGTCGCCTTGGAGAATAATGCCCACGCGCATATAAGGATATTGATGTTGAATTTTACCTTTTATTATAAAGATTAAAAGCTCTCTTTGTTTCACTAAATAATAATAAAACATATTAACAATACATTTTTTTTAAATTAGGTTTTTCATTTCATAACAAACAATAAATCATTCTCGTATCCCAAACTAAGCATAAGACTTGTGTTGTAGTTAATTCGCATATTGTTTCTTTTTCTAAATATTTTAAAATATAGAAAATACTGAAAGGTAGAGTAAACATCATTTCAGAAACCAACACGTGTTATTCATCTCTTGTAGTCGTTGTTATCTGCTTATATTCTCTCTCCCTCTCCAGCAGTGGCGGATTTACCCTAAGGCCCGGTAGGCCCGGGCCTAGGGCGGCCAGATTTAGGGGCGGTGATTTATATGGTGCATGCTGAGAAAGGGGCGGCTAATGGCCTGGGGCCTAGAGCGGCTAATGGCTTGGCCTAGGGCGGCCGAGACTCCAAATTCGCTACTGCTCTCCAGCCCGTTAACGTCCCACTGTTGGGCAAGAACCTCTTTCTCTTTGTGAGAAATTATGGTCCACTGAACCCCGCTAACCAAATGTGTTAGCACAGGGTTTATTTTAGAGTTTTCCGTCTTTCACAGAGGATGTTATCTGTGTATAATATTCCTTACCTGACTTTTACAGCATCCTGGGAAGGTAAAGGGGTGACACTTGTATTCATAATCCGTCACTACACGGACAAAACATAAACGCACACAAATAAAACATAAACATAGCCAAACATATCCTTAAATAGTGAACATATTAATTGTTGTGTTAAGATGTAGGAAGTGGTCAAGTATTTCTTTATGTTGATACTAAATATGGCGCGTGCGAACAAGACGGGATCTCTTGTGAAGAACTAGTTTATTCAATGAGTTTATTTATATTTTTCTTAGTATTTTAATTATATAGCAACATTGTTTAACGGGCCTCGTGGTGGAGTGGTTTATGTAACGGACTACCGATCACGAGATCACGGGTTCGATTCCCGCTTGGGACAATCATTTGTGTGATATTTATAAATGTCATACAAATGTTTGTACAGCGTGTTTAATATGTATTTACAAAAAAGAAGTAATATATATCTAGTATATCCGTATTCTGGTACCCATAACACAAGCATATAAGCTTAGCTTGGGACCAGAGGACGTTGTGTGAAATGTCCATGAATATTTATTTAATATTTCGTTTTATATGTTTTTGTATTTACGGTTCCTTAACAAAAGTTAAAACAACAGCCTATTACTGAGACACTGTCCGTTCGTCCGTATATCACCAAGCTGCGTCTCAAGAACGGTAGAGCTAGAAAGTACAACTTTGATGATGTATATCTGTTGATGCTATAACAGCAAATACTAACAACAAGAATACAATAAATATTTAAGTGTGCTCCCACTACAAAAGTTTTCAGTGTAACTTGATGATACACTTAGATGACATGCTGATCATTATGTGTTTTATATTAACGGTACGAATCCTTCGTGTCCGAGTCCAACTCGCACTTGACCCATTTTTAAGTTATACCTACTTCTTTTGGTTATGTAAAAATAAGAGTAAATAGTTATAATACACACACTCTTACAAAAAACCCTTGAAAAAAGAATAGATAAGTAAGATATAAAAATAAACGTATTAAAAAACACGAATAAAAAGAAATTTTTGCAAAGGCAATAAAATTAGTTCCACCTTTTAGTAATAAAATAATAGTGGAGTGTGGTTACAATTTTAACGATCTTTTAAGTATAGATAATTTTAAGGTTGCTAAAAATTTAATATAAGTCTACCAAATATAAAAAGGCAACTACCAGGAAACTAGCTTCAAAGGAGTTATTAGTAACACTTGAAGGGCTCTGTTTTCCTAGTACTCCGATGGCATGAGATTATATTTTTATTTATTTATTTAATTCCTTTTTCTTTCACTTCCTCATTTAGTAAGTTCTTATCATTCAGATGGTTACACAGTACTTTACAAGTCTCTATTTTTTCTGTCCTTTATGTTTCTCTTTCATAATTTGTGTCTATCTATTTTGTTTACTCCTCTATTAAAACTATCAAATTGGTACAATAAAAAATACAACAGTATCTAAAAAGCATAAATATATAGCGTTATATTCTTTTCATTTTACAAAAACTATCATTATATATATATAAATCTACTTCTGACCTTATTTCATAATTTTATAGTGGTTTTATATGCATATTGAATTATGACAAATCCGGATTTAATCAGAACCAATCCAACGAGTTGCATAAATGAATAAAATCAAATACCAATTTTTTTATTCTAACTTTTATTATCATATCTTTGTTTTAATAATAAAATGTGTGTCAGGATAATCTTTACTTATTATAAAACAAAGTTGTTATTTTTTGTATGTATGTCCCTTTGTGCTAAATAACTACGGAACGGATTTTGATACGATTTCTTTTAATAAATAAAGTGATTCAAGAGGCTGGCTTCTTTGGTAACGTTGATTTTCTAAATTCAACACGTACGAAGTTGCGGGCAACAGCTAGTGTTACATAAATGTAAGACATAACAAAAACAATATGTTTTTCTACTAAAGAAGTGCAAAACGAAATAAGTAAGAAAATATTCTTCTAACACCACCACCATTCTTCACTCCAAAACTGCATATTCTATCGTTAAAATGTAGGTTTAGAGATAAGGCTCTTAACGGTTCGATTCAATGTTGTTTTAGATGTAAATAATCACTGTATTGTGTCTGTGGGCGAGGCAAGGTGACACTGTGACGTCATCGCAACCTGCGCACGCGCAACTATTCTATATTACAAACAAAGTGTAATAAGTAAACAAAGTGTATTAAGTATATTTATTTATTTATTTAACAGTGGGACAGTATTGGACTGGGAAGGAATGATAACCCCCTAGCCGCGTCTGCGCCCATGATATCCTTGTACGTGTTTACTAAAGTAATTCTGTGTTCGATAGTACTCTTACAACGGGATGTTAAGACGATACCAAAATAGCTTCGTGCATTTTTCTACGTACGAAGTTTTCATTGTTTCTTTAGATTGAATGGCTAGAGCTCTAATTTTTAAGTATATGTTTTTTCAATATATGATCTAGGATCGCATAAACTCAGAAACACGATTGAAAAAAGTTTTCTCGATAGAAAATCTTAGCGAAACAACCTCTCTAATTTTTTATTTTTTTCATTTGTCGGTCTATTATCGCGTATTAACTAATGAAATAACTTTAAAAACATTAATAACTATTATATATAGAAACACGTAAATCAGAATTAAAATATATTTAGTAGATTTTGAGTAAATAGGAAAAGTATCCCAATTCTTCATTTTCTGTGCCTACTGGCTGTGTTAATTTGTTAGTGTCGGCGATGATATACGATAATATTGATGTAGGCCCTTAAGTAACCCACGCGTGAAGAGAGTGGCGCCACCTGCAGGATTTTACATACATTACAAACACAAATGCCAAGTATTTATCGTGGGTAATGGATCCCATCAATGTAACTTGGAACAGCACTGACTCGCATATTGACTTAATATTTGTTAGTCAAATTCTAAGTGTATTTTATCAATATATGGTTATTATCAAGCCCTTATCAGTTCAAGTATTTAAAAACAGTTTTCAAACGTGTTTTTTAGTTTTTAAAGTAAGCAAATTACTTATTATAAAGATGGATAAATAAATCAGGTTTCTTTTGTCATATTTGTCTTGATTTGTATACAGAGTGTATTTGTCTGGGTGTTTTCTATGTATTATAAGTATGTATTTACAAAAGAAAAGTAGTTTATGTATTATATCCGTATTCTGGTACCCATAACACAAGCATATAAGCTTAGCTTGGGACCAGAGGACGTTGTGTGAAATGTCTGTGAATATTTTATATGTATGTATGTATGTAAAGGCCCTCTTAATTGCGTAATCCCGCATTTTTTTTTTTTTAATGTATATTCATGGACATTTCACACAACGTCCTCTGGTCCCAAGCTAAGCTTATATGCTTGTGTTATGGGTACCAGAAAACGGATATTATATATATTATATTATATTATTATATTTATAACTAATGTTAATTACACATTTGTATGTCATATGAATATGTAAAACTAACCTTTCACACAAGTCAATGAGGAAGGATGCCTAATAGGGCGCCTTGCTCATGTACTGTTGTCCTATTAGCAATGACGGGTTTTATACACTTGTACGATTCAAGCGGTATCTGAGACAGCACACAATAAAAGCTTCATAATCTTCTTTCTGGTCGCACTCTTCATCACTCACACCCCACATCCCACAACAATGTGAAATAATATTGGAAAAAAATTATGAAAGAAAATACAGAAAAAAATCCATGGAGTGTCTTATGTCTGTTCTTCTCCATAAGATTCGCGTCTGAAACAGATAAACACATGACAGTAAAACACATGACTTGACTGAAGTTCTTGTCTAATCATTGATGACTTGATCAGCTCCCGCCACTTCTTTCTTTACTCCTTCCATACAGACCATAATGATAATGATCCATCCATCCATCCATCCATCAGACCTTCTCCGTTCACTGTTGGACATAGGCCTTCCCCATAGGCCGCCACAACGTGAGGTCCTGCGCTAACTGCATCCAGCGACCCCCGGTGCATTTGACAATATCGTCCGTCGACCTTTTTGGGGGCCGCTTCACGATGCGTCGTCCGGTACGTGGTCGCCATTCAAAGACCTTCCGTCCCCAACGGTCGTCAGGTCGCCGAGCGATGTGGCCTGCCCATTAATGACAACAATAATCTAATGTAATTACTATTCTAATCAGTGAATGAATCGTGCAACTCATTTGCATATCGCGATGGTGAATATTTACACTTCATTGTTTCTTAAACACATGTCATTATATATTACACAGATTGCAGTGATAGACAAACTGACAATTACTTGTCTATTGTTATTAACCTTTGTTTTTATTTCATGTTCAAGTTTACGTAAGTAAACGTAGCTTTATTTTAAAATAAATCCAAATCTTAGTAAATTATACAAACAAAACTTCCTGAACCACTCTATCATTTAAAAAAAACCGCATCAAAATTTGTAACGTAATTTTAAACATAACATAAGGATATAGAGACGGGCCTCGTGGTCCAGCGGTTCAGGTAACGGACTGCCGTTCACGAGGTCGCGGGTTCGATTCCCGGTCGGGAGAATTATTTGTGTGATATTTGTATTTGTCATACAAATGTTTATACTGCGTCTGGGTGTTTACTATGTATTATAAGTATTTATTTACAAAAGAAAAGTAGTACATGTAATATATCCGTATTCTAGTACCCATAACACAAGCATAATAAGCTTAGCTTAGGACCAGAGGAAGTTGTGTGAAATGTCCATGAATACATACAAAAATAACGACTTTGTTTTATAATAATAAAAGATAGGTTTAGGAAAAGATCTGATGTGCTAATCAGACGTGAATTAATCGGAAGACGTCATAAAACAAAAAACCTTAATAACTGAATCACCATTTCATGTTCACGTCACCGTGTATTGAGTCAGTAGGAAATGAGTGAAGTAATTGTGGGTGTCAAGTGGGTATTGGACATTTATGGACATCAAGTATTACAGGTTACCTATTAACTGTACCAGCTTCGTACGCTTGGAACTTAGAAATCCCTTTTGCAACATTTGTCACTGATGATTCGCTCCTATTGGGTACAGCGTGATGTTATATAGCTTATAGACTTCTTCGATAAATGGATTATCCAACGCGAAAAGAATTTTTCAATTCAATCCAGTAGTTTCTGAGATTAGCACGATCAAACAAACAAATTCTTCAGCTTTATAATTTCCTTTATTTATTTATTTAGTATTATTATATTTATTAAAAAATTTGGAACAAATACACGAGTACATCCGTAAAAAAAATTTATATAAATACTAGCTGACCCGGCAAACGTTGTTTTGCCATACAAACAAATAATTTGCAATAAAATAATATTGCGACCATAAATTGAAATGTAAGCTATCCTATCTTTCAAGTTGAACCACACTGCTCACGGTGTGCCAATTTAATTTAAAATCGGTTAAGTAGTTTAGGAATCCATCGCGGACAAACATCGTGACAGGAGATTTATATATATTATAAAGATTTAAACATAACCAAATTTTTATCTCGTATTCCTGTTTGTTGCATTAAATATTATGTTGTGTCATTTTACCTCAATAAATAAGCAAATAATGTCTCAATCACATTAATTCATTGACATCTTTAATATACTTAAACACTTGATTGCTTCCACGTTAATTGCGACACATTTTAATAAATGCGCAATAGAAACTTGCAAAAATAGGTACATTATTTTTATTTAGACTAATACAAAGCTGAAGAGTGTGTTGAACTTTGTTTGAACGCGCTAATCTCAGGAATTACTGGTTCGAATTGAAATTTTCTTTTTGTGTTGAATAGTCCATTTATAGAGAAAGGCTATATAACATCACACTGGGATTAATAGAAGCAAAGCATCAGTAAAAAATATTCTAAAAATGGGGAACATTTTGACAATTCCACGTGTATGAAGTAGCGGGCATCAGCTAGTGATAAATAAGTACATATTGGTATTTATGTAAGCATATGGTACAGGTATTTATTATATAGACTGACCTTCTTATAAACTGACGACAGGCTTCACCGCAGGATTAATCGCCGCTACAAGGTCACATCGACCTGTCAATATTGTCACATAATGTCATTCTCTTTACACAACTAACTAAAAGCAACCCTAAGTTTAAAACAATAGCTTTTATTTTAATAAATATTTCAATTAACTGAACGCACCTTGTACAGTGGTATCAAAATTAATACTTTTAATTATAAGTTCGTGACGCATATGCAGGTCTAGTGTCAAGGTCACGTCGATATTATTGTTTATTATAATTTTGTGTGTCTTCCTTATAAAATGTCATTTTATTTTTATTAACTGGTTTTTCTGTTGAATCGACTCCATTAATGATTATAATATCAGACTATTAGATATTTAATTCATAATAACATAGATATTTTAGTATGTTGTTAGCGTTTCGCATAATTATACACCTGAATTTATAATGTTTACTGTGTTTTCGCATTACTCTATTTTTGCTATATTATACATACAAGTGTCGACTGTTTGTTATCTTCCAAATCTCTCTGTAAATTTGTCTTTGTAAATATTTGATTTTTTTTTTATGTTTATAGTACATGCGGTGCTTACCTCTAATTGATTGTAACGCTAGACATAAGGTATGAAATGTTGCCTTTTTTAAAATTAGCTTTAGTGTTAACAATTGTTGGTAAGCCATTTTCAATAAATAAATAAATAATAACATAGATATTTTAGTATGTTGTTAGCCAGTAAACTCTGTAGGTTTGTATTAAGCAAACGCCTACAAGAAGATAATTTATGACTTGATGAATATCGTGGGATCACAGTGCGGTGGTACAGACGCTGATAAACATTTTAACTCTCTCTCCAGTTTATTAATGGACGGGCTTCGTGGTGGAGTGTTCGATTCCCGGTCAGGACAATCATTTGTGTGATATCCATAAATGTCATACAAATGTTTGTACTGCGTGTTTTCTATGTATTATAAGTATGTATTTACAAAAAGAAAAGTAGTTTATGTATTATTATCCGTATTCTGGTACCCATAACACAAGCATGTAAGCATAGCTTGGGACCAGAGGACATTGTGTGAAATGTCCGAGAATATTTAAAACAAAAATTTACATCCCACAGCTGGACCTCTTCCACTTTAGGAGTCTACTCTGCCGTGCTAACTAGGTGTGTTGGCATAGAGTCTCTTTTGGAGTTTTTCGTCTCTCACAGAGGATGTTATCTGTGTAAAATAATATTACTTAGCTGGCTTTTACAGTATCCTGAGATAGAAAAAGGGGTGGTGACACAATAATATGTATTCTTAATCCGTCACTAAAGGGAGATAATTGGCATTGTTCATATTTTTTTAAAACTCTTAATTCGAAAACCATTTCGGGGAATAGAGTTTCTCATCATGATCCATTATTTTTTTTGGGAAAAATTGCTATAAGGTAAAAGCACCCATTACCGCGGTATGCAAAATCGGCATCAATTGCCGATGTATGAGATATTTTCGTATTTTAATTTAATAACAGTAACATCGGCACAATATTATTTCGGACAAGTTGTAACTTGTAATATTTTACATCGTACCAACGGGCGCTTGGGAGTATACCAAAGCCCGAACGGATCAAAAACGCTTCATTTGTGCGGCGGGAGCGCAGGAGCAGGTTCTGTCCATACAAGCACGGGCCAATTCATGCAAGTGCACTCACATTTTTGATACGAGATATTTAAAGCAATAGACTTTATATTGTCTACGGATACTGTTTACTTGTTTTTATGATTTTCTAGGAATTTTATCTCATACTTTTCATGGCGAAATTTTGTAAAAATACAGAATAATATCGATAAAAAAAATTCGCGGTGATAGGTGCGTAAAATTAGGGGCAGCTTCTAATACCGAGGGTACCATCGGTAATGGATAATATTGAGGGTCGAGATATTTGCTTGTTATTTTCAAAATCACAATCTTATTAGAGAACTTTCCACTATATTTCATTACTAATGTATTCTAAAAACGAAAAATATATTTCCGATGTATGCAAATTCCAGTAAATTTCATCAAATTATAATAAAAAGTAGTGTACTTGAAGTGTAGTTTTTGTACTGCAAATCCAAAATGGCATAAAACATTTGCTATATTAATTTGACAAAATAATGATATTACGGCCTATTTACTAATTTAAGAGGATACCAAAATAGCTTCGTGCATTTTTCTAGGTACGAAGTTTTCATTGTTTCTTTAGATTGAATGGCTAGAGCTCTAATTTTTAAGTATATGTTTTTTCAATATATAATCTAGGATCGCATAAACTCAGAAACGCGATTGAAAAAAGTTTTCTCGATAGAAAATCTTAGCGAAAATACCTCTCTCATTTCTTATTTTTTTCATTTGTCGGTCTATTATCGCGTATTAACTAATGAAATAACTTTAAAAACATAAGTAACTATTATATATAGTAACACGTAAATCAGAATTAAAATATATTTAGTAGATTATGAGTAAATAGGAAAAGTATCCCTAATTCTTCATTTTCTGTGCCTACTGGCTGTGTTAATATGTACGTGTCGGCGATGATATACGATAATATTGATGTAGGCCCTTAAAATACTGCTTTTCATTAGGATCGAAAACTCTTCCTGCGAATTGGCAACAAAAAATCATAAACTTTTGTAGTTTTTATGGGTCGGAATTACATTTTAAAATATATTATTCCAGTCCCATTACCGCGGCATACCTCGGTAATAGATTATACCAGAATCTATTACCGAGTGTCAAGTACTCGGAAATAGAGTTTTCATATATCGAGAACAGAACCTATTACCGATACCGAGTGATAAGGCAATCAGTATCCGTATGTAGGGTACCGTTTCTGAATAG
Source organism: Orgyia antiqua (assembly GCA_916999025.1). NCBI lineage: Eukaryota > Metazoa > Arthropoda > Insecta > Lepidoptera > Erebidae > Orgyia > Orgyia antiqua. Next base: position 30,383,824 of record OU779871.1, read on the forward strand.
ATATATTTACTTAGAAGGTAATTATTTTTTATGATAATGAATACCTATTTAAAATAATTTCTGTGTGGTGCCGGCTACGAATAATACCACCAATCTTCTCGTGGGTGTCGTAAAAGACGACTAAGTCAATGAAAGAACACCATAGCACGGGCAGCAGCATGTCAAGCTCAGTGTTGTGTGTATTTTATTTTGTACGGAACCATCAGGACAGCAGATATATTTTTTCTTCTATACTCGGTAATAGGAGACATATACCGCGGTAATGGATAAAAATAGTAAGGCATACCTCGGTAATAGATGAAGTAGTAACGCTGGCTAAAAATAATTTTAATAAAAATAACGCTTTAAAGTAAAGAAAAAGAAATGAGAAAAGTACGAAATTTAAAGTCTATAAAACGTTAAAAAAATCCTTATTTATCGAGGAAAGTCCTGATCCCCCAAATATTTTATTCTAAAGTCAAACTTCCTCGATTTACCTCGGTAATAGGTGCTTTTACCTTATTAACGATTATTTTTCCAAAAGCAAATGATCTCTAAGGACTTAAAATATTAAGGCGTTCTTAGGGATACACTACTCTGTGCTGGAGTTGAAATTGGTCTATAATAAATAATAAATAAATATTCATGGACATTTCACACAACCTCCTCTGGTCCCAAGCTAAGCTTATATGCTTGTGTTATGGGTACCAGAATACGGATATAATACATAAACTACTTTTCTTTTGTAAATACATAATTATAATCTATAGCTGATGCCCGCTACTCCGTACGCGTAGAATTTTAGATCCCCAAATATTTTGTCACCGTTTAAACCTTCCCTGGACTTTCACGAACATTTCAAGACCAAAATCACAAATATCGGCCCAGCCGTTCTCGAGTTTTAGCGAGACTAACGAACAGCAATTGATTTTTATATATACGAAGATTATATCAACTCGGCAACTTTGAAAAGATGTATTGGAATCTGTCTTAAGTCTATCAGGAAAAGGCAATATGTACACAGATTGTGTACAACGATGACGTCACAACATTTAAAATAATATCTTTAGTATTTTTTAAAAATTCTATACAGTGAATATTTCAATAATATTGAAATAAGTTACTTAAAATAGGCTATATTTACTAAAAAAAAAAAAAAAAGAAACAGCAGGTCAAAAATTATGAACAATCGCAATTGATCATTATTATTTGTACCTAAAGCAGCAAGTACAGTATAATAGTAATCTTTTCAATACAAAATTGTGTGAAAATCCTTCAATGGAGGTTTATTTGAACAAAATTAGGAAAATAACACACCAATTGGTAGAAATTGAATCGCCTTTAGACGATGAATTTATTCCGGTAGTTATGTATCTAATATGTATGTTATGTTTGATTATAGTATACACCTTCAAAAATATATTATTATATATATACGTTCTTGTGTATACACATACACAAAACTGTGTAAACTGTGTATTAAGTATATAAAGACTAATTGTTGCCCGCAACTTTGTACGGGTGGAATTTAAAAACCAAACTAAATTATACAAAAAAATCCATCCTCTAGAACCACTCTATCTATCAAAGTTAACCGCATGGAAATCCGTTGCGTAGTTTTCAAGATATAAGCTCACATAGGCACATACATACAAAAATTACAACTTTGTTTTATTAAAGTAATTTATTAATTTTGCAATTGACATGCTATGCTTTTACTTAATAAATTAAATTAAGATGGAAAAAGTGATAATACTAAAGTATAGTAATGAACGTCGCGTCATTGTTTTCAACCCAATTGTATTCTGTAAAGAATGCTAGGTGGTTGGTCGAGATGTTGCAAAGCATTCTTGATAGATGGCGTTGCACGTAGAAATACGATATAAACTCAATTGGGTGACGATTACGGTGGCCTAATTTGATTACTGGAAAGCACAACCGCAATAAGCTCAGTTGGCAGAGCTACGGAACGGTATTACGAGGTCGTGGGTTCGAGTACCGCTTGCGGTAATCACTTTTTCCACCGTAATTTAATTTTTTAACTTTGTTTTATAATAAGTTTATAATAATATCATTGTTTCTAAGAGCAGTAATAAAAGGTATTCTTTCAAGAACACTTATTTCAATCTATACCAATATCATAAAGCTGTTTGTTTGACCGCGCTAATCTCAGGAACTAATTGTTCGAATTGAAAAATTCTTTCAGTGTTGGATAGTAAATTTATTGAGAAAGGCGATAAGCTATATAACATCGCATTGCGACCAATAGGAGTGGAACCACAGCAAAAAATGTTGTGAAAACGGAGAAAATTTACTAAACTCCACGCGTACGGAGTCGCGGGCCACAGCTAATACTTTCATATAGACGTTGAAACAACCAATATGGCAGATAGCCCTTACATGAGCTTCGAAAAAATATTTAAATATTGACACACTTTGTATACGCGACTGTAATAAATATTGCATAGCCAGATTATTTCTCAATTAAATTAGTTTTATATGTTGAGCAGTTCTGGGCGTGGTTCCAACGATTGAGCAAAAATATATACTTAAGTGTGCCACTTAAGTGACACTAGTTATTATATAATATGGTTAACCAACCTCCTATAAGTTGCTTCAATCCTGGTACTATTGAAAGCGAAAGCTTCTAAGGCCATTAGTCTTTACTTATTATAAAACAAAGTCGTTATTTTTGTATGTATGTCCCTATGTGACTATGTGAGCTAAGTTTGTTGTATTTGTAACTATTCTCTTCTGAAATAGCTTGACAGATATTCATAAAATTTTGAATATATATTCTAGAGCTGCGAATACATCCCTACTAATATTATAAATGCGAAAGTAACTCTGTCTGTCTGTCTGTTACGTTTTCCCGCTTAAACCTCTCAACAGATTTTGATGAAATTTGGCACAGACAATCTTTAGACCCTGAGAAAGGACATAGGCTACCTTTTATTGCGAAAAAAAAAATTTCCAAATTCCACGCGGATGGAGTCGCGGGCAACAGCTACTATACAATAACACCATAGCAACCATACTAACATCATAGCACATAAAGAATCAGCAATGTCATAAGAGCGTTCCTAATCAAAGCTTTAGTATAGTATTTTCGTTAAATATATGTGAATATGCATTTATGTATTTATTTCTGTTGCAGGTAATTAGAAATTTAAAATTTGTCTAAGCGAAGATTTTGTAGAGCTGCTTTTATTTATGTAAGTCAATTCTTCTATTCCCAATAGCCCATAAAACTCCTGTATAATACGATTACGCTATCAAACAAAGGACATCGTCTTTATAGAGAGTAAATTCAAGGCATAAATCATCATTATTTTCCTGCCTTTATCCCGTTATTAGATGTTGGTGTAACTTGTCTGCATATTGCAATGGGTTTTCACTGATTGTAACTCTTTCCCGCATGGCCTGACGTCAACTCTTGGATGTAACTGCAAGTGTCTGTGTCATACGACATGGTTCCCTCGGTCGAATGTTACAATAACATTTGTATTTTTTTTGTCCGTCACCCCACGGACAAAACCTATAGATAGTTTTTCAATAATACAAATAAGCTTTCCTACCAAATTTCATTCAAATTGAGCCGTTTATCTTTGAAAAAGATAATGGTACCAACCAAGTCTAAGTACACAACTACACTTAAATCCTTATCCTATTTACAAATGCGAAATCCGGATGGATGACAAAATTATAATTGTGACGAGCTTAAGTGTTAATGTGTCGAACGAAACTATAGCGCGATTTAAAAAACGGTACAAGCCATCTATCGTCTGTCATAGTAAACTTCTGTTTGTTTAGGTTTAATTTCTAAATATCACGCGTACGAAGTCGGGGGCAACAGCTAGTAAAAAATAAAAACAACTATTGCGTATTTTGATTAATTGGCTATTTTGTGGTGCACATTTTTAGTTTGTTAATTAAAATTGTTAGCCTTTAGTATAAAGATTTTCTAATAAAAAAGATCAGCTAACATTGCCGAATTGTGTTATTGATACTATCAATTTTCATATTTTCATATTTTGACGAGCCTTGTGGTCTAGTGGTTCATGTGAGGGACTACCGTGCGCGAGGTCGCGGGTTCGATTCCCGCATGGGTCAATCATTTGTGTGATGTTTATAAATGCCCTACAAATCTTTGTTCTGAGTCTGGGTGTTTGTATGTATTATAACTATGTATTTACAAAAGAAAAGTAGTAAATGTAGTATATCCGTATTCTGGTACCCATAATACAAGCATCAAGCTTAGCTTTGGACCTAAGGACGTTGTGTGAAATGTCCGTGAATATTTAGTTTTTAGATAAGTTTAGTTGTGCACGTAGAATCGGTACTAATATGTATCTTTTTCAAAGATAAACGGCTATTTAAAATCTAGGTCTTATATTGCATCTTTAGTATTAATAGAAAAAGCAAGTTGCACGACATTGTTATGTAAAACAATAATTGTTATGCTATGACCTTGTAGCGACGTCGTACATAATTAGACATGACATTTATTAAATGATCTTCATGCTTACTAATTAAATAATAAATGAGAAACATCAAGAATAACATTTTAAACTGTTGCAAATTGACATTTTTATTTATGTTAAATTATATCGCTTTTATGCAAAAAAGATGATGCTTAATATGTAAGTAAATTAAGTTTATTTATTAAAATTGCAAATCTGTATAGAATATTTTATACATACATTTGTTTACACAAACTTTGAATTTTTTAGCTCTCTAGCTATCGCCGTTATAGAGATACAGCCTGGTGACAGACATACGGACAGATGGACAGCGAAGTCTCAGTGATAGGGTTCCATTTTACCTTTTGATATGAAACCAAAAAAAAAAAGTTAAAAACCCAAGCTAGTTACGGGGCTTAGTTTCGAGTTTTCCGTCTCTCACAAATATTATTAGCACATTTAATAAATGTAATCATTTATAATTGTTATACAAATGTTTGTACTGCGTCTAGGTGTTTTCTATGTACCATAAGTATGTATTTACAAAAGAAAAGTAGTATATGTATTATTATATCCGTGTTCTGGTACCCATAACACAAGCATATAAGCTTAGCTTGGGATCAGAGGACATTGTGTGAAATGTCCATGAATATTTTTTTATACATATTCATACAGCCACCCCCTTTGGAAAGAAATAGGGTGGTAATACTAACATATTTAGTCCCCCACCATACGGATAAAGTACTAGGAGTACAGAAAGCTTAAGAAGCTTAGTTTTTTCCCGGATACACACATAAAACGATTTTTAATACTTTATTATTGAGAACAGAATCACAAGGTCGATAAGACATTCACTTCGACAAGCCTTATTGAATGTAATGAGTGTTTAAAGATATTTTTTTATGATACGCATAACCCGTGATTGAATTCACTTTAGATTTGGACAGCTCTATTTTATGATTAGAGCTTTAATTAACCATAAGGTATTTTTTCGTCAGAAAATCCCTCAATCCGTCTTCCAGGAAATACCCCATTCTGCTTTTTTAGACAACTGACCATGAAGATAACATATACGTAAATTAAAGCGTTACCCTTCATTTCCCTCGACAAGAGCTGTAACATCCATCTAAAAGAGACGTAAGAGTGTGAGAGAGAATAAAAGCTCTAAGTCAAGCACTAGGTATACCAAAATTCCTTGTAGGCGTGGTATAGTATTATTAAAGAGAACTCCGTGCCCAGTCGTACAGGAGTCTAAGCTGATCAAAAAAGGAATCAACAAGCAAGGCATAAAATATATAGACGCGTAAATTTTACTTTAAATCCAGCTTGAGTTATCAGAGACTAACCGACATCAAAAAAGGAGGCTCTACTGAGATCCTCCTCTTCTTAAAAAAACTTCTTATTATGTCTTTTTTAGGGTTCCGTACCCAAAGGGTAAAAACGGGACCCTATTACTGAGACTTCGCTGTCCGTCCGTCCGTCTGTCACCAGGCTGTATCTCAAGAACGGTGATAGCTAGACAGTTGAAATTTTCACAGATGATGTATTTCTATTGCCGCTATAACAACAAATACTAAAAATAAAATAAAATAAATATTTAAGGGGGGCTCCCATACAATAAACATGATTTTTTTACCGTTTCTTGCTCGATACTAATAACGTTGCCTTATGTTGCATAGATAATGGTACGGAACCCTTCGTGCGCGAGTCCGACTCGCACTTGACCAATTTTATTTATGTTTGTTCCCTCATAACTTTTAACTGGGCGAAGCGATTTTAATGATTCTTTTTTTATTTGAAAGCTGGTGGTTCCCGTGTGGTCCAATTCCATAATCACCAGGTCAGGATCTGGTGGTTATCTCCTGAGAAATCCAGGGAAATCAGTTAACCTGGTCACGGATGACACTGGACTTTTAAGCTAGTAGCTACTCTTAATAACATCACGAAATTCCTTCTTGTAAAATGATCTGATAAACAGCATAAAAAGTAATCAAGGTCTCTCGTAAAGTTAATAAATATTTTATTTAACTCTGTCTACGTTTATTTCAACTTTTTTTACACTAATTATAAAGAGTAAAGATTTTAAAGATTTGTATCTTGTATATTACGGATAAACTTAAAAACTACTGGACCGATATCAGGAATTATTGGAGACAAAACTGCCTCGCCTCGTGCGGAGGCAGGAAGCACTCTGGCACTCCGACGAGATTGGCAACAGTCGGCTGGAGTGGTGAAGCCTAATGGGAGAGAAACCGACGAACTATACTGCCATTGTCTAGCAAGACTGTTTTCTGCATCTGGGCCATCACCGTCTTACTATAAGGAATCATTATTATTACTTTTTAGGGTTCCGTACCCAAAGGGTAAAAACGGGACCCTATTACTGAGACTTCGCTGTCCGTCCGTCCGTCCGTCCGTCCGTCCGTCCGTCCGTCCGTCCGTCCGTCCGTCCGTCCGTCCGTCCGTCCGTCTGTCACCAGGCTGTATCTCAAGAACGGTGATAGCTAGAGAGTTGAAATTTTCACAGATGATGTATTTCTATTGCCGCTATAACAACAAATACTAAAAATAAAATAAAATAAATATTTAAGGGGGGCTCCCATACAACAAACGTGATTTTTAGGGTTCCGTACGCAGTATCTCAAGAACGGTGATAGCTAGACAGTTGAAATTTTCACAGATGATGTATTTCTATTGCCGCTATAACAACAAATACTAAAAATAAAATAAAATAAATATTTAAGGGGGGCTCCCATACAACAAACATGATTTTTAGGGTTCCGTACCCAGTATCTCAAGAACGGTGATAGCTAGACAGTTGAAATTTTCACAGATGATGTATTTCTATTGCCGCTATAACAACAAATACTAAAAATAAAATAAAATAAATATTTAAGGGGGGCTCCCATACAACAAACATGATTTTTAGGGTTCCGTACGCAGTATCTCAAGAACGGTGATAGCTAGACAGTTGAAATTTTCACAGATGATGTATTTCTATTGCCGCTATAACAACAAATACTAAAAATAAAATAAAATAAATATTTAAGGGGGGCTCCCATACAACAAACATGATTTTTTTACCGTTTCTTGCTCGATACTATTAGTACCTTATGTTGCATAGATACGTACGTTGTACGTATGTTGTACGGAACCCTTCGTGCGCGAGTCCGACTCGCACTTGACCAATTTTTTAAATTTGTATGGGCATTTCACATAACGTACTCTGGTCTCAAGATAAGCTTATGCTTGTGTTATGGATACCAGAATACGGATATACTACATATACAACTATTCCTTTGTAAATACATACTTATAATAAATAGAAACACCCAGACGCAGTACAAACATTTGTATCACAGATTTAATTATTCGAGTTATTACAATAAAATTAATAACTAAGTTTTTAAAACATATTTGCTTTAATAATACATCACGTTTTTTATGAGTACGTAATTATCAACATCATAATCGTTTAATAGAATCGAACTCAACACAATATTATTAACTAGTTTCGACACGTGACAGTTTTCAATCACATTCTTGAACGAACCACGTGACCTTGACATTTGACTATATAATATAACTAGCTGGCCCGGCAAACGTTGTATTGCCATACCAAAAAAAAGAAAAAAAAGAAAAAAATCATCAACTATAAACCTCACGGAGCCCAAGGCCTTTCCAACGAATGCAAAACCGTGGAAATCGGTTCGTGCGTTCTGGAGTTATAGCGTCAGGAAGGAAAATCCGATTTATTTTTATATAGTAGATATTAGTTAGCACTCGTGGTTTTACTCGTGTTTGGTTACTGCTGCTTGACGTTTCGCATGTTATATATTATTCTGTTATTCTTATCTATAAGCATTTCTACTATTACAACAATAAATTACCAGACTCGGAGTTCAAACAAGTTATTACCTAACATACAATAAATATATTTTATAGTAATATAGAGGTAAATATTTACGTAATGAACGGATAGATGAAGCAATAAATATTGTTATAGCAGGAAATGCAGTCTGCCAAGCAGTTTGGCAACTAGCCATAAAACTATAAATAAAATTTAATTAGTTCAAAAACTAAAAAAAAACACGCTTGAAAATCCTGAATAATATTTGACACTAGCTGATGCCCGCTACTCCGTACGCGTGGAATTTCAGATCCCCATATATTTCGTCACCGTTCCAACCTTCCCTGGACATTCACGAATTTTACAAGACCGAAATCACAAAAATCGGCCCAGCCGCTCTCGAGTTTTAGCGAGACTAACGAACAGCAATAGATTTTTTATATATAACTAGCTGATTCCCGCTACTCCGTATGCGTGGAATTTTAGATTCTCATATATTTTGTCACCGTTTAAACCTTCCTTGGACTTTCACGAATATTTCAAGACCAAAATTACCAAAATCGGCCCAGCCGCTCTCGAGTTTTAGCGAGACTAACGAACAGCAATTGATTTTTATATATTAGAAGAAGAAGACTAGCTGTCCCGGCAAACGTTGTTTTGCCATACTAAAAAAAAAAAGAGGTTTTAAAAATAGATGTTAGCCGATTCTCAGACCTACTGAATGTGCATACAAAATTTCATAAGAATCGGTCTAGCCGTTTCGGAGGAGTACGGTAACTAACACTGTGACACGTGAATTTTATATATTAGACTAGCTAACCCGGCAAACGTTGTTTCGCTATAGGCTATAAAACATCACGTTGCGGCCAATAGGAGCGAAGCAGTAATGAAAAATGTTGCCAAAACGGGAAAAGTTATCTAAATTCTACGCGTACGGAGTCGCGGGCAACAGCTAGTTAGATATAACAAGATTGTTGCATTGTTATTGGTCCATAATATGTGTGCAAAATTTCAAATCGATCCGACTAAGAACTGTCTCAATAATACAAGCTAGTGAAAATCACTTTCAATGATTACATTGATAGATACGTACCGAGCTAATAAAAACATGTTAATAACAAGAACCACGTCGTAAAATAATCTAGAATATAACCACAATAACATATTATACTTTTGTAACTACATACAAATTGATAATAAAATATTTAACTATTTACCACAATGGTATCGAACCGGCTATCCCTCCGTCATTATTTGCATTAACGCTGTATTTAAATATAATGAAACTGCTTGGGTGGCATATAAAATGATACTCTGTGGTCTTTACTAACCTCTTTAGGGAGACGTGCTGTCATTAATTTTATTAAGGGCTATATCTTTAACCGACCTCTTAGAAAAAGGAGGAATTTCACAATTTTATTGTAATTTAATTGTTTCATTCGACTTACGTGATTTTTATTTGGATTTGGGGAAATTTTACAAAATTAGTAGGTTTCGTATTAAAATAAATTTTGGTCAAATTCCTGTTTTTCGAAAAATTTTAGTCATATGTGTCGTTTTTGTAGAACAAGATTTAATAGGTTGGTGTCGCTGACATGGATGCGCAGTGCCCCTTGTAGACGAATAAAATTTCATTACAACAGTGTTTTTAATCGACTTCAAAAAAGGAGGAGTTTCTCAATTTGTCTGTATGTTTTTTTTGTGTTTGTTACCCCATTACTTTTAACTGGGCGAAGCGATTTTAATGATTTTTTTTATTTGAAAGCTGATGTTTCACGTGTGGTCCTATTGGCACCAGGTCAGGATCTGATGGTTATCTCCTGAAAAATCGAGGAAAACCCTCAAATTTCAAAAGGCACATGAAGCCGGTTGAACATATTTCAAAAATACTCGGTTATTGTCAAAATTTTCTTCTAGTTTCAAGCTCATAAGATTTTCTCTATCTGCTATCTCCACTATCCTTCATGGTGTGTGAAACATCAGTAAATATGAATGTTTTAAATTTATTTTGATTGTAAATTGTTCCCATCATCCTTTCGCTTCAATATACGAGTTGTAAAGATCAATAAACTAATAAATAAAGACTCAATAAAAACTGAAAGTATAAATGAGTTTTTACTTTCCAAAATGGGACCTCGTCGGTTCATTTTTGGAGTCAAAAATAAAACAAAAACTTCCCCTTTACTTTCTTGTTCAGAGGTCGATGTAAGGTGAGACCTCAGGCAATGGGTCGTTGGACCTTGTGACCATATTAGTCACATTTACCTCGATCACATAGGGATGGGAACACTTATCGATGACTTTTTTGTACTCAAGTTCATCGAGTATTCTTCTTGGGAAAATTTATCGATAATATCCTTTTTTACTCGAGTTACTATTATTTTACAGCCTTTTTTAATTGTTTATCTGTCTATAATTGTTTCTAGTCCTTTTCAATCTATTAATGTCCCACTGTGGGCACGGTGTTGCACATTCAGAGGGTATCTGTTCTATACCACGCTAGCCAGCCTTGTTGGCATAGGGTTTACAAGATTTCCTTCTCGCATAGAGGATTTTCTTTGCTTATATTCTGGATGAAATGACACTGGGATGGTGACACTTGTATTCTTAATCCGTCACCGATAGTTTAATATTATAACATTATAACAAGTACTATGAAATCCGTAACATGTTAGTTTCTATATAATGATAGAGTACTGACAGTTTAAATACTTATAAAGGATATAAGTTATTATAGTAAAATATATTTTGTGCTAGTTTTTGCAATGTGTAGTATTTATGTTGCAATTTCGGCCATAGTTATTTCGCTGGTTTAACCTATCACCGTAGTTTGGGTACATTTAAAAACCCTAAGCTGATATTTTTAATACATATAAATTTTACTTTCATCGCCCTAGAGTCAAATTTTGCTTCTGTAAGTCATAAAAACAGTATTTAAGTTAATTTAACTTGAGCAAAACAATTAATAAATATATATCATAAATATTTTTGACATTTAAGCAAAGAGGTGATGAATATGAATGTTAATGGCTGTAAAAGCAGAGAAAGAAAGAAAGGATTGATGGATTGTATGAGAGATGATTTGAAAGAAAAAGGAGTTAATGAGAATATAGCGGCTTTTAGGAGAGCTGGAAGGAATAAAATGTGCTCTGACTACTCTAAGTAATCTATATTAATATTATAAAGCGGAAGAGTTGGTTTGTTAACGCGCTAATCTCAGGAACCGCTAGGCCGATATGAAAAAAATTTTTAGTGTTAGATAGGGCATTTATCGAGGAAGGCTTTAAGCAATATAACATCATGCTACGACCAGTAGAAGCGAAGCAGTAGTGAAAAATGTTGCAAAAACGAGAAAAAAAATCTAAATTTCACGCGGACAGAGTCGCGGGCAACAGCTAGTTCTGGATAAGGAGCTGGAAAAAGACTAGGAACATTGCAGCAATCCTTTAGTCCCAAGCTTACCTAAGATTATTAGCTTGTGTTTAGTTAATTGATTCGAGTTAAAAATGTTATACTGTTACATCACTATTTTTTTTTAATACACGTGTATGACGTTGACAAGGCTCTGACAGGGATGACTGACTAATATTTATGAGGAAGCTTATTAAATATTTGATCAGCTTGGACATTGTTTGTATTTTAAATTGTATGTAAAATTTTGTCAATCTAATATATAAAATTCACGTGTCACAGTGTTAGTTAGCGTACTCCTCCGAAACGGCTAGACGGATTTTTATGAAATTTTACATGCATATTCAGTAGGTCTGGGAATCGGCCAACATCTATTTTTCAAACTTTTTTTTTTAATGTGGCAAAACAACGTTTGCCGGGTCAGCTAGTATTTTTATAAGTTAAAACTGTATTTTAGGAACTATCCACAAATTACGTTACGTTATTAAATTTGAAATGGAAATTGGGAATAGGGTCACTGCACACTTAGCACAATTTCCATGCAATAGCGTGGCTTGCTTATTTGTGCCGTGTGCCATCTAAACAAAAGGATTTTTAAAGAACCTTCATATGGATATGTATATCACGCTCTTTACAGTGGCCATAAAATTCCCCAATATTTCTTTTAATGGACATTTCACACAACGTCCTCTGGTCCCAAGCTAAGCTTACATGCTTGTGTTGTGGGTACCATAATACGGATAGAATACATGTACCACTTTTATTTTGTCAAAACACATAGAAAAAACCCATACGCAGTAAAAATATTTGTATGACAATTATAAATATCACACAAATGATTGTCTTGAGCGGAAATCGAACCCGCGCCCTCGTGAAAGGCAGACCGTTACATTAACCACCAGACTACGAGGCCCGTCGCCTCGTTATACTGTTCACTTTCAGGTTATTATATAAACTACCTTAATATACAACTAATCCTATAAACCAAGTTTAAAATATGTTAATATTGCACAAAAAGTGGTTTAACAATCGTCCGATCGGTTGATACCACGCTTCCAAAACGGCCACTGCATTTTAACAAAACAGCCGCCATCTTTAAGTAAACAGTTTAAAAAAGGAACATAAAAATATTTTGCATTGTAGACTAAAAAGTAAATGCATTATTTTATTCGGTAAAAAATGGCGTTCTATTTTTAACAATAACCACCCTTTTCCAGGGCGCTATAAGAGCCCACTAAGGGACAATATTAGCAGTTAAGAGGATACCAAAATAGCTTCGTGCATTTTTCTATGTACGAAGTTTTCATTGTTTCTTTAGATTGAATGGCTAGAGCTCTAATTTTTAAGTATATGTTTTTTCAATATATTATCTAGGATCGCATAAACTCAGAAACGCGATTGAAAAAAGTTTTCTCGATAGAAAATCTTGGCGAAATAACCTCTCAAATTTTTTATTTTTTCCATTTGTCGGTCTATTATCGCGTATTAACTAATGAAATAACTTTAAAAACATAAGTAACTATCATATATAGAAACACGTAAATCAGAATTAAAATATATTTAGTAGATTTTGAGTAAATAGGAAAAGTATCCCTAATTCTTCATTTTCTGTGCCTACTGGCTGTGTTAATATGTACGTGTCGGCGATGATATACGATAATATTGATGTAGGCCCTTAATGTATAGTGTGAGACACGGTAAACTCGAAACTAAGCCCTGTGCCAACACGCCTGGCCAGCGTGGCACAGACCATAATCCATCCCAAAGTGGAGAAGGCTTATGCGCAACAGTGGGACGTTAATGGGCTGAAGACAAAGAGGATATATAAAAAGCATTTTTATTAAAATTTATGTTTATTAATTATGTTACGTTAAGTTGTGCCGGTAAAATCGCTATCATTATCTCTCTGTAATAACTATTACATCCTTCTCACGATTGATGTACCCGACGTATCGTTATATATACATTGTGATTGTAGCAGAACAAGTGTCTATAATAGTATACAAGGACATATTACACTAACTGTACCTATATGGAGCTAAACGGTATACATGCTTAGTTAAGTAACTATAGTCCACTTGGTTTTAATACATCGAGAAGAAATTTACTCAATTTTGTATATATATAATTGGAATCTCGGAATCGGCTCCAACGATTTTCATAAAATTTAGTATATAGGGGGTTTCGGGTGCGATAAATCGATCTAGCTAGGAATCATTTTTAGAAAATGTCATTTTATTGCTTTTTTTTTCTTTTTGGTCACACTACCAAATAAGAACTACGAGCGAAGCTCGGTCGCCCCTTTAATGTATGGAGGAATTGTTTATTACCTATAGTTCTTCAAAAAAGTCGCGATATGTCTATCTTTTAAGGAAAACCCGCTGTACCCATAATATTGTTAAAAAAATTATCAAATTCAATAGGGTGTTTTCAAAAGCTGTTTATGTGTATATAGTAATCTAATATATAAAATTCACGTGTCACAGTGTTAGTTACCGTACTCCTCCGAAACGGCTTGACTGATTCTTCTCAAATTTTGCATACATATTCAGTAGGTCTGAGAATCGGCCAACATCTATTTTTCAAACTTTTTTTTTTAGTATGGCAAAACAACGTTTGCCGGGACAGCTAGTATTTTTATAAAATTAAATACCTTGGTTAGCTTACACATTTAATATAGATTATAACTGCTTTTTACAGCATGCAATTTAAATGAATATCTTAGGAGATATGACGAAAAAGAATTACGCGCGACAATATAAAATACTAAACAGTTGGCTGAGCAACGCGAACGTTTCCTCGGTCTTCTATCCATACTCTAATGTTTGGATATTTGGTTAATGTTGGATGTATGGATGGATTTTCATGAAACTTTCTTAAATTCCACGCGTACGGAGTCGTAGGCAACAGCTAGTAATAAATAAATAAATATTCACAGACATTTCACACAACGTCCTCTGGTCCCAAGCTAAGCTTATATGCTTGTGTTATGGGTACCAGAATACGGATAGAATACATAAACATACTTTTCTTTCGTAAATACATAATAATGTTTTGCGGTTTTTGATAGATGTAAAGATGTTATAAATAGTTAAACGTGATTATAAAAATATTTGTAGATAGACGGATGAAAAGTTTTTGCGTTTCTCTATCTCTTCAATCCGTTAAGAGAGGACTACAGCCCCAAGTTAGGTATTTGCCTTCCTATTGCCGAGCACCGCGCTAGAGGGGACAAAGCTTCTGAATACATACTCTTATTACTAAGTAGCTATTTTTATTAATAACAAGCACGCGTGCCCAATTCTGAGTAGAATTTGTGTTCAAACCTAAACAAATTGTGTAAAAAATCATCCTCTTGAACCACTCTATTTATTAAAAAAAACCGCACCAAAATCCGTTGTGTAGTTTTAAAGATATAAGCTCACATAGGGACATACATACAAAAATAACGACTTTGTTTTATAATAAATAAAGACTATCATTATTTACTGGTGCATTTACGAAGTGAGCTTTAGTATACGATCCATTTAAATTAAAATGTCATCCACATATAATATATCTACTTGTTTACTTGTGAACTGGTATAATGGGTACAGTTATGAACAAAATGCTTAAGGTATAAAATAATATTAAAACACACACAACACTAACACCGCCTCGCCTAAAAAGGCGTGGCGTAAAGAGTGGTGGAGCCCAACGGGAGAGAAACCGACGAACTATACCGGCATTGGGGCCAATTCCACATGATACAACCTAACTTAACTAAAAAATGAAAACAACTATTGATGTATTTTGGTTGTATGGATTTGATTTATGAGTTCGCTAACCGATTTTAGCGAACTTTTAAATCTTCGATCTGTCATTATGAATAAGATCACATGGTCTCTATAATAAACAGTCTGTATTAAACAGTTTTTATATCAAGAAAGTTCAGTTAACATTCTCGAATTGGGTTATTGAAACATCATAATTCATTTTTTAGTTAAGTTTAGTTTAGTTGTACATGTAGAATCGGTACCATTGTCTAGCAAGACTACTTTCTGCATATGGGCCATCACCGTTTTGCTAGTGACGCCGAGCCTCTCGAGGTGTTGTGAGAGGCTCTTTAGGACCAAATCGTTCAGCGATACAACTATCGGGATTATTTCTATCGATACCGCCCTCCAGATGTCGGTTACCTCGTGCGCCAGGTCTAAATACTTGGTCTTCTTGTCTGCTTCGGCACGCGAAAGGTTCTCGTCATAGGGAATGGTGACATCTACTAGAAATACCCAAGACTCTGTCCGATCCATCACATCAATAAAATTATTATAAACCTTTTTGTTTGCTGTTGTACACATGTTTAGTAAGTAGTTTCGATTACTTTGAATAAAGTTGAACAAAAAAATCTTCATCTTTCTTATCAGCGAGCAATGAGTTTTTGTCCCAGGATATATGATATAGCGGCCTTAGGCTACGAGTGAATGAATTTATGGTCATTTTTTGTATCCTCAAATTAATTAGGCTTGATTATCAAGATTCGATCTTGATTGATCATAAAGTATTTAAAAAGTTATTGTAGTGATATGACTACAATGATAGCGTGTTTATTTGCTAGTCTTAATAGTTAAGGTACATCCACATAGCACGCGGGGAGTAAATATTAAAAAAACCGGTCTGCTACGAATTGGACACGAAGAGTTCCATCACGTTATCATATTCTCGACCCCAAATAAAAGGATAAGAGCAGAAGAATGATAATGATGAATATTTGTTCATAGAGCATCAACTGATACTTATTAACTGTTTCGATCGTAGCAGATGGCGCTCTATACTATGACGGGCTTCGTGGTCTAGTGGTTCATGTAACGGACTGCCAATCAGGAGGTCTTGGGTTCGATTCCCGGTCAGGACAATACTTTGTGTGATGTTTATATTTGTCATACAAATGTTTGTACTGCGTCTGGGTGTTTCTAATAAGTATGTATTTACAAAAGAAAAGTAGTACGAGTATATGTAGTATATCCGTATTCTGGTACCCATAACACAAGCATATAAGCTTAGCTTGGGACCAGAGGACGCTGTGTGAAATGTCGATGAATATTTATTTATTTATTTATTATAGTCTCTGCCCACCCTCATGGAAAAAAGGCGTGATATTATGATGATGATGATATACATAAATGAAAATTTTCAGCTCTCTAGCTATCACAGTTCCAGTGATACATACAGCCTAGTGACAGACAGAAGGACAGGGAAGTCTAGTTCTAGGATTCCATTTTACTTCTTAGTACGAAACAATAAAAATGATATAGTGACTGTATTTGTAAAAAAAAAAAATATCGTAACTCTCATTGATGAAGTTTAGAGAGACAAATAGATAAGTAGAACTCGCCCTTGCCTGCCTACCCTATATAATAAATCTAACGTTAGAGCAAATTTTCGGGAAAAAGTACCAGGAATTCATAAACTCAAGGTGTTCCAAAATCTTTAGTGCATACTAATGAGGTCGCAGTTTTAATAACACCATTGAGCTGAGAATTTGTGATGTAGGCGTCTAATAAAATATTGCTAAACGTTATGTGGGCTCAAGGTGTAACCGACCTTAGCCAATCTTCCTTATATTTCATGGTTTCCTGGTACCTGTTGTGAAAATTATGCAATATTTTCTCTTAAATTATATTTACCACATCAAAATCTGTTACGTAGTTTTAGAGATATTATGCTCACATAGGGACATACAGTAATAACGACTTTGTTTTATATTATTTTATTGCTTCTTTACTTTAAATTATTTTTTCGTTCTTACAAAACTGTTTAACATATAGTTTACTAAATAACACATTAATTATCTCATTATAATAACAAATCTTTATGATATTTACACAATACCTGTAATTTATTTTGATAATCTTCTTATTGATCTGATAGCTAGCAACTCGGACAAGGCTAGGGTTGTCACACCTTAAAAATGTATAATATGTCGTAGTAGACTTGATTAAGATAGTTTACATAAGGATTTTTAATTTTAACTTAGCGCCAAGATTATGAAGTAAGTCTTCAAATTGTGTCAATGGTGAGTAAGTTATTGATTTTGTGTAGTTATTGATGAGCGTTGAATATTCGTAAAAGGATCCTTCCAAATCAGTTACACGTGTCATAAGCCAAGGATCGAACTCATCGTAGTCATTAGAATGTTGAGGTTAACGTAGTTAGTTTGTCCAGTATTACAAGGTCTTTGGATTGATGGCTGACCTGGCTGTAAATACAGGTAATTTCTATTATGTTTCCGACATATATGTACCTGTCTTTAGTATTGTATTTTATTATAATAAACTGTATAGTTATACTAGCTGTACGCCACAGTGTTATTCGCGGTGAAAAGGGAAAACCCGACTAATATTTTTATCATTAGTTAAATTAAAATCCGTATTTGACATAATTGATTGTTTCACGATGGGTTCAGGGCTGGATTAAGCATTGTGACGTTCTATGGGGAGATCTATATTCAGCAGTAGACGCAAAAACCTGATCTAAGCATGGATTGTGAAACAAAAAATTCACAATAAGCACCTACACAAAATCATAACCTTTTTTTAAAGGTGGTTAAAAATACTGTAGCCAATGTTTTTTTTAGTTTTCTTTCCAGACATTTATGTACTGAATTGAACTGCCTGGCAAATTCGTATTATGAACATAATTCCCAGCCAGTCAGTTCGCTAAACCAGTTATAGATTAAAATGTTTAAAGAGAAGGTACACCTAAAATTTTAACTAAAAACTAAAAATTTTTTACTAAAAGTTTTATATCTGCCAGAATACATAATTTAGCCAGGCAGTTTACAGCGTGCCTGGAACTTGCATAATTTTTAAAAATAATACACCTGCTGATTCTATCTCAACGCCAGCGCCATCTAGGTGTGCTCATCATACTTAAAACTTTATTTGAGATTTTCAATTGTAATGTCAACCCTAGGCAAGGCAAACAACCATTCCTAGATCAACGTGGTCTGTATATATTATTGCATTCAACAATGAAATAGCTTGACAGATTGCGATCTGGGTTTCCCTATTATGTAATTTAAAGATTTATACGTTTTAAGAATTATACACATTTTAGTAAATTATGTTCACATATAAAATGAAAGTATTACTTTAAAAAGCCTTGGGTTTTAGGTAAATCAAAGCTATGGATGTATGATTAATTTAATGAAATTGTCCCAAGCCAAAATCTAACCCGCGAGATGGTTTACAAAATAGTATTAGCGAGTTGTGTGGTAAAACATAATTTGCAAAAATTTCATATAACATAGTAAAAGGTTACTGTAATATATTGCGTAATACAAGTTAATGTTAACAAAACAATAAATATTTTTATCGCAGCGATAAACATTTATTTGATTTGCCACGTTTTCTCGTGACAAATCGTTCTATTACTACATACGTTATCAAAGTTTTATTTGTTTATGTGTCTTACATAGCGCACTATATTTAAAAAAAAATGTCTTTAAAACTGACTCCATGCAATACAGACTCAATACCTACGTGTCTCGTGTCTATTAGTTTAAGTGACGGACTGCCGTTCACGAGGTCACGGGTTCGATCCCCGCACAGTAAAAATTATTTGTGTGATATTTATATATTTTTTTGCCTTTATGTCCACACAACGTCCTCTGGTCCCAAGCCAAGCTGTATCTCTGGAACAGATGATGCTACAATATATTCAGCATCATAATTTTTTTGCCTTTCGATTTAGTAGTTCCAGAACCTGTTAATGCAAAAAAAAACAAACAATCAACTAAGTAAACCTAGAAGATGTCTATCTATCTATATTTATTTAAGTTATCTAAGTTACATTTCGGTCTAAGACCTTTGAATAACAAACGGCATCATTATAATCCATATCAGGTATCGATTGTCAATATCATTGAAAAAATATCGATCATGTAAGACTTGTATTCGCGCTTTGGGTGTTCCGTACAAAATAAATAAATAGGTAAATATTCATGGACATTTCAAACAACGTCCTCTGATCCCAAGCTAAGCTTATATTGCTTGTGTTATGGGTACCAGAATACGGATATCTATACTAATATAATATTATAGAGCTGAAGAGTTTGTTTGTTTGTTTGAACGCGCTAATCTCAGGAACCACAAGGCCGATTTGAAAAATTCTTTCAGTATTAGATAGGGCATTTATCGAGAAAGCTTTTGGCTATATAACATCACAACAAATTAAGAAAGCTAGAACAAAGGCTATTACCAAAAAATAAAGTGATAGAAGCATAGATATACCCTCCATCTATAATAAAGCGTAAAAACAGTCAAAATCGGTTTAACTTTCGCAAAGAAAAAAGGGGACTACGAAATGTTTTTTTTTTCAAAGAATTTGTAGGTAAAATCTGCTTCAGCTATATTTGTCCCTTTCAGCACGGCGCTCGGGAATAGGGATAGCAATACCTAAGGCAAATACCTAAATAAGGAGTATAGTACCCTCTTCTCTACCTCTTAACGGTAGTCCGTTACATTAACCACTACACCATTCTATAAAGCTCCACCAGTCTATAAAGTTATTTATACACTTTAAGCCTTATAAGCTTCGAAATAAAGACGTACAGAACAATTTGATTAAGGAACTCTAAATAGCTTCATATTTCATAATGTAGGTATTGCAAAAGAAAAAGTAACGATGGGAACTAAAGTATAATCCATATATAACGTTTGAGATAACGATCTGAACTATTGAACTGTGTATTGCGTTGTTTATGGATCAATATTGATTTTAATGACCACCTATATGTAAAGAAATCTATACTTCTATACCTATCCATCCATGCGTCAGCCTTTCTCCGTCTACTGTTCGACATAGACCTCCCCATAGAACACCAAAACGCGCGGTCTTGTGCCGCTTGCATCCAATGGTTCCCCTATATCAGTCTTCTGTGAAAAGTTTCTTTGTTTGAACACGCTAATCTCAAGAACCGCTGGTCCGATGTGAAAAATTATCTCAATGTTGTATAGTACATTTATCGAGGAAGGCTATATAATATCACGCTGCGACCAATAAGAGCGAAGCATCCGTGAAAAATGTTGCAAAAACGGGTAAATATTTCGAAACTCCAAACGTACGAAGTCGCAGGCAACACCTAGTCCATAATAAGTTGATAAAGGGCAATGAATAATTATTATCCATTTAAAAATTTGTGCTTTGATTTAAAAAAAGGATAACATTGTATTTTTTTTTTGTTACAGAAACAAGTAATACAAAATGCGGTGCAGAGTGAAGTTGCTAGTGATGTGACAAGAAGACAGACTAATGATCGATAAAGTGAGAGGGTAAATATTAAAAAAAAATATTTAAAGTTAAAAGAAAGAGATTTTCATGGTAATGAAGTACATTATATTGTGTATAGTATTATTTACTTTATAAAATAAATACTTAGGTAAAATATTGATCTATATTTGTGTTAACATATCTGCGCATTTTTAAAATATATTAATTACTTACTACGTATATATATATAATAATATATATATATATATAGTGACATTAGTATATACTTTATAGTACAATATTTAGAAGAATTACATACAGCCAACACATAAAAAATTAAACAGATAGTTTTTAGAAAAAACGCAACTGTGTTATTGATTAAAAAGTTCCAAATTTATGCTACTAAATTTTGAAATAGCTGTGTGGCATATATAGAATATCGTTTTATTTATTTAAAAACAATTAAAAGAAAAATATTAATGTGACATATCATTAAAACCCTACAGCAAACAAATATATCGTAGAGTAATAATAATTAATAACTCACTTTCATTTTGCAATGTTTAAAATATAGTTTATAAATTGAAGTAAATTTCAGATTTAAGGAAGTTAGAGGCAAAAACATGAAATAATTAATAATTATATTCATACGTTTGGTCCAAAAATAGTTAGTTGTTTTATAAAGCACGTCCTTTGTCTCGTTTTCTTTCAAAAAACTATTTTACATATTAAAAATATTAATTATTTGTTTAAACAATTTATTATACAGCATTTTTTACATTTAATTTTCAACTTTTTTATTTTGTAGGAAATCCTGTTATGTATGAATTATGATCCAATTAATTACAATAGGTCTAAGTCGGTACAATTTTTACAGATAAAAATACCGATGATACCGAAACGAAAATCTACCAAGTTGACGGTTGAAAATCTACCGGAGGTACCGAATTTTAGGTACCTCTTGCATAACCAATGACCGATGAAATTATCAAGTCGGATAATGCCGAAGATGGCGACAAGGTAACCGATACCGTTACCGACACGAGAACCGATAACGAAACGAAGGAATCGAAAGAGAATAAACCTAGAACTGTATCGTTTAATAGAGACGTACATATAAAAAGATTCGGTGAGTCATTTTATCGATATATCGGTGTAACTTCAGTAACATCACTAGTTTATAGGGACTTTCTTATCACGATTAATCATCTAGTACAGGTTGACGCGAGAAGATTATACAATAATATATTATAAGGTTATAAAATCCGCCGGAATTTACGCAAGTCCGTATATCCGATCCGGAACAAAAATATTACTAAATAGTTTTCAAAGTCAAAGCATTTAAATATAACTCAATTTTAAATATTTAGTTAATTATTCATAAATCATATTAAATGAATATACATTTATATTTTTACTATTTAATTTATTGAGGTTCATAGCATTGGCATCTATTAAAAAACTTCAAAGGCATTAAACGTTCTTAATTAAAAAAATAATGTTTATTAATTATTATCGTATAAAATATATCGAAAGAACATCACTAAATATTAAAAAGATTTAATAGAAATAAAAGCCGTTAATTATTGATATATTATTTGTGATCTTTCTTGTAATATGTATCTGTACTAGATTACAAATCGTTCTTATTAATAAGGGTTTGGTGATAGAAACGCGGAGCGATTTGCGTAGCGATAAGCGTTGCTTGACGGGCCTACTAGTTAAATATAAATAAGTAGAAGCATTTGAATTAATAATTAACACCTTTTTTTATTCAATTACATTTACAGTAAACTATTAAGTATGCGATATTTAGACGAAATTTTCGGAGATTCTACAGAAAAATAGCCATCCATATGATTATTAGTGATACTAAATAGTTGAAGTAGTTATTCAGTTCTATCACTGGTAGATTATACTCAATATACTTACAAAATTACACGGTAAAAGATTTGTCTAGTTTGGATTATTGATAGTAAGCGCACTTGACCCAGCGAAATGAAATAAAATGAAATTTGACACATTTTTTGACGCCTTAGTATAACTGTATTATTAGTACCAGAGTTCTCTCAATAAACTGAGTTATTATATACCTACATATGATTGAAATATGTATAACATTAAACTATTGAAAACTCAGGTTAAAAATTGTTGTCAATAAATCAGTTATTAAGTTAATTATATTAATTTATTGAGACTATTACGATGCGTTAAATACAACAAACACATTTATAACAATAATTTCTCTGTATCAATCGATAATTTTAAGAAGCTGTCAACAGCTAATCGCTACGTTAATCGCTCCGCTGATCGCTCCGCCTATTACCAAGCCCTTTTGGAAGTCCCTATTGTGTGAATTCTGATATAACATACTAATTTTCATACGGATATTAAAAAGAAGTAAATAACATAATAACTGGATTCACCTTGAAACTAATACAGACAGATTAATTGACTAATTACTCGTATAAATATATTATTTCCTCTTTTTGTATGTATTTAGACAAAGCTTGTGTATTCTTGTCCTTTTCGTGTTTTTTTTTTTATTATATGTTCTGTCTCTTTCTAGAGTTTTGTACAAAAAAGAAACCCTTATATTCTCACTTCAGTGTCCGTCTGTCTGTCTGTGTATTTGTACGGACAGACAGGCAGATAGACGGCTGTTAAACTTTCTTTATTTATTGTATCTTATTTTTTTTTTTTTTTTTTTTTTTTTTTTTTTTTTTTTTTTTTTTTTTTAAACTTCTCTCTACCCTGCCGGGCCATGATGGTGCCTTGAGCTTTACCATGACCCGGCGAGGGGTGGCCCCGCTAAGCGGGGCCCAACTCGACGGGGGGACCTATTGTTCCCCCCGCCGCGTGGCCGAGTGCCACGTTTGCCGCGGCGGGTCTCTGAATACCGACCCGCCGCGCACGACCACCTCTTCGAGAGGGGCCGCCGGCTCTTGCCCGTCGACGACCCCCGCCCGGGGCCCTGCGGGGTGGTAACGTGTCGCCAGCGCGTTCACGCCCCCGCAAGGCCTCCCTCTTTGCCGCCATCACCTCCCGAGCAAAGGTGGCGACGGCGGCCCAACACCGTTCGCTCTCGGCCATGGACGGAACGATGGCCAAGAGCGACAAATCCTCGCCCAGCACGCCAACGAGTTCGGCGCGCTGGGCGTCCCAGGCCGTGCACACGGCGAGTGTGTGTTCTGCCGTGTCCACGGCCCCACTACCACAGTTTCGGCACGCGGGATCCGACTCGATGCCAACCACCTCCCACAGGTACTTGGCAAAACAGCCATGACCTGTTAGGAGCTGGGTGAGGTGAAACGTCGGATCCCGGTGCCTCGCCTCAACCCAGTCCCTAAGGACCGGGTGGACCGCCTCGACGAGCCGTCTGCTCGCGGAGGGATCCGCCAACCTCTCGGCCCACCGTCGGAAGAGCTCGTCGCGCATCTCGCTTCTCCAGCGAACGATCTCTTCCGCGAGGGGCTCTATTGTCGCCTGCCGCATCAGGGCCCTCCGGCGGTAGCTCTCCGCCAGGACCTCGCCTTCGAGGTCCCAAGGGAGGCTGCCCGCAATCAAACAAGCCGCCTCATAAGAGACGGTGCGGTACGCTCTGGAAGCCCTCTGCGCCATGACCCGCTGCGGACGACGCAGCAGGGTCATGTTCTCGGTGCTGAGGGCCTCCCTTGCCCATATGGGCGCTCCATACAGCGCCATAGAGCGCAACACGCCGTCGTAGAGGCGGCGACCAACTCGGCTGGCCCCCCCACAATTGGGGAGCAGCCTCGCGAGCATTCCCGCGCACCTTAGCAACTTGGGAGCCAGCACACGGAAATGCTCGGTGAACCTCCACCGGCTGTCGAGCACGAGTCCAAGATACTTCATCGTGCCCTCGACAGCGATGGAAGCGCCACCCACCACAATTGAGTACCCAGAGGGGGGCCTCATCCGAGGACCATGAAAGAACATGGCCTCAGACTTCTCGAGGGCAACCTCCAGGCCGAGGGCCCTGATGCGGCGAATTACTTGGGCCGTGCCGGCAGTGGCCAGCACACCCGCGTCTCTGAAAGTGGGGCCCCGCGCGGTCACCAGGGTGTCGTCAGCGTAACAAATCACGTGGACACCCGGGAGGTTAGCACCGCGCAGGGCCCAATCAAATCCGATGTTCCACAGGAGAGGGCCTAGAACCGACCCCTGTGGAACACCGCACGACATGTCCCGGCGGACTACGCGGTCCCGGGTCGGATATTCGATGACCCGGTCTACGAAGTAGTCCGCCAGGATGCGTCTGAGGTACCACGGGACGTTGTGGTACCTCAGCGCCTCCTCAATAGTGGACCAGGGGATGGTGTTGAAGGCGTTCGCAATGTCTAGCGACACCGCCAGCAACACTCCCCCCCGGGAGACTGCATTCTCGACGCCGTCCCTCAGTCGCGAGATCGCGTCAAGCGTCGATCTCCCGCGGCGAAAACCGAACTGGATGTCACATAAGTTTGGGCCCACCTCCTCCAGGTGTTCGCTGAGGCGCGCAGCGAGTACCCGCTCGAAGAGCTTGCACGCCTCATCGAGCAAAACAATGGGGCGGTAGGCCGACGGCGAGTCAGCGGGACGCCCGTGCTTCCGGATCAGCACGAGCCTCCCTCTCTTCCAGCGCCGCGGGAACCTGCCAGATTCTAGACAGGCTGACATGAGGGACAGCGTCTCCTCCTCGAGAACCGGCAGCGCGTGGGCGAGAGCTCGCCCGGGAATTCCGTCCGGACCCGGGGCGCGATGCTTCTCTGTGAGTTTGAAGATCGCGACCCCTAACTCGGCCTCGGACACGGGCGGCACGACATCGCCCGGTGCCGGTCCATCTTCCGGAGCAGGCACCACCATTCTGGGTGGCACCCACTCCTCTCTAGTTGGGAATAGGGAGCTGACCACCCTTTCTAGTTGGAGTGGCTCGAGCGTCCGCGTCAGTGGCGGCGCCCACGGTCGGAGCTTTTGGGTCACGACCTTGTATGGGCGCCCCCATGGGTCTCTATTAAGCTCTTCGAGCCACTCCCGCCAGGCCTCCTGCTTGGCGGCCTTAACGGCGGAGGTGAAGTTCCTGCGTGCGACCCGGTATGCGGCGAGCACTTCTTCTTCGTGAGCGGGATTTCTATTGGCCCTCCGGCGGCTGCGGGTGCACCTGCGGAGCGCCAACTGGCACTCGGCGCGGAGACCGGCAAGGTGCGGTCTCCACCAGTACATCTGCCTCCGCGGGAGGGCTGGTCCCGCTCGGCTCATCGCCGCATCGCAGACGCGAGAGAGCTTTCCACAAAACTGCTCACATCTCGCATCCACGTCCAGGCCGCGTTCTGCATTATCAACACCTCTGGCGATCCACCTTTCCACAATTGCAGCCTCGGTGGCCAGCTCCGGGTCCAGGGTGGACAACTTCCACCGTGGACCCTCCTCTGGCAAGGGACGGTCCAGCGCAGCGGCTGGAGCATCCGTGGGGGATGGGCCCAGGTCAAACCGTATGTAACGGTGGTCTGACAGGGTCTCCACCCCCTCTTCGACACGCCACCGCCTCGTGCGGCGGGCCAGGGCAGGGCTCGCCAACGAGAGATCAACGATCGATCCTCCGTTATGCCGAACGCACGTCTGGACCGTCCCTTGGTTCAAGAGGATTAGTCCCGTAGACACCGCCCACTCCTCCAAGGTCTCACCCCTGGCGTTGGTCACCGGGGATCCCCAGGCCTGGGATTTGGCATTAAAGTCCCCGGCGACGACCACCGGGGTGGGATGTACTTCCGCGACAAGGTCGCCGACTTCCGCAAGGAGCCGCTCGAAGTCGGCGAGCGTTCTATTGGGCGAGAAGTACACCCCGATCACTGCAACGTCGCCTAGCGAGACAAGGACACATCCGCGCCCCCTCAGCACCCTGCTGAAGGGGGGGAGACTACTATTGCGTTGCCAGGCGACGACAGCCACCGAGCCGTCACGATCACCCGCCCAGTCATTACGGGGACGCACTCGGTACGGCTCAGCGACTATGGCTACGTCTATTTGCCACTGCGCAGCCGTCTGCATCAGCAAATCTTGAGCGGCCGCACAATGGTTGACATTCGCCTGCAGGATGGAGACCTTGGAAGCCATTTAATTGGTGGCGGTGTCCATTACTTCCTCGGCAGCAGGCAAAGCTGCTGCACTAACCGGGGCGGGGGGTCTAGGAGTGCCCCCGCCCGACTTATTTGTCGCCTTATTTTTATGATCGTTAGCCAGCGCCGGGCACTTTGTGTGCCCGAGACGGTGGCCAGCGTCATTACCCTGCGTCAGGCAGACCGCGCAGGCGTACTCTGCAGCGCAAGTGGCCGCCTTGTGTCCGGGCTGTCCGCACCGAAAGCACAGCGCGCTGCGGTCCGTCTCGCAGCGGCACTGCACTCCCAGGTGTCCTGGCACCAAACAACGGAAGCACCGCTGGGGCCGCGCATCCAGAAGCGCGGCCCGGACGGTGGACCAGCCGATTGTGAGCCGGCCAGCCTCCGTTATCTTCTTGGCTGCCAGGATTGGGCACTTCACCCAGACCGTGCCCTGGCGGCCAGGTGAGCGATTGATGATGCCCACCTTTACCAAATCGAGGGGGCAGTCCCCCACCTTCGCCACCTGCGCGGCTACTGCTTCAGTCGTGGCCGCGTCTCCCAAGCCGGAGATGCGCATTTCCACGCACTGCTCCGGCCTGGAGACGCGAGCCACTGACCCTATGACCTCGCGCAATTTAGAAGCGAGGTCGTCGGCCTTCTTGTTTTTATCCACGCCAGATACCTCCATTACGCGGCCTCCGGTGCGGGCGGTGCGGAAGCGCACCCCGCCGATTCCTAAGGCCGAGAGGTTGATAGCCCCCTCGGCCTTAGCCATCACGTCTGAATAAGAGGCTGACGAGCCCTGCGGCAACGTTACTACGACCGCTGCCGTCTTAGGGGCACGTAACCGGCGGGTGCGCTTCCCTTTCTTCTTCCTGTCACTTTGGTTTGATGCTGAGGCCGGCGTGTCAGCGGCGTGTACTACAGTCACCCGAGCGGCTGGTCTTGACGCCGCTCCTTTACGAGCCACCACATTCCATGCCTCCCGAAGAGGTTCGGTTGGCGGCGGTGGCGGCAGCGGGTTGGTCCCATCGGAAGGTGCGGGAGCAGACGGCACTCCACGGGCCGCCGCAGCCTCAAAGGCTGCCAGGGATTTTCTGCTCTTCTTCTTCTTTTTCCCTTTTGTCCCAGCAGTGGAGGCGGCGGGGGCCAAAGGGGAAATGAACGACGGTTGACGGGCAGCCCGCACCGTAGGAGGCGCAGTGGGCGAGACAATCGGGGAGATAGGAGCCGGGGCTGGAGATGAGCGCTCCCGCGTCCTGCTCGTGTCCGCTGCTAGCGGTGGACGCACTCTCTGCACCGGTAGGAGGCGATCCGCAATTCCCGCGAGCCGGGCGTCTATGAGGAACGTAATTTCGTCCCTCGTCATCGCGGTGGCGGCAGCGGCTTTCATTTCTTGACGGAGGAGCCTACTTTCCTCCGTTTCTTTTGTCGCGGCGAAGCGCAGCGACACCCCGGTTATCTTGGCCAATGCGGCCCGAACTGTGGCAACTTGCTGGCAGTCCATTGGCGTTTCTTCGCAGGCCACAGTTCTGATAATGTCAACAGACTCGTTGACCGTGGCTTCAAATTCTGCCCTGCTGCATGTGGTCTCTTCTACGTCTTTTTCATTGTTAGGTGTTAGTTTCGGTTCCGCCGCCAACCTCGTAACAGACCGGGTCCGGTAGGCCGTCTTCTTTCCGGTTTGCTCTGCCGCTAGTTCTTCCTCCGCTCTGACTTGGAGCTCCTTCTCTTTCTGTCGGCTAAGCTCGGCCTTGGCTTTCGTTAGGCCGACATAGGCGCCTGTAGTCGGCGGACGGCCGCGACCCCGCTTCGACGGCTCATACTTTTTCAGAGCCTGCTCGTCGGCAGGCCGCTTCAGCCAATATCGACGGCAGCTCGGAGAGCTGGAGCGTGAGCGCTCTTCCGCCATCGAAACATTGCCCATATCGTCCGACTCCGACAAGGTCAGCGGGACTCCCTGGTCGGTCCGCGCGGTCGTTGCTCTCGTCTCCCGCCGTACATCTGATTGTTCGGCCGATGTTTGGGCCGAGATCCTGGTCAAATTTCTCGTTGCGGATCGCGTCAAGATTCGTCCCCCGGAAGAGTCACTCCCAGAGGATCGAGAGGACCGACTCCTCTCCGCGTCTTTGCTCCTACAGACGTCTCTTCTCTCGTCCTCGCTTGAAGTTTCATTCTCCGTAGCATTTTCAGTAGTCCGTTTAGCATTGCCTAGGTCATCGTTTTTAAGATTTCGCGTTGATTTTGTGTTTTTTTTAAAGATATCCATTTTGGTCCCACGAGTATGGGGGTAGAACAGTCGACGCCAGCAGAGCCCCCTGTACTGACGCAAGCCTATTTACTTAGGTAACCCTTACGGAGGTCGGCCAGTTTCCGCAGGTTTTTAGGACTTTACTGTCCGGTGTTAGCGACTTTTCCTTGTCTCGGGCCGGCCAGTGAAGGCAAGCCCCCTATCGCAGTCGTCACGCCGCTAGACGTGATCAACGACACGTGACGACTGAAACAGGTTGCCCGGCGTTGTCCACATTAGGGGACATCCCCCCAGACACGGGTTAGCGCATCCAGGGGAACCGCCGCGCCGCGGGGTACTCCCGCCCACAACTACGTCTAAAGACCGCTGCCCATGAAGGGCCCTCAAGAGAGAGCAGAGCTCTCGCGCCGAAACAGCGCGCAACGTCGAATTAGAGTCACCCCGCTCACTAATCAGTTCTGCGGATCAGAATAGTATTGGGAGCAGGGCGACGCAACGACTCTCGCGGCGCTCAAAGGAAAGAGCGCCGCCGCGGTCCTTGGAGGTCCGCCAACCCACGACCCTCGTGGGGTCCCACTTGGCAGGACATCAGTCAACTCCCAAACAAACTTCCAACATAAGGGGAGAGAGTATGTTTGGGAGCCGTCCAGGGCGCACCGGGCCTATGGCTTCCCAGACTCGGGAAGCAATAGGCCACGCGGGGAGGTTTCCCGCCATGGCGCCCCAATTGTATCTTATTGTTATTTTATTGCATCAGTCGCATGACGTTTAAAGTTTAAATTTATCCAATTTCTATTGAAAAAGGACTATGTATTTTTTGTTTTTGTATTTACTATTAATTTATGTTTCAAAAATTTAATTGTAACAATGTTCGTACGCTGTATCTATTTAGATCGGAATTTTTGCTGTTTTGATGGCAATCCAAAACAAATACATATTTAATTTCACACAAAACCAGTCACTAATATCTACAACTATGTAAAATATTTGGTAATTCTGTAAACACACTACCGAGTGATTTTATTTTTACTTATTATAAAACAAAGTCGTTATTTTTGTATGTATGTCCCTATGTAAGCTTATATATATCTTCTAAAATACGCAACAGAATTAGATGCGGTTTTTTAATAGAAACAGTGGTTCAAGAGAATTATTTTATTTGTATGAAATGACATGCATTTACACAATTTTTAAACTTATGATAAGTACAATCTATAGGTACTAATATTATAAAGCGGAAGAGTTAGTTTGTTCGAACGCGCTGAATTAAGGCACTTTTGGTCCAATTTGAAAAATTATTTTTGTGTAGGATAGTACATTTATCGAGGAAGGCTATATAACGTCAAGCTGCGACTAATAGGAGCTAAGCATAAGTGAAATATGCAAAAGCGGGAAAAATTGTCTAATTTGAAAATAATTTCGAGAGATGTTGCAAACAACAGCTAGTATAACATGTCAATACTTATGAATTAGTTAAAAATTAATCCTCCAAGGTCAAAACGGACATTGTTAATACAGAATTATAATCTTGAATAGGATTCCAGCGCCATGACTTGTTGTCGCAAGTAAAGATGACAAATGCAAACCTTGACCGTTGTAACCGTGATGTAATATTTAACATAACATAGAATATAAAGACCTCCTACTTAACTATGGTAGCCTGGTACATTGTAGTATTTAAAGTGTAAGTTTTTAACTTAGTTATTATAATTATATCCGTTACCCAGCAGCTGTGCCTGCGTATTCTAGCTAAGTTGGCATATATGTATAACCATTCCTATTAGTCTTTTCTTAAGCTCGGTCTAGAATATCTTTGAACAGAGTACTGACGCATTTTATAACACATACCTACATTAGTATTTATACGAAAGCAAGAATAAGTAAGGATGCTTTGGCGCGCCAACCTCCTACTGGACTATGGTATCCTGGTACATTGC
Organism: Orgyia antiqua; assembly: GCA_916999025.1. Taxonomy (NCBI): domain Eukaryota; kingdom Metazoa; phylum Arthropoda; class Insecta; order Lepidoptera; family Erebidae; genus Orgyia; species Orgyia antiqua. The sequence goes on from OU779871.1 coordinate 30,415,062, forward strand.
AGTATTTAAAGTGTAAGTTTTAACTTAGTTAAACTTAGTTTTGAACTTAAGTACACAGAACGCGAATATCTCCTTACTACTACTTGACTATGTTGTCCTAGTACATACTTGCAGTAAGTAATGTGTAAGTTTGTCTAAGGGCCTCGTTCACCATCTTCAAGTAAAGCGTTGATTGTTACCTATCGATTAGCGTTAATTGTCAAGTAATAGTTACGAGTATCTTCTGTCAATTTCAATTTTTTAATCTTAAGATTACTGCTACTCGAACGTCGTGAACGTCGCACGTGTAGTTAGTTACTGGTGACTTTAACTAGCGATTAGTCTGTTGGCGCTTTACTTGAGAATGGTGAAAGAGGCCCTAAGTATCGTGTGATTCTAAAAATTGTAGATAATAATTTTTGACAGCATATCCTGTGATGCATATTGCGCTTAGAGTTCTAATATGTAATCTCGCCCTAAAAATTAGAATTAAAAGACTCCAAGAAACCAGGAGTATGAGTTTTGGATTCCTAATTTCTGTACCTAACAGAAAATGTTAATGCAACAGCACATAAGGAAAGAAATAGGGTCATGACATTAGCATTCCAAATCCGTCACTATACAATGATGTATTTTCTGTTATTACTATTTAATTGACCACCGAAATGACGCGACACGAATTAATATTATTATTACTTATTTTTTTACAGACCACGGAGTTACAAACAATTACAACAAAAAGTAATAAAATAATCTACACAAATAAATAAAATGTACCTAAGTGTTTGTAATAACAAAATAACAACGCTTTACTAAATAATGTTTGCAAGAATGTGTATATAATATTCCCACTATATAATAGTCCCACTATTGGGGTCATACACAGGCGTATTTACCCTAGGGTATGGCCCAGGGCGGCCAGCCTGCGTAGCAAAAGCATAGCGAGTCAATCGCAAAAATATTAATATATTAATGTAGAAATACATGTACAGCCATTACTTCGGTCCAATTGTGTTCTGTAAAGAACGCTAACTGATCGATTGATGGAGTTGGTGCAAACCGCTCAATAGATGGCGTTGTACGAAAAAACATCGCACGATGTTAAAACTCGTATTGAGATGATTGTAGTGGAAAATTTGGTAAACATTTGCGTGGACCATAATAGCTCAGATGGGAGAGCGACGGAACGGCATTCCGAGGTCGCGGGTTCAAGTCCCGCTTATGGTTATCATTTTTTCCATTATAATTTAGTTTATTTAGCTTATATTATTTAACTAAAAACCCATAAGTCACGACGTTTTTCCTCAAACACAACGTCCTCTGTCACATACAAAGATGTGAATGACGCCATCACTAATTCTTAGTACATAATAATCACAGAAACACATTAATTTTATCACAAAGTCATCATGTTTTTTGTTAGATATGTGATCTGTTATTTTTTTTGCGAATTATACGAATTACAGAAGTGATTCTCAAAGTTGAGTTCATACTAGGGGATGCACATAATCTTGGGGTACACGATATCATATCAGTAAATCACAGATACATAGAATTTTGTGTAAGTAACAGAGCTTAAGTTTCGGCTGTTAGGAGTGTAAAAAAGAAAATAATTTTTTTACGTTCAAATTAAAAAACAATATTTTCTATATTTCATTAATACATTTCTACTAAATTTAGAATGTGTTTTGAATTATACTATGCGCACAATTTTTTCTAAATCGTTTACGTTTTGGCGACCTCTCGCCACTCGCGTGATGATGCGATGCCGGCCGTAAAAACTAAATAATATACATAAATAATAATAATAAACAGAATATATCAAAATAGCCCTTCTTGGGGTGCATTAGCCCTTATAAGTTTGAGAAACCCTGGCTTCGACATCATAATGATTTTATGGTTAAGTAAGTTGGTAAATAAACAAACCTGAGATTGATTTATTACGAGTACCACATTCATTTGTTATGGTGCGATTACTGTGTGTTTACAGTATTATATTATTAGTGTGTGTTTAAGTAGTGTGTATTTTAACTAACATAAAAATACATTAGCTCTCTGCCCTTCTCCACATGAGCCACAATTTTGCCAAATTTCTGATTTTTCTTAACTTGCTTCTGAGTACCTAAGTTTTATTTCTTTTATAACCGACTTCAAAAAATATAGTTTACCGTTTCTTGCTCGATACTAATAACGTTGCCTTATTTTACATAGATAATGGTACAGAACCCTTCGTGCGCGAGTCCGACTCGCACTTGACCAATTTTTTTTTAAATAAGCGTTTATCACGAACGAACTGTCGGGTCTTACTATATAGCTGTATTTCTATAACAGCAATCAACTTTATAATAACTTAACCTACTCAATTATATAATAATTAGTCGTTATAACAATTGGGCAACTCCAAACAAAACATGTTCATAATTTCTAAGCTCTTTCTCCATTAGTAAAAGTAGCAATTGATCTAAACTGACCAGTCATTGCGTCACAATCATAGGCCAAGTAAAAGTCAAAGACGGAGCGTATTGGTAATTAAGAATAGAACCCCACTATGCGACGTGATGTGACAGACTGATATTTCTTATGAAAATATCTGTCCCATAGCGTAGTTCCACTGCTACATAGTTACTAAGTACGTAGGAAGTATATTGGTCTTCAGTTAAGCTGAATTTGGAAATCAGTATTGTGTACTAACAACAAGCGGAATCAAATCTCTTTTTGTGATATTCATATTTTATTAAATACAACAAATTAAGCATAATAAAGATATAGCCACTTCATATTCCACCTCAACTTTAGGCTGAAGTGGCAATGGGCAGGCCACATCGCTCATAGGACTGATGATCGTTGGGGAAGAAAAGTCCTAGAGTGGCGACCACGTACCGGACGACGCAGCGTTGGGCGGACCCCGCCAAGGTGAAGCGACGACATCGTCAAGGTCGCGGGGAGACATTGGATGCAAGCGGCACAAGACCGCGCGTTGTGTCGTTCTCTGGGGGAGGCCTATGTCCAACAGTGAACGGAGAGAGGCTAATGGATGGATGGAAACATATAAAAGCAGCAGCTAATTAACATTTCATTTAAGTATTTGTTTGTTTCTTTACATACAAATGTAAATTTTTACCATGACTTTATTTGAAATTTATATTTTTTTGTCGTCAGTAACACTCCGTCTTTATTATTATATTAAGTCTGAGATCATAAATTACTACATTCTTACATACAAGTCGATCTCATATGAAGATAACGTGTTGTAATCCGTCCCAATTATTTTATTGGTTTATAATTATTTTGATAACAGCCTTCCGTACAGTGAGTTCGATTCCCATGCCGGATTGTTAATTGAGGTTATTTGATGTGTGAGTTATTACGTTTAACTACATAAGTACCTACTCGTAATGTTAGTTAATTGAAGCGTTGTGTTAGCTTCTATGTGGATTCAAAGTAGTTACCTATACTAATATTATAAGGCTGAAAGATTATGTTTGAACGCGTTAATCTCTGGAACTACCGATTCGAAATGAAAAATTATTTTTGTGTTGGATAGTCCCTTTATCGAGGAACGTTATAGGATATATAAAAAGGTCAAAGCAAGAGCAAGGCAATAGTGAAAAATATTGCAAAAATGGGAAATATTTTCTAAATTCCATGCGTACAGAGGCCGGGGCAACAGTTAGTATTAAATAAGAAATTTGTACAAAGTTTAATAAACCCAGTAAAAATTTAGAAGAAAGGTTGATCAATGGATCTCTGATAAGGTAGAACACAGAAAAACAGAAAGTGTAATACAGTACATTTGGATGACACTTCCACATAACATCAGATGGACTGCAGTAATTTGCCTAACGTATTCGATAAAAAAAAAAACATAATGAAATTAAAGAACCTTGTGATGAAGGTTCGAGCCCTCGTTCTAACAGTGGTTTAATATATAATGTACTTATGAAATAAACCCACTCTTTACGGATTTAGACGCGTATATTTGTTTTAAATTTTAGCCCGACTAAGCCCTGTAACAACTAATCGTAGAGAACACTTTACAGCTCAGTCTAACTCGTGACCATTGTGATTGCAAGGTCTCCGAAAAAACACGTCGAGCTAAAATTTAAAACAAACATACGAGTCTAATTCTGTAAAAAGTGGTTTTATTTAATCTATATAATATCACTTATAATATACGAAAACTTATCCTCAATTTGATTATAAAGTCTTCACTATATTATATAAATATATTTGTAATAGATACAATTGACAATATAATTTAAATCAAGTTATAAAATTAGCAAATTAACACATTGAATTAATTACATTTGATTTATAAATGGGCCTATAATTGCACCCTGAGGTACCCTTTTATGTCAGATGTCAGTAGGCGTATTCTTACACTCTGACACTTCTCAGATGAACCTAAAATGGCACAAGATGACGATATAATACATATAAATAAGGAATCGTCGCTGGCATTGACCTAACCAAGGAAGCCTTTTGTGGTCGAACGTTTCGAAAGCTTCTGACTGATTCAAGACTAATTTTCTTAATAGTATTATTGCAAATCATAATTAATCATGAGTTGAGTTTACACCGCATGATTTCATTTATCGTATTGACAAATGGATTATTTATTACTGTACTTAAAATAAGTTCTTTGATAATATCAAACTTGATAGCCTTGAGTTTTATTTTCATTCGTTGCAAATCACTATTAGTTGTAACTCTTAACGTCAAATTATAATTTAAATAGAATTTTAAGAAGTCTACTTAACGTTTATAATTATGTAATATGTTAGAGCTAATGGGATCTTGTATCATTTATTTGCACAATTATTATGATTACTTTTAGTGTGCGGTACTGACTGGCTAACTTGCTAATGTAGGTTACTAATTAGGTTTGCACTACATATAAGCAATTGGATGTCCTAGCCGCCTCTTGTATCGTTATATGGGAAGAATTTAAAAAGATTTATTTCAAAATCAAGAAGGTCTAGAGCACCAGGAAGGGTATTGATAGATCTATTTCCCTTCATTCTTTTAAGGGCCTACATCAATATTATCGTCGACATGTACATATTAACACAGCTAGTAGGTATAGAAAATGAAGAATTAAGGATATTTTTTTTGTTTACTCAAAATCTACTGAATATATTTTAATTCTGATTTACGTGTTTCTATATATAATAGTTACTTATGTTTTTAAGGGCCTACATCAATATTATCGTATATCATCGCCGACACGTACATATTAACACAGCCAGTAGGCACAGAAAATGAAGAATTAGGGATACTTTTCCTATTTACTCAAAATCTACTAAATATATTTTAATTCTGATTTACGTGTTTCTATATATAAAAGTTACTTATGTTTTTAAAGTTATTTCATTAGTTAATACGCGATAATAGACCGACAAATGAAAAAAATAAAAAATTTGAGAGGTTATTTCGCCAAGATTTTCTATCGAGAAAACTTTTTTCAATCGCGTTTCTGAGTTTATGCGATCCTAGATAATATATTGAAAAAACATATACTTAAAAATTAGAGCTCTAGCCATTCAATCTAAAGAAACAATGAAAACTTCGTACATAGAAAAATGCACGAAGCTATTTTGGTATCCTCTTAAAGTTATTTCATTAGTTAATACGCGATAATAGACCGACAAATGAAAAAAATAAAAAATGAGAGAGGTTGTTTCGCTAAGGTTTTCTATCGAGAAAACTTTTTTCAATCGCGTTTTTGAGTTTATGCGGTCCTAGATCATATATTGAAAAAACATATACTTAAAAATTAGAGCTCTAGCCATTTAATCTAAAGAAACAATGAAAACTTCGTACGTAGAAAAATGCACGAAGCTATTTTGGTATCCTCTTAAGCCAAGAATCTACAGACTCTACATCTTATGTTATCACGGTAGTCAAAACCATTACGTACTTTAAATTTATGATTTCTCAATCACTCATCATCACTTGAGATCGAAGTGGCCAATAATATCTAAAAAAAATAACAGCAATTTCCTGCGTTCGATCATAATAATAAATTCTCTTGAATGTAAGACACAAGGTCAAAAGACATGGCTACTACAATAGCCGTTAGGTGAAATAACGCATAAGATTTCGTAGAATTACTTCCTAGTTATTAATCGATATTTATTCAAATTGTATTGATGACTATCTGTGAATTTACCTAATTTATTGAACTTTTAATTACTTAGAAAAGAGTGAAAAGCTTAGTTTTTTATAAATGTGTTTTGTAAAGAAAAGAAATAGTCTTTTTTTCGAATTGGACGACAAAAGTTTGATGATCTTTTATCATACTGGAATAATGATTTATATAAAGTCACAGAGAGCCCTTGGATGCAAGTGACACAGAAACGGGTAATGAATTAGCTGAGTTCTTTGGCTTAAGTCCAGCAGTAAACAATAAAAGGCTGATTGAATGACTGGACTTACGTTGAAGAACATCCTTGTCAATTATAACAAAGATGGTTGGGCATTTATAAATTGAGAAGACTTAGCCTATAAATAACCCACTTTAGACACACCACAGCAGTAAGGCATTTAATCTACTAAAAGTTGCAAAAGGTTTTATCTAGATAATCTTGCAGCACTAGTGGGAAGGAAATGAGGTAGCGACATTTAAATTAATCTTAAAATTTTCGACAATGGTACCGATTCGAGGTGCACAACTAAACATAACTAAAAAATAAAAACAACTGTGGCACATTTTGATTAATTGGCTATTTCGTTACACAGATATTCTAATAAAAAAGTTATGTTAACTTTGACGAATTGTGTTATTGACAATATCATTTTTAGGGTTCCGTACCCAAAGGGTAAAAACGGGACCCTATTACTGAGACTTCGCTGTCCGTCCGTCCGTCCGTCCGTCCGTCTGTTACCAGGCTGTATCTCAAGAACGGTGATAGCTAGAGAGTTGAAATTTTCACAGATGATGTATTTCTATTGCCCCTATAACAACAAATACTAAAAATAAAATAAAATAAATATTTAAGGGGGGCTCCCATACAGCAAACATGATTTTTTTACCGTTTCTTGCTCGATACTAATAACGTTGCCTTATGTTGCATAGATAATGGTACGGAACCCTTCGTGCGCGAGTCCGACTCGCACTTGACCAATTTTTTAGTTAAGTTTAGTTGTGGACGTAGAATTGGTACCAGTATTACATTATTTAGTGTATGCTATCAAAATCCTTTATAAGGAAAAAAATACATTCAAAAGAGTTTGTTTATTATTTTATTTTAATTATTAATAATCTGACCTACGTATTAACCTTAAATTTAGTATTCGTAACGTGAAATGTCAATATTGAGGCGTTCGGCCATGTGGGTTTCAATGCTGTTCATCCCACAGATCACGTTGGTGACCTTCGTGTAATTAAATTAACTCCTTACAATGCCTCTTGTTATTATGATCTTGATAACTGCTAATTAATTTGTATTAATAACTTTTGTTTTCAATGGATTCTTATGCTGTTATCAGGCGAAATCTTTAGTAGACAGAGGCGAAAAAACAAGTTGGCACAAGAAAAAATAGTATACTGATATCAACAACGATACTATTATATTATACAAAAACTACTAAACTAATTATTAAGTGGTTTTCATCAAGATCAGAATAGCTTGTAAGTAATATGTTTGGGATATTTGAATTTTGGTAGGTATAGAATATTTAATCATGTTGATGAAAATGTTGGAAAAAAAGTGTCCCGTTTTTAACGAAGGCTATTTCTGGGAAGCTAAATTTATAGATACAAAACTGCAATATTACACAAAACTAATTAAAACATTTATAACTTCTTAATATATTATTTCAAAGTGTTAATACATCTGTGTTAAAGAGATTGATACACAAAGACAGACAATCATTAGTGGGCAGTGAACCTTGACTGCTTCCGTTTAATTTAAGTTTGTTTATAAAAAAATATATAAAACATTGTGTGGGAACATAGCTTTGATCAATTGGAACTATGTTTTTTTAGATAAGTAATTCTAGTCTAGACAGTCAGTCCTTTAATGCCCCACTGGTATGAATCTGCACTACATTTGAAGGCTTTTTGGTCTTATGTGCCATGCTGACAGGATCAAAAGTTTTTCTTTCGTGTTTTCCATTTCTTGCATGTTTTCTGCTTATACATTTTATCCCTGGGGTGTCGCTTACTGCATTTTGTGGGAGGAAAATGGGCAGTGACGCTCGATTATCGTCTCGATATTGTATGTCCGGTTATCACTAAGCATTTTATAACGAGATTTGAAACTTCACAGACGTTGTATGTCTGTTGATGTTACTCGTATAACAACAAATAATATTTTGATGTAAGAGAATTAAATAATTCTAAATTTAAAAAATTCATTAAAACTAAATTATGTAAAAAACGTATTATAAAATTTCTGATTATATTAAAGATTATGAAGCTTGGGAGTAGGTTGTTCTGGAGCAATACATATTCTATATTGTAAAGTTATTAGCATTGTGAGTATAATTGACATTTAATTTAAAAATATTGATTTATTGATTTTTGCATTTGACATGCTATGCCTTTTACTTAACAAGTTCAAGTCCCACTTGCGGCACATTCACTTTTCCACCATAATTTGATTTATTAAAAATATTGATTTGATTAAAAGCACTGCTGAGTTTCTTATGTCGGTTCTTCTCAGCAGATTGCGTCCTGAACCGGTGGTAGGGAAAAAAAAAAGAAAAAAAAATGGACATGTCATAAGCACATAATTTTTCTGAAAAATTGTGTCTACGTGATTAAATGATTTTTCATTTCATTTCAATAAAAACTAAAATATAATAAATATTTTAGCTCCCATACAACAAACGTTTTCAGTGTCAATTGATGATGGATCCTTGAAGACCAAGTAAGGTTCTTGTACCACTACGACACTGGACTGAGATAAATTATTAAAACGCACTTATTAATCCAGTAGCTATTGTCCGTGACTTATACATGTGGAATTTTAAAAAAAAATCCCGTTTTCACAATATTTTGACTGATGCTTCGCTAATATTGGTCGCAGCGTATGTTGATTTGTTGTATAGCCTACAGCCTTTCTTGATAAATGCACTATCCAATACTGAAAGAATTTTCCAAATCTTACCAGAGTGGTACCATTCTTCCTAAGATTACAGCGTTCAAACAAACAAACTCGTTAGCTTTATAATATTAGTAATAAAGTAATATATACATATGTATTTACCTAACCTACATAAATAATTAGTTTTAATCATTTTACAATAAGTATAACCTTGGTAAGAGATAATCCAATTCTATAAGACACAGCTAGGTACATTATTGTATCGATTTAAATCAATTATAATGATTTTGTTTTTCATTAATCGATTTCCGTTCGTCATTTTACGGTTGTTTTTCTTGTGATCATGGGAGATTAGTTGTAGGTCATATTAATTTGTTCTTATAATCACTGAAGCATAGTTATTGTAGCAAAAAAACTTCTATATCTGACTTATCTATTGGTGGAATCTAGTAAATTTTGTGGTAAAGAAAACAAACAGTATTTTTTGGTATATAATGGTCTAAGTAACTTGTGTTTAGCAAATATATTATATATTGTAGTATATTGAATACAAAAAAAATTGTAAAATATAACCGTAACTAGCCGATAAACACAATAATTAAGTTTCTGAACGACTCTATCAAAAAGCTTTACACGGCCATAGACCATTAAAAAGTCGGCTAGTTTTATGTATGTCATAATACGAAATAAAAGTCAGGCCGTTTGCCGCCGTCAACAGAATCGCCTGGAACTTGCATGATATTTTGAAAGCTCATAATACGCCTGCTGATCTCTAAACAATACACTAACGTTAAATTGTTAGATAAAATTGCAACCTTGTATCATACCACCGTTCAGTAAACAACAGTAAAACTGTAGCCACACTTGAGTAAACTTGCAGCAGACTGACATTGATGACGTCACATACCTAGGACTGAACACTTAGATCATGTTCTAGAGTATCTGTAACAATTTTTTTTATCCATAGATATGACTAGCGATCTCCTATTTAATAAATAAATGTTGCTTGTTCTTTTTACGAATTAGGCGAAAGCTAAACAAGGAATTTTTAATATTCAATTCCTAAGCAGTTCAGAAAAATTTAGTTTGTGTTCGTTCTTCAAATTTTCAAATCAAGTTATATTTAAGTGTTTAAAGAGTCAAAGGCATTGGGAAAAGTTAGTCTAAGTATAAATGTCCTCAGTGATGGCCATCATTTGTCTGCACTCATATAATAATATGAGTTCCTTGAAAATTAACGCTATGCATTATAATTTATTATAATTCATTGCCGTGACACCAATGCTTTTAAAAATATTAATTTACATCTGCAAAATATCAGGTTTTGATTGATCGCTGATAAAAGGATTGATATCATACAGTTCAACGGACAGATTTAAGCAGGTATTTAAAGATTTTATATGGCTTGGGATTGAAATTTTGGGTAGGTAGGTACATCAGTGGTATTCAGTAAGAAAAAGTGAAGTGAATTTTCGGTGAATCTTGATTACGTGACAGCGCTCCTCTATTTTTATTGGAGGAGCGCTGTCACGTGTTCAAGATTCACCGAAAATTCACTTCACTTTTTCTTACTGAATACCACTGCAGACAGGACTGACTTTAATTACAATTTTGGTTGGAGGGAAAAAACATAATATATTTACCACACAATATTGTAATTTCTTGTTAAAATATTTAAGTAGACGTGTGGTGACAGATTAATACATTATCCTGGTGTTATCTTCCCTGGGTGCTGTAAAAGCTAGCTAAGGAATAATGTATACAGATAACATCCTCTGTGAGAGACGGAAACCTCGAAATTATATCAATTGTAAACACGCCTGGTCAGCGCGGCATAGTCGAACATAGTCCCTCCCAAAGTGGAGGAGGGCCGTGCCCAGTAATGGGACGGTAATAGGCTGGAGAGAGGTAGATTAAATAGACTTTTTTACGTGGGATTTTTTACACACTTCGCTATCCCGGTTGGGAGGGCAGCATCTTCTTGTGGGATTTCCGGCATAATAAAAACCAGACTATGCACGAAACCCCATGGTATTCCTTCTCGCTCTAATGTAGAATAGCTAAGTTAAGCCTAGGATAATCTCAAAAGAGAATTACTGTTGTTTCGACACTTTTCCTTAGATTAACAAGTAATTTAGCACTAGCCTGTGACTTGGACGCGTGGAGTTTTATAAATTTCCCCCTTTTTTGCAACATTTTTCACTGATGCTTCGCTCCTATAAGTCGCATCGTGATGTTATATGGCTTATAGCCTTCCTTGATAAATGTACTATCAAACGATGAAATAATTTTTCCAATCTGACCAGCGGTTTCTGAGATTTGCGCGGTCAAACAAACTCTTCGGCGTTATAATATTAGAATAGATTAGTTATTTAATAATAATAATAAATATTCAGGACATTTCACACAACGTCCTCTGGTCCCAAAGTAAGCTATATTTCTATGCTTGTATTATGGATACCAGATACGGATAGACTACATATACTACTTTTCTTTTGTAAATACATACTTATAATACATAGAAAACACGCAGACGCTGTACAAACATTTGTATGACATTTATGGATATCACACAAATGACTGTCCCAAGCGGGAATCGAACCTGCGACCTCGTAATCGGTAGTCCATTACATAAACCACTCCACCACGAAGCTCGTCAAATTTATCATATAATAATATCTTATATATAAAATTCACGTGTCACAGTGTTAGTTACCGTACTCCTCCGAAACGGCTTGACCAATTTTTATGAAATTTTACATGCATATTCAGTAGGTCTGAGAATCGGCCAACATCTATTTTTCAAACCTTTTTTTTTTTAGTATGGCAAAACAACGTTTGCCGGGACAGCTAGTATTCATGTATAATTTATTTATCTGGAAACAAGCTTGACAAGTATAACGTCACTGTAACGGTAGCCTGTCTTGCAACCACGACTCCTACACAAGTGACTGAACTGTTCACTCGATACATCTGATAACACAACACACAATGACCAGTGTGTCATACAGATATATTTGGAATTTATTTTTCCATAAATGGATATTTGTACAGCGTCAACTAGTCTCAAATAATACTTATAGATAGGAAAAACCTAGACGCAGTACAACTATTAAAGTGACACAATTATTAAAGTGACACAATTATTAAAGTGACACAATTATTAAAGTGACACAATTATTAAAGTGACACAATTATTAAAGTGACACTATTATTAAAGTGACACAATTATTAAAGTGACACAATTATTAAAGTGACACAAGACCTTATTAACGGCAGTTGGTTACACTAGCAAATAAAGCTTATCTTTAAAAGCAGAACTTCTAGAACAGCTGTCAAACATATCTCAATTAGTATTGGTTTTACTACCACTATAGTAAATAACCATAGTGCGATGTGGCTTGCCCATTGCCACTTCAGTCTCGGTAGTCTACTCTTAGATAATTTAGATGCATAATATACTAGCTGTTGCCCGCGACTTCGTACGCGTAAAATTTAGAAATCAAACCTTAACAAACAAAAGTTTACTATAACACTCGATAGATGGCGTAGTACCGTTTTTTAAATCGCGCTATAGTTTTGTTCCACACATTAACACTTAAGCTCGTCAAAATTATTATTGTGTCGTCATCCGGATTTCGCACTTATAAATTAGTAAGGATAAGGATGAAAACAAAGCAATATTTGTGCCTTCAAAATTTGAGGGTTTTTCTCGATTTCTTAGAAGATAACCAAAAAAAGGGGAGCTTTAGGGAAACATCAGTTTTCAAATAAAAAAAGAATCATTAAAATCGCTTCACCCAGTTAAAAGATATGGATATGGTAACAAACATAAAAAAAATACAGACGAATTGAGAACCACCTCCTTTTTTTGAAGTCGGTTAAGAAATAGTTTTATTATGTTACGGGCTAATTATCTTAAAACTAGACTAGACTTAAATAGTAAAATATTTCTTATATTAGAAAGAGAAGGGAAAGTACAAAACGGTAATACACACCATAAAAAGTAAAACATGAGGCGAGACAATAGTGCTCTGTGAGATGATTACATCTTTCACATACGATTTACTTAAAAGTAGCAAATCGTTTGACCTAAATGACACATCGCAACAACTCATTGTGACCTGGTTGTGAATTCAGAGATGGTAAGATAGTTGTCAATCCAACTTTTAACTATCTATGGACTTAAATAAAGACCTACGATCCTTTAGTGTTATTAGGACATAGGTTTTTAGATTAGTTTTCAGCAAATAACATAATAATGTGAGAAATTAAATCGTAATTTAATAAATAATAATAGATATTCATGGACATTTCACACAACGTGTTTTGGTCCCAAGCTAAGCTTATATGCTTGTGTTAAGGATAGTGCCCTTATGCGAATATACTACAGAAACTACTGATGTTTTGTAAATATATACATACGCACCATACATATTATAATACATAGAAAACACCCAGACGCAGTACAAGCATTTGTAAGACTATTTTGACATACAAATGATTGTACCGTGCGGGAATAGAACCGGGGCGATCTCGTTAATGGCAGTCCGTTACATTAACCCCTAGACGAGGCTCATCCAATTATACTGCAGTATATGCAGTAGACTGAAGACTACGAAGCTATACTGTACAACATCTTACTGAAAATCATACTAAACAATTTATTTTCTTAAAAACTTTTTCGTGATAGATATTTTGTTTTATTTTTCTCTCTTTTCAAAGATTACTTTATGAATGTTTACATGTAATAATTGAAAATACGATATTCCATCGCCATGGGGTTCAATTCAAAGGACCAAATAACTTGTTCCTCCATTATTTGGATACACGCGATCAATATAATTTCACAGTAAGGAGATGTCGTGAACACTTATGGAGCTTGACGTCATCAAATGTATTTTTAGCGCTGACTACAACGTGATACAAACGACTTTTGAGTTCCTTTACCTGCATTATATTTTAATTTATATAATTGGACATAACAAAACAAAACCTGGTTAAATAGAGTTGCTCCAAACCTAAAGAAATTCATGTCAATCCCTTTTTGATTATATTATAGGTAGAAGATCATCTAAATAATATTATGATCATTAATTAAATTCTAATAATACTAGCTTAGTTGGTACTGAAAGGTTTTTTATATATTTTATATTATAACATAAAAGTGAACTCACATCTTCGTAAACTAATACGTTTACTTATGATACATATTATTACATATATACCTCATTATATCTAATTCATAACTTCGCTCAACCAATACTATTATCTACTTACAATCTAATGGATCATTAATGTTGTAACGCTAACAGTTATAATGTGGATGCTTCATTACTTAAAATATTTGATGAAATCTTTATTTTTCCAGATAAACCGCGGGCATCGCGGAGTTCCTCATCAGAGCTACAACCTTCAGTGAGAAAGGAACCATTTACTCATCTATCTAAAGAAGAACTAATAGAAGAAGCTAACAAAGTACGAGCACAAACTGAAGGCATTACTTGCACCTCTAACCATCCACCCGAAAAATTTTACTCCTTACCACATAGACGAAAAAAAGATAATAGAGTCGGTAGAAGGAATAGTGACGAGGGCTCACCAGAAAAATCTCCTCTGGGCAGGTCTACTAGTGATGTGAGCAGTAAAAAGCGAAAAGAACGAACATCATTATCCACATTGTTTAGAAGAGCGCAGAGAAATAAGAGTCCTGATGCACCACTTGAAACAAAACCAGTTATCGTTAAAAGAAGTAAAAGTGACGTATCCGATTTAAAGTCGAACACAAGCCTGAACACACAAAACAAACCAATAAGAAAAAGATCTGGCAGTGAAACTGAAGAGTTCCTCAAGTCGTTAAGGAATAAAAAAACACAGCTTTCACCTATAATAGAAAGTTCACCAAGAGAAGATTATTTTAAAAATACACCACCGCTAGATTTGTATCAGAAACAAAAGAAATCTGCTATAAAAGAAACTATATCCGACGAACAAAAAGTAAGTGACAGTAAAAAAGTAAATCCTGTTGAAAAACCTCCAAGACATAACAAAACTCCTGACAAGCTAGAACCTAAACCACCTACTAGAGCTAAAAGAAGTAAATCTAAATCACCTCAGATAAGTGATACTACAAAAATAAAATCTAATTCGAAGACAGCTCCAGTTGATGAGGCAGACTCCCCCATACAAAAAGAGTCCAGCCCAGTTGAAATCAAAGATAGAATAAAAGATAGCATTAGAAAAATCGAAGAGAACGTATATGGTGAGAGAGATATGATACACAGTAGTCAACAACCACCAGATAAGCTTCCTTTAACCAGAGGAAATACTGTCGATCATTTAGTAAAGATAATAAAAGAAGATCAAGCTTCACCACCTCCTAAATCTCATTTGATTTCACCAACACACCCTACAAATATAAACCAACCATTCTCTTATATTAAACCAACAATAAACCCTGACCCTAATTTGTTCGTGAGAAATCTAACTCCAGATAGGGTTCCTGTAAATAAAATGAATAACGGAATGATTTATGCTCATGTAGTAAAAGACCGTGACGCGAATATGAATGCACGTAATAAGCAAACCACCCATAGAACATTTTCACCAACTAGAGATAGATATGGCAACCTATCTGATGAAGACGAAGGCTTAGGTTATGAAGATAGACACAAATTTTCTACCACACGTATGTACGACTATGATTATAAAAACACTAACGAAAATGATAATTACAATACTTTTGATACTTACAACGTAACAGACTCGCCGATAAGACCAAGATTCAGGGAATACAAATTGACAAGCTTTGAAGACTTTGAGCCAACTTATGCAAATGAAAATTCACCTGAAAATAAGTCTCCCGATTTAATTACCGATTACAGAGGAAGAGGTGATGGCATGGATACTAAAAAAAAGCAATATGAGCCAGAAACTAATAAATTAGATTTAAATTTCAATGAACTAAGTCACAGGCGCCAATTATTGGAGTCTCGAATAAATGCTCGTCGATATGAGCGTGAAAGACCTGTCGAGGAACCAGTGGTCAGATATATTCCAGAAGATCCTATATACGAGGCAGAAAAGAGAATGAAAGCAACAGAAAGATATGTTAATGAAACCGTCCGTTATTATCGTAATACCTTAGAACGAGATGGATTCACAGAGAGCACTATAACAGAAGATTATAACAAAGATGACACAGATAACCATAAAATTAAATACAATACAGAATCCAGGTTATATAAAAGACCCAATAAAGATGAAGTTGACAGACAGGAATTTATTGGAAGAACTGAACCTAGATACAAGGCAAATAAAAAAGATTTCCCGCCTGAACCAGAATATGAGCCTCCAAGCTTAGAATCAAATATTGCAAAACCAGTGCTAACACCGAATGAATATAAAGAGAAAAAGTATAAAGTAAAAAAGCAACTGGGTTCTAGTCACGACCAGCTTCAAACGGGACAAAAATATAAGGGGAAGGAGGAATGGTTTGGAAAACGAAAAGGACATTATGCGTCTAACCCAGAGATTGCTCAGGAACGAGAAGAAGAATATGAAAATCTACCTAGATATGCTGATTCTTATCATTCCTTACGTAAAGTAAAAAATAAAAATAGATATCGGGAAGAAATTGGTATACAACGTCATGAGTCTGGTGATAGTAGGGAATACTACCGGGACGACAGATCACCTCGTCGCTATGAAATTGACAGCCGATTAGTTGACTCTGGGATTGAAAATGACTTCCGAAAAGACTCAAATGGAGATATTCATAGGACTCGCCTAAGAAGACATGAAAGTGATGACAATGTCAGGAATACTTCTTTATTTTTGGCAAGTGAAAGAAGGCATACAGAAGATAACTATCCCAGTGAACAGATCTACGCTAACGGAGAACATTTGGCAGGATATAAAGAATACAGGGACGAAGGCTATAGAAAAGAATACGAGAATAGATGTGCCGATGATGGGTCACTTATCGAGACAAGACTTCATAGACACGATAAAAGTCCAAAACTTGATGATAAAGTCAGTGCAAAACCGCCCAAGGCCAAAAAATTATCTGGACTCGAAAAGGTAAGTAAATAAAAAATCTGAATGTAACCTGTAATAACGGTTGTGTTTTTCTATGTATCTGCTCATATACAAATAGTGCTTACTTATTTGTATTGGTCTAATTTGCTTTATTTTATTTTTGTAGATGAAGCAGCTCTTCTCTCGCGACTCTTCGAAGAAGAGCAAAAAAGAGAAGGAACCTGTCCAGGAAAAGACACGCACACGGGTACTCAAGAGCCCTGAACATCTTGCTAGATACGACTCCGATTACAAAAGGTAAATTATTTACAAAGAAAATTCGTTTTAAAATTCCGATTCAGAACTAAGTACAAGTAAAGCCCTTGTATTTTCCATTCCATAGTTTTGACTGAGATACAATTTTATTATAAATCAACATAAATTCAATAACTAGTGCAATTGCTCACATGTGATATATTTCCATAGATATACTGATCCAGAACCAAGTGAAATCATGGTAAAGAAGATAGACTACGAGTGCAAGGAAGATGAAAGGAGATACAAGGGTTCCAGGGATGATCTAGACCGGTACAAAGGATCCAGAGATGATCTAGATCGATACAAAGGATCCAGGGACAACTTGAACCGTTACAGGGGCTCAAGAGAAGACCTGGACAACTTTAGAAGTTCTCCTCGTGACAACGACCATGACAGAAAATACAGAGACACTGAATACGATGGAAGGTTTGTAACTTAACGCCGCGCCGTGGGTTACTTGAAATATTAACTAACCTTAAATAAAGTTTTTAAATGTAGTTAGTCCTGAAAACCCTCTGTACACTTACTGTGTCCATAAGTCAAAAACTGGCTGTGTTCAACAGTGAATTTATATGAATTTAAAAGAAAAATGTTGTAAATAAAGACTGTATCTATAAAATGGCAGTAAATGGAAGAGCTGAGGTATTTTAATTGGTTTATATCCACTTTTCTAGATACCAGAGAACACTAAAAGAGGAAAGAAGGTACAAGGAAAGCAAAGAAGAGAAGAGACGCTACCATTCTTCTGATAGGGATAGTGACAGACATTCTAGGCGGTCAGATGGGGAAAGTGAGTTACGTAAATCAAGATCCCGTCCACCTGATACCGAGAATGGTCTTCGTAAGTCCAGACCTCGACCACTGGATTCGCCTGAATTGGTAAGTACCTTACATAATATATTACTTAGTGTGATGACTGGACTGTTCTGTAAATTGATGCAGCAATATTTTTGAATTAGGACAATAATCTTGGTGGAGTATTCTGGGTTCTAAAGACTACTTCCACTTTAAGTAAAAAACAACGTACGCGTCATATTTTGAAAATTTTCCCTATTATTGCAACTTTTTCCATTAATGCATAGCTCCTATTGGTTGCAGGCAGCGTGTTATATAGCTTATAACCTTCCTCGATTAGTGTACTATCAAAACCTGAAATAATTTTTCAAATCGAACCAGTGCAGTGGTTCCTGAGATTAGCGCGTTAAAACAACAATAAACAATGAAGTGGTTATTCATATTTATCATTTTTACTTATTATACAACAAAGTCGTTATTTTGTATGTATGTCCTTATGTGAGCTTATATCTTCAAAACTATACAACAGATTTCGATAAAGAGAAACGTTGCATTATAAATTAAATCGTATAATTTGATTACCATGTATAGTTCCACGTCATTAGAGTTTAAGATGAATGCGGAACAGAATGCACTCGTCATTCACAGTCTCATACCACGACCTATCGAAAGGTCGCCGGTTCAATCTAACACCTACTATGATTTCTCGAACGATTAAACCTCTATGTTTCATATTGTTTTTACTGCGTACCCCGTATTGGTTCGTAGTTTGGGTTTAAGTTATTTATTGGTAACATTATTGTCAATGACATGCACTTAATAGAAAACGTGATGAAATAAAATTCTTGTGCCGCAGTCTTAGTTAATTAGCTCTTTCGAAATGAAACGGAAACAGTCCACGTCTTTTTGTATAACCTTAGAGATCAGTTCTTAACGGGGTAAAGTTCTAAGTAGGCAATTAAAACTGTGGGGAATAGCTTCAAGAGCACGATCCACGGGTCCACGAGATCCACTTCCAGAATGTTGTTTACGATCGAGAACCTTCGGTAGGGGTAATATTACATTATTACACAACTATTGTAACCTGACGCTACCGACCATAACTTTCAAGATTAAATGTTTCAAATGTTTGTACTGCGTCTGGGTGTTTTCTATGTATTATAAGTATGTATTTACAAAAGAAAAGTAGTTTATGTAGTATATCCGTATTCTGGTACCCATAACACAAGCATATAAGCTTAGCTTGGGACCAGAGGACGTTGTGTGAAATGTCCGTGAATATTTACTTATTTATTGATTCCCCATACGATATGGGGCAGATTAAGGCTTTGTACTATTCCCAGCCCATAAACTTCCCAGTGCTAAACAAGGACCAGAAGGTATTTGGTTTAATAAAAGTGTGTTAAATATTATTTATTTTTAATACGGAACAAGATATCTGTTACTTATTGATCAAGTGATATTGTATTATGAAGGTTATTTCGCGCCATATGGTGAATGGCCTTAACAACTCGCATTGCCGTTTTGGTATAACTGAGGCATATTGTTAACTTTTAAGTTAAATAAATAATCACGAATGTTTTAAATAACATCATTTAGGCTGTAATTAAGCGTAATTCTTGTGTTATTGGATATAGTCGAATTGATATGTTTGTATGCATATTTCAAAATTGACATAAATAAGTGTATAAATTCTAAGTGCATAACTAAGCGTAACTAAATTTAAAAAAATATTCAGAATTTCAGTAAATTATTTAGTACAGAACTTTAACTACAGTTTGTTTATAATGTACGTCATTACGTTTGTATGTCCGTCCCCTTGTTGATTATAGAACGTCGTGAATAATCAGAGCATAGTGATCATTAGAAAGGTTACTGTGTCTCAAAACAAAACGATCTAGTATATTATCTATACTTCTATACTCATATTATAAAGCTGAAGAGTTTGTTTATTTGAACGCGCTAATCTCAGAAACCATTGATTCAATTTCTTCAGTTCAAAAATTCTTTCAGTTTTGGGTAGTACATGTCGAGGTTATAGGCTATACAACATCACTCTGCGACCAATCAGTGTAAAATGATGCAAAAATCACAAACAAATCAATACAGTATATACCATAATCCCTCCCAAAATGAAGGAGCCCCGTGCCCAACAATGGGACGTCACTGCGTTGAAGATATATGATAGAGATACAAATGTAATGTTTCTTTGTCATAAATTCGGTAACTTTATTTTAATTTAGCTCACACAGTCCCTTCTTTAAAGGTGAAATGGGTTCAAAGTAAGGTTAATAATTATATTCAGATAAACTCGAGGAGGCGGACATTTTGAAATTTATTAGTGACGTCATCACCAGTCAATCCTGACATTGACCTTAGTGTCAACGACCTCATTACGATCCTAATACGATTTAAGTGATATTTTTGACTTGTACACAATTAAAAATTAGATTTTCTTTTATTATTCATCATTTTAATTAATGAGTTAGATGGCTGTGAGGATGACGGATTGAAAATTGAGGTGTCACCACCCCTTTTCTTGAGAGAGAGAGATGAGTGTAAGAGAGAAACCCAAAGAAAAAGATTTTTTTTCCAAAAACTTTTGCTTTTACCGGGGCTTTTGTAAGCTGTTAGCTTGGAGTTAGCCTTTCTAGGTTAGCTAATACGACTGTAGCTAAGCCCCTAATCCCTAGTTACACTTTATGATAATGAATGGAGCATATAACAATAGGCTAATGTGTATTTATGTATATTTTTTTAATCTGGCAAAAGCATAACCTACGTTGGCCAGGATGATAAAAAAATGTGTACTATGCCGTTCAAATGAGAATAGGATTGACCCCGCGCCATGTTGTGACGTCACAGATATCAATTCGAACAATTTTGATAGGGACAGCAAAACAAGATATTTTTTAATATAATCACTTAATCGTCATCGTTTACTCATTTTCGTCAGTTAGCGAGATAAAAACGATTAAAGACAATAACAAATACAAAATAAAATCACTTACAAACAACAACTGGGACAAATAACAACAAATTTAATTTATGTAACGGGAAACAACCACAATTTGCTAACAGTATTAAAAATAAAACTTGCACGCTTCATATCGCGACAATGGACACTAACAAGGATAAAATGGCGATTAGTAGTTAAACATAAAATCATTTTTTTCAACGACGAAATAATGAAATAAATAGTTATTACTTTTAATAATATGATAATTAATTCCATCCATCAACCTTTCTCAGTCCACTGCTGGACATACGCCTCCCCCATAGAACGCCACAACGTGCGGTCTTGCGCTAACTGCATCCAGCCATATAATTAATTATCACTAACTAATTTTAGAAGTTTTCTACTCAGAATAACTGAGATTAGAAAAAACATAAAAAATACTTTTAATTCGGAAATAAAGTTCCGTTGCTAACAATACTTTTCAAATTACTTTTGACAGTTAGAAGTCATTTCCAATCCTATTCTCATTTGAAACGTATAGTAAATAGTTAACCAATATAGTATGTCAAATTATGAATAAAATACAAGTTTTATATAATTGTTGTAACGGTGAATTAATTGTTAGAAAAATGTTTATAAAAACCTTTTATTTTGATTTCTCACGACGATTGCGTGTAACTTACTCTTGCATAATAAAAAAATCGAGTCGAGTGCGAGGTTTACTCGTATTTAGCGGGTTCTGTAGCTATTAATGCGAAGAAAGTATAACGTCTAATTAAACTATGTAGTTAGGTATTGGTTTGAAAGGAGTCGTAAGATTGTGTCTGATTTTAAGCTAATATTTGCTCTAGCTGTTCTAGCTCTTTGCTAGCTTAATAAATGACAAACATGCAAAGGTTTTGGACATTAATTTAAGAAAACTGTCTGGATTTTTCAAAAAGATCCAGTGGTACAGAAGGATGTCGTTACAAAAAAAAGTAAGTTAAATATAAAAAAAAGAACACACTTTTCGTTCTAAGGGAATCATTTTGGCGTCAATTAAAGATTAGATTTATTAAATTAACGCCTAAATGTATTAGATTTAACAAAGTTTGTATTTTACATTTTTTCAACTCCATTATTAAATAATTTGCTTAACCCAAAAACTAAAAAAACACGCTTAAAAATCCTGAATATTTTTATAAATTATTGCATTGTCATCGGTCCTCAATAAACATGCTAAATTTCAGATCAATCTGACTACTACAAGTGGGTGAAAATCACTTTCAAAGATTCCGTTACATAGATTAATACATTGATAGATACATACCGAACTAATATAAGCATGTTAATGAAAGAAATCATTTTCAAGTAGAATCACAAACTACGGATTCTCGAAGGGACAACCAAGTGACCGTAAGGGTTTTCATATGTTAAAGAATCCTAAAAATCAACAAAATCAACCATGACATACAGAATTAACATCTTGTCAACACTTCATTACTTTGAAGTAGGAACCTCCTCATATTATATGTGCGCCTAGTAGGTACGGATTGTGATTATTGTGTAATGTTGAAGGCTTTAGATATAGTTTAAGCCTTAATTAATTATTACGGTCAGTAGTTTCGAAGCAGATGATGCTCTTTAGTTTCTGCCTACACGGAAAAAAGGCGTGATGGTATTATGATGTAACCACGGATCTTTTCAAATATACACATAAAATTTTATCTAAATAGGTTTAGGTGTTAAGAAGGCGTAAGGCGTACAAACAAACGTACAGCAGGATACATATTTTGAAGAGCCTTTTAGTCTAGTGGTAATGGACTGCCGTTCACGAGGTCGCGGTTCGATTCCCGCACAGTACAATAATTTGTGTGATATTTTTTATTGTTATACAAATATTTGTACTGCGTCTGGGTGTTTTCTATGTATTATAAGTATGTATTTACAAAAGAAAAGTAGTATATGTATTCTATCCGTATTCTGGTACCCATAGTACAAGCGTTTAGCTTGAGGCCAGAGGACGTTGTGTGAAATGTCCACAAATATCTATTATTTATTTATTTACATAAAGATTTAAAATAATTATGTCATTGTGTAAGACTATTAAAAGCCTATAGAATATAGGACAACTTGTACGCAAGTATATTGCCCGGGAGCTTGTCACACTTAACTTTCACTTTCATGTAGCCCTGGTACTTCAAGTTGTGAAACATAGCGGAATGTACGTAAATACGGGTAAAATACGTTATTTCATAACTTTAAATGAGTTTGATGTTATTATTTTCAACCTTCAGTTGAAAAAAGGCTGTTGTATTATAATAAGGCTGTATAGAGTATCAAGTGATTCCATTTAACTTAACGATATATCTTAGTGATATATATCTGTGCAAAGCGATAGAGAGCTATATACTATAAATTATATATTTTTAGGGTTCCGCACCAAAAGGTAAAACGGGTCCCTCCCTTCGCCTGTCATCAGGCTGTATTTCTGGAATTGTGATAGTTAGAGAGCTGAAAATTTCAGTTTGTTGACATTAGTCGATGCAATAAGAACATAATAATTATACTTATCATCCTGCAGCCCTTATTTTGTTGGTGTTATTTGTGGTCGGTATAGCGAATATATTATAATAGCTAGGTAATGCTCCCCAAATATATACCAAACTTTAAAAAATTGTACAAAAAAACATTCTACTGAACCACTCTATCTAATGAAACAAACCGTATTAAAATCCGTTGCATAGTTTTGAAGATATAAGCGTAGATAAGGACATACATACATAAATAGCGAATTTGTTTTATAAATAAGTAAAAAAGTACATATATGTACGGAACCTTTCGTGAATGTCTCCAACTCGTAGTTGACCAATATACACAATGCATCAATAAATTATTTTTCGGGAACCATTCAATTATTTATTTATTTAGTTCATTCACAAATAGGCACATAAACCGAAAGACGTTTCGGAAATTTTGATTTTATATTTTTTTCTAGACGTTTTTCTTTCTCAACTTGCACCACAGAATATCACAGTTGCAGTAGTGTTGAAACATTCCAGTGCTTTAAATGTACAATATTGATTGCATTTTATGCGAAATTAAACATACCACGCTTCCGATATAGAAAACTTGATCGACTGGTCCATGTATTGCGATACTACTAACGGCCTCTTTACTAACTAATTAGAAAATATATAGGATTATTCACACATCATGGTTGTCTAAAAGTATCGCTATACTGATCATTTCAATATATTTCAAATTGAGATATCGATACCTGATAACCATTGAATTACATCCTAGATCGATACAAAATATTCAATTGTTCAAAAGAAAATTCTGACGTTTCGAGGATTTCCGATTCTCCCCTAATCAGTTAAAAACAGTTAAAGATTATATTCTGAAAAAAATAAAAACATATCAATTTCAGATGTCGTAATATCGAAGAATAATATATCGATATAAATATTTTCCTCGATATAACGACATCTGACATTGATATTTTTTTATTTTTTCCAGAATATTATCTAAGCCAGTTGCTAGATTATATTTCATTATATGTATTATTATCTGAAAACCTAAACTAAGATAAATAAGATTGTAAGGCTTGCACGACGTTTTAGTTAATATTAAAATTTTAACTCGACGTTTCACCGATCATAGAGGACACTTAACAGCTCAGTACCACCGCAGCGTATGGTGACTGCAAGGTCTTCGAAACATCGGGTTAAAATTAAAACGAATATACACGTTTAAATCCTAATTTTAGGTTACTATACCCAGTACAAACATGCATTGTTATTGTGGCGTATTAGCTTGGTACGTATCTATCAATGTTTGAAATCTTTGAAAGTGAATTTCATCCACTTGCAGTAGTCAGATTTAAGAGGGTACTGTAATCCTAACTTAGGTATTTGCCTTAGGTAGGCCCTTTCAGCGCGGCGCTCGGGAATAGGGATAGCAAATCCCTATTCCCGAGCGCCGCGCTGAAAGGGACGAATATAGCTGAAGCAAATTTTACCTTCAAATTCTTTGAAAAAGAGACCTTTCGTACTCCCCGTTTTCTTCGCGAAAGTTAAACTGATTTTGATTAGTTTTATGCTATATTATAGATGAAGAGTAAATCTATGCTTCTATCACTTTCTTTTTTTGGTAAAACCTTACCAAATATGTGTGATAGTCGCTGCAACTTTACGTAAAGAAAACCGAAAAATGGATGGATTCGGATGGTCATATTTCTTTTAGTTATTATGTATTGAGAAAATGAAAGCGATACAAGCATAGATATACTCTTCATCTATGATATAGCGTAAAAACAATTAAAATGGGTTTAACTTTCGCAAAGAAAAATGGGGAGTACGATACCCATATTTTTGTATAGAGCATAATTTGGTATTAGGCCCTCTTAACACACAATTAAAGACCGATAACAATGCCATAATATTTAAAAATATTCTCTCTAAAACTGAGCAAATTATTTGTGGGTTATGCGTCCGCCTGTCACTATCCCGTTATTTGGGGTCGGGAATATGACAAATATTTTATGATAATAATCTCTAAGAAACCAACTCTTACATGATCGGTGTCTTTGCTATAAAATAAAGTTATGGGTTCTTGACCATAGTACCAATTCTACATGCACAACTAAACTTAACTAAAAATGAATACAACTATGGCGTATTTTGATTAATTGGCTATTTCGTTGTACACATTTATATTATTTAAAATCGTTAGTCTATAATATACAGATTTTATAATAAGGAAGTTCAGTTAAAATTGCCGAATTGTTTTATTGACACTTTCAATTTTCATTTTTTAGTTATATTTAGTTGCGCACATAGAATCGGTATCAATATTCTATTTCCATAACCACTGTAAAAGCACACTAAATAAATAATAATAATATAATAATAATAACGTTTATTTACATCTCACAAGGGTTTAAATCAGCATTACAATATTTTATCATACAAACTGGGATAAAGTAAAATTGTCCTTGTGAGAGTCTGGAGTCTGTACTAGACCAAGACCTGTATTACAGAGCTCCCTCTCTCACGCTCTCTTAAACTGTTTTTACAATATAGATACAGTTTAAGAGAGAGAGCCTGGAGAGAATGATTGTAACTTGTTATGAGGTAAATATAAAACTCGTTTTTCAACTAACGATTAATTTATAATTAAATATTATGATATTGATTTTAAGATTGTGAAACCTGTTTAACATCTGTATACATAGATCACAAGTTGCTAACTTCACAATTATATAAGACTGGCTAATAGCCTGCGGTTTCTCACGCGTTTATAGTTACTGCCCCGCTACTTGGCTTTTAGCGTAATGAACTATTCTATATATTAAAAAAAAACACATCAAAATCAGTTGCGTCATGTTAAAGATATAAGCTCACATAGGGACATACATACAAAAATAATGACTTTGTTTTATAATAAACTAGCTGACCCGGCAAACGTTGTTTTGCCATACTAAAAAAAAAAAATTTGAAAAATAGATGTTAGCCGATTCTCAGACCTACTGAATGTGCATACAAAATTTCATAAGAATCGGTCTAGCCGTTTCGGAGGAGTACGGTAACTAACACTGTGACACGTGAATTTTATATATTAGATAAAGATGTGTAACTCTGATATTTGAGCTATCCATCTGCAAAGTTTCGTTTAAATCTATTATGTAATTTTTCCGTAAAAGGGCAACAAACATTTATCTGTTGCCCGTGATTTCTTACGAATGGGATTTACAAACAATTTTCCGTTTTCACAACATTTTTCACGGATGCTTCACTCGTATTAGTTGCAGCGTGAGGTTATTTTGCCTAAAGCCTTCCTGGATTTTATCGAAAACTCAAAGAATTTTTAAATCAGACCGGTGATTCCTGAGATTAGCGCGTATAAACAAACAAACAAACACTTCAGCTTTATATTATTAGTATAGTTAATTAATTAATTCACAACTACGTGAAAACTAAACCGGATCAGACATTTTTATTTTATTTAAATTAGATTAGAGAACCTTTTTATTATGTTTTTATGTATATTTACTTGAATAAATAAATAAATATTCATGGACATTACACACAACGTCATCTGGACCCAAGCTAAGCGTTATATGCTTGTGTTATGGGTACCAGAATACGGATAGAATACATAAACTACTTTTCTTTTGTAAATACATACTTATAATACATAGTAAACACCCAGACGCAGTACAAACATTTGTATGACAATTGAAAACATCACACACATGATTGTCCTGACCGGGAATCGAACCCGAGACCGATATGAACCATTAGACCACGACGCCCGTCGATAGATATAATACTTATAGCTATGCCTCGCAGTGTCACTTGCGTGTATTCTAGCTATCCTTATGACATACGTCACATACGGGTATAAACAATATTTTATTAGCAAGTTTTTGTTATTAATTATCACCCTTATATTAATTCGGAACGTATCTAAAAAGGTATAATTCTTTGAAAGTGATTTTCACCCACTTGCAATAGTTTAAATGATGTAAAATTTTTCTCACATTGCCTGAACCAATGACGATGTTTAAAAAAATATTCAGGATTTTCAACGATTTTTTTAGTAATTTTTAGCAAATTTATTAATTATTAGCTGTTGCCCGCGACTCCGTCCGCGTGGAATTTGGAAATGTTTTTTTTCGCAATAAAAGGTAGCCTACGTCCTTTCTCAGGGTCTAAAGATTGTCTGTGCCAAATTTCATCAAAATCGGTTGAGAGGTTTAAGCGGGAAAACGTAACAGACAGACAGAGTTACTTTCGCATTAGTAGGAATTAGCCGTTGCCCGCGTCTTCGTACGCGTGGAATGTTGAAAATTTCCCCGTTTTAGCAAACATTTTTTACAGATACCTATTTCGCTTCTATTGGTTGCAGTGTAATTTTATATAGCCTATTATAGCCTTCCTTGCTAAATTTACTATGCAACAATGAAAAATTTTTTCTAATCGGAGCAGCGCTTCCTGATATTAGCGCGTTCATACAAGTAAACTTTTCAGTTTTACAATTTATAATTAATTACAACAACAATTAGTATAGATTGTTGTGTCTTGTATATCTCGTTATCCTGCATATTACATTACCTACGTATTTATAAATAGTTATTTCAAAGTAATGACTAAAGCCTGTCTAAATATATAAGTCATTGAACCGATGCGGATGTTAACATAGACAAGTAAACTCTATGTTTGTATATCTAAGGATTTTGACCTGACTCATTTATTTAAAGAGTAACTTAACAATATAAATAATCATTTAGTTACATGACGAACCCTATTAAATATTATGATGATAATAATATAAAAGCCTGCAAACGCCAATCCAATTCGTACTTTGCCTGCTTTTAAAGTATCTTGTAGTCTTTCTCGGGATTCTTCCAGCGTTTTCACTGACCTACACCATGTTAGTAGGTATGTACTCAGTTTAAAAACGAAAATACACTCAAAGAAAACCACTTTTTAACGGAATTCGTCTATATATTTTCTTTTATGTTTTTTTATGTTTAACTTCATAACTTTTTAAATAAAACTACTTTTTACGGATTTAGACGCATATATTTGTTTTAAATTTTGGCCCGACGTTTCGGAAACTTTGCAGTCTCACCCGTGACCGTCGTGACTGCAAAGTCTTATTAAAACAGATGAGTCGCGCAAGTGTTAGAAAATATTCATAACTTTTTTTATTTTTACCTCATAACTTTAAACTGAGCGAATTTTAATGGTGTTTTTTTAATTTAAAAGCTGGTGGTTCCCGTATAGTCCCATTGGCACCAGGTCAGTATCTGATGGTTATCTGCTAAGAAATCGAGGAAAGAAGAAGAGAAGTCGGTTGAACTTTATTTTTTTTTAACTTAATTATTACGGATCTAGACGCGTATATTTGTTTTAAATTGTAGCCCAACGTTTCGGGGACTTTTCAGTCACTATAGCCAAAGGTGGAATTAATCTGTCAAAAAAATTTTTTCTTTTTTTTCTTGGTTGAACTCGGTTTGATTATTCAAAATATTTTTCAAGTATATTTCATAAATTGACATAAGACGAAAAGAAAAAGGGGTTTTTATTGCAATTGGTACAGACAGGTTAAATCTTATTTTCGATCAATCATTCCACATCCATATTCAAAGAACACTCAAATTAACATAGGAACGTAAATGGGTATATTATTTACACTAAGTCAATGACCTGGGTGTACTTATGTCTTTAATAAAAAACAGCGCGATGAGCGTGTGTGTGCCACTGTCATATAACAATCATTTGAAATCATTAGCACAATAATGTGAAACAAAAAATATGATACTGACAGACGGACAATGGTTCTTAATACGGTCCAACCAAAAATAATTAAGTATATTATAACAAAATTTTTTTAGTAGGTTTTTCATTGAATTGCCTAATCTTACAAATATTTAAGAGCTGTTTTAAGAGGAACATTTGAAAACTTGTTAGTTATAGTGTGTAATATAAAAAATAATTTACTATTGTTTACTTTACGGTTCAGTAACCCCATCTAGTATCCAGTAGCAAATACTCAAAAAAGTTCTTAGTTTTGGTTTTACAATTTATAATCTTTTTCTCTACTGTTCTTTAAAATATTTTTTAAACCAATTAATATTGCTAAATTAATATTTTTATAATTATTGTTTTAGGCGGAGAGATATCGCGAAAGGCGTAGGCTAGCAACACCAAGCCCAACCCCATCCCCGCCTCGACGTCAGACAACGACACCTACCACCAGTACTGGTACTACTGGGAGCTGGTTCAAATCCCTCGATAGACTTACTGCTAGAAAGAAGGGCAAGAATATCAAAGATAGTAAAGTGAGTATCAGTATTATCAGATCAAATGGTTTTTCAATCAAGGGGATTCTTGACTTTCCTGATCAAGGTTTAATTCTTTTTACATAGGCATGGTAGCTAATTGAATTTAAAACACCTTGTTAAACCATCCCTCAATACTTGGAGACTGCACATATAATTGTAAAAGCATTTACCTACGCACTATTTCGATTTTAAAGCGCATAACAACGAATATTATACAATATTTGGTTATATTATATACTCATCATTATGTTTTTACATTTCAGATCGAGAAAGAAAGCACGTTAACTACAGAAGACGAGTCTCCTCGGAAACCTTATACAAAACCAGGCAAACCTTTGAACTCACCAGCCAAAAACCTTCGATTCTTCGGCGACACAGACCAAGAGTCTGATGCTAACGTTAAAAATTCTGAAAAACGTCACAATAACAAACATAGCACTCTAACGAAGACCACTTCAACCAATTCTAGTGTAGGCTTCGATGAGATAGACCATAGTGAACTTTCACATAAGAGTTACTCATTGTCAAACCTTCAAAGAGACAAAAGTATTTCACCCAACTCTAAAAACTATAAAAGAAATCTACAGAACATTACTGAAATAAGTAATTCAGAAAACGAAAGCCAGTTTGATAGGAAGGTCAATTCCAAGCCGCCAATCAGTCCGTATGAGAGATCCAGAAGTCACAGTAGTTCGAAGACTTTGAAGGGTTCCAAAGGAGATGTAAGGAGAAGACAGGATGATCGTGGCAGTTCTTCTGACATCAGAAGCAGCAAACAAGAACTAAATGGGACTTTGAAGTAAGTTTACCAGTCCTTATTTGTTTGTGATCCTATACAACTAAAACATTTTCTTACAATACACCTGCCATTACATAATAATACAATACATCTATCTATTTTAGTTCTAAGGTATTTTTTATAGATCAAGTCAACGATTAATATTTTTCCGTATAATCAATATCTCATTTTGAATTAACAAAAACGTCTTCCTCCTTACTTTTTCAGTGCCTACACAGATAGATTATATCTATCTATATACAGAAACTATCCAGACTTTACTAAATCATTTAATTAGGAAAAATTAAGAACTGAAAGAGAAATCGTTTCTTATTACAGACATCGCCGCAGAACACCTGTCACAAATTCTGGTGAGAGCAGCACTGAAGGTGACTCCAGCCAGCAGTCTCAACGCAGTGTGGTCTACTTACACGCTACTACGGGTTAGTAAAACTTGCCACAAAATTGAATCGTAACTTTAATTAACGTAATTCAGTATGTTACATAAAATCTAACTGCAATACAAATATTTATTTATTTGTTTAACATGTATTTTTGATTGATTCGTTTGTAAATTTTTTTGCAGTGGGCGATATTCCGAACCCAGACCGCCTGACACGTAATCGATCTCGTGACGATGTTTCTTCAGTCAACTCCTCAAACCTCCAAGTTCGCAGTACTACTAAGAGTTTCTCAATATTCGCCCCATGGACACCTAAACACTATAATGATCAACATGACGTACATTACGCACAACGACCGAAGAAATCTACTAAAGAAATGATGAAAAAAGCATATTCAACCAAAACTTTGTCAGAAGACAAACCAGCAACTTTACAAAAGAAATCTTACAGCCAAACAACTCTAACTCGTCGTCCACAAAACAATCGATTAACTAGTTCAAGTCAAACTTTATATAAAAAGCCAGAAAAAAGAACTTTGACTAGAGATCGAGATAATAGCAACACTACTCTGAGGAAATCAGTTGCACGAGATGGCAAAAAAAGTCAATCGAGTGAAGTCATTAATCGAGAAAGTGATCGCGATAAATTATCAAGATCAATATCAATGCCTAAAGATAATAATAAAAAAGCTGGCTGGTTCAAACTGTCCAGTAAAAATAAAAAACCAGAAATAAACACTAGAGTTCGCTAATAGTTTATACAAAGTTGAAATTAACTAACCATTGCTTTTCACAGGTTTACAAAGGCATTTTTTTAATGTATGTGTTTATGAAAAACCAAATTAACACATATGGTATGAATATCTCTTTTACCCTTAACAAAGCGTTATACAAAGAGAGGAAATAATCATTGTTGAGCTATCGTTTCTTTTATTAAGAAATTTTCAGATAGCAAGAACTTAAGATTTCATCTGTATTAAAATGACATAGCAATCAATAATCACAAAGCAAATTAAGTATATAACAAAGATTTAGTAAAAAGAAGTCTGGGTATTTTAAGAATCTTTCCTAGAAATATTATAACGCTAAAGAGTTTGTTTGTTTGTTTGAACGCGCTAATCTCAGGAATCACTGTTCCGATTTGAAAAATTCTTTCAGTGTTGGATAGTACATTTAACAAGGAAGGTTATAAGTTATACTTCGCTCCTATTAGTCGCAGCTTGATGTTATTCACACTGCGACTAATAGAAGCAAAGCATTAGTAAAACATATTGCAAAAACGAGGATAAATTCCCAAATTACAAGGCAAGGGCACCAGCTAGTGAAATATATGTTTACAGACATCACCAAATTAAATTGTTGAGATTTTAAGTACCATCATTACATTAGGTATTAGCATAGTGCCATACAAAAATGAAAAAAAATCTGTTAGATATTTAAATAAAAATAACTGGACTACTTCTTTAATATCTTAAGAGTTAGATACTGCTAGATTTAAATGGTTTTGTGTGACCATGTTATAGAATTGTCAAAACAGCCCAGCAATTGTAAACTCATTTACGTCCCACTGTTGGGCACGGACCTCCTCCACTTTGGGAGGGATTATAGTCTACGGTGCCGCGCTGACCAGGCGTGTTGGCATAGGGTTTATTTTCGAGTTTTCCGTCTCTCACAGAGGATATTATCTGTGTACAATATCCCTTAGCTGACTCTTACAGCACCCTGAGGAGGAAATGGGGTGGCGACATTTGTATTCTTAATGCGTCACCACACGGATGAACTACATAAAACTATTTAGCAACTCTTATTAATAGGGTTATAAAAGTTTGAAAATAGACCAGTTTATTGCGTCATATTATTTAACTCAGTACTTAAAAATATGTTTAAAAACAACGCAGTTCTGAATAAATAGAGTATTGACTGTTTAACACAACATCTGAATCAATAAAGTTAAATTAATGTTAATACCTACGTCTGATCTCAGCTATTCTCTTAGTTGCTATGCTATAAATAAAGACAGTACATACTTCATGCGTTAAGTAATTAACAAAAGAACACAAGGGGACAAGAACTTAGCATTATTTGAGTTAACGCATTTGGCGCAGTAAACTGGGCTTCAATAAAAGTCAACCATACCAACGGCTGTCATAACGCTACTCATTAACATCGAGAGATAGGTGGAGCTTAGCTTACTGACGGCTGACTCTTAATTTCAAATGAAGTTTATATGGGCTGATGTACGACTTTTAATGGAGGAATTTGTTGTCTATGGTATAACTTGACGAACCTCGTGGTTGAGTGGTTTATGTAACGGACTGCCAATAAAGAGGTCGCGGGTTCGATTCCCGCTCGGGACAATCATTTGTGTGATTTTTCTAATTGTTATACAAATGTTTGTACTGCGTCTGGGTGTTTTTATGTATTGTAAGTATGTATTTACAAAAAAAAAGTAGTATATGTATTGTATTTTATCCGTATTCAGGTACCCATAACACAAGCATATAAGCTTAGCTTGGGACGTTGTGTGAAATGTCCATGAGTATTTATTTATTTTAACTATAGACTCATTTTCAGGTTGTTGAATGTATCAATAAATCTGGCAGTACATTCTCTAAATAGTAAATACCTACTACTTATTAATCAATTCCTGAAAAAAAAAACACTTCTTACATTATATTTGGCTTTTTTTAGATAAATTTATTAAAAAATATTTGCATTGACGTTTAGCGGTGCTACATTTTGTAGTGTTAACACAGTGTTAACTACTAAGTGCCATGAATATAATATCATAAAATAATTATTATATTCAATATAATAATATTGTTACCATAATTAATGTTTAGTCATATAATAAAATGCTTTTATTACTAATAAGATATTGAAAATATCTGTGCATATTCTAAATGTAAATGCTTTATAATTTAAAATGTTAACTGATAGAGTTAGTGTTGACATTGATATTGTTACGGAAAGTTTAAATAGTCTTTAGCGTATTTAAACTGTGTATTTTACACTTCTAACGATTATTAAATTTTCCGTATATTACGGTATTATGCTAGAAATATAATTGTTTATAAATATGCAAATATGCTAAACACTGTATAAGCATTTCTATAACACGTAATTATAAATGTCGAATTATTTTAGGGGTTAACGCAAGCTGCGGCAATAAATTTAGTTTGTAATTTGAATGATATATAAAATAAAGTTTCTAATTATTAGTATTAGATTTTTCATTTTCCTACATAGTACCCACAATGCTACATTAAATGTTGACTTATATGAGGGACTCACACAGGACCAGTTTTTTTTATGTATATTATGTACTTATGTAGATTTGGTCACTCACGCAAGAAAAGTCTTTGCCTGAATGCATTGAGT
Organism: Orgyia antiqua; assembly: GCA_916999025.1. Lineage (NCBI taxonomy): Eukaryota > Metazoa > Arthropoda > Insecta > Lepidoptera > Erebidae > Orgyia > Orgyia antiqua. The sequence continues at coordinate 30,449,583 of OU779871.1, forward strand.
GGCAGTGGTTGACAAAAAACTGTATGAAAATGGCAGAATGCAGATTGGCCACTACTTCACGGTCACCCCGCTTGACACCACTGTTCCTACTTCATACTATTTACACGTATATATTAATGCACTCTTCGATGCTCTCTTAAATTTGAGTAGATAGTAGTCTAATATTTAGGAAATTATTAAATTAAGCTAAGTGATAGTTATTGGTAATTTTTGCTCTACTTCTAGTTTTGATTACATTGCAACGCCATCTAGTATCAAATAGCTGATAGATGTTTTTAAAATCACAGATTAACTTTTTTTTCAAAGAGTAGTAAAAGGAGAAATTTGAACGCATCTTAAATGTTACTAATCGAAACCACGAAGTATAGATACAAGGAGTCCGAACGGTATAGACTTTTCCATATTATTTCGTGTACACAATAATAAACCCAGATCATAGTTCTATTTTCTGCCACTGGCTGCGCAAGTATTCAGGACGTACCGATGCTATTATAAAATATCTCTTGAGAAGAGAGAAGGCTCTGTATTGTTGGGTTTAAAGCACTCGAAAAATTTCTTTCCACAGGTGTCAATAGTTCAAACGAGTACTTCTTGAAAAATGGCGCGCTCTACCGGCAAAATATCTGTCCCTTAAATTGAGACCATTCGTTCAACACACGAAGTACAGGAGACCGAACGATACAAGGAGTCCGAACGTAATGTTGAACGAATGGTCTCAATTTAAGGGACAGATTTTTGCCGGTAGAGTGCGCCATTTTTCAAGAAGTACTCGTTTGAACTATTGACACTTGTGGAAAAAAATATTCTGAGAAACGTGGATATAAATATAAGTTTTAGGAAATTTTTCGAGTGCTTTAAACCCAACAATACAGAGAAGGTCAAGAGATATTCTGATATTCTATACTAGCATCGGTACGTCCTGAATACTTGCGCAGCCAGTGGCAGAAAATAGAACTATGATCTGGGTTGATTATTGTGTACACGAAATATTATGGAAAAGCCTATACCGTTCGGACTCCTTGTATCTATACTTCGTGGTTCAACACTTCGTGAACGAAACGAAAACGTCAACAGACAGGACGTCAGCAAGTACCTACGGCACGTCATCCAAACGTCATCTTTCCGCCGATTTTCTCATTTTCGTTTTCCGTCGGCGTTTGTGAGAAATGTCACAAAATAGGCACTACACAGTTAAAATGCGAGCGTGTTTTAGATTAGTGTGAATGTTTAATAATAGTAATATTTATTTGAAAATGTTAACAAAAATTGCTTCGGAAGATATTTATTTTCCACTACTTTTCTCTTATTAGATCGCTAACGATAAATAACCTGAAAAATAAATAACAATTCCATTACCATGGCGCGCAGATACAAAGATGCAGCTGCTAAACTACAACAAAATGTACAAAAACATTTGAAAGGTATGAAAGAGCTTTCGTCTTCTGAAGATGAGGATCCTTACGAATCCAGTGTACTTGATGGGGTATTCCAAAGTTATTGTCGAGGCGGCGGTGATAAATCAATGCTGAATAGAACTAAGAATCTTCTAGAAGAAGCTATCAGCGGCCGCGCAGTTACGTGTCTCATATGCATAGGATCTATCAAGAGAGCAAATGCTATATGGACTTGTGATCATTGCTACTCATATTTTCACTTATCGTGCATCCAAAAGTGGGCGAATGATAGCATATTCTTACGAAATGAAGAGAACCAGGGCCCTATAGCTGTAGTTAAACCTAAGAAAATTGAATGGTGCTGCCCCAAGTGCCGGCATTCATATTCTAAAGATGAAATCCCTAGGAAATATCGATGTTTATGTCGTAAGACTGATGATCCACAATATCACCCATGGCTCCTACCACATACATGTGGTGAAGTGTGTGGAAAACGATTGTCTTCTGGTGATAATTGTCAACATAAATGTTTGTTGCTGTGTCACCCCGGACCATGCCCACCATGCCCTCAGACTGTCAATGGAATATGTTATTGTAAGAAAGAGAAGAAAAGAGTCAGGTGTAGTGCTGCTAAATGGTCATGTGGACAAGTTTGTAAAAGAACTCTTCTTTGTAATACCCATAAATGTGAAAATGTATGTCATGAAGGAGAATGTGAACCATGTAGTTACACAAGTGTCCAATCATGTCAATGTGGCTCCGAAAAAGCTAAAAGGCCATGTAATGATCCATTCTGGAAATGTACAAAGGTCTGTAATAAATTATTCTCCTGTGGCTATCATAGATGCAATAAAATCTGCCATTCAGGCGATTGTGGTTCTTGTCCAAATTCTGGTATGACATCTTGCCCATGTGGTGCCAATCAGCGTTTTGTACAGTGTCCTGATGTTATGGAAACATGTTTAGGTACCTGTGGTAAGAAACAATATGATTGTGAGCACAGTTGTCCAGAAAAATGTCATAAAGGTCAGTGCCCACCATGTCAAGTTTTAATACAGAAGAAATGTCAATGCTCAACACATACTAGGTCTCTGCCATGTAGCAAGGAGTTTAAATGTGAAACAAAATGTCGCGGGATCCGACCGTGCGGTAAACACGGCTGTGCAAGAAAATGCTGTAACGGTAACTGTCCGCCATGTGAAAAAGTATGTGATAAACCTCTTCAATGTGGGAGACATAAATGCACTAATATCTGCCACCACGGACCTTGCTACCCTTGTCCTAGAGAATCTAAAGTCACATGTAGATGTAAAGAAACTTATGTAACAGTTCCATGTGGGAGAGAAAGGCACACAAAGCCTCCAAAATGCACTCTGAAGTGTAAAATAAAGTATAAGTGTGGTCATATTGAAGAAAATAGACATTCCTGTCATTTTGGAGACTGTCCACCTTGTAAAGCTATTTGTGACAAAGAGTACCAGAAATGTGGTCATCATTGTGAAGCTGTATGTCATGAATATGTGGCTGTTGTTTTCAAACAGGTGGAAAAGCCAGCTACACCTTGGGAAGTGCAAGCTCCGAAAATCAAAATAATGACTTTGGAATGCCCTCCTTGTAACACTCCTGTTCCAGTTATTTGCTTTGGTGAACATGAAACTGATGAGCAGCCTTGTCATTCTGCTGCTCGAAGACCTTGTGGAAGAGAATGTAACCGTCCTTTAGCATGTGGCAACCATAATTGTACATTACTTTGCCACTTGTATAGCCCAGTTCCTGAATACCCGAATGTGCCTTCAGCTTGTAGGCAGTGTAATCTAGAATGTTTGGTACCCCGTCCAGCAAAATGCTCTCATAAATGTCCGAAACGTGCTTGCCACCCTGGCCAATGTCCTCCTTGTGAAATACTGGAGAAACTAGCCTGCCATTGCGGTATCACTGAGATTTACTTGCGATGTCGTGAAATATCGAATGCTACAGAAGATATGTTGTCTTGTAAACAACAATGTCCTAAAAATTTGGAATGTGGACATCGCTGTCGTAATATTTGTCATTCAGGGTCTTGTGGTAAGCAAGTCTGTAGTAAGAAAACTAAAGTATACTGTTCTTGTGGTAATATTAAGAAAGAGGCTCCGTGCAAAGCTGTCCATTATGGAGAGATCAAAATAGTTTGTGATGAAGTATGTGAAGCTAAGAAGGTTGCAGCTAAGTTGGAAAGTGAAAAAGAAAAGCAAAGATTGAAGGCTTTAGAGGAGGAGAAGAATAGACGAGAGTTGGCAGAGTATGAATGGAAATTGAGTGGTAAAAAGAAGAAATACAAAGAAAAGAAGGTAGTTGTTAACACTGATGATAGGCCATTTTACCGAAAATATTGGATTCCTATATTGTCAATACTTGTAGGTATAGGAGCAGCATTTTATTATATCTTTTATATATGATTAATGAGATTTAAGTCAATTATAAACTAAACAGCTAGGGTTATTACGAATATTGCACTGTTTATGTAAGGCTTATTTTATTTTATGGGCATTGTAACTACTATCAGTTACAATGCCCATAAAATAAATGATAATATTTTACTCTAAAAGAACATGATTATTTCATTTTAAGTGGATTTTTGTTTTCATATTTTTTTTTAGTGAGAATTACTTTAGAATAAATTTTTGAGTTTAGTGTATGGCAGAACTGAATGCTATTATGTTTTAGAGATAACATTTAGCATTTTTGACTGATTAATCGTAAGTTCTATAAAAGGCTACACATCTGTGGGTACACCTTTGATAATTTTATAAGTTGTTTCTTTTTCAATACACTTTGTTATTACTTTATTATATTTGGGCTAAATATAGTTTTCAGCAGACATTTCTGAATTTTAATTTGCAACCTTACAAGTGACCGGGTCTTTCAAGCATTACTTTTGCAACCCTCGACTGAACGTCACCTGGACGCTCTTTAAACTAGAACAAATCCACACACTAGAAGATGCTGGAGTATCCGGACTCCAGAGACACTCACTCAGATAGCAGCCCTTCCCCGTTTTCCAATTACAGCACAAGAGCGCATTATGCGGCACAATGCTCAACGTTGAGTGTTCCAACTACAGCAACGCATCGCACAATCGAGCACTCTCAAAAGTGATGCGTGCAATCCATACCAACTTCAGCGACAGAAAATTAACAACTATTTTTTCTTTAAATTGGCGTTGATTGAAATTTTATTTATATATTACATATCGTTAGTAATATTATTTAAAGTTAAAAAAACGGCAACACATACATACCATTCGAACACAATTAATAGATAAAAGAGACGGTTCATAACGGTCGTGCAATGGTAATAGAATTGTCGGTCTCTTTTATCTATGCATTGAATTTTCGGTCTCTTTTATCTATTAATTGTGTTCGAATGGTATGTATGTGTTACCGTTTTTAAAAAATGCGTTAGTCGAAGTGATTTTCGAAAAACTACTAATAAATTTAAACATTTAATCATGCTAGACTTCGTTTAGATATATTTGTACATACTATTTATTAGTATAAAAAGCAATGTGAAGTTTAGGAGATTAGTAAATTGCAATAAATTACAAAGAACAATTTCTAATATTTCTATCTATCTATTTTTAATTTATGGCAATCTGTCGACACAGGACAATTTCAAAATATTACTGTCAAATTCAAAATAGCAGGTGCTCAAGTCCACTATTTTGGAACAATTGTCATACCGGCACAATACCGGCACGATACCGTTGCAATTGAAGTCAAATATCCGTAGTCTGCTATATGCCGTCATAACGGTCTTTCAATGGTAATAGAATTGTCGATCTCTTTTATCTATGCATTGAATTTTCGGTCTCTTTTATCTATGGATTGTGTTAGAATGGTATGTATGTGTTGCCGTTTTTAAAAAATGCGTTAGTTTGAAGTGATTTTCGAAAAACTACTAATAAATTTAAACATTTAATCATGCTAGACTTCGTTTAAATATATTTGTACATACTATTTATTAGTATAAAAAGCAATGTGAAGTTTAGGAGATTAGTAAATTGCAATAAATTACAAAGAACAATTTCTAATATTTCTATCTATCTATTTTTTATTTATGGCAATCTGTCGACACAGGACAATTTAAAAATATTACTGTCAAATTCAAAATAGCAGACTACCGAAACATTTCAGTCATTGAATTGCAATTGTGAAGCAGTTGTGTACGAGACTAGCAATTTATGTCACTTTGACAATTGTAAGACAATGATGAAGTCGTTATGACGACATATTAATAGTAGACTACCAAAAACTTTACTATTGCACCATAATGGTACAATAATGGTACAGTTGTGACACCGTTGAAATACCCGACTCAGGGCCCAGACTACCGAAACATTTCAGTCATTGAATTGCAATTGTGAAGCAATTGTGTACGAGACTAGCAATTTATGTCACTTTGACAATGGGCATTGTTCATATTTTTTTAAAACTCTTAATTCGAAAACCATTTCGGGGAATAGAGTTTCTGATCATGATCCATTAGTTTTTTTCGGAAAATTTGCTATATTAACGATTATTTTTCCAAAAAAGCAAATGATCTCTATTTGCCCTTGAAATGAAGGACTTAAAATATTAAGGCGTTTTTAGGGATATACTACTCTGAAGTGGAGTTGAAATTGGTCTATTATATCAACTTGTCAACTTTGAAAAGATAAAGTGCAATCTGTATTAAGTCTATCAAGAAAAGTCTATACACAGATTGCGTAAAACGATGACGTCACAACATTTAAAGTAATATATTCAAGAATTTTTAAAAATTCTGTATAGTGAATATTTCAATAATATTGAAATTAGTTGCTTAAAATAGTCTATATTTTCTGAAAAGAATATAAAAACAGTAGGTCATAAATTATGAACAATGCCAATTGTAAGTCAATGATGAAGTCGTTCGTTATGACAAGACATTAATAGTAGACTACCAAAAACTTTACAATTGCACCATAATGGTACCATTGTGGTACAATTGTGATACCATTGAAACACCCGAGTCGGGTATTTCAACGGTGTCACAACTGTACCATTATTGTACCATTATGGTGCAATAGTAAAGTTTTTGGTAGTCTACTATTAATGTGTCGTCATAACGACTTCATCATTGTCTTACAATTGTCAAAGTGACATAAATTGCTAGTCTCGTACACAACTGCTTCACAATTGCAATTCAATGACTGAAATGTTTCGGTAGTCTGCTATTTTGAATTTGACAGTAATATTATTAAATTGTCCTGTGTCGACAGATTGCCATAAATAAAAAATAGATAGATAGAAATATTAGAAATTGTTCTTTGTAATTTATTGCAATTTACTAATCTCCTAAACTTCACATTGCTTTTTATACTAATAAATAGTATGTACAAATATATTTAAACGAAGTCTAGCATGATTAAATGTTTAAATTTATTAGTAGTTTTTCGAAAATCACTTCTACTAACGCATTTTTTAAAAACGGCAACACATACATACCATTCTAACACAATCCATAGATAAAAGAGACCGAAAATTCAATGCATAGATAAAAGAGATCGACAATTCTATTACCATTGAAAGACCGTTATGACGGCATATAGCAGACTACGGATATTTGACTTCAATTGCAACGGTATCGTGCCGGTATTGTGCCGGTATGACAATTGTTCCAAAATAGTGGACTTGAGCACCTGATGGTGAGATGGCGCTCTTTAGTCTCTACCCTATGGCGCTCTATCTATAGTCTATCTATTCGTTCTGTATCGTAATATATATAATATCGATATCTAATAAGATATATCGATATCATTAATTTAAGGTGAAAAAAATCATTATCCGTCAAATCGAATCGTTGTACCGAGTGGAGTGCTGGTGTTTTCGTTTAACGTCTTTCGTAATAAAGTTATGGCGCGAATCGCAAGTTACGTGTTTTTAGATCTCGAAACAACTAGTTTACCTGAAATGGAACATAATAAAACCAGAATTACTGAACTTAGTATGATAGTCGTGAAACGTGAACATTTGATCGACAGTAGCCCTGGTGAATTACCGCGAGTGCTGCCTAAACTTACGATGTGCTTCAATCCTGGTAGACTGATCGATCAAGGAGCTACACACACGTCGGGACTGGACAATTTTCTACTAGAAAACGAAACTAAGTTCGATTTGAATGCTTTCAACGCTATTAACTCATTTCTTGAATGTCAACGAAAACCAGTGTGCTTGATAGCTGAAAATGGACACAACTTTGATTTTCCTATATTTAAAAATCATATTGAAAAGTTAAACGTTACTTTGAGTGCTGATATCATGTGTGCCGATAGTCTGCATGCATTTTTTGATATATTAGAGAATGAAAAATTTTGCAATTCAATAAATGAAACTAATTTTAATGGTGATGTCTCCAACGACTGTGTTGATAAAAACTTTAACTCAAGTAATATAGCAAACTTAAGTAGTGAAGTGTTAGTAACGAATGTTGAAAATTCATTTAACAATAAAGATTCGGATTTAGAATGTCAACTTGCAATTCAAAAAAGGAATGAATGCACTCCAAAATGTACTGGCAAGTTTAGAGCACCTAAGAATATTAGACAAGTAAAAAGAAGGCTTTATTTTAAAAAAGATAATACAAAAAGAGTTCCTAAGCCTAAAGATTCTTATAAATTAAAAGATGTGTATGAAAGAGTTTTGGGACGTCCAGCTGTTGATGTCCATAGAGCGGAAAATGATTGTATTTTAACTGCAGAAATATCTGTGGCCAAAGCTAAAGAGTTTGTTGAGTGGGTTGATGATAATTATTGTCCTTTTTCAGAGGTAAAGGCTATGACACTTGGAGTTTCATTACTCTCCTAACTTTTTTATTTTCTTATCATGTCTTAATTTTTTTTATAGGGTCATATATTTTATAGTTTAAATTTTGTAATGTAATTGATGTAAAAAAGTTATCTTTGTATTTTTGTAGATATTTATTTATGTTATATGTATAAATAAGCATGTGATAAAAAACGTTTTCAAAATTATTTATTAGCTTAGGCCGATTTTGTAAAAAGTGAAAATTTGTATTTCAAGTAATTATTACACCAATTTTTGGTTTTTTATACATTTTTTATAGATTTTAGTATAATGAGTTTGTAATTTCAATTCATTACTTTTTTCAATTTCATTACTTTAAGTTTTTGTTTGTAAAATCAAGACACAAAATTTGGCTGAATTGTAAAATTGATCTCTAAAAATTCCAAAGTTATTAAAATTGGCTATGGTTATAACCTTGTGACTGCTAGAGTAAGATAATATAAAAGAGTTCATAATAAAATGAGCAATTTTCATTTTTCTTAATGTGTAGATTAAAAAGAAATTCTATAACTTTAGTTATGGTATTATGTTATTAAGATATTCGGACCAATTTCTAATGCTAGAATGTACGATGACTACTATAAGTTTCCATTGTGTACAGGTAGTTATTGTAAAATAATTAAAATTTATACTGTGATGAAGATTTAGTATTTGTATGTATTTCTTGTGGTGCTTAATTATTTCTTTGATAAATGTATAAATATTTATTAGTTATTTACAATAAAAGATATTTTTTTAAATCAAGTTTTTCTTTCAGCTGTGTGCTGTTGCTAAATTTTCATTTAAAGGTTGTACTTTTATGAATACCAGAATATGTACTCTGATGGTGAAAAAACCCAGATGCAGTTATTTTATTATTCACTTTTAATAAATATATTTATTTCTAGTAACGCAGATATATATGTATACCATATGGTGGATTGATGTTGAAAATTGAGGACACGTAACTTTAGCCTGGCTAAATCATACTTCATAGAATAACATCTATGACGTTTCATATGACGTATGTACCCAGTATCATAAATACATTTTCACACACACATAGATGTACGTAGCTTCAAGCCGACTGAGTTATGTAGTCCATACCCATAGATAATACATATAATAAATATTAAACAGTTGAAATAACAACACATATTTAAGATTAATTATATTTTTATTATAATCTTAATCATTAATTTCAACAAAATATTTTTTTTATTTCTTGCTACACGTAATGAAGATGTTTGAATGAAAAAATATAATTTCTCTAAATAGCTATCTCATTTTCGTAGCTTTACTTGCATTTATAATTAAGGTCCTGTGTCTTTTAGCGTCATCAAAATCCATTCAATAGGTTCAGCTACCTATAGCACAAACATAAACACTCTCATTGCATTTGTAACATGTACTAGTATGATGATGGTGTTGCCAGATGACAACCAGTTTCTTTTTCAACTTGTTTGATCATAACAGCAAAGAGCAGTTCCAGCCATTATCAGTATGATGCCCAGGATAGATCCTGTGAATAATGATATATTTTATCAGAATTGGAGGCATAAACACAAATATACCACACAGTATTTTCGCGTTCAATCTTGAAGAGTAACTTTAGCCTAGCTTGGCTAAATGGTACTTCGTAGTTTGATATATATTAAGTTATTTAGATATTATGGTATTCACAATTAAAGTGAAAGTAGTTTTTGCGAACAGCTGCAGTCACTTTTACAAACAATAAAACAAGAATGCCATTTGGAAGAGAGGTCCTGTTTTAGTAGTCTGTAGTTAAAGTGATCCTGTGGTGTGCAACAGAGACACATATAGATACGCCTTTAACGCACACGTAGCCATTGACACACAACTTGGTAAATATGTGCCCTTGATATAACACATACCTTTATCAAGAGGGTCTCCAGTCCCTACTATGACATCGGTAACAGCTGTGAATGTGAAAGCAAGACTGTTAGCTGTTGGCACGGCAACAGACAAAGGAGCACTGCGTACTGCTGCTAGGTATACGAGAGAACCTGCTTGATTAACCAACCACGGTAATACATACTGAAACAATAACATGAATGATATTGTTACTGATTCTACATGCACAACTAAACTAAAAAAATAAAATTTATAGTGTCAATAACACAATTCAGCAATGTTAAGAGGATACCAAAATAGCTTCGTGCATTTTTCTACGTACGAAGTTTTCATTGTTTCTTTAGATTGAATGGCTAGAGCTCTAATTTTTAAGTATATGTTTTTTCAATATATGATCTAGGATCGCATAAACTCAGAAACGCGATTGAAAAAAGTTTTCTCGATAGAAAATCTTAGCGAAACAACCTCTCTAATTTTTTATTTTTTTCATTTGTCGGTCTATTATCGCGTATTAACTAATGAAATAACTTTAAAAACATAAGTAACTATTATATATAGAAACACGTAAATCAGAATTAAAATATATTTAGTAGATTTTGAGTAAATAGGAAAAGTATCCTTAATTCTTCATTTTCAGTGCCTACTGGCTCTGTTAATATGTACGTGTCGGCGATGATATACGATAATATTGATGTAGGCCCTTAACAGAACTTTTTATTCGAAAATCTGTATAATATAGTTATAGACTAACGATTTAAATAATATAAATGTGCTCAACGAAAATTAATTAATCAAAATACACCATAGGTACTTTTTATTTTTTTGTTAGGTTTAATTATGTACGTAGAATTGATGCCATAATGGACCAAATAAATTGGCTTATTCAACCCCTTGCAAGCTGCTGTCCCCAGCCTTTAAACATGGTATATATCCAGATGATGTGAATAGGATGGATGGTAGTCGAAACTTTTTATACCCATAAACACTATTATTATATAGTAAATAATGTATGTAAAGTTGTCAAGTGTTGTTTTTTTATTTAAGTCTAGCATAATAAAAACCACTTAAAGGCCAAGATTTTCATCCTTTTACCAATAATAGCTAAGCTTGTCTTATGCTAGCTACTTTTAAATGGTAGTTTCATGAGTGGAACCCACACTATTGCAAGTACAAAAAATATCATAGGTACCTTCCAATTGCCAAGTAAGAAAGTAATTTCAGCCCAAGCTTGCCCTAAATATGTAGTGGCACTAACATCACGTAACCCTTTAGTTCCTTGACGAATAAACGGATTAGTACAACCCCATAGCACTCCAGTTAAGATGAGAAGACCTAAAAGAAAAGAATCGTAGCATTTAAAAAGATAGTACAGTAACTTGATAAATACATCACAGAAATACATGAAGTCAGTAGGTACTATTTGGTAATTCCTTCTTAACGCAAAAACTTCTCTTATTCCACTGGTCACTGGTACAACAGGCTTTAAAAAAAAATTACTGCCCAGTGCAGTGCCGTTTGCCTAATGCCATACTGGCCACAACCACAACACCAATAGAGCACATGAAATATTTATTATTAATAAAAAAGATACATTACCACATGCTTCAAACATAATTTATTTAAAACTGTTTAAAATATGACTGTTTTGCATTAAACAAAACAGATATTATGTGCTGGATAAAACACAGTGTTGTGTGAGAGAGCTGTCTGTGATTTCCTTAACTATACTCTGTGAATGACATAAAACATACCTGGTGCTCAAGTCCACTATTTTGGAACAATTGTCATACCGGCACAATACCGGCACGATACCGTTGCAATTGAAGTCAAATATCCGTAGTCTGCTATATGCCGTCATAACGGTCTTTCAATGGTAATAGAATTGTCGATCTCTTTTATCTATGCATTGAATTTTCGGTCTCTTTTATCTATGGATTGTGTTAGAATGGTATGTATGTGTTGCCGTTTTTAAAAAATGCGTTAGTTGAAGTGATTTTCGAAAAACTACTAATAAATTTAAACATTTAATCATGCTAGACTTCGTTTAAATATATTTGTACATACTATTTATTAGTATAAAAAGCAATGTGAAGTTTAGGAGATTAGTAAATTGCAATAAATTACAAAGAACAATTTCTAATATTTCTATCTATCTATTTTTTATTTATGGCAATCTGTCGACACAGGACAATTTAAAAATATTACTGTCAAATTCAAAATAGCAGACTACCGAAACATTTCAGTCATTGAATTGCAATTGTGAAGCAGTTGTGTACGAGACTAGCAATTTATGTCACTTTGACAATTGTAAGACAATGATGAAGTCGTTATGACGACACATTAATAAATAAAAACTAAAAAAGAACCAAAAACTTTACTATTGCACCATAATGGTACAATAATGGTACAGTTGTGACACCGTTGAAATACCCGACTCAGGGCCCTGTTTGTATATGTCTTACCGATGGACACCAGATGGCGCCTCTTGTGTTGGCGCGTGGTGGGGTTAGACATACCTTTCTTGACTAGACCCACCATACGTAGTCTCATAGTCTTCCACACCAGCAAGACTTTGCTGCAACACTGTGTTTTATCCAGCACATAATATCTGTTTTGTTTAATGCAAAACAGTCATATTATGAGCTTTTCTAAAACACAGTGTTGTGTGAGATTTGTTTGTTATCTGCTGGTGTCAGGCACAAACGCTATGTGATCAAGGTAAAAAGGGGGAGTAACTGCAAAAAGAAACAATATCAATAAGAAGTTCAAAACAAAAATTTAATCAGAACTTACACAATAGTCTACTCTACAATAATAGGTCTTAAATACTTTCAAAATTATCAAACAATAAATCACCACTAGTATTATTATTTGTCCCTTGAATTTCTTTACAATAAAATTTCTTGAATGTTTGAAAACTCTTCCAATTTCCTCTCTTTAAAATTTCATCCACTGGTCTATTTTCCAACCATCCTTTGGATGCAACTGCTGATCTAATACTTCCAGGTGTGGCCTGAATATTAATTGCTTTAAAAATTGATTTAATCCAGCCTGCAATGTTAGTTCTAGATGCTGGTCTAACTTCTCCAGTTATAGAAACAAATAAATTTGTAACAGTACTTTGCAACCTTCTTTCGTTTGAAACATTAATAAGGTCTTTAACATGTTTTACAGGACATATTCGTTCATCCTTATGTCTTATAAGGACCCATCCAGATTGTCTATGTGAACTTGAATCTGTTTTGGAACCGAACTTTGGCCATAAAGTCACTTTGTCAGTTTCTTCAAAATAATTGTTATGAGAAGAGTCCAAGAGAGTTAAGTCATGAATCCTACGTCCTGAAGCAAGAAGGAGGATTAGAGCTGTTCGTCTAGAGATGTCAAACAATGTGTCTCTTTTTGGTGTATCTTGTAACCAGCTAAATAATAATGCAATGTCAAAAATAGGAGGTTTCTGTATATCAGGTTGGGCTAAGGAGATGGCTTTTAGAATTTGATGTACGAAAAAGTTCTTTGACAAGTCTTCAGCTGCTGTAGCACAGAAGGTGGACACAGCAGACTTATGTAACAAAATTGTGCTATAGGCTAATTTGTCTTCTAGGAAAAGTTTGGCCAAGAACCTTGCTACTTGATCACCTGTCGGAGCAGTTGGATCTATTTTATTGGACGAGCACCATGAAATCCATCTCTTGATTGGAGCCTTATAAGTAATTAGGGTTGATTTTCGCCAGCTACGTTTTAATAGCTCTTTTTCTCTAGCTGCCCAATGGTCTATTTGTTTAGTCCACCCCCAACTTTCCAAGCAAACAGGGATATTTTCTCTACTTGTGGAGGGGGCCTGCCTGTCGTCTGGTCTACTAGAGTATTCTGTAGGTTCTCTATCAGTAAGGGTTCCGCTAGCGCCCTGACTCGAAGATCTGCCAGCCAAAAGCACTGGGGCCATTGTGGAGCTATTAGAATATATATTCCTCGTGCGTGATTCAAGTGAGATAGGACCTGAGGAATCAGGTTGGGTGGTGGAAACACCCATGCTAAGGGAAAGTCCCACTGTCGACTGAAGGCGTCGCAAAAAATTGCTCGACCATCTGTGGAGTCGAGAGAGATGTAATTTGGCACAACAGCTGTCGCCTTTGTGGCGAACAGATCTACTGCCGGCACGCCCCAAAATTTGAATATGACCTCCGTGGTCTGGGGCAACAGATGCCATTCCGGAACTGGTCGACCCCGCGACAGGCGGTCGGCAATCCCGTTGTACTTTCCTGGCAGGTAACAAGCTGACAGAATGACGCCGAGTCTTTCTGTCAACTCCAGGAGTTTTGTTGTCAATTTGAGAAGTTGCAAGGACCGGGTTCCGCCCTGGTTCCTTATATACGCTACCAACGTTCTGTTGTCGGACTGTATCAGGATATGAGCTTCCCTCAACTTCTCCTGCTGGTCCAGTATTGCCCCATACACTGCAAACATCTCTTTGGTGTTGGAGTGCCATCTCTTTTGGGAAGGTTCCCACTTCCCAGTGATATAAAGGCTGTTTATCTGTGCACCCCAGCCCGCATCCGCTGCGTCTGTGGTTAAGAAATGTGTGACTTCTTTTTGGTGCAATGGCCTTACATTGTGGTCTACGGCATTGGCCCACCAGACTAAATCCTGATGAGCCAAGGGGGGTAGAGTCTTTTTTTCTCTTGGCCGGCAACCCTTGAACTTCCTCAGGAATAACTGAGTTCTCCGGCAGTGCAGCCGCCCCCCCGGGATGGTGAGAGTTGCGAAGTTCAATAGGCCTAATAAACTCTGAGCCTCCCTTAACGTACACATTAGGCTTCGTCTTTGTAATTGGGAGATCAAGCTCTTGATCTTGACTACCTTTGTGTGCGGTAATGCCATGGTATCTTTGTGTGTGTTCCACACTATACCCAGATACTCCAACTCCTGTATAGGATTTATTACAGACTTGGGGTAATTGATATGCCACCCCAAGCCCTCTAGAAGTCTCAGCGTTTCCGCAACCTGAGATTCTAGGACAGAACGGTCTTGGTGAGCTAAGAGGTAATCGTCCAGGTAAACAATTAGGCGAAAACCTTTGCTCCGTAGGATTTCCGCAATCCAATTGGAAACCGCCGAGAAAATTCGCGGTGCTGATGATAGGCCAAATGGTAGGGCCGTTAATTGTAGGACCTCCTGGTCGTAGATGACCCTGAGGAAACGCCTGTGCGACGGTGCTATAGGTAAATGGAAGTAAGCATTTTTTAAATCTATTTTTACTAACCAATCGTTGTGTTGAAGAAACTGTCTTACCTCTGCTTGACTTATTAAATGAAAATGTCTTGTTGTTATATAGGCATTGAGTCCCCGTAGGTCGAATATAGGCCTCATTCCACCATCCGATTTTTTGACTAAAAACATCTTGGAATGAAACCCCGCATTGATTGATGTTGGTCTCTCTAATATGTTTTGCTCCATGAGGTCTTTGATCATCATTGACATTTGTGGGGAAACCTTTGTTGAAAATTGTTTCAATATTTTTTTGGAAGGGAATTCCAAAGGGGGCTTTAAACTGAAGGGAATTCTCGCCGCTGAAATTATGCGAAGAATAAATGGATTTGCCCCCAATTGCTTCCAGTTGCTTACATGGTGTAGAAGGCATCCCCCCTTGAAACTCCTTGCTTGGTTGTCAATTCTGTTTTGACTTATCAGTGGTGGTGCGTTCGGGGTAGTTACGCCGAAAGGGCTTCTTGGTAATATTTTTAGGATTTTTGTCCCCTTTAGGATAATTATTTCTAATAGGCATTGACCTTGACTGTTTTTTGTACGCATTTTGGTCACTATGAGGTGGAACCTTTCGTCGATTAACATAAGCAGGCGTATTTAACCAAGTTTGAGTGCCGCCTAATGACTGAATAACAGGCTGGAGAGCCTGTCTACAAAATAAATACTCCGAGCTAGGAGGTACATTATTGAGGGTAGCTCGAAGGTTAGTGTTGCCTATTTCTTTTAATATGCGGTCACGTCTCAATTCAATGCACTCTGACCTTTTGCCACAAATAATTTGCATCAAATCCTCCGAACTTTTAGAAATCTCAGACCCAGGTCCGAAATATAAGGAAAATTTTTCATATAAGTCATTTACATCCTTACTGCTATAATTTGTTGACGCATGATTTAGTATCTTTTGTAAGGCGTCTTGTATCAGCTTTCTCTGCTCTAAAACAATGTTAGACATAGCAGCCATTATATTTTCAGTTGAGGCTAGGTAATCCTTGGATTTATTGAAGTGACAGAGCTCCTCATTAATTTTTAGGCCCATAAAACCGGGGGTAGCCAAATATTTCTGCATTGCCTTCTTATATCGAATGCCTTTCCAAGCCTGTGATCCAAATTGCTGAAGTTTTGCTAAATCAGCAAGTCTGTCTTTATCAGCTGTGGGTATTATTCTTTTATCATCATAATCCAAGCTGATATCACCAAAGGAAAGAGCAGTCGAACATGAGGGTAGTGCGGGATTACTGAGAAAATTATTATTAGGCACCAAAACTGGCTGTGCACTAGTACTGGCAGCAGGGTAGGCACTAGTACTGGCAACAGGGTAGCCACTAGCCTGAGTTTGTAGTGTGGCTACATTTGCCTGAGATAAATAGGCAACACATTCTGCAATATAATTAACTTGTGCCGCCAGGTTATCTACACGTGGATCAGAATAAGTAATATCATGCTTCTTGTACTTACGTCTCTTATTTGGAGGTGGTGAAGCGAATCCCTCCTCCTCCGAGGATGAAGAGACTTCGCTAGATGATGAAATATCACGCATGGCTGGACCCCCATCCGGGGCGACCGAACCTGCTTGTTCAGCATTATTCTGGTCTGATTCACTCATTATGCTATTAACAGTTTCAATAAGACGAAAAAACACTGATTTTATTCAAAGCTTTTAAACTACGCGCTTTTAATTTATTAAAAAAAAAAAAATTTTATTTTTAATAAGTGGGTAGCCACTTAGTAGACAAGTACTAATGTAGAGAAGTGTTCACTGAACAAAAATCACAAACGCTATGAGACTACGTATGGTGGGTCTAGTCAAGAAAGGTATGTCTAACCCCACCACGCGCCAACACAAGAGGCGCCATCTGGTGTCCATCGGTAAGACATATACAAACAGGTGCTCAAGTCCACTATTTTGGAACAATTGTCATACCGGCACAATACCGGCACGATACCGTTGCAATTGAAGTCAAATATCCGTAGTCTGCTATATGCCGTCATAACGGTCTTTCAATGGTAATAGAATTGTCGATCTCTTTTATCTATGCATTGAATTTTCGGTCTCTTTTATCTATGGATTGTGTTAGAATGGTATGTATGTGTTGCCGTTTTTAAAAAATGCGTTAGTTGAAGTGATTTTCGAAAAACTACTAATAAATTTAAACATTTAATCATGCTAGACTTCGTTTAAATATATTTGTACATACTATTTATTAGTATAAAAAGCAATGTGAAGTTTAGGAGATTAGTAAATTGCAATAAATTACAAAGAACAATTTCTAATATTTCTATCTATCTATTTTTTATTTATGGCAATCTGTCGACACAGGACAATTTAAAAATATTACTGTCAAATTCAAAATAGCAGACTACCGAAACATTTCAGTCATTGAATTGCAATTGTGAAGCAGTTGTGTACGAGACTAGCAATTTATGTCACTTTGACAATTGTAAGACAATGATGAAGTCGTTATGACGACACATTAATAGTAGACTACCAAAAACTTTACTATTGCACCATAATGGTACAATAATGGTACAGTTGTGACACCGTTGAAATACCCGACTCAGGGCCCAGGGCCCTGAGTCGGGTATTTCAACGGTCTCACAACTGTACCATTATTGTACCATTATGGTGCAATAGTAAAGTTTTTGGTAGTCTACTATTAATGTGTCGTCATAACGACTTCATCATTGTCTTACAATTGTCAAAGTGACATAAATTGCTAGTCTCGTACACAACTGCTTCACAATTGCAATTCAATGACTGAAATGTTTCGGTAGTCTGCTATTTTGAATTTGACAGTAATATTTTTAAATTGTCCTGTGTCGACAGATTGCCATAAATAAAAAATAGATAGATAGAAATATTAGAAATTGTTCTTTGTAATTTATTGCAATTTACTAATCTCCTAAACTTGACATTGCTTTTTATACTAATAAATAGTATGTACAAATATATTTAAACGAAGTCTAGCATGATTAAATGTTTAAATTTATTAGTAGTTTTTCGAAAATCACTTCAACTAACGCATTTTTTAAAAACGGCAACACATACATACCATTCTAACACAATCCATAGATAAAAGAGACCGAAAATTCAATGCATAGATAAAAGAGATCGACAATTCTATTACCATTGAAAGACCGTTATGACGGCATATAGCAGACTACGGATATTTGACTTCAATTGCAACGGTATCGTGCCGGTATTGTGCCGGTATGACAATTGTTCCAAAATAGTGGACTTGAGCACCAGGTATGTTTTATGTCATTCACAGAGTATAGTTAAGGAAATCACAGACAGCTCTCTCACACAACACTGTGTTTTAGAAAAGCTCATAATATCGTATAAAATCTTAGCTAGCAATGTTTGGAAAACGGGGTATAATACGAAGATTACAGCAGCGTATTTCGATCCCCGTTTTCCAATCAGCGCACAATAGCGCATTAAGCAGCACAATGCTCAACGTTGAGTGTTCCAATTACAGCATCGCATCGCACAATCGAGCACTCTCAAAAGTGATGCGTGCAATCCCTACCAACTTCAGTGACAGAAAATTAACAAGTATTTTTTCTTTAAATTGGCATTGATTGAAATTTTATTTATATATTATCGTTAGTAATATTATTTTTTGTTAAAAAAATTTAAGGCTTTCTTTTCGTCGGAGTTTTCTGGAAATATTCAAAGTTAATTCAAGCTGTGTTAAAAAATAAATAAATTTATGTATGGATGAAGGTATAAACAATGACTTTTTTTATATTCCACACATATAATGTGAATACAATGTTTATTTTAGAATTTTTTATTCAACACTGAACTTAGCGCACTCTGCTGGCGCATTTTAAAACTAATTCACGTTCCAATTAAGCGTCAGCATTGTGCGGCACTGAGTCGCATTATGCTCTGCCATTGGAAAACGGGGTAAATATACCTGGGCCCTGAGTCGGGTATTTCAACGGTGTCACAACTGTACCATTATTGTACCATTATGGTGCAATAGTAAAGTTTTTGGTAGTCTACTATTATTGTGTCGTCATAACGACTTCATCATTGACTTACAATTGTCAAAGTGACATAAATTGCTAGTCTCGTACACAACTGCTTCACAATTGCAATTCAATGACTGAAATGTTTCGGTAGTCTGCTATTTTGAATTTGACAGTAATATTTTGAAATTGTCCTGTGTCGACAGATTGCCATAAATTAAAAATAGATAGATAGAAATATTAGAAATTGTTCTTTGTAATTTATTGCAATTTACTAATCTCCTAAACTTCACATTGCTTTTTATACTAATAAATAGTATGTACAAATATATCTAAACGAAGTCTAGCATGATTAAATGTTTAAATTTATTAGTAGTTTTTCGAAAATCACGTCAACTAACGCATTTTTTAAAAACGGTAACACATACATACCATTCTAACACAATTCATAGATAAAAGAGACCGAAAATTCAATGCATAGATAAAAAAGATCGACAATTCTATTACCATTGAACGACCGTTATGACGGCATATAGCAGACTACGGATATTTGACTTCAATTGCAACGGTATCGTGCCGGTATTGGGCCGGTATGACAATTGTTCCAAAATAGTAGACTTGAGCACCTGCTTGCCTACAGAGAAATGTAGTACCTACCTACCATGAAACTTTAAAATTTTAATATGAACAGCAACAGCTGCAAAGGCACTTGGTAAAGGTAAAGGGCACTTGAAAGCAGGTCGTGTCTTATGAGTAGTTATGAGCCTTGATGAAGGGTGTTCAGTCTACAATGTACTTGTAACTTCTTAAATAATTATATTATATACAATTTATATCGTTTGATTGCAAGTCAACTATGTAAGTTAATTATGCGAAGTTTTATAGATTTGTCTGTAGTAAGTAGGTACCTTTTATGGCTAGGGTCATTAGCTAGGGTTATGCAATTGACTGATTATGAGTGTAGTGCAATATGTTGTTAGTTGTTATACGTATCATTGGTGTAGGCAGGATTTATATAGTTTCGGAGTGGATGTCCAATGCATC
Source organism: Orgyia antiqua (assembly GCA_916999025.1). Lineage (NCBI taxonomy): Eukaryota > Metazoa > Arthropoda > Insecta > Lepidoptera > Erebidae > Orgyia > Orgyia antiqua. The sequence continues at coordinate 30,469,978 of OU779871.1, forward strand.
ATGATGTCCCGTTCAATACTTTGGTCAATGTATTATTCTTATGTAATGGAATCTTTGAAAGTGATTTTCACCACTTGGAGTAGTCGGATTGATCTGAAATTTTGCATAAGAATTTTATTAAGAAACCGCATTAAGATCCGTTGCGTAGTTTTAATCATTTAAGCCCACATAGAAGATTTGTAATAAAAAAAGTCAGTAGTTTTTAAAAGTTTATTTTACTCTTTATTATTTTACAGATTACATAAATAAGTACATTATAACATAATACAAATATTGCACTTTAGAATTTATTTTACAACAATTTAAATTAAGAGGCACTGATGCAGAACATAACACATATAATTAATGTTATACTAAGTACTTACTACAATTGCGCGATAACTTAAATATAAATTACTTAAGAGTAAGAGTGTAATTTGGTACCAATTCTACATGCACAACTAAACTTAACTAAAAAGAACCGACCAATTATGAGCTGGACTCTCACACTCAGGATTTCGTAACTATTTCCCGATAGATGGAGCTACTAGTAAAATCTCCGCTATTCGTCGCTACGCTGCGTTTAGGATAAGTCTAACTATAAGCTATAATATATGTAGTCATAACTTGGCCATATCTTTTAACCGCGTTACTCTAAGTTATTGGTTGTATTTTTGCAGCACTGCATAGATTTACATTTGGTATGAATTTCAAGTTAATACCTTCAGCCATTGCTGAGTAAAATAAGTTTGACGGACGGACACCGCAGTGAGACTATAGGGGTTTTTAGTACGAAACCCTAAAAATGGAAACAACTATAGGTAGTATTTTTATTAATTGGATGTTTCGTTGTGCATATTTTTAATAATAAAAATATTTAGTTTGTATAATACACAGTTATTATAATAAGAAAGTTTAGTTAATATTGCGGAATTAATAATATCAATTTTTTTAACACGCTTTTATAAGTTTAGTATGTATTTATCAATGTATTAATCTATGTAACGGAATCTTTGAAAGTGATTTTCACCCACTTGCAGTAGTAACGAGTAGGAACGATCACAATGCAATAATAAAAAAAAAAAATTTAGGATTTTAAAGCGTGTTTTTTAGTTTTTGAACTATGTAGATTATTTAGTTCAAGTTTAGTTGTGGACGCAGAATTGGTATCATTATTTAGGTATCTACTTATGTACTTACATGTGAAATATTAAGAGCTAATATTATTATTAATACATAAAGTATTTTAACATAATTTGTAAGTACAGTGACTAGTTATTATTTTGATTTAAATTGACAAAACTTACCTTTATCTGTTCTAATGCTATTAAAGATTATACTAAACTTATTAACGTAAATGCCTAATTAATTATGAGTCACATATTTACCAGGTGTAATGTCTATAGCTACATAAATCAGCCGGCTTGAAGCCACTTACATATCTGTGTGTGAAAATGTATCTATGTGTGTCTATGATACAGGCTAAACGTCATATGAAACATTGTTATTCCATGAGGTACGATTTAGCCAGGCTAAAGTTAATGTCCTCGTTTTTTAATGTCAATCCACCATGTGGTATATCTGTTTAAATGAATTTAAATTAATGCAATTAATTGTATGTAACTTTAGCTTAGACAGTAACATACATGCGGTACAGTAGACCATAATCCCTCCCAAAGTGGAGGAGGCCTGTGCCCAACAGTGGGATGTAAATGGGCTGGAGAGAGAGAGAGTGTCTATTCTATTAGCCCAGCTAAACCAAGCTAAACTAAAATAAGATAAAAACATAATGTTAACAGTATTCCTTTTTTATACATATAAAACAAATTAAGAGTTTCTTTCAATAACGCTATTAGGTTGTGTTAATTTAATTGAATAAAAGGTGAAAAACAATAGCGATTTGCTATAGACAAGATTGTGGCGGTACAATATGACAGCCATAAAGTTAAATTACACCCTAATTAATATTATTTTAGTTAAGCTTAGTTTTTAGTGCAACAGAATAGGCGCCATGCATCTGTATTATGCCTTTTAAGTTTTTAATTCCTAAAGATACATTTTAATTCATGAATTTATATTTACACTACAGCTTTTTAAACTAGGTAATTAGCAGAAATTATGATCTCCAGTGTAGTTTTTGATATCATCAATGGCAGCACTTAATCGCTGTAATGATAGGCGTAAGTTATTTTCTTCAATGGCGAGGTTCTGTCGTTCTGCCAAAAGAGCGCGCGCCCGGTCTGACTCACGTGACGCCGCACGGGTGATATGAGCGCCCTCTACTCTCAACGCTGTGGTTCGCCGATGTAGCTCATTTATTTCTCGGCGACGGCCTGTGAAACATAAAGTCTCTAAAATATCTTTTAGAAGGAAGTGGAATTCAACCTGGAAGGTTCTATTCATAGCCTTTTTATAGATTTGATCTTCGCTGGCCTGGAATATTGGCATAGAGTTTAGGTTCGAATTTTTCGTGTTTCACAGAACTTGTGCTAGCTCTTACAGCACCCTGGGAAGAAAATGGTGTGGTGACATTTGTATTCTTAATCCATCACCATAAATATGGATATGCGCATATCACGCATAATAATACATCAATCTAAGGGAGTAGTTAAACTTGAAGAAAATTATACTTACTGGCGTCATACTCTTTGTAGCTCTTTGTAAGGTATTCCACGCCCGGCCAGAAGCTATCTTCCACTTGACACGAGGCATTAACGGATTTTTCAGGCAAATTGGTCGCCTCAAAGAACATTTCCTTAACTCCTGCTGCAGAACTTCGTGGTTCGTCCATTGAAGTCGCCTGCGTTGTTGACACATTCTGATATTCTTGCGCGGACTTCAAAGAAACTATTTTCGAAATATTAGGTATATTTAACTTAGGATAATCATTGAAGTTTTGTTCAAGGCTTTGCTTTTGAATATTTTCGCTGTCAAATCCTGGATTAAGATCTCTTTTCCTCATACTCTGTCCACTTACTAATTTAACGCTTCGATCAGCCATTTTGGATAATCGATTTAGTTCTGAGAAATTCTTTTCTGCCAGTGCACTAATACTGTCTTCATTTGATTGTTTTTCTCGAACTGTGTCGAACATTTTTTTAATTAAATTATTATTTTCAGTTACGCATTGTTGTATTTCCGACATTAATTGTAGTTGTCCCTTAGTGTCGAGATAGAGAGAGGGCCACGTACTGCTGTTCGTATTCTTGTTGGAATTATTTCGACGTTGCCTTTCTTGTAATATGACTTCCCAAGCTTTTTCATATCCTGAAATTGCATTATAAATTTGGTCATTAACGATAACTAATATTATTTATTTTGTTTTTGGAACTAAAGACATTTTTGATCCTAATGCTTAATGCGTTTGGACTAAGTATTAAAATTAAATTGATTTTAATAATAACAGAGTTGATTTCAAACGTGTACTCAATTTCATCTCAAAATACATTAAAAAATTTTTAAGATTGCTGCACTATTTTCGCGTAACAAACAAGAATACATTTTTACAATAATTATGTAAGTAAAATATTTTTTAACACCCTTGCTCGTAAAGTTGATGTAATTCCACCGATTTTAAATATGTAAAGCGGGTCATAACAAACGCGTGTGTTATCAAATCAAATAGTTACGTTATAGTCCATACAAATTTCATAACAGTATTATTTGCCATTTCAAATATGGAACTGATCGCCGCCGCACAACTCGAGCAGCGCGCTGTTGCTATTCAAATTTCGAACAGATCACAGATTGAGTTAATTTAAAAAAAAAAAAAAACTGTTTATGCGGTAATTAAAAACTTGGCTGCATGCTCTAGCGTCTTTGCCAACATTTTCACGCAGCCACGGCAGAAAATAATCCTCGCGCCATTTTTCTCAAATTTTCTTTTCTTTGTACTTTGAAAATATAAATATTTTTTTTCTTCTGTTTCCTCGCAAATGTGTTAAAAAACGTCGTACGATATACGTGCGTATTGGTTATAACATGCTCGGCTCAATTACGCCCTCGCCTTCGGCTCGGGCTGAAATTCCGCCTCGCATGTTATAAACATCTTTACGCACTAATATCGTAATGTACTGCAATTGCTTTTTGCTGGTCATAATTATTGATCTTATATCATTTATGTGTAGCTCCATATTTAACGGATATCGATCTACTATATTACGCGATAGAACAATTGTAAAGTAGTTCTTTATAAAAAAATAAGTTTACTTAATATTAGAACCATACCTTCTTTGAATTTCGGAGTGACTTGCGTTAACTTCAACCGTGACAAAAACATTGTTTTCTTTCGTGTAGTTGTTAAGTTTCTTTCTTTGACTATACCAGGATTTATCGGAATAGTGTTAGAGGTTTGAATGGCTATCGGTTCCACTTCCGATTGGTTTAAAATTAAGTCTAGACGACCAATTGCTGCGTATGCTGATCTTACTTTATCAAATTTTAACATCCTTTCCTGAATATCTAAGTCTTGCTCTGAAAAAAAAAATAAGATTTCACAAAGAATTCAGTATTTTTAAATTATTACTTACACTGTTATATTCCATAAACTCGTAATGTTGACATATTAGGGCTGCGTAGCTTAGTGTTATAAAATTGGGAATTAAAACAACGTTTTTATTACCTTTGTAAGTTTCTTGTGAAGCCAATCTAAAGTTTACAAGAAATTCTGATTTTCTTCTGTCTTCTTCAATTGATTTATCATCAGCCCTATATTCTTCTATAATGCTTTCATAATGTTTTAAGTCTTCATCATCATATTCATCACCATCACTATCAGTGTTCTCATCATCAAAGCATCCTTTATAACAAACAAACTCTTTATAAATTTCCTTCTGCATTTTTTCAGGAGTTATTATATTACGAACATCAGTTTTTTCTGGTTTCTTAACAACACCAAGAGAAACAGAATTAGCCTCTATTTTAACATCTTTATTTACATAATTATCACGATTCGTAAGATATTTTAGACGCCTTAAACGTCTTCTTTTTTCATATACATCTAATGAGCTAACTTCCTCCATTTTTGGACGCAAATTCGTTATGACTATCTTCGGTTGTAGTTTCGAATCCATTTGATAAGGACAAGTTATGTATAATTTATCGTTTATTTTTGTTGAAGTGAACTGTCTTGTAAGCTCCTTATTTGGAGCAGTAAATTTTGAATAATCCTTAGAATTTATGTTCATAATTGTTGATTGATTTATTTTATCTCCTTCTACAAGCAGTGGCACTTTATAAACTATTTGTGGATTCATTATTAGTTTCTGATTGGTTTGAAATAATATGTCCGGTTTGTTTTTCAATGTATCAGATTTAGTTTTCATTGCATTATCAGGTTTTGTCATTACTATCTCAGGGTTATGTATCAGTTGGTCAGAATTTGCTTTACTTGGTAAAGACTGTAATGAATTATTGCTGGCTTTCAAGAGTTGTATTTCTTTATGCATTATTTGCTGCATAGGTTTCATATTTTTGTTTCCATTATTAATTATATTCATTTCCGTTGTAGGATTGACAGTATTTGATTCATTTACTACTTTATGCTCAGTCAGTGCTAATTTCAGTTTATTGTTGTCAGTAATTTTAGCATTATTTTTGACAATCATCATATTTGGAAATTGGACATTGCTCAAGTATAAAAAATTTGGTTGTAAAACTACATTTTTTGTATCATTTGTAGTGATTTTCTCCGCCACCATTTTTTTGTTTTTTAAATCTTGTTCTTGTTGCATACCTTGCGATTTCTCCTTCACGACTATTTTGTTTCCGTATATCTGATTTTCTGTAATCAGATTCTCAAAGTCGTTCTCGTCACAATTTTCTTGATGTAATCGTTTCAAAGAGACTACCTTCGAAGAAGTGCCTTCATTCATCATACCTTCTTTGCACTTCTTATTTAGATGTGGTAGTCGTGAAGGAGCTTGCACGTTTTTTGAATCTAAATTGGATCTTTGTAGCAACACTTGGGGCGTTTGTGGCTGTATAGCTAGAACCATTTTCGGGCTTTGGATATTGTTACTCTTATTCTGAATAAACACTATCTGGTTTTTCGTATCACTTGAAAAACTCTCTCTATCTGACGGTTTATTAAAATTTATTTTGCTCGTTTCAATGTTCATTGGATTAAATAAAGGTTTAGGAGGCGTGTTCTTTACTTCTACTGGTGGATCTGATTTTGGTGGTTCTGGTATTCTAAAGTGATTATCTGTTTGACTAACAGCTTCTACAGCATTAATTAAGGTATTTAGGTTAGTGGTAGTTGGTGGCCCAGCTTGAGAGTCTTTATTTTCCCTTTCCGTAGCCGATTTTATAACAATATTACTTTGGATTTCTACTCTTGACACATCTTTCGGAAATGTTGGATTGAATGGCTTTTTCGTTAAAGAATTTGAAAATAAACCATCAGGTGGATTGCTAACACATTTCATGTCAATCTTGCTAATAGGTATGCTAGTCTTCAAGCTAAACCTTTCGGTTTTCTTTTTAACATCTTTATTCTGTAGCAAAGATTGTGATATGGTGACTGTTGCACCAGAACCCTGTGCTAATGAGGTAATACTCATAGTTGATTCGACAGGTGTACTTGCCTGAGATGTAAGTACATTTGGGTTGGCAATATTCAGCTCAGATTTATAGTTCTCTAAAATTGTTTCAGCTGGAGTTTGTTTGATTTCTTCTACGTCTGTCGCCATTATTGGACTATCATCTGTATCCATTTTAACACTTTCAACTACTGACTCTTTGACAGCCTGTGTTGAATTTGATTGTGGGTAAGGTACAAAATCTGAATTTACTGGTTCGGACTGAAGAGGTTGGTTTTGCTGGATCAATCCAGGATGGTAGACTGGCATACCTGAATGGTTAACTGGCTGAAATGCTGAATATCCTGGAATAGAGTAAAGGAATCCTCCATAATTTGGATATCCAGATTCTACATGTTTTGTCGTTGTTACACTTGGATTTGGATTAGGGATGGATGAGGGTGAGATTTTTGGTGAATGTGGAATGGGTTTTGGTTGTAAAAAAGTGGGAGTTCCAAATATATTTATGTCATCAGGCGGAGAAGATTCGGGTGGTTTGGGAGGTATTGGTTCTGGAGGTAAAGGCCGTTCATGTTCTACCGGTGTCATGGGTGTCGTTGGTTTCACGGGAGTCCCTGGAAACGAAAACAAAATATATATTACAGATTAAATTATTGTTGATTTCAAGATTTTAATTTCGATGTTAACGTTGACAAATACCAAACATCGAAATTCAAATCTAGAAATAGTTAACTATGTTTAATTAACATTATAGATTAATCAGCTATCGTATTACAAACTGTGAGAAATAAAATATTATGATAGGTACATTTGTACCTACTCGAAAGCCAGATATTTAGTAAATTAGGTAGTGTTTCTACAACTTCTACAAGTTCTGTAAACTATGTCAGTAAACATAGATATGTACGCTGTACCTATACCTAATTCAATTATTTTTTGAACAAAAATATATACTATATTATTCTTCATCGATACATATGGGAATATTTTAAATACATTCAATTTCTTTACAAAACAACAATGAAAATAAACAAAAAGATACATGCAAGGATGAATTATTCTGATACAGCAGGTAAAAGCAGTGCTAAAGCTACCTAGGTTGATCCGAATGTAATGAGATACGAATAATTACGAAATTAATTAATTTAATAAAAATTTTCTCAATAAAGAAATATATTAAAATCCCAACATTGGAGCGAATTCTGTAGTGCTAAGAACTTATTTAATCTATTTTAAATCCCATGCTATGCCTACCTAAACAAATCTTAATTCTAACTGAGCTGCATACCTACTAAATCTACATAACACTTTCAGGCATCCATACTAACTTTTATAACACCCCCTCTCCCTTCATCATTAAAGAGGCCTTTGGGGATATCAATAGGTTTAGCTGATGGTACCAATTCTACGTGCACAAAAAAACTTAACTATAAATAAAAACAACTATGGCGTATTTTGATTAATTGGCTATTAAAATATTTTCTAACACTTGCGCCACTCATTTGTTTAAATAAAACTACTCTTTACGGATTTAGACGCGTCTATTTGTTTTTTATATAACGCGTATATTTTATTTAATCGGCTATTTTTCGTTGTGCACATTTTAATAATTAAAATCGTTACATAGTGTTTATTATACAGATTTTCTAATAAAAAAAGTTCTGTTTACAATGCTGAATTGTGCTAGTGAGACTATCAATTTTATATATTTATTTCAAACTTTATAAACATACTAGTAGTATAAAGGCGGACTTAATGCCGTAGGGATTCTCTACTCTATACTCTCTCTACTCGTCGACTTTGGGTTACTTAAATCAATTTTCATTTTTTAGTTATGTTTAGTTGTGCTGGTTGTGCATGTAGAATCGGTACCAAAGTTTTCTCTGTGTAATATTTCCTATCTATAGGAGGCTGTACTTAACTTCTCTACCCATTGACGTCCCACTTTAGGGCGTTGACCTCCCCCACTTCTAGACGGCATCTGGTCCACTTACGCTACGTGACCTGGTGATGGCATAGGGTTTATTAGTAGGTTTAGTTTAAAGATTTCTGTCTGTCACAGAAAATGTTTTTTTCTTATTTTGTCCCTTCGCTAGCTTTTACAACCCTCTGGGAAGGAAACGGGGTGACAACATTCTGTATTCTTAATCCGTAATCATACGGATATGAAATATTTAGGTATTTCTAATAATACTTACGCTGTATTGTTTTAAGTTTTCATGATATTATAATGACAGATTTAAATAAGTACGTACACTGCTTTTTCCTATATAACACATTAAAAGTAGAGTAGTAAGACAAGTAAGACTACAGAGCGCCATCGTCTGCGACCTAAACGCCATCAGGTTCCACACATCTTGCTGGTCATACGTGCGCAACTTTTTGCAGACGTTTAGAAGATATTACTGATGAGATCATAGTAATTGTCTCAATTAGACTTTGACTTAAAGGAATTAGTAGAATTAAGCCCCTAATAATATTTACTAGCTGTTGCCCGCGACTTCGTACGCGTAGCATTTCAAAAAGTTTCACTAATGTTTGAAAAAAAAGCCAAAAGCCTAAAGCCTTCCTCGTTAAATGTACTATACACTGAAATCATTTTTCTAATCGGACTAGTTATTTTTAAGATTAGCGCGTTTAAACAAACAAACAAATAAACTCTTCAGCTTTATAATATTAAGTAAAGATTCATAATAGTTTTTTTTTTGTCTGTAGTCTCTGCCAAGACTTGCGAGTATTTCAACTTAAGTTAAATATATACAAGCAACTCTATCAATAGCGTTATACATCGCATCGATGTAGAGTCAATTAAAAAACATTGTAGTGGAAGGTTAACAAGTGTAGGCACTATGATAGCATTGATAGCTCAGTACGCAGAGCAACGGAACGGTATTCCAAGGTCGTGGATTCAAGTCCTGCTCATTGTAGAATTCATAATCGTTTTTCTACTATAATTTGCTTTTAAATTCGCCATTAGTTAAAGATAATCAATCGCATCATCATGCCGATATCTTATCTTGTGGCGAAATATTTAGTTGATTATCGTCTTGATCTTATCTTCCAGACTAATAAAGATATATTTTAAGCAAATGTAATATGTAGTAGGTAATATGGATATGTGCTGTCTTGTTACTTAGTTAAATTCTTTGCTTTTGTATTTTGTCTTATGGTATACCTAAAGAATCTTTATTAATTTATACTTACATATTTACAAAGCGGCTTCAAAGTTGGCAAAACTGAGAGACTCTAGTTTTACTCATAAAATTTGGTTCGTGTCTCCTCCCTACTTTTCTTTAAGATATGACCAATTCGTTTGGTCTAGATAAGTTATTAAACTGCCCGTGTAGCGACAGATTAAGAATACAAGTGTCACCACTCCATTTCCATCCCAGGGTGCTGTAAAAGCCAGCTAAGGGATATTACTCAGATAACATCCTCTGTGAGAGACAGAAATCTCGAAAATAAAATAAACCATGCCAACACGCTATGGTCAGCGCGGCATAGTACACCATAATCCCTCTCAAAGTGGAGGAGATCCGTGCCCAACAGTGGTACGTTTATGAGCTGGAGAGAGAGAAGTTAATAAAAATGTTTTCTGTTGGTCGACGACAGCGGTAGTAACGATATCAGTGCAGAAGATAACAATAGGCCTTCATTTTGTAAACAAGTTCATACTTGTTTGGAATGCTTCATTGTATGACTAAGTAGCGTGATAAATATCATAGATATGGTAGAATAAATAAATTACTTTCATTCTGAACATGTTGCAACAAGATTTACATATTACAGTAGTTACTACCTCATGTTTGGAAAATGTTTTGACTTTATTGTTTTAATAATAACTCTTACAAGTTACAACCGCCCGAAGACGGAAATTGGGAACTAGATAGTAAGACGCAGTCTGCCAAATAAGTTAATTATTATATGCACGACTAGAAAAACTAGTTTTTCTCTAAGCTACATAAGTCTATCTTCTTCATAACTTGATAGCATTTAGTCTAGTGTATAACGCTGCGGACAGTTGTGAAACAGGCTGTAGTAACTGGCCTAAGCTGGGAAGAGCTGGAGGCTGTCGAGTGCGACAGCCTCCAGCTCTTCCCAGCGAAATGGGGCGAAATGGAAACGCCTTTTTGGAGCCGTGTCCCTGAGGACGGACAAAAGGATTGCATCATCTTCCCAATGCTACGAGATGGATTGATATACCGCTCAGCTATTTCTTATAATACCCATGGCATTAAATTAATAGAAACCATGTGTGTTAGTCAATAAAACGAGCCAATAGAAGGCAATCAAAATATGTAATAACTATAGTTCCATTTTACAAACTTTCATAACTTATAAAATATCATGATGAGGCTATTCCGAAGAAGAAACCTCCTACAAACCCGACCGAGTAGCAACTGTTCCTTTTAACAAACCTTAAGATCCAGTCCAACCAGGTAGTAGTCAGGGTAGCGGATTCTTTAACCTTGTCCCAGTTTACGTTGATATATCCCAACTCACTAGCAAAGTGCATCAGAATAATACCCCCTCCGAGTCCAAAAGCCGCCCCTCTGCCGATTTTCACCACAGACATGCCAGCCATCCAACCAGAAAACGTACCTATTATGAAATTCTTACTCCCATTACTGCTAACATGGTCCGATATATCGAATATTGATTTACTTTCCTTGGGTTTTATTTCTTCGATGTCTCTCTTATATTTTATACGTAAGTCTAAGTCTTTTGTATCCGGTATCGGTCGAGACATTACTATGCATTTTTTTGAGTTTTCCACGAGTTTTAGATATAAAATCTTTGTAGTTTTATTGTAATTGAGAATGTTATTACTGCAGGCCAAGTTGTTTATATAAGTGACTGCAGAGTTGTCAGTTTGAGATGAGATTTGTCAAGAAATGAAAGAGAATTGTTAAACCGAAAAAAGAGTTCAATATTAAATTGGCTCCAAGAATCAAGTGTGGTACCTAGAGGGATGTAATTACGTTTCATGTGTCATCATTGGTTGGAATAAGACTTTAGGTACAATATGTCACCGGCAAAACTCGACACAGAAGTCCATCTCCACATACCCCCTAGTAGACCTAATTAGGCCTTTAGATGCACATTCATTACGTCGTAGACGCCATGCTCAATACACAGGCTCAATAGTATAGGGATTCTTTGGTGGAAAGAAGAATAATGGCGTCAATGAAATTACCTGTTTAATGTGTCTTTATAAATGAATCAAGTATGGCATCGTATTAGATAAGTCTGTAAAGATAGTATATTTATTTTGAATAAATAAATAAATTATCTGTCGACGTGTTATTCTTCATTTGGTGACGTATTTATTATTCTTTCTACCACATAACTGTGTAATAGAATAAGTTTCACGTGTTCAAATTCTATTTACTCTGTAGTCATTTATAAGATTAACTAATTGATCTACTATGAGAGCGAAAAATTTCAGAACGATGTCCTATGATCTACCATCCGGTTAGCTCGGTTAACTAACAGTTGTCCTGTGTCCAAATGTGTGATATTTATTGGCAATTATAAATAAATAAATATTCATGGACATTTCACACAATGTCCTCTGGTCCTAAGCTAAGCTTATTATGCTTGTGTTATGGGTACCAGAATACGGATATAATACATAAACTACTTTTCTTTTGTAAATACATACTTATAATACAATACATAGTAAACACCCAGACGTAATACAAAGATTTGTATGACATTTATGAATATCACACAAATGATTGTCCCAAGCGGGAATCGAACCCGCGGACTTGTGATCGGCAGTTCAGTACATGGACCACTACACCACGAAGCCCGTCTTTTGATTGGATTAATTGAAGATAGCAAGTATTTAGTGTCATTAGCGATGAATTTAATTACCACCAATAAACCTTCAAAATTGTTATTGTTCTGCTAAATTTATATTTATAAAACTACTAGCTGACCCGGCAAACGTTGTTTTGACATATAAATGTTAGAGGTGGACTACCCTTAACATTTAGGGGGATGAAAAATAGATGTTGTCCGATTCTCAGACCTAACGGATACGTACCTACACAAAATTTCACGAAAATCGGTCGAGCCATTTCGGAGGAGTATAATTACAAACACCGTGATAGGAGAATTTAATATATTAGACTAGCAGTGCCCGCGAACTCCGTCCCGCCATAAGTATTTATATCATAAAAAATGTAGATATCGGCTACAGCACCACCTACAGGGTCCAATTGTATATGTAAACCATTCTCGGATCCACTGGAATACGTAAACAAAACATCATCAAAATCAGTTCAGCCGTTTAGGAGACGCAAGTTTATATAAAGTTTAAATTCAAAGTGTGATCTTAGTGCCTAAAATTTGAAATTTATCATTTAGAAGTTTATAAGAAATATACATACACATATTTATATGCATTAAAACAGAAACATATCACTACTTAACCTTAAGAGGCTACCAAAATAGCTTCGTGCATTTTTCTACGTACGAAGTTTTCATTGTTTCTTTAGATTGAATGGCTAGAGCTCTAATTTTTAAGTATATGTTTTTTCAATATATAATCTAGGATCGCATGAACTCAGAAACGCGATTGAAAAAAGTTTTCTCGATAGAAAATCTTGGCGAAACAACCTCTCAAATTTTTTATTTTTTTCATTTGTCGGTCTATTATCGCGTATTAACTAATGAAATAACTTTTAAAACATAAGTAACTATTATGTATAGATACACGTGGATCAGAATTAAAATATATTTAGTAGATTTTGAGTAAATAGGAAAAGTATCCCTAATTCTTCATTTTCTGTGCCTACTGGCTGTGTTAATATGTACGTGTCGGCGATGATATTGATGTAGGCCCTTAACTGTACAAAGATTGCAAAAATATCAATCGTCATTCTGTCGTCGATAATACCACAAGTGTACAGTAAAGAACAGCTTCGCTTTGACCATAAGATCGAGTTTCACTTAGAAAATGTTCGCAATATGCACGGATCATCTGTCCAAGCTATATAGTTTTAAAACTGGTAAAACATCGATGACCATCACTGTACATCCCTATTATTATTTTTCAATAAATAGTACTTAAGCTGTGACTAACTACACACTAACTGCAAGCTGATGGATAAGGGAAGGAAGGTGATAACAAAAATAAAAGTAACTACATGACAGGCTACAGGCGACATTCTAACAACATGTAGCCTAGATGTCGCCGTGTAGCCCGTCAATAGCATGCACATTAATTAATTTCATTGAATGTATTTCTCAATAAAACCATATTTTCTTCACTTGTTAGGTATTGTCCATATCATATCTAACTATTAAATATAATATTTACATGAAAATATCACGGACACATTTAAAAAATACGAAATAATTATCGCCCGTCTAAATGCTGCGCAAAAAGAAACAATATTAAGATTGAAAAATATTTGAACACCTATTAAAAGCTAAAAAAAATTAATAATAACTAACTAAACTTAATAAAGAGGTTTTTTTCGTTATAAAATTTCCATGATTTGTTTTTTTTTATATAATAATTAGTTCGTAACAATTATTTTTAGGGGGTCACTTTGTAAATACTGAACCTCAATTATGTTATCACCAACAAAACGACCCCATTTCAACCTTTACACGAAGACCCCAGCGTAAATTAAACAAAATAATTCCATCAGCGATGTCCGACTATCGATACCGACATATCGATAAGTACTTGTTAATTAGTTTATCGATATCGATAACCGGATATCATAACGATGACCTACGTATATATAATTCGTGCTTTTTTATCGATTATAAACATCTAAAATTATATTTATATAATTATTAAATAACCGCACTCCTATCTAGTTTACATATCTGCGCCTGGCAGTTAAATCTTTGTCATAATTTGATCAAATAGCTGATTATAATTACAAATTGATTAAACCTTAATGGCGTTCATATTAAGCGTAGACGCACCGTAGTGCTGTGACAATAATCGTCACGGATATCGATAAGTGCTTATATTAAACATTAACTTTTATATATAGCTTGCCTATTTTACTTAACAAATTTTATACAATTGTTTCACAGCGAGATTTATTTTACAAGATTTCGTAAATATGCATAAATTATTAATTACAGCAAGTGATTTTTCGAAATGTAACAATTATTTTTACTTATAACATTCTGATTACAATATCGTCGTTATAAAATAAAATAAGACAAGGTACATACAAGATATTACATGGGCGTAGCCACGGGCTTTGAGGTTTTGGAGTTTAACCACCTCAAAATGTCGAAAATTGAGCCAGATAAACAAGATTTTGACACAATTTTCAACAAATTTAACAGTAAAACCTAGCTACGCACATAAGTTATTATTATCAATATGCCGACATATTAACCACAGATTATAATGTAGGAACTAGGCAGTATATCCTATCAACTGTGACCTCTCACTCACATATCCATTAATTGAATGTGACATAGTGATGTATCACTTTATACACTTTTATCGATACTTCCAGATTCAATATAATTTTGAAATTGACTTGTTAAGACTTTTTAGTTTATTTCTAATATGATTTACATTCGATGTTTTTGATATTTAATTATTTACGAAAATTGGAAGTATTATTAGAAAAATCTAGAAATAAATACCAAAAAGAACTAGGATCCAGCGATTTGTATTTATACATTACAATATGGTGTTCATAAAAATAAGTTTAGACGTAAAAAATGGTTATTTAAAATAAAAAGTCAACACGACAGTCGATATCAGCTTGGGACCAGAGGACGATGTGTGAAATGTCCATGAATATTTATATTTATTTATTTATATCGATAAAAGTGCACAAAATCTATCGATAATGAATCTACCAATCAATGAATTAAGTTAAGCCAAATTTGTATCAACTGCGTATTTGTATATACATGATTAAAAAAAAAAAATAACAAAAATCTATTTTTACTTTTTTTAATATTTTTTTTGCCAATGACTTGAATTTTATTAATTCAAATAAATCAGAAAAGGTTTTTATCTGACTCGTTATAACCACTATTTTTAGCATTTCTTTTTATTTATTTTTTAGCAATAAAGCTTAAAAATATATAATATAGAAATAAAAAATTGACAGTCATGGAAGTGAAAACTTAATTAATTCTTGAAAACAAGCTTCTGAGCTATCGTGACCTCATGCTTGTCGGAGGCGTGAACCTATAAGATTTCCACATGTATAATTTAAATAAAACGTTCAAAATAAAATAAAAAGAAATTTAAAAGATAATAAACTTTAATAATTTATTGACATCAATATTGAATTTTACTTTTCGAAATAAAAGTTTAATGTAAATTGTAAATTGTATGGGTATAAAATAGAGAGTGTAAAAAAATTTAAATTATTATGCACTAGAAATAATATTTTTTCCAACTACCCACTTAGACAAGAGTCTCTAATCGATCTCTAAGTGAAGACAAAGTCTCCAAAAATTGCACAAAAACTTGTATTATACAAGAAGATTTTAGTTCTCTCTGTCCCTACAGATGTGTGTTATTTTCAGTGCATAATTATTATTTCTTTTTTGTAAGTTAAAATAACACCAATAAATATAATATATGAGCATCCAAATTATTGGATTTTTAAACATTTCATGTCATTGCGTTGCGCAACGGACATTATTGGACATTTTTTTTAAAATTAAAATCCTATTTTAGCAAAATTTCAAATAAATGTGCAAAAATTCCCGATAGATGGCGCGTTATACAATAATATGATTAATAAAATTATAAGCAGGTAAATTGCTTCGCACTTGCATTTACCACGCTAGCTCAGTTGGTAGAGCAAAGTTAATAGTATTCCGAGGTAGTAAGTTCAATTCCTGCCTGTGGACCCTGTGGTCATCAGTTTTTCTTGTTTAATTGATTGCCCATATAAAATTCTTTCAACTACGGTATAATTTTGTCCTAGTTCAGTTTGTAATTATTTTGTTAGCAGATTTCTCTGTCTGTTTGAGGAAGTGTTAAAATCACGCTGCGAGTGGAAGGTACAAGGCAGTAATGTCAGGTCAGACCGTTCCCTCCTCACCTATAGGTGCAGTGGGTTGCGTCGACGCTTGAGTCTCAGGTTCAGGCTCGGTGGGTTCTACCTCAGGGGGTGCGGTCGGTGGTTGTTGAGGGGGTGTAGGGGGCTGTTGTGCGGGTGGTGGCGCCGGTGTTGGTTGTAGAGGAGTTGGTTCAGCTGGTGGTGGGGTCGGCTGGACAGGGGCGTGAGTGGCGTGACTCCGTGGGGTGTCGAAAGCTAGTGGTAAAGGTTGTGGGGTGGAGCTGGGCGGTGGGAGGGATGGTAGAGGGGCTGAATGTGCTGGAGGAGCTGGATACGCTCTCTGATACGGGCGGTACAGCAGGGGAGGAGGTAGGAGTGGTCTAGGGAGGGCGTACACCGGGGGAGGCAGGAGGTGGGCGTGTGGATGTAGAGCGGCCGCCGCGCAGAGGGCGCGCTCCTCTCTAACTCTCTCCTTTTCTCTTTCTCGCGCTCTTTCCCTCTCCCGTTCTCTCTCACGCTGCTCTTTTTCTCGCTGTTCACGTTCGCGCTCTCTCTCCCTGAAATCAATGATATTCAATATTATTCTACGTTTAAATTTTCTCTGCCTATAAGCATCCTCCACCATTGGCCACTGATCTACTCAAAAGAGGGCATTTAGTTTAGTAGACCGTCGTGTCGGCAAAAAGTTTAGTTTGAAGCCATACATGCCTTGTTTCAGTTGTCTATTGCAGCTTTTTCAGCATTGCCCATGGAATGAAGTCTGCCTAGTCAGAGCGCACTCATTTTGGAATTCATTTGTAGCACATTTGGAAGAACATTCTTATAAGAAAAGTAAATGATCAAGTATCTAAATGTTACAATGTAGTTATATCTCACCTCTCTCGTTCCCTCTCCCTCTCTCTCTCCCGCTCCCTCTCCCTGTGCAGCGCTATCTCCTTGTCTCTCTCTTCGTGCAGCGCGTGTTGTGTGTGGGCGGGGTGTGCGGGGTGTGCGGGGTGCGCGTGGTGCAGGGGGAGGGGCGGCGCGAGGGGGGGGTACAGCGCGTAGGGGGGCAGCCAGCCCACCCCCACCCCGCTGCGGAACACCCGCTCTAAGTACATCTGTTCTTCTGCCGCCAACCTGACAACGTAACACTCAACGTTAAGGGTTTTTGTTAAGAATCAATAGATAATCAAGTTTTCCGCATATTTTCCGACCTCCAGTTGCTTAGTCTTGTCCAGGCTCTGAGATCAATCTCATATTATACATCCGTCAGCTCTATTCCAGTCACTTTCAGACATCCGCATTTATGTTCTCTGCTACCCTGAATTCGGATTACAGCAAATAAGCGTTGCACACCCGAACCGATGCAAAGATTGTCAATTTACCGAACAACGAGACCTGCCCATTGCCGTCTTTGTCTGAGACCATGTTCTTTAGCGAATTTCTGATTAACGGGAATATTGTGATGAGGAACCAAGCATAACAAACATAACAAGCCAAGATTTATTTACCTGTACTGCAATGCGGCACTTGAATATATACTGGGATGTGCATACGGTGAATACGCCGCCGGTTCCAACAACGGAAACGATGCAGCAGGGTGAGATAATCTATAACACAAAAACAATACATAATTAACAATCTTCGCATACAACTAGCGTTAACTATTTAACGAAATAATCTGAAATATACAACAAATATCAAGAGATGTAATGGAACAAACTACAATCAGGACCGTGGTCGTTTATGTGAGGTCCTCGCAACTTTGGGGTAATGGAGCCCCATTTGAGCATACCGACGGCGATTATTTCCTAATGGAATAGACGTTGAGGAGCACTTATAATTGCGAGGCCTTGATGTACTAGGCCCAGTGGAGATTAGCCTAGCCACGGGCAATTGCTAAAATCTTTCTCCCTCAAAGCTTGGCTCTTTGAGGAAAAAGGACAGATATTTCAGATTTGATTGCTCAAATAACAAAATGCAAGTATACATACCTATCGTCCGGCCTGTAAGGCTGAAATCCTGTGGCAGTAGGTAGATGGTGCGGCGAGGCTCGCTTGCTGGGCTGTGGTGGCGGCTTGTCCTTGCCGTCACGCTCCGAGCTCACGACCACGGCAGCACCGCCTGCTGGTATATCACTTGCATCGTCAGCGCGATACACTCATATTCCCACATTATTGGAATACACAAAGCCATGCTAAGTCACCGATTACGAAAGAATAAGCACAATTCTAGTAAAGTCAACAAATGGCTTAAATAGAAAAAAGCCCTAAACGATTTCTTTTGAAATAATTTATATAAGCAAACGCAACAGGATATTTTACTAGGACACATATTACATAGTTCCTGAGTCGATTATGAAAACCCAGTAGTATATTCACTTAATAACCATCCTTATCAAATTCCAGAAAAAGCCGCTAAGGCTCTCGCTCTTGCAATAGTTTAATGACCAAAGAAAATTAGTTACAACTTGTTTTCATGTCAAAGAATCCTTTAAAGCTTAAAGAAGCCTGAGATCTCAAAATACACTGCAGAAAACTTGCAGAAATTACTACAACTTCAGACATATTCAAGGGCTAATTTTATGAAGGTCTGTTCACATAGCTTAGATTTTCAACCTCCAAACTTTTTTTACGTAATATGTAAAAAATTTAAGAGCATATTCTTAACAGGCTATATACATAGTGGTACCACAATCTATTAGAACCATAATAAGTTAATTGCGAAGTCAATTCATTGGTTTATATTATTTTGCTGGCACTAGTTTTGTTTAACACTTTATTTCACTGTTTAAAGAGTTATGCCGTCATAAGTTGTTGATAAAAATAAAATTGCTCTATAAGATTGCGGTAATTCTCTTGATATTACAATCATATGGGACTAGATTGACAAGAGCAATGTTGCCACTCGAAATGTGACTGCACTGGTCAATCATCACAATTATAGTAAAATTAATTAAATTCTAAGCGAGACAGTTTTGTTTATGGTAATGTTTGGCACACGTATGGACAAGTAGAGAACCCAACAAGTGTTTTCTGTTGAGGTTGAACCAAATAAATAAAGTAGGGGACAATTCTAGAGAATCGGGAACAGTTTGAAGAGTAAATCTTACTGAGCGATTTCACCATTTTAAAATAATCAACAAGAAAATTAAAGACTACCTAGATCAAACGAGGTCTTCATTTAATTGCAATCTGTTTTTCAAAGAGAGATTCTAGATTTTAGCAGACAAGTATCAGTAATTTTTTTTATATACTTTGGGCTATTAATGCTAATAAACCGTGTATCGTGTAATGTGTGTGTAAAATGCTTTTATCATTTAAAGTATATTTAAGTGTAATGTCTATGAATATGTATTTATGTAAGTAGTTATTATTCGACAGAATTTTTTTGAAAGAATAGGTATTCTAATATGGACAGACCACTTCAAATATTTGGCATAGGTACCGTCTTTCGTGTATGGTTAAATTATTTTGAGACAAATTATATTGGCCTTATTTGCGACTGTTCTTGTTTTACAGAAAACAAAAAAAAATTACGAGGAAAAGAGACCCTTAATTTGTCCAGATTAATCAGAAACTTTCTGTCAACTCTTCAGTACTGTTCAGGATTCTCACAAATGTATAGGTGGAAGGATATCAACAGGGTTGTAACTACATCGACTCACCGTCCTTGGCGTCGGGGCCCGCGTTCTTGGCGAGAGTACGTAAAGCCGCCGCGAAAGGTCCACCCTTGTTAGCAGGGATCTCAGCGCGCTTGGGAATCTTATTGGCACTCACACCTGAGGACAAAGAAATAAACATTGATTAGTTATTGGTAATTTATAGGCTCAACCGTAAGCTTTATGCTGGTGAAGAGTAAGATCAAATAATCAGCTTAGTTTATTATTTACTAGCTGTTGCCCGCGACTAGTGTTGCCCAAATTCAGTCTTGGTCTTGCAGTCTTGGTCTTGTTCTTGCATTTTTGCAAGACCAAGACCAAGAACAAGACCGCGTATTTTTAGCAAGACCAAGACCAAGACTGACCGTGCAAGACTTGAGCAAGAACAAGACTAATCCGGCAAGACTCTTGCGTCTTGCAGCTAGGTATAACAGTTCGGTGTATAGGTACGCTTAGGAATTCTATGAGACGCAAAAAACTGTATCAAAACTGTATAAAAACTTAATTTTTAATCCTAATTTTATGCAAGGAATACTAGTTATTTTACCAGCAACATATGTTCCCGTGAAATTAGGCTTATTGCCGATTCTTTGGATATGCATATGTTAATAATTAATTAAATAAATAAAAAAAAAACAACCAAATTCACGTCGATCGATCAGATTCGCAATTTTGTTATTATAATACGTATTTTAATTATAAAAGTGTTTGAGTATGTTTATTTTATAGTAATTTACTAATATTTTAATAAAAACACGTAAATTAAATAAACACAAGACAATAAAAGTTTACGACATGAACGATTTCTTTGTTTACCCGGCACCGACATTTTGAAGACCAAATTATAGTCGATCTAATTCGTGAAACTCAAGCAACTTATACAACGTGAAACAAAACTCCTGTGTTATGCTTGAAACCAAGCATTCTTTAGGTCATCAGTAATGACTATGTGAAGTTAGAAATTAACTTGCATTATAATTTAATACGATTTTTGATGTTGTAAGTTTTTGCAAAATTTTTACGTTGCACAACCCTAATCAGCTGTTTTTATGAACTCTATTTGACCTAATAGTGATCATGTCCCGTAATAGAGATTAACGTAATATGCCTAACTGCTCATTGCCTCTGTGAGGAAAATTGTTTAAAATTTTTCCATGATGGTGAAGAAAATTTTGTTGGATGTTGATGGAAGAAAAGCGAGAAGAATACAAAAATGAGCGAGTTTTTTTGAGGAGTAATATTACCGAAAAAATAATGAATAATTGCATGTCGAAGATGACGAACGTGAATTGAGGAAAAGTTAAGTGTCAACTACTAGCAAAATGTGACGAGGGGAGCGAAGATATTGGCATATTAACGATGATATAATTTTTCATAAAATTATGTTAGGTAAAAAAGTCACATATGCGACTGTCCACTCTAAATAATTTAATCACTTTTGACGAATCGTGATTGGTTAATATTAGAAATACGTCAACCAATTGTATTACTTGATTAGCTACTTGAGTCCTTTGTAAAGAGCGACACCTTTGTCAAAAGAAACCGACTTCCTTTGATGTCAATGTGCCGCCCGCGCCGCTCCGATAGTCGGGGAATAACCGACATGAAGACACGTGTACATAGAGATGGGTCATCTCTATTATGTATCGATATTTTATTGTATCAAATCAATACAACGCGAACGGGGTAAAATACTAGATCACACGATAAAGTGATCGTCGTATCGTATCGCTGGTGTTTATTTAATAAATATCGTATTGTAAAACATGGTCTGTCCACAACAAATATTATTCATATTGGCTTATAATTATTCGTTGTAACATTTTCTTATAAACTTATTTCATTCCATTGAAATCCGATAAACTTTTTTACATGCTAGTAATAGTTAATAGCACATAATTAACACATAGTATTGTTTTTACCGATACAAATATTAAGTGTATTCTATTGTATCGAATTACCATAATATCGATATGTATGTGAGCATAGCTAAAGTGCATGAGCACAACCCTTTTACAGTATTATAATAGGTAGTAGTGAGCGTTTAAACGAATAGCTTAAAATAAGCAATGCTTATTAAAATAAGCAAAAAAGCACGCTGCCGTTTATAAGCAATCATCGCTTAATGCTTATCTTAAAATTGCAACACAGTTGTGAGAATATTTTCAAAATGTTGGTAAAAAGAGAAGAGGAAAATGTAAAAAGAGATGTAAGTGTAAAATTTTTATTTAAACGGTAAGTAAATTTTTAGCAGACAACGTAAATTAAGTTCAGTTAAATGTTTTAACGAAAAAGTTAAAAAGCATAAAAGCTAAACAGTAAGCAAATAGCATATTATGAATTTTAAGCAGACTACAAAAATTGTCCTTTAAAATACAGTCAAGTTATTGTAATTAATTTGTTTTTTACATGTTTTAGCACATGTAAGCTTATAAAGCGTAAATGTTTATTAAGAAACAGTTACTCCCATGGAAAACGGCATATAGCTCAGTTGATCACCATGTGGCAGTTAATTTTTCGAATTTCTCATCAAATCTTTAGACATTTATTAATCTGATTGTTCTTTACTATGGCTATACTATGTTAATTCAAGCTCACAATGTTCCAATTCTAATACGTTTTTCTAAGATCTAAAGTAAACTTTAATAAATAGCAATAGTCTAATAGGTAATTGCAAGACTTGCAAGACTCTTGCTGCAAGACCAAGACCAAGACCAAGACTGAGAGCGCAAGACCAAGACCAAGACCAAGACCAGGTGTATTGGCGCAAGACCAAGACCAAGACTGGCTAAGTCTCGTCTTGTTCTTGCATTTGGGCAACACTACCCGCGACTTCGTATGCATAGAAATTAGACTTTTTTCCCGTTTATGGAACATTTTTCAGTGCTGTTTAGCTCCTTTTGTCGCAGCGTGATGTTATATAGCCTATATAAAAAGGGTAGACCATAAAGTAAACAGATGTTGTGTAGGTTATCGATATTGTTATCTGTACATTAACATCTGCTTCATTCGATACATAATGGGTCTCGCATCGGTTGTTACAATTAATCGATTCACCACAGACGCCCCGCAATATTCATAATTATTATTTTTCATCAAACGTGTGCTTTCGTCACACGTCAGCGACAGCCCTGTAGTCGGTTGGAGTAATCCCGAGATTATTTAGGGTTATACGTGTCGAAAACCTTTTGAAAAATATAATTGAATATCCAGTAGGTACGTATTGTTGTAAAAGCAATTTGTAATTTTGTTTCACTAAGTAGAAATAGAATTTAACAGATAGAATTGATCACTAAACCAACGCCTCTGGTTAGTATGGTATAAAGAACCCAATAAACCGGTATGAAAAAAAATTATGTATATTTTATGATTTAGTACGATGAGTGAACTGAAAAGAATATATTTCATCGCGACAATATGCTTCAGTCTATTTCACCCCTAACCGCTATAAATCAACGCTAGTGTTCCATATCAAATATTTCTCGACTTACATTCTTCATACAAAATATTGTACTAGATATATAAACGCGGAAACAGTCACGGCTGTTGATTTTATAGACGGTCGCGTCCTGTGTGCCGCGAATTGTAATTAAAACATTTTATGAGCTTATGGGAAACGAGCATCCTACGTGACGCGCGTTATATCTTAATACAACTTTACTGTCTAAAGCTCGATAGTGAGGAACAGTACATTCATCGCTTCTAACAAAGCCAATATTCAATCAAATCATTTGCAATCCACTCCTGTTGCAATTCATTGCTGGATTGCCACTGTGATTGCCACTTCAACAAGCTAGCCCTGCGAGCAATGTCAACCACTTTAGTTCTTTGACAATTAGTTAGTTAGTTCCTCCGCCTCTTCATAAATCGCCGAGTGACTTGAGTCGGGTATATGGGTGATTATTACTTGTGTTTAATATCCCTAATTTAATTTACCAATGTTTAATATTTTGTATAAATGTGCTCGCATAAATGAACCGCTAACCTTATTCGTCAAGTGAGCGGCGTAGGGCGCATCAATCTTGCGGGTCAATTGTGAGGTCAATTGAAGTCCGACATCACTGACCAGAATAGTCTGCGAATGTCGGATACTTGCCACTGTACAGCAGGGGCGTGCGCTCCATTAAGGCAGAAAAGCACTGCTTTACTTGCCATTCACAGATATTTAAATAAAACGTTCGTATGTTTTAGATGACTTTATTTATTTATTTACTATTAATTAAAAAAAATATTATAACTTAAAAACGCCTAATAATTCATAAATAGCACCAATATGTGCTTGCAAATTGCTTTTTGCCAGGCGTTTGGCGAAGGAATAATATTAGCGTAGGACAAGCTCGACACCCCCATTGATGTTACTTTTTACAGATCCAGATGCTTAAAATTTAGTTTATATGAGTCTAAAACCGTAAACGATATTTTTTAATTAATTGAGACGCGCAAATGTCGCTGACAAGTATAAAATAATAAAACGAATGGAAACAACAAAACCACAATCGGTATTCAGTATAAATTATTGCACTTCGTATTAATTTTTGCATGCAGGAGAATTATTTGACATAGAAGATAATTCTCAAATAGATTATCTCTTAAAACAACCAATCCATTACACGACTAATCGCCCACGAACATTGGTTCACGGTGCTCGCGCGGATATATTGTGTTCCATTAATCTACAAGTCAACAGCGCGGTCAATGGGACCTGACAGAAGGCACATCGCTGTTACACAAGATATATGGACGGTCGTCACCAACACGCCTCACCGATTGAATTAAAATTGGCTACCTTTTTTATAGCTTAGCCAGCTGTAAAATATGACAGACGTTTTGGCTCACCGATTCCAATAAAAAAATGTTATGGTGAAATTGAATCTAATTTACCAGTGTTTTTAGTTCTTTAAGTTCAAACGCCTGGACTGATTTGAATGAAACTTGTTAAGGACAGGACGGTTTCACAAATTATGCTCATGATGTGCAACCAGATTTAAATGACACACGGTTTGAGATGTTCTATTAACTTGCAATAATGGAAAAATAGGCTCGTCTGTTGCGTAACTATTCATATAAATAATATTGCAAAAAATATCGAATAAAATGTAATATAAAGTGGTAACCCTGGTATTTAGACAATAGTTTCGACTCGCAGGTCGCGGGTCACGCTCTCAATTGACCCGCGCGCGTCCAACGTTCCAATTGACGCGTTGAGTCCATCATTTCTTTTTGTCACGGCAATTGCTTACTGTCACAGCGTTCATTGAGTACTAAACTAATATGAATTTATGAATATACCCCAAATATCGTAATACTTTTAGAAAAAAAAGTGGAATATTCTTTGACAATAGCGGAAAGAAGAAAACAGAATTTCTTACCAACTAAAAATTGAGAAGGAATTAAACCACCACATTTATAGTCAACCCTTTAATAAATTAAAAAAAAAAGAAAGTGAGGCTAAGATTGGAAGATATTCTCTCTCTCTCCAGCCCATTTACGTCCCACTGTTGGGCACGGGCCTCCTCCACTTTGGGAGGGATTATGGTCTACTGTGCCGCGCTGACCAGGCGTATTAGCACCAGGTTTAGTTTCGAGTTTTCCGTCTCTCACAGAGGATTTTATCTGTGTGCAATATCCCTTAGATGACTTTTACAGCACCGTTGGGATGAGATGGGGTGATGACACTTGTAATCTTAATGCGTCACCACACGGAGATAGAAGATATTAGCTAGCAAGTATAGAATCTGGTTGAACTCTGTATATTATGCCCACGCAATAAAAAAAAATAAACGCATCACAAATACGCCGAAAAAGTAATCTTAGGACTGCAAATGTGCAAACCTATTTTCACAGCTATGTAGAGGAATATGTACCTAGTATATGTGCGTATTATTATTATTGTATAAAAATCATAAATTCAGATAGTAAGACCTTTTAATGGCTTTAAAAACTATTACTGGAAAATATTGCGTTGGCACAACCAATGATGTTAATGTGTTTAGACAATTGACTAAAACGCGGGGTCACGGGCACAAATGACCCCGTACACGCTAAATGACAATCATAATGGTATGTCCAATATAGATCCATTATAAACTTAATTCATACTGTGGTCACATAGTAGTACATTCTAAACGGAATAAACAAAATATGGAGATAGAAGAACGTATTTTCAATGACATCTTCATTTATTTTATATTCAAAAATTATAAGCCAACTGGTAATCAGTAGATTTTCAGATGACCAGAACCTCTTTTAAGGTTGAACAATGATATTTTTGACATAAAAACATTACAGTGAAAGTATTTTCTTTTTTAGTCCATAAACGTATCACTGTTAGTCACAGAAATCCATCACAATTGGAAGTCTTCTATACCACAATGACCAGTCATGTCGGTGCAATGTGAAAATTTAATCCACTCATATTATCCACTCTTATAGGCCTACGATGGATCTACGATAGGTTAAAATAATGAAGGGCGAATCTCATAGGACAATCAACGATGTGTACTTGTGTACCCAATAACGAGGCTACTCTAGCTAGACTATCACTACAGTCTACGTAGACAAAGCTCCGCTACTCTCGCTCTAACTATATTTACGTGTACCTACGTAGAAATTACGTAGTATAGGTTAGATTACTCTCTAAGCTGTCTAGCTCTATTCTCTCTACGTGGACTTTACAGCCTCGGATGATAAAGTGACGTATAACAATCCGTTACCAAACATAACAACAAACAGAGAGGGTGTAATGAATCAAAACCTGTACATATTGTACCTACGAGTATATGACAAGTTTATAATTCATTATTAAGTCAAAACCTCTCGTTAAAGCAGCGGGGCGGGTGGCAGCCCTACGCGAGGGTTGTCACCGAAGCGACGAGCGGTAATTAATTCAGTCTGAAGCGCTAATTTGAGTTGAGAGAAGTCGCTCTGCGTGCCGACATAGATTAGGTGAGCTGTAGACGTTCCACCGCTGTCCAATTAAATAAAATATTGTGAACATATTATCATATCTGACACTAAACTTCCGTTTGTATTACCTGTAGCTTTGGTAATTATGTGTTTATTTTAGATTTAAATCATAGATTAAAATCCTTATAGAATTTAAAAACTCAAACGCGAAGACGTGTGGCGAATTTTCTTTTACACACACGCAGCATGCATTATAACGTTATGTGTACGTTAGCTTGATTCTTAAACTATACACATATTAACTGTTCTGTAAGTGAGTAACAAAATTCTTTTATCATACCTTCAAATGTGTGAACGAACGTATTTGGATATTTATCATAAAGTTTTGTGACGGCTTTCACCTCTCCATTTCCTCATAGGTTCAAAATTTCCTAACATTAAATTTTTAACACAGAATCATTCCAATATCACGCAACTAGGCATAACTCACACAATTGGACATAACATAATCTCGACATAACAAAACATCTATTTAACTAAATAAACAAAATATTTAGTCTAATTGAAATCTATTAGAATACAATAATTATAAAACAACATTAACATGTGGAATACCAAACCAAGTCATTTCGTCAGTTTTCTTAGCAGTAAATTGTTGGAAATGTACGCATTAGTAGCGCTGTTTGGCTCGAGATCAAGTCGTGCCATATGCGTTTAATTACAGCTCGAAATAAATTGAAAAATACTTTAGAAAACACAAAAGTACGCCTTACATATTATTATGTTTCATAGCAAAAGAAAAAACTATAAGTAACTATAAATAACTATAAATTTGGGAAAATCTTTAGAAATTTAACGAAAATTCAAATAGGAGATAGGTTTTTTCAGAAATCGGTAAATCAACGAAACTTAAAACTAACAAATTACTCTAAAAATATATTAAACACGTATAAAATTCTCGTGTCACAATGTTCGGTCCCATACTCCTCCGAAACGGTTTGACCGATTGTTATAAAATTTTATAATATATGCATATTCAGTAGGTCTGAGAATCGGCTACTATCTATTTTTCATACCTCTAAGTAATAAGGGTTGTCCACCACAAACAATTATAATAATATGGCAAAACAACGTTTGCCGGGTTAACTAGTTAAACACAAAATTATTGCAATCTCAGCATAAATAATTTTGCAAAATCTTCGAAACTATAGATTATTTCGAAAAAGCGAAGTGCGCTGTGTTGGGTTTTATATTACTTTCCAAAATTATTAATTTTTATTGTTTACGCTAGGTTTCTTTTTACTTAGGTGGCTATATTTTCTACATTATCGACGTTGGCCGTCTCCAACTGGACCGTATTATTAGATCTTTTAATAGCCATTAACAAACGGGAGAGCGACGTGACTAATGAAATGTTTTTTGGATCATTTAACAGCAGTTAAGGTAATTTTGTGTAGTCATTACCGAGTGGCGATGATGGCGCCCTCCTCTCTTGAAACGTTGGATTTAATAAGATACGGAAATAAACGGTGTTAAGCCACGTCCGTTAGTTGATCATCACGTAGATCAGATAAAAAATGCTTAGAAAAAGGAAACACTTTTTACAGATTCGGACGTGTATATTTGTTTTAAATATTATCCCGACGTTTTAGAGACTTATCGAATATTGCAGTATTCTCAGTATGCCATGACAATGTGAATAGGTACTTTTCAATAAGAATGATTTTGAAATTTTCTCCACGCTGAAATTTTCTCCAAGAGAAGCTTCAGCGACTTATAACTTAAAAAAATAATATTTTATAAGTTATCAAGTTGCGCTTACTTGATAACTTATAAAATATTATTTTTAGGGTTCCGTACCCAAAGGGTAAAAACGGGACCCTATTACTGAGACTTCGCTGTCCGTCCGTCCGTCCGTCCGTCCGTCCGTCCGTCCGTCTGTCACCAGGCTGTATCTCAAGGACGGTGATAGCTAGAGAGTTGAAATTTTCACAGATGATGTATTTCTATTGCCGCTATAACAACAAATACTAAAAATAAAATAAAATAAATATTTAAGGGGGGCTCCCATACAACAAACATGATTTTTAGGGTTCCGTACCCAGTATCTCAAGAACGGTGATAGCTAGACAGTTGAAATTTTCACAGATGATGTATTTCTATTGCCGCTATAGCAACAAATACTAAAAATAAAATAAAATAAATATTTAAGGGGGGCTCCCATACAACAAACATGATTTTTAGGGTTCCGTACGCAGTATCTCAAGAACGGTGATAGCTAGACAGTTGAAATTTTCACAGATGATGTATTTCTATTGCCGCTATAACAACAAATACTAAAAATAAAATAAAATAAATATTTAAGGGGGGCTCCCATACAACAAACATGATTTTTTTACCGTTTCTTGCTCGATACTAATAACGTTGCCTTATGTTGCATAGATAATGGTACGGAACCCTTCGTGCGCGAGTCCGACTCGCACTTGACCAATTTTTTTAAGTTATAAGTCGCTGTAGCTTCTCTTGATTCAATATTCGAATCGTAGACTTTAACTATAAGAAGACAAATAACATACCTACTAATAAGATAAAATTATCCCTAGATGGTACTTATCCCTTTAATTTGTATACAAATATTGGTAACCCTATGGCACTAATTCACCACAGATCAATACAACTAAGTAGAGAGGCGACAGTGTAAGCGAGAGGCGTCGATGATCAATTAGCGAGTATTTGTACCTCCCCCGTACAACAAACACGTCCGTCTGTCTGCACCACTTGTGTTGTAGATACAGCCAAGTCGGCGCTCTCTTTACAGGCCAGGCCTTCGATCGAGGTACAAGTCACAAGTTATATACGTATCGATATTAAATAAAAAACATACTGACACGACCGGTACGATTAAATTATTATCGTTAAAAATAACAAATTAGCTGACCAGGCACTGTAAAGCAAAATTTTTAAATAGTCGCCTTCAAAAAAATTGAAAAAAAAAGCCGAAAAGAAAAGGGATTAAAAACTTGCAGAGTAGAATGATTTGTTAAGCTTTGATAGCCATAGTAGCTAATTAAAATAACTAAATAGCTATTAAAATAAAGCAGCTTGTCAACCGACAAGGTGGAGCGACGATATCGTTAAGATCGCAAGGGGCCATTGGATGGAAGCGGCGAAGGACCGCGCGTTTTGGCGTTCTATGGGGGAGGCCTATATCCAACAGTGGACGGAGAAAGCCTGATGAATGGATGGATAAAGCAGCTAATTAAATAAACTTATAATAAATCCTGCTTGTAATAATGTTTATTGCTTTTCATATCAAACTTTTTATAGTTTAAGTATCTCAATATAATGTATCTAAAAACAAACTACTAATTAAAGCGCTAAGCTTATGTGTTGTACCACACTTGAAATGTAACGTCTGCAGATTTCCATTACAGCAGCCACCCTCTCTCAACACATGTTAGCATTGCGTAACACACACTTTGACGCCTACGAATCATCGGCCTCTCAGAGGATGATGTCCTTTATTATTCTGCCCCTCGTTTGTGAGCGTTTAATAGGTATGGTTTGTAACAAAAGCTTTTATGCTCAGTATTTTGGTGCGAGAGAATGGTAGAAGCGTAGAGAGTAAGTTTTTCACAATTATAGAAAAAATAAAGACAAATGTAAAAGTAGTTTCGAAATAGCTAGACCAAAAAGCGACAGAAACGACCACTGCTTATGGAGAAAAGATATTTCAGAATATTCATTATACTATAAAATTTACAATAAGCTCTGGCTAATAACAAATCTGGTTGTATTACAGTCTGTTCATGAAGGTGTCGAAAAGATCCATAAGCCGTCCACTATTGGACAGAGGTCTCCCCATAGAACGCCACAACACGAGGTCTAGTGGCGGTTGCATCCAATGGTTCCACGCGATAATGATGACAAATGATACTATTTAATAATAAATTTAGTATACATCATAAAACAACAACATTTAATAATTAGTTAGCATATTATACAAAAGTGGCTTATCTATAATCGAATAATCTAAGGAGGACGGCATACGGGATACGGCAGTCTGTTACCAACTTCATTGGGATCAAGGCGATTACTTTTAGTAATCGTACACCCTCGCCACTTCGGTAGTACTGAGCCCCTTGATACCGCAACGTAATACATACCTACCAAGAGCGAGCATCACCACTTGTAAATGATCTACCTCGTACCCCTCACGTATACTGTACCGCACCATCGAGGGTGGCAACTCCATCCGTCGAGGGTTCTACATAAATTGGACAGTATAGAGGCCACTTACGACCTTACGTTACGGGTCGAATCAATTTCCATTTGGGCGCCTTTCCACGATGGCGTCACTCGAGTGTGAACTCAAAGCTGGCAACAATAAAGTATAATTTACACGCGTTGAGATTTCATCGAGATTTCTAAGGGTTGTTTGTAGAAGTAATACGTGATTTGCGGCGTCGACTTCCCAGGAATCGGAGTCGATTTTGCTGGTGTTTCACGGTACCTTATTACGCGGGTGTTAAGGTTTAATACGATTGTTTTAATTTGAGTGTATCCGAATGAAGGTTTTAATTAAAAATTGAGCTTTGTACAATACTGATGCGTATGATGTGACTGACGGGTCAGTGGAGCGTTTTGATTTGCTGACTGGACAATATTCGACCCTCACTCCTCCATTTTTCGTTTGACTGTTGATGGAATAATATTAAAGGGGTGCTCTACGCTAATTTTTTTTCTACCTCCATGGTATCTCTACCAAAATTAAAGAGCTGACTGACGGACATATCAGTACACATACAAACCTGCTGGAGCTAGAATAAAGAAATTAGGAGTGATAATAAGCAATGTTCAAATCCAAGGCGATAGCCGTAATAGAACAGACAAAGACCTAATATAAATCTACTAGACGATATCTTAAATAGAAGGATCTATTGAGGAAAGAGTGTAAGCGAAACCGAAGTAATGAGCAATCCTCGCTTAACGATCAGATAGCAATATGAAAAAGGTTTCTGTATAGTGAAACTGAGACTGAACACGATAAAGCATTTTATAGATAGTCTCAAACTTGCGACAAGCATAAAATAGCTGTATCAGTTACTAAAATTTTAATGCTCATTTTATACGTAACAGAGCAATTTACAATATTTTTTCTCTTGGCCCTATTTTGGTACTTGAAGATCCAATAAAGAAAGATTCTTTTTTTATCGAGGAAGGATATGACTCAATTAAAATTAAGTTAGGATGATCATGATGGCAGAGACATAAAGAAATGCGCCTATTTTCTCTATCAAAAGTTAACAAAATACAGTCTGGTGCGAGCTAGTAAACGTTAAGTACGTGAGCGTGCCCCTGCAACTTATCGAGGGAAGCTTTTTACGTGGTCGACGAGCGGGAGAACACATACTTGCCATTACTACGTGTACACTGCTATCGAGACATGGCATGTCGGGTGTCTACACGTTATGAAAAAAAGCTCTGCTGAGTTTTATGCACGTTCTTACATTAATGTATTCCTAAATTTGTCGTAGCAAATAAATACAGAATTTGTCAACACTAAAGAGCATTTCGGGTATCTGACGGCCCTCGTAGAGCAGTCGGAAGAGATATAAATGAGGTTGGTATTTTATATTACAAAACATATTAGTTATTAACATATTAGAATATCCGTAATTTCATGTCAAGTAGTACGTATATTTAATAGAACTATTGCAAGAATTTTAGTTACGGGATCATAGATCACATACCGTGAATCTAAAACCGGAAAAAGATTTTAACATGCTTACCATCCGCTAAGTAAATACCCGATAACAGCACTAACCCGAACGTGCGTTTCAAGAAACTTTCAATACTATAAATACAAGGACTGTCCTACAAAACCCAAAATAACGGTGACAGTGGTAAAGCCACTCAGTATTTTATTACGCGAGTAACACGAGTTATGTGATGGGCGAGTGGCGCATTATTTGAATAATTCTCATTACGTTTGTGCGTCGTGTTGGGCGCCATATTCAGTGGAAAACATTATAAGTGTGGTAAACATTTAACATTTCATTCAAATAAGAACTAATATAATAAATAACTATAGATGTATGCCCTCAATTGAATGAGTTACAGAATTATTTCAGTTCGGGTTGGGAACACGCTTGGAACAATTATTTGCGTGATGATAATACTTAATACATCTGAGTTATTTATATTATAAATAAAATGTAATACCAGTAGTATCATTTGTTTGTATATGACGATTCGTAATAGCTTAATCGGCCAGTGGCAGCGTCAAACATAAGTCACAGTAGTGGCAACAAACCACGCAAAGGCCACAAAAGTCACATAATATAAATTATCGCGTGGTGCGGGGCGGTAATTGTTGGGCCGGCGGGGCGCAGCGACAAATCTGACGGCCATTTCCGGCCGGATCCCGTTACACCCCGCCGGCTGCCACCCTCATTTCCCCTCTCAACATACAACAAGCGCTACCTACGCGGGTGCCGGCGTCACACCGACAATACCCATAAAGTTATAAGAAATAAGCGTTTCATACTAACAGGTTGTTATCCCCTGGCATACTTACAGATAGAGAAAAAGAAAACATTGTAATTACTCTAAAACAAATGAGGCTGATCTATATAAATACAATCCACCATTAACTGCGGTATTTAGGAAAGAGATAACTCACGAGGTCTTTTATACGGATACAAAAAATCCAGCACTTATTTGATATTGATTATATGAATGTTTCAATCAATGTTATTAGGCTACACAAATAACCTAACACTAAAATAATATTATAATGACAATGGTCTGGAGTGAACTCGACACCACCGCAATCTGTAAAGAATTTAATTTACAATGACATAATGCTTTCAGTAGCATAACACTAGTGTTTCGTGAGATAAAAATTCACATAAAATACAGAATGTAACTTTAAATATCTATTCCACTCTCCGCTTATGTTTTGGGACGATGCAACAAGGAACATGCGCGCGCATTCTGATAGGGTGACGATGATATCGCGTCGTTACCAGACGTCCCGGTCGTCGGTCGCAACCCCCGGCAGTGGCGTGCACACTTTATTGGGCGAGCTAGAGGCCCGACCGACCCCAATACTGATCTGTAGTTCACTCACTCACTCAACACAACAATATAACTTGTACACTTACATGTTGTAATTTATAGGTTCACGTAAATATCTCGGCTTCATTCCAATAATATACTACTGGCACTACAAACTAACCAACATCAGACATTTATTTAATATTCCTGATAATATTCGAGGGATTGGTTCTAATACTTACAATCAACCATTTAGATACAGATCTATATCTTATATTGCATTGGTTTTGCCGATCAGAGCAGACGTGTCCATATATTTATTCTAAAATATAAATTACGTGTTATTCTAAATCGAACTTAAAGTATTACTGCTAAGGCGTTTGTTTCGATACAGAAAAGTGTACAACTTGTGACATTTAAGAAATTAACACCTGCTGTCGTTCGAGGTACGTTTTTTTTGCATACTAAGTAAGGATGAGTTCACAACAAGCAATGATCAGTGGTGGCGGAAGCGGTTCAGCACCTGATTTATCAACCATATCCCGTGAATGTGCTTTCGTATCTCAGAGAAAACGTAAACTGCCCAATACTGATATAGACGTGAAACAGGAATTTGAATTTTTTCGTGACGATATGATTTCATTATTTGAGAGGACGTCAGAAAAACAAAACCAACAATTAGCCCTGCTGATACGTGAAGAATTAAGCGAAGTTAAATCTGAAATAATGTCTATCAAAATTATAAATGAAAAATTGTTACAAGAAAACATTAACTTACGGACAGAAATATCAGAAATGAAGAAATCTCACACGACAATGCAGGAACAAATAAAAGGTTTAGAAACTGATTTTAGCTCATTGCGTTCGGCAAATATCAACAAAGCACCGAATATCCAATGCTACGAAGACACAGTTCACGAAGTACAGGAGCGCGCAGAGCGCCAAAAAAATATTCTGATTGCAGGAATACACGAGCTGGACAGTGACAACATTAACATGAAGCGGGAATATGACGAAAAGGAAGTAATCAAGACGATGAAATTAATATATCCAGATTGCCCATTACCAACTAAAGTTTTCAGATTGGGTAAAATCAATACAAAAAAACAGCGCTTGTTAAAGGTTTGTTTCAATGAACTGGAAACTGCTAAATGCTTATTGCGCAGACAACGTAACTTGCCAGATCACATACGGTTATATTCGGATCAGACTCCTACACAAAAATCCTACATGTTGCACCTTAAAGACGAGCTAGCACGTCGCGAAAATAATGGAGAACGAAACTTAACGATCAAATATGTCAAAAATACACCTAAGATTGTAAAAAACTATGCAAAAAACGACACCCAACCGCCAAAACTTTCGTCAATGAACCACTAAATAAAGTCGGAAACTCGCACACTTTTACCTACAGCTTTGACACTTTGCCTAACGCAAGAGCAACTTTAAATTTTTTCTATGCTAATGTACGTAGTATCTGTAAACCTGGAAAGTTTGATGAACTTCAAAGTATTCTTAAGTCAATAAAGTCTGTCACGCACTTGATTATATTAACAGAAACATGGATTTCAAATAAATTCGATGCGCAGTCCTTTAATATACCGAACTATACGCATATTTTTAACTATCGATCAAATAAAAGAGGTGGAGGTGTCTCTATATATGTGCATAATAGCCTCCAACACGATGTAATCGAAGACATTTGCGAGAACAATATACATTACCTATGGCTATATTTAAGAAAATATTCAATCCATATTGGTGCTATTTACAATCCAGATAAAACTAATATAGAAACATTCCTAGAAAAATATTCTACACAACTAGAAAATAAAAAGCGATGCATCGTGTTCGGCGATTTTAATATAGATCTTTTAAGTGAAAGTAAACTCACTACAACCTATAAAGAATTACTACAAGTGTCTGGACATGATATTTTGAACAGAATAGACATTGAGTACTGTACCCGTGAAACGAAGACCACCAAGACTATTCTAGATCACATCTCCACAAATCTTCACGACGATAGATTTCACCTAACCATAATCGATTCACCCTTGTCTGATCACAAACAATTATATTTGGAACTACTTAATTTTGAACATTCTACCCTACAACGTACTTCCTATGACGCTGTAGATTACGCGTTATTGTACAAAAGTGTGGCAGATAATAAATTTAATAACGAAAATCATGAATACCAAAATTTTGAAATATATATATTAGAACAAATAAAAAAAAGCAAAACTAAAAAAATTAAAATACTAAATCTACCAAAGAAAGATTGGATCAACAACAATATAATAAAAGAAATCAACAATAGAAACAGTCTGTGGAAGAAATTGAAAAAAGAACCCACTAATGAAGAATTGAAGCAACAATTTATGAAGGCAAGAAACAGTGTAAATAGACTAATCAAAATTACAAAACAAAACTTCTATAATATGTCGTTTAAAAATTGTAACAATGACTCAAAAAAGCTTTGGAATCTAATAAATACTTTAGCCAACAACAAAATAAAATCTGACGTTAACCCTCTTAAACTAGTTATATCTGAAAAAATCACCAATGACGGCAATGAAATATGTGAGCATTTTAATTTATTTTTCTCTTCAATCGGGATAGAACTAGCTAGTAAAATAGCGAAAAAACATCCAAACGAGATATTGTACACTATGTCATACATTAATGAGGAGCCCACAATCAAAACAAAACTTTTTGAACCATGTACACTTGATGAAATTACTGAAATTATAAATAGTTTAGATAAGGATTGTAGTACTGGCATCGACGGCATTAATACAAAATCAATCATTTGCGTATGTGATCTGGTATCACAAAACCTCACAGATTGCATAAACAAATGTATGGCAAGTGGCAGTTTCCCAGATAGCTTAAAAACAGCAAAAATAAGTCCAATATATAAATCTGGAGCCAAAACAGACCCTAGCAATTACCGCCCAATATCGGTTCTACCAGTGTTGTCAAAAATATTTGAAAGAGTTTTATACACACGTCTAGATACACACTTAAACAAACTTAACTTTTTGACTACACAACAATATGGTTTTAGGCAGAAATCGAACACTCTATCCGCAGTAATTGACCTAGTGACCAAAATTAATACAGAAATAGACAAAAAAAACTACTGCTTAGGGGTATTTATTGATCTCAAAAAGGCCTTTGACGTCGTAAGCCACTCACTATTGTTAGCAAAATTAAAAAATTTAGGACTACAAGAATCTGCATACACCATCTTTGAATCTTATCTGACTAATAGGTCACAAGTTGTGAGAATAGGTAAAGATACAAGCAGCCCTCTTATTGCAAACTGTGGTATACCGCAAGGCTCGATACTTGGCCCTCTATTATTCTTGATTTACGTTAATAATATTAGCAAAATTAACCTTACAGGACAAATAACAATGTATGCTGATGATACGTGTCTTTTTTACTTTGGAAAAAATATAACTGACTTAATTAATCAGGCACAAAAAGACCTAGACCTTTATAGTACTTGGTGTCAGTGCAATTTATTGACTATTAATACAAAAAAGACTTCATATATGATCTTTGCCGCAAAAAACAAAATTATACCAAATAACATTACCTTGTCTATAAATAATGAAGTTTTACAAAGATCTCACCAAGAAAAGTATCTTGGGTTAATTTTAGACGACAAACTTAAATGGACATCTCATATAACACACGTAAAAACAAAAATTAATCAGCTCACTGGTGCACTACGCAGAATGTCCTTTTGCGTACCGAGTGAGACTCGGCTAATGCTGTACAACGCACTTGTAAAGTCAAATATTACATATTTAATAGAAGTATGGGGTTCTGCTGCAAAAACAAACTTAGTATCTTTACAACGCGCACAGAACAAAGCTATTAAAGCATTATTTCACTACCACAGACTTACTCCCACGGTTACATTGTACAAAAAAACTAATATCCTAAATTTAAATCAACTCTATACTCTAAATAATTGTATATTAATAAAGAAAATTCTTCTGGGTAAGATTCATAGTCATACTAGCATAAATAAAACTAAATTTACCCGTAACTTAAGAAATACTAACAAATTATCTTCTATAATTCCGAGAACAGAATATGGCAAGAGAAGCTTGCTGTATGATGGCATACAAATTTATAACAAATTGCCTAATGATTTAAAAGAATGCAAAACTATATCCATATTCAAAAAGAAGATAAAAGTGTTTATATCAGAAAAAACATAAGCATGTTATATTAATTAAACTACAAACTAAGTAACGATAATTTATTTACGAGTTAAAAAAACAAAACTTAAAATTACAAACTTCACGAATAAATTTTGTTTCAAATCTATAAAATACTATTCAATTAAATACAATAAAAAATAACAAAATTATAAGAAAATTAACCATAATCAAAATTATAACAAAATAACTTACATAACTAATAGTTAACCCTGAGGAAAAAATAATAAAACGATAAAATATTTTTAATATTTACTAAGACATTTACATTGTTTTAGCAATCAGTAAATAAGTTAAATAAAATAAAAGCATTAAAATTAATAATATAATAAAAGTAAACAAAATGAAAAATAAATAATAATAATAAATATATATATTTATATAAAACGACAAACATTTTTAAGATAATTTAATCGTCATTGTGACATAGGCCTTATGTTGGTGTTGTCTCTAGTCGGTTCGAGTTTTTTAAATCTACCCTCACTTTTAAATTCACCTACATATTTTTTAGAACGTAACAAATTGATTATTAAAACAATTTGTACCTACATTTGCTTCTTTGAGTCATTGAATCTAATAAAGAACCAATGCAAATTATTTATACTTATTCATATGAAACTATACTCTAAGTGGACTTAATGTTCTTGAGGTAATAATAAAGATCTATAAACATATATAAAAATCAATTGCTGTTCGTTAGTCTCGCTAAAACTCGAGAACGGCTGGGCCGATTTTGGTGATTTTGGTCTTAAAATATTCGTAAAAGTCCAGGGAAGGTTTAAACGGTCCAATTAAATAGGGATCTAAAATTCCACGCGTACGGAGTAGCGGGCATCAGCTAGTCTTATATATAAAAATCAATTGCTGTTCGTTAGTCTCGCTAAAACTCGAGAACGTCTGGGCCGATTTTGGTGATTTTGGTCTTAAAATATTAGTGAAAGGCCAGGGAAGGTTTAAACAGTGACAAAATATATGGGAATCTAAAATTCCACGCGTACGGAGTAGCGGGAATCAGCTAGTACTAAATATTTTGATCTTAATACTATTTTGATATTAATATTTTTGTGAGGTTTGCACGTATAAAATAGCCATTCTTTACAACACAAAATATCGATTAAATCCTAAGAATGGGACGTCCTTATTTTCTGGCTATAAACATGAATATTGTATGAGTGGTAAACGTCAGTCAAGAGCAAGTCCCGTGACGCGAACCCGATGCGATCCATCACAGAGTCGGTTGACATTTTGCTCTCGACTCGCTCAATTAACCCGCCGCGAGCGACCCCTGCCGACCAAAGACCTTCCTTACCTATTATAATTATCTTTACACAAAGCCCCAATGTATACGGGAACTGAATTCGATCATTATATAATCGCTTTAATCTCGTGTTTTGTAACATTAATTACTGAATTATTTCCGTCCCAAATTTTACCTTGAAACTTGTGTAACGCGACGTTTTAATACATAATACATAGGTATATGTAATAAGTACACATAAGACCTACGTAGAATTGTTAACAAAGTAAATTTTGGAATTAGCGAAGCTGTAATTTAAACGCCTTTAGGGTGTAAATTCTCTAAATAAATTAGTTACACATATATTATTAACTAAATTCCAAACTCCAGAAATACTTTTGCGAGACCCAGGCATCAAACCTGTTGCGCCACTAACGCCTTGAAACTTGTAAGTCGAAGTTAACATCAACAAAATTTATATTTACCTGGATGTTGGAAGTACGGCGTCCCGACACTCATCGTCGGATGAGGCCCTCGATAATCCATTTCCGTAACACCACACTCACATCACTAGAGTATCGATAAAGCACAACACTAAAACTGTTCTGCACAAAACACTGAACATTTCCATTTCCCTTCACAGTTCAATTTCCGAATGTTAAAAACTTTTGAACTCTACCACTATACAGGTTGTTACGTTTTTTATTTTACTGTAAGTAAATAATTTTTGCAACAAAATGATTAGTTGGTGGATTTTTTTAAACTACTGCACACATACTTTCACGACAGCGATGTAATTTTTATTTATACTATTAACTTTATTTACCTAACGGCTCTACCTTGCTCTAATTTTTATGTTAATATAACGTAACCATGTCCTATGTAATTAACTAGAACAGTTAATGGCACTTTACTAAGTTATACGGACAGATGAGTGGTGAATCGAATGGTTAAATATAAATATACTTTCCGACTAAAATTTCCTTTCATTTTATTTATTTTTAAGAGAGGATTTGCCATAAATGGGGTATTTTAAAAATCACGCTGTATAATAGTGATGGTAACACAGAGATATGGAGGTATCGATATCGATGCCATTGTGTTGGCGTCAGAACGCTTTATGTCGGATTGCGTTGTCAATTGGCGTGTGATTTAGCGCGGCTGTCAGCCGACGTGTATTCTCCTTCAGTCTCAGGGGGAAGGACTTGATTCTCGACTCATAAATAATGAAGAGGGCGCCACTATACGTACGACGGATGAATCGAGCACTGTACCACACATTAAACTAATTGATGTAAGCATACCGCGCCGGAATGGTTTACACACACTTGTTGTTCTATTTATGGAATTTACGATGCTATTAAAGTTAATAATGCGAGATAACTTCTCATTTAATAGTTTAAAATATAGCTCTTAAAAGCAGCACTAAATTAAAGTTTACAGTTAGTTTCGCTGTTTTTATCTTATGTAATAATTAAAGGTGCCGATTCGAATACTCAACTATTTAAAACGTACAATTTATTTCGGTAACAACGATTTTTCAGAGCTAGGCAAGGTAATATAATGCTTTCAATAAAATTAAAATAAATCAAGAACATTCACAGCTGTAATTGTTTTAATTAAAGAAAAAACTAATATTGAATTAATTAAGATTAAATACAATTGAGCACCTGTAACGCGTCATTATGTTACCATCTTTTCAATAACCGAAAGTATAATAACATTTCAAGAACGACAATGTAGACAAGAAATATCGATAAAGCGACGCAA
Organism: Orgyia antiqua; assembly: GCA_916999025.1. Lineage (NCBI taxonomy): Eukaryota > Metazoa > Arthropoda > Insecta > Lepidoptera > Erebidae > Orgyia > Orgyia antiqua. Next base: position 30,511,380 of record OU779871.1, read on the forward strand.
TCACATTTAGCGATAAAAAAAGTCTGAATTGCATTCGTAACTTTATAAGAGAGTCAATTACATCGTTGAGTTTAATTGAACGGGTTCCTTTGCAGCTGATGCGGTCCTCTGCTCTCTTTTAAAAAACTGCCGACTCAAGGGGTTCTATGTACTCTCATCTTTTTTTAATAGCACGAAGGCTCCATTTGAGTATTCAATTCTCAATACTTTTTAACACCCTTTTATTAGCTCCGACCTCCCCTCGTAGATACAATACGAGGGGAGGTCCAAAAGTTCGTGGAATGGAGGGGATGGAGTGGGGATAGGGGCGCTCGCTTAGTGTCATACTAATTGGGGACTCATAATTAGTATATAAATGGAGTTTCAGCCCTTTTGCGTCATTCGTTTACGAACACTCGCCTGCTAAACACGTCAATCCGGAAGAAAACTGAAACTATGGAGAAAATTGAACACCGTGCGGTCATTAAATTCCTTACCAAGCAAGGAAAGAACGCTCAGACCATTTTGAATGAAATGGAAACTGTTTACGGGGAACAGTGCCCTAGTAAATCAATGATTTACAAGTGGCATGGTCTTTTTAAACATGGTCGGGAGTCGATTGAAGACGACCCCCGCTCAGGAAGGCCAGTTGAGGCCACCACATCAGACATCGTCGAAAAAGTGGAAAAAATTGTACTGGAGGACACCCGTTTGAAGAAAAAACAGTTATCTGCATTAGTTGGAGTATCAGATACCACCATTTTGCGAATCCTACATGACCACCTGGGTATGACAAAAGTCAGTGCAAGATGGGTACCGAGAATGCTCACGCCGCTTCAAAAACAGCAGCGCGTCGAAGCGTCAAAACATTTTTTGGAGTTGTGTGGCGACGATCCTGGACCGATTTTGGAGCGAATTGTTACCGGCGATGAAACATGGGTTTCATCTTTTCAAACTTTGAGCCTGAGTCCAAACAAGAGTCCATGCAATGGCATAAAAAGGGGACACCACCGCCAAAGAAATTCAAAGTGTCGGAGTCGGCTGGAAAGTTGATGACTACTGTTTTTTGGGATTGTGAGGGGATAATACTGATTGATTATAAAGAAAAGGGCAGGACCATAACCGGAGAATACTACGCAACAATACTAGAAAAATTAAAGGATGCCATCAAAGAAAAACGTCGGGGAAAATTGACCAAGGGCGTGTTGCTCTTGCAAGACAACGCGCCGGTTCACAAGAGCAAAGTTGCAATGGCTGCTCTACACACGCATGGCTTCGAATCACTAGTCCACCCACCCTATAGTCCAGATCTGGCCCCAAGTGATTTTTATTTGTTCCCCAATTTAAAAAAAGACTTGAGGGGAAGGAAATTTTCCGACGACAATGAGGTAAAGGAGGCAATTTTGGCTCATTTTGAGGGAAAAGATAAAAAATATTTTTACGATGGTTTAGAAAAATTAATTCATAGATCTAATAAATGTATTCAGCTTAAGGGTGATTATATTGAAAAGGAAAAATAAATTTACTGTTTCATTTTTACTAAAACCCTTTCATTCCACGAACTTTTGGACCTCCCCTCGTATATGTTTATCTACGAAACGGAAAAGTTAGATTGATCTAAAATTGTCTTAATAAAATTGGAATAGATACCGAAAATGTTCAAGTACGTTTTAGTTTGCTTAGTTTTACTACGAAAATTATTAAATGGCACAACGATATTGTGATTTAAATTAGGCGAAATCTGCGTTACTAATGCAATTCTATACTCTTTTTTAGTGCAGAAATGTAATATATTAAACGAAAACTTATCTTTTAAAGACATAACACACAAAATATATTCACTTAACATTTTTATTTAATAAAAAACACCAAAGTTACAATTTGAAACTTGATACATGCAATCCAATGAAAAAACATCGCCACATTGGAATTCTGTGAGAGACAGATCAAATGGAAAACAGTAATAAATGATATCAGTTTTCATAGAGATACGAAGTCTACTAAATAACATATTGTCAGGTGTGGTTAAGCGTGTGTGGCGATGGTTCCGTAATACAAATTATATATTTGTTAGAGATGTATCAATATCGCAATATACATGGATGGATTAATAAATTCAAATTAATTACATAATCAGTTTAATAAATCATTTGATGTTTAATATTGTGAAATTTTGATGTACATATACGGCCGCGTGCTGACGGATTAAGAATACAAGTGTCATCACCCCATTTCTTTCCCTGTACATCCTCTATGAGAGATGGAAAACTTAAAACTAAACCCTATGCCTGGTCTGCGCGGCATAGTAGACTATAATCATTCCCAGAGTGGAGGAGGCCCGTGCCCAACAGGGGGACGTTAATGGACCGGAGAGAGAGAGAGAATTTAAATATATATGTATTTATTATAAACACTTTTACAAAATAAATCCTATTAAATGACGTTGACGTTGTCAACCGCTACGGGTCTGGAATAAATGTCACAATTAATTCCTTTAAGCAGCAGTTCATAAAAATCACTTGTGACAGACGAACAGAAAGGCTACATATCGATTTCGAAAGGGTCTTCCACTTTCTTCAATCACGTTGAACTCCACTAAGATATCGAATAATTATCATGTAAAATCCAACTGTCATAAACATTTATAGCAATCGCTTTGGGAAACCAGTCTTCTAAAACACCATGGGAATTTGTGTAACTTTGATAAAGTTATTTGGTAAGATTTTCCTTTAGCCAACTTCAATAGCACCCATGAGACAAAATAGGAGGAAAGAAATGTCAAATATGTGCTTTACCACACACAAATAGATCAACATGTTAGGCAAATTATTGTCACAAAGACTCAATGCAGTCTTTGTGACATATATAGATATATGTCTAGTGAAAATATTTCTACATTATAGTAGCACAGTTATGTTATTTTGAGAATTTCATTAATATTAAGATAATTGTCCATATTAAACACACAAACTATACTAAAACACACTATATAAATCCGCTATAGTAAATTAAACAACAGAAAGAATAGATTTTCCACTATGAAAATCTACAGAGGCATGGAGTCATAAAAGTTTCACACTCAGTACAAAGGATGTAGGGTGTCCAAACGACTGGAACGTATAATGAGAGTACTCGCATCTTACAAACGGGCCACCACGTTTGTACGTGGTCAGGGGACAATTAAAACGCAACAGGCACGACCGCAACTGAGTTCCGAACATTCTGTGGGGAAGTGAAGGAGGGTTAAATTAACAAACACGCACGTATAAACATAAAACCTCGTATTTGACGCACCAGTGAAATTATAGCGCTTTTAGCATGCACAGCATTCTTTGAAGTGTTACCCTCTGAATAGTTTTGATGTAAAACTATTTATTTATCGGTGGCGCAATCGGAAGTGATATTATCAACGAGGGAGGCTGTAGACAATTAGTCAGTACAGAATTTATTGGCATTTGGATCACCCATATTACACCGGACTGGCATTTCGATGGCATTGGAAAATTTCTTTTAAATGGGTTACTATATAAATTTTGTAAGATTAGGATAGAAAAATCTTAAATTGCATTATAATATTCTGAAAATAATAATGTTTACAGTATTATGTCCCATTTATTTGCCATAGTATCATACATAAAGCGCTGAAAGAAGTGCTACATTAGCTGTATTCACAAACAGTAGCTCTCGAGAGAGGTAAGCCGTATTACGGAGATGTGCGCGAAACTGGACTTTTTAAGTGTCGTAATTAAAATTAATTATTTTGGGCCACGATGTACGCTATAAAACCTTGTACATATTATTTATTCAAACTCGTTTTAGAGTCGGTATATTGAGTACATAATAAACTATCTATAATATAGTTTAATAACTTTATGGTCTGTGTAATTTACATGTTATGATGACGAACCTCTTTTCTTACATGAGATTAAAGGCGGATAGAATTTTTTTGAAAGACATAAACAGGAAATATTGATAATCATACTACTAAAACTTGTTAGCCTGGTATGGCAGCCCAAGAACAAAGAGCCATGTCCAAACAAGATAACGGTATTTGTCCAGGTGTTGGATGTTAAAGAGTTAAAAATGCTATCCTATATACTAGTAATAAAATCATTTCAGTTGTTTCTGTTCTCATCAGACATATAGCCAAAACTTATTGGGATAAATTAATAAGTATATAACTAGTTTATATTAAACATAACCGAAAGATATACAAGAATGAGTGGTGAAAAAGTACGCTTATAAATGTTACACTTTACAGAAAGCAAGCCTGCAAAGCGAATCTCATAATTAAATATCGATATTGCATCAGTCTTAATCGCATCACTAAAAAAGCTAATAGTATTCCATCTTGATGCATATTTCATTTGATAAAGAATACCACAACTTAGTCGCAATACGAGACGTCTATAAATATTGGTATTAAAAAATGAATCTTTAGACGGTATAAACTTAGTAAACGATATCTTGTTTTCACCGCCTCGCTATTGAAATGGTCCCATATATGGAACTGTGTATAATATGAGAACTGTGGGCTTCGACAACTCTGAACGGGCCGGCTGATTTAATATGATATCATGATTATATTTATAGTGTACATGTAGTAGTACATGACAAAACGTACATTTTATTTACTTAAAAGGTTAAGACTTACCACAACCCAGTCATTTTTGATTTGAATAATTTTTAGTTTCCAACTACATGAAGATATTAAATTACTATTACTCAAAAGTTGGTCAAGATATTGTCCACTAAATATTACTTTTATTTAAAAGATTATTTTTCTTAATATAAAGCGATAAAACGTGAAGCTGTTAAATGTAAAACTTCATAATAGAATTCACAGAGAGAAATGAATAAGAAATTAACATGCCTCCATGTTACAAACAATAAATAAAAATGTACAGATTTGTATATTTATAGTAGAGGGCGCTAAAATATCTAATTTTAAAATAAATCCCTCCTAATACAAATGCGTTATCGTAAAGCAACAGCGGTGCGTAAAATTTCCAGCGTAATTGCCCGTAAAGTTCGCTTCGGCTATTGTCAATAAAGTAGAATAAACAAATGCGTTTAATTTATGGTGGTTTGCCTGGAGCTATTTGTAGTGGAACGTGGAATGTCATAGTTCTGTTATGTTGGCTCCTGAACGCCCCAGGGTAGACTCAGACAAATTGATATTGCGAGAGCGACTGCAGTTTGCATTGTTGCAAAATTTACTAGTCTTTTACCACAATGGTTTAAGTAGTTTTAGATGAGACATTTGTAGTTTGTTTCCCAATATAGTACGGGATCCGTAGTACATTTTTTTCACTTGATTACTATCTATATTTCATACTTATTACATACTATATATATTTCATACTTATTTATCAAAAAAATCACTTACTGCTTTCTTCCAGTAATAGTACGATATCTTATCCTTGTTACCTCTGTTAGCTACCACAATCGAGATTTTGGAATAGAAAATTACTGGGCGTCTCGTCATAATAAAGCTACTCACGGAAAATCAGCTTGATAGTAATCAAGTGAAAAAAATGTACTACGGATCCCGTACTAATAGGGACAACACCTCGTTTCATGCTCAATTTTGACTATAACCGTTTTTAAACTTAGGAGATCAGATATTTTTAGGCAAGGAATTAATTAAAAGAGGCAAATATATGTTTGGATAAGTCTTTGCATTCATATTAATAAAAATTCGTTTGAAGAAAAAATTAAAATAATCTATCGAATATAAGCTAAACTTGCTCGCATTAGGTTCCCTGCATTGGGATATCATATGATTCTCTACTAAAAGAGAATTTTAGAGGACCTTTTATTAATTTCAAAAGTTTTGTTATCCTAATTTTATTCTGGCAACTTAACCTAAAGGAATTAGGTATATACAGCATATTGCATTTATCACTAAACAAACACGAGTTAAAGTCAGTACGGGTAACTTGAACAATTCAACGATAATTTCGCAATCAAAAAAATGGAGACGGTCCCTTATTTTATTTATAACGTGGACACAGCACCGACGGCTTGACTCGTCGTAGGGGCTGACAGCCGCGACGCTAATACCTCCATTATTAAAACATAAACTGTGGCACTCGTCAGCGACTACCGTTGAGTGCCCGACAACACAACGTTAATTCATCGACAATATCGATACAACATTTTTTTTTTTTATTAATCGTTTTTGACCTGTTCCAGCTATTTATTTATTTAATTGTTACACAACACTTATTTTTTAAATAAACACAAACCAAAACACACTACATTAATCGACAATAAAACATCGATGTTTCAACACGTCACATCACTAAAATGCTATTGTCATTGTAAACGCGCACGTGCTGCCATCAGCGCGACCGTCGGCCGACTGACAAAACATACGCGTCTCGCGTATTGCGCATGCGATCAAGTTAAACTCGAAAGTGGTAGAATATAAACTTTATAGAGTTAGAAATAGGGTGTTTATTGATGTTGTCGGTATCGACAGACACCTGTATAAGCACGTAGGGGTCGGAAGTGCGCGGTGCAGTGTCATTTCCACTCTTTCCACATAACTTCCCTAATAAAAATGAGATTTTCCCCGCGGGCGGCGGGCGTGCTTCGGTAACACGATTACGCTTGCATCGAACGGCCACTGGGGCTTGGCTTTTAGAGTGGATCTTCTAACATTGTAATCAACTACATACTATAAATGTTAATTTTTAGATAAACACGTAGGTAGTCATTCAGTTATTTCCTAACTTTTCACGACAAGAAAGGCTAAAGTTAGCAGCATATTGCTCGCGATTAAGAGATTATGTAAAACTACTTAATTACATCTGAAGACGGAGAGATATAGGGCGTCTTTTTCTCAAAAAAACTCTCCAATTCCTGTAGACAGGACAGAGAAAACTTTATCAATTTTTACGCCTTATTACGAAAACAATACATGGCAGGGTACAATTCCTTCTATTTAAATTTCATTCAACGATGATCGCAGCGCAAACTAAAAGCTAATAGTTAGATCGTATAGTTTTTAAATAGACATTATTGTGCACAGATGGCTTCAATCTGACGGAAATTATGAGCCAGTTGCCTATAAAAATATTAGTCACCATGTGCCGACAGCTCCACACGACGATATTTGGATCTATTAAAAGATACATATTTTAATTAGATCAAAGACTGTGTAAGATATTACATCATTTAGTCCAATTTGTGTAACAATCCGGTCCGATTTCACGCAGGTATTCATGAAAGCTCTCAGTCGGATAATTTGCCCACATTTTGCACAATTTACACGAAAATACTGACAAATTATACATTAAAAGCATCCTAATTATATGTCTCCAGGTGTAAATCGTATGCTGAGCTTAAGAGTTTTGGACTTTAACGAAAAAAGACAGGCCAAATAGATGCTTCCAAGGATTTATTATTTGCATTACATGTAGCGTTATTTTCTCGTGAAGACCTTTATATTTGAAGATAAGATTTTTAATCTGACATAATGTCCAGTATGTTACTTATTGAACTAAAGTAAACTTAAATAGACAAATTTCATTATGCATTTTAGTTTGTTACTCCCACTGACCGAATTTTTTATCGCTCCTATTTCAAATTGTTGAATTTATTTTTCTCAAGCAGCTCCAAGCACGTCACATTGCAAATATTCAATAATACATTAGCTTCATGTGACACATTCAACACTTCCACGCAAGCACTCAAGTTCAAAGTGCTGTGGCAAATTTTCATCATACATTTTATGGATTAATATTATAATAGTGTGTAGGTTTATTAGCCTAAAGGTTAAACTGTTTGTACATTTTTATTTTTAAATTAACGTTTGCCCCTATCAAGTTTAAAAAGAGTGAAGTGTTGACTCTATTATTCCTAATGCGATTTTTCGAATAGTATCCTATTAATTTTAAGGTTTCCTCTCCTCAAATCGTTTATATTTGTAGTTTTACATCTTTTGACGCATTAGGAAAAAATAATACTAATAATTTTTTCATCTCAGTCCTTAACATTCTACCTGTACATGGATCTACTCCACCAAGCAACTAAAATTAACAACCACAAAACGTTATATAATTTAGCTTAGAGCTTTCCACTTGTCCTACTTAGTACAGCACCCATAAAAAATATGACAAAACATTATTAATCCATCACCTGCTGTGGTAGCTATCGTCACGTTCATCTCTAACAACTTAATACAAGATGACAGGTTGCAGACTGATAAGTGGAAGCCTGATCGCAAGCTCACTCCTTATATCATAAGAACTAAAGTGCACCGTGTACACTCTACACGTACATCCCTTGTTAGTACCACCACAGAGATGAACGCATGCGCTTAAGGTGAAATTACACGGTTCACGGTTTTTGTCTTTCAATTTGGATGACCAAATTGATCCATGTAAACTTATAAGTAAATCATTCAATGTCATTGAATGTTGTCGTTCAACGGCGTTGAAAGAATTGAATATGCTTAATATTTTCACTTTTAGCGTTCAACGGCGTTGAAAGAATTGAATATGCTTAATATTTTCACTTTTAGCGTTCAACGGCGTTGAAAGAATTGAATATGCTTAATATTTTCACTTTTAGCGTTCAACGGCGTTGAAAGAATTGAATATGCTTAATATTTTCACTTTTAGCGTTCAACGGCGTTGAAAGAATTGAATATGCTCAATATTTTCACTTTTAGCGTTCAATCTTTAACGCGGATGAATGAGAAATGAATGTGTAAACACAAGAATTGAAGGCTAAGGCTTGCCTTCTTAATACCCACCAACGACGGCGTTTCCTTAGCTTCTTTTTCGATAATTCTTTTATTAAATGATCACATATTATTGCAACTCCTAAACGTACGACCTCATTCGACGACATCTTTCGAAGAATGTGTGTTGAACAGTTCATTTTCCAGATACCGTGTAAACAGCATTCCTTTCATTTCTGCTCCATTCAACCAAAGTGATTCAATTTGGTTGAACCGTGTATTTTCACCTTTAGATGCTTAAATAGAGCAACGAAAACGATGGAGTCGACTTTATTGCTAAAGATTTTTATGTTATTTTCATAGGTATATTTTGTTAATTAAGCGACAGAGTTTTTATAAAAAATGCCAGTGAACCAGTAACTAGGATAACTTTACAGCAAATAAAATAAAAAAATAATGAAGAATCAATAATGGCTGTACTCAAAGTTTCTTAATTAAATATTTTCTTGATTCTATATTTACCTTCAACGAAGAAATTGATACCATTAACTTACCTGAAGCAAAACTATACATAGATAAATATTATTATATAATTAGAGTGCAAGATTAAAAGAAAAAATCCGGGCTAACATCCTAAAAGCTTAGGAAATATGTAAAATTAAAACCACTGATAAATAATAATAGAACTTTTAGCGGTGGTAGACAATATAGGTGAGTTTATACTCGAAGCAATCTGCTCTATAATAAAACTAAAGTTTCAATCAAACAGTTGGAAAACTAATCAAATAAACGTTTACAATACAACTGTGTCACGATGCGCTGTGGATGGAAAACGGTATAACAAATATTCAGCATTTCTCAACACAAAATACAGAACAACAAACGAATGGAGTCATACAGTTTAATTAACAGTATTATATTTAAAATACAGTAGAAATACGGCAGTTTTTTAATTAAAAGTAAATGGTATTGATTCGGAAAAATATAAAAAATAAACTTGAACTGTCAGTTTAAATTAGTTGTTATAATTTTTTTACTCATACATGAGTGTGGATGAAGCCAAGGAAGTATATTTGGATCGTAGCAGATGGCGCTCTCGCCTACCCCCATGGGAAAAAGGCGTGATGTTATGATGATGATGATGAATTTTTTACTTAAAATATTGCAAGATAATTCCATTAATCTCGAACTGCACTTTAACAACATATAGGTTACAAAAATGTTTAAAAATCACTTATAGTGTCATACATATTACATACATAAATATGTATGTATACAAAGCACTTACACGTATGGCTACGACGCAGCGCAACTCGTCTGCTAATCATGAACAAACTTTGTCCTCAACTTATTCCCCCTTACACTTTAGTGTTGTCATTGCGAAAAATACTATGATATCGATATTTCTGTTTATCTTTTGTAATACGATGAATTATACTGTTGCTATTAAGCAGTTATTTTTTTTTACGTTTTTAGACGTAATGCGTTTATTTGAGATTTTTTTACTACAGGTGAATTTCTGCCAAAATACATGGTAAAAATTGCTAATATACTCTTAGTTAAAATTATAACATAACACTTTGATATTAGTTAGTTATTCTTAGCAGAACAACAGTTACAGGCTAAAGGCTCGATTGCAAATCAATATTTTTTTTATTTTTTTTTTCTCTTCTTTCTTAAATTGTTGAGGGGTTGTGTCGCCAAGCAACTGTATAAACTATGGAAATCATTAGAACTTGAAAAAATTATCGATAGAAACGCAGGATATAACTTTGCACATCACTATACGAGGTACAACAACCAACTATGCACTCTGCCTCACAAAGTCAACGTGAATAATAACAGGCGAAGTTGTGACGTCACGACTTTCAGAAGTGCCACAATATGAGCCTCCTTGATTACGTATCTTCGAAATGTAGACTGTCATTTCACCACCACATTAACAGACATCGATATAACTTAACATTTAATACATGTATACCTACTAATTGTGTAAAATATAAAACTGAAAATGATCTATGCAGATCAAAAACTGTTTAATAGAGCATTGGTAATAAATACTTATTTCCGTCACGAAACAGACTGTTCGTATGATGACGGATTAAGAATATAAGTGTCACCGCCCCAGTTCCTTATTAGGAGCCAGCTAAGGGCTATTACACATTACATTCGCTGTAAGAGACGGAAATATCCAAAATAGCGTGGCCAGCGCCGCATAGTAGATCAAAATCCCTCCCAGGTGGAGGAGGCCCGCGTACAATAGTAGGACGTTCATGGACAGGGGAAAGAAATATTTAGAGACACAAATTTAGGCCCTACTAAGAGAGATAAGATGTAACAGACATATAGACACTTCTCTTTCTGCAGCAATCTTCTTCATTTTTCATTCAGAACATGATATTACGTTCTATCACACTTTGTTTGCAAGATGCATGCAGTACGCCAATCGGCAACAACAGAATATCACAGAAAATCAGCCAATCGTCAGCCATCATACTACAAGTACCTAATACGATTAGGGCTCACTCGCTCGCATATCAGCCATTTTCCGCTCTCACTATAACAACAGACACACAAGATGGAGGCCACGTGAACCCAGCAGAACTGACTCATTTACGCATAAATTGTAACCATATAAAAACATTTAAACTACTAGGTTTCTGCTTTTTATGGCATGATTTTGGCACATAGAAAATAAATTATAGTAAGAAACTTATTCTAAAGATAGATTCAAACTCGAGACATCAATGTGCTTGTGCTACAATACAGTAAAAGTACCAGCAACTTAAATTCAAGTATTGATAAGATAACTTAGTAGGTACAAGGTCAAGGGTTTATGTATTATGTTGTGTCAACTTTGTAATGATTTACGAACTTGACACAAACGATCAATCAAGAGAGTTCATGTATGATTTGGGATTTCGGTATTGAAAATCGCAACGACAAGGCAATTCTGTGTGTTGACCAGCAACTGGTACAGTACTCGTCTGAATTAATAATAGGGGTTGGAGATGGGGTGGGGGGTGCATTTCATACGTATTTACGATTCGCACGCCGCTAAGGGATGGGCCAGTGCGTGCGGTCACTATGCGGCACTGTATTCTCTTGTGTACTATGAACCAGCTCTGCTTGGTTTTAGAGGGTATGCGATATACGACTTTTGAAGTATACGAACTGTGTAAATGGCACTTTTATTAGGTTTCACACCACATTTTATGTGACGAAAATGTTTTTACATTTTGACTTTACGAGCAAACATACATATAAAACATTACGATTGTATAGAGTTTATAGCCATAGTGTAATATGTGGCTTTTCGTGAGGTGTATACGAAATTTCAGTATATAAATACTAAAGAAGCGCGATTGCTAGTAAGGATTTGCCATTAGAGTAACAATCTTCTGCATCCGAGAATCGTAATTGATTCTCCTTTACATAATTAGTGATTAAACACCTGCGCTATTAATCAGCGTAACGTGGTATCCTTATATAGAAATGTGAATAGTTATTTTTTATAAAATCACAATTACATTTTTATAAATAGATCCTAAGAATTTTTAACATCCCATAGGTATTAATAGAATACAGAAAATTCTCAAAATGAACTGAAACGAAAACCACGTTTTCAATATAAAATCCCAAGACAAAATTTCCCGTCGAGTTGTCTTACTTTATCCGCCACTAATATGCGCGAGTTCCCCTAGTTAATACTCTCATAGCTTTGAGTCTTCCATTAAAAAGAGGGTAGCTGAAAATCCGGCTCGAGTTAACGTCTCAATAGCTACAATAACAGTCTCAAACGGTCCAATTAAATTCTGACCTGACTTTCAATGAGAATAAACCGAAGAGCTTTCGCGGCTAATATTTGTTTCAATAGACAAGTTTGATTTTAATATTTTAAGGGTAGATAAATAAATTCTTGATAAAGATATTTTATTTCAGAAATGAAATAAAGAATGGCCGAGTAGGGATTTAGCAAAAAAAAGCATTAGGGGCTTGTCGTGGACATTGTCTTTCTACTCGTAGCTCTACAATCAGGCACGAATTGAATTATTATTTTCAATTACAGATTGTAAGAGTCTCCTTATAGGCAAAAGTTTATTTATTTTGACGTACAATCCTGAGCCGGCTTTTAAATGTATTCGGGTGGTCAATGTGGTTTTCTACATTTTATCTCTGTGCCTTAGTTCATCGTTATAATTCTACCATTCGTAACAGCAAACAGGTAAAAAGTCGTAATCTGTTGAAGACATAATTTAGTCAAGGGCGAAGTCCGTAAAGTCGGCATTAAGGTCACCCGCAGTGGTGAGTTAAAATGTCGACTACTAATGGATCATCAAAAATCTTTTAGTTTTGAAATGTTAACAAAAATATAATTATATTGAACCCAAACCAGATTTCGTGAGGTCAGAAAACTGTTTCAGTACTGCTAATTTAGATCATGCCAGGATTAATTAGGAATTTATAATTTATTGTTGAACTCAATAACTATCTAGCGACATTTCACATTCAGCCAGATATGGTATGGAACTCCTCAAAAACAAACAACACGCATTCGCGTGATGTCTCTAACGAGAAGACTCATAGTAAGGTTACCGTAGTAAGTACAGCCAACGTTACAGAGTGATGTATACACATAGTAGTGGCCGATGGCGGCAACAGTGCGGCCCGCACCCCTCTCACGGACATGCGCAATACTGGTGTACGTTACCATTGTACGCACGAATACGGCCGCATTTCTACTAAAAGGCGCATATTTCTTAAAGTTAGCATTGCAACTTGAAGGAGGATAGTCAACTTTAGCACTTTATTGCCTGTATATCGAGTCTCCTACATTTCTCTCGCAATTCCACAGCTTTCGTAAAGATATATGTATAAATGCAATTTGTTCTTATTTCAAAATGTAGAACCTTAACTTAGTAGATTTAAATTGCAGCCAACCATTGGCTATTACAATAATTTTATTAAGAAGTACCAGCTGTTAAATTGGATAATAAACTTAAGCATTGCAGCTAAGCTAAGTGTGCAAGTTAATACACACGTTCTTACGAACCACTTCAGATATCTCGTATCGTATAATCAATGGAAACGTTCCCACCGACACAGCGACCTGGGGATTAAGCACTCGTAAAGGGGGTAGCACGGCAATAACGTCTTGATACACAAACACGATTTAACCGACAAACATAATTATGTAGAAAACAACTTTACACTGAAGCTGTAAGGTTCCATTTTGTGTGTGGTTGAATTAAGGGTGTATTTCAACAGTATGACACATGTCCATTTAGCGAGACCTTCAGTACTTCCGTTTGTTTCTTCCCTTTATCGTGGGGGAGTCAAAATTGTACGTATAATTTGCTGTTAGTGTCGCACTGTTCACAGTTTACATTAGGGGGGAACGCACTAAGTGTTTAGGAAATATCATTGGGGTGTAATGTGGTGTGACGGGTGGCGATAACAGTTAAGTGGCTATCAAATATCTATCCTATATTTCTTTGTATGATCTCAATGTTCACGACTCTTTTCTTCGTTTATGTAGTAAGAATTTTTGTGAAAACGCAGCGATAGATGATGTTTGATTCTTACATCTAATCTGGATAAACAATGTAGCTCGTCCCACGTTGAGCGCCATTACTCCTAAATGCAACAGACAACAGAAAGCGTCAGCGGTGTCGATGCATTATACATTGTGTCGATCAAATAAAATTATAGCTTGGACAGTCCGAGATTATCTTTAAAGATTATCTTATTTCAGAAAGAAGAACCATGAATCTGAATCTTACACCATCACGTCTGATCAGTATGGCATAAAAGACCAGTCACTCTGTAGTTACCAATAAGGTATATGCCCAAAATTTTGAATTAGGGAATTGCTTTGAAAAAAGACCAAAACTAACATAAAATAGAAATAAACTAACAAAAGCTAGTACATTCAGGAGCATGTTTTACATCGCGGGCGGCACTAACACTCACGGTAATAGCGCGGCTAATGGCTGTGGTGATGTACGACATGTTAGTGCATGGAGAGCTTAAATACTGGGTAGAGATTTTCATTTTGTGCTTTTATTTAAAGTACGTGATTGTATTATATAGTTGTAAAATACATTATGAAAATGATGTCTGCACAATTCTTTAATACTAAGGCCCTGAGTCGATAAACACACACGATTTTCTATTATATTGTATTAACATATTTTCCACAATTTTCAACAGCTTTTAAACTCAATAATAATTTACAAAAAGCGGTCTGCAGATAAATCTGGATAAAAAGGATTTATAATGATAAAGTAAATTTAGTCCATCCAACATTAAGCCAATATCTTAAAATAAGTATTCTTAAGCAAAAGCTAAAATAAAAAAACCCTCGATTTAATTATAGGCGATCAGGTGTAAAGAAAATAAATAAGATAAAACAAGATCATTAAACAAAAAGCCAATATGGTGCAAATCAAAACAATTAGATCGCGAGTGAATGACAAACGACCGATGGCTTGTACAACGAGGCGACGGAGGGTCGGAGAGCCCGTGGGATGGGAGGAGGGACGCGCCTGTAAAAATAAACAAGTCGACGCCGTTACGACAAATAACCCTCCGACGTGAGCCAGGCATGCGCTCTACACACCAACACTTGGGACACAAAAAGGCAGTAATGCGGAGCTTTATACTAGTATTCCCCGCAGTTTCTTCCGCAATTGTGGTTACCGCTCCTAACTGTAGTTATAGTAATATTCCGTATCATTACCGCATACTATTCAAAAGTTTTACGTATAAAAGTAACACTTAATACTTTAGATGCCTTTTAGAATTCTATATGTATAAAAATAAGACGACTAATAAACTTACATAAAATTACATAAAATGTCCCAAGTTGGGCGCCAAAATTGTCATGTCACAGAACTAAAACAGAAACATTACGTTTAGTAGGAATAAACTGTAACTGATGCATTATTGATCCAATAATCTGCTTTAATATAGTTTTTATCGAACGACTATCTAAATACGTTGATCGGATTTTACAGCGAGGGTAGGTCGGGCGTTAATACATGTGGGTAGCCGGAAATTATCCACGAGCTAATCAAGCTTATCTCATATTTATTGATCTATTAATTTGGCGCTTTAAATTAACAGCTGTTACCATGCCTAAATATATATTTTACACAATTAGTATAAAAATTAATCATTACTGATTGACTTTACTCGAAAGTGAAGAGATCACTGTTAAACAAATCGCGATCAAAATCAAGTCAAGAGGTTAGGTACCTATATTTATATATATACTAGCTGACCCGGCAAACGTTGTTTTGCCATACTAAAAAAAAAAGTTTGAAAAATAGATGTTGGCCGATTCTCAGACCTACTGAATATGTATGTAAAATTTGAGAAGAATCGGTCAAGCCGTTTCGGAGGAGTACGGTAACTAACACTGTGACACGTGAATTTTATATATTAGATTCTCCCCACTGTATTTTTAGCTGGAATAAAATTTTCTAAAGCCATATTTGTTGAGTTTTATTTCCATGGTAAAACGATTCTCTTTGTAGTGAGATTGTCGGCCCGAGGGCTGTCACTGTGACGTGGTATACAATCAGTACATAGATAAAGCGACCGTACAACAAACAGTGAACAAAACCACACCACGCTCGAAGAGTCGCACTATGACACTTTTAGCTTTAAAGCTTGATATTTTCCTGTGACCAGGGATATAGAACAGTTATTATACTAGATGTGGTTTGGAGAGAACAGCTCAATATGTAATATGAGTATTATGAAGATATAAGAAGTCATAATTCATTAGGTTTTCTTTTAGTTTTACACATATGTCAGAAATGGTGTGAGATTTTTATAATCTGCCAAAGTCTGTCAGATAATCTACCAATTTTATAGTAGGCTCACACTTGTGCACAGGCCAATTAGAAGCCTGTTGTGATTTTAGTGGATGATGTGTTTAAGCAGATTAACCATAACTTTATACAAAATCTCAATTGAATTGTAGACATGGCCCCAGGCAAGAAATAACCTCTAACCGGCCAAAAGTCGATAGCTAGTGAACTGAAAAAAGAGGAGGAAATGTTTTCCGTTTCAACGCTGGGTAACTTGAATACGGTGTATATTTGTTCTAAACAAGCGGTTGTATCCATCTAACGGGATAACTTTGAATGCACGAAGCAAATAAACAATACAAAGTTAGACGTGTTAGTTAACTTTGCTCGCGTATGTTTCTGACACGCGAGCGCTACTGCAAGTACGTGTACGCTAATGGCGCCCAACATGGGGCCACGCCATGTTATATACTAACCGTTGTTTTGCGTTTGATACTTTCAAGGCTATAAATAAATTGCAAATTTGTAAAAATTGATTTGAATTTGTAACAATATTAATTAATTTAGACGGAATTAATGAAAGGTGCACTACCAGATGGAGCGAATATTTGATAAGGATGGGGGTCTAAGAAAAAACGTACTGATTAAGAAAATATCTAATAAATTTAGATTTAATGATTCTGTTTAACTACTAGAGGAAGAAAGAGAAAAAACACGATAACTTATGGTAAAGTCAAATCAATATTACGATCTAGCACATCACTGGCCACAAAATCAACGTAGATTCACAAATGAGAAGCCCAGAGTGATGCATTATAAATTGACATAGAAATCGATACCTGCTATTATTATTGAACATTCGACGTCAAGTAAAGGGGGAAAGATATTGGCTGTATCTCCTTTTGTAAACGTTTCGCTATCGGATTATGGAAGTTGTCGGAAAACAGAACATTGTTACTAACGTCTGGTGAAATTACAACAGTAAAATACAAATACTTTCAAAAGCTAAGGGACACAAGCAAGAATAAAAACGACTGTGTAAAAGCCAGCTATTAAACTACAAACTTTAAACTCTATACATGACAGGTCAGCTAGATACAACAGACCAAAAGACCGCTCTAAAAGATGCTAATTCCAATACCACCCAATAAATACTGAAGAAGTGATTTTTAAGAAAATATTACAGTAAAACAATACTCACAAAAGTATGAAGCAATTAGTTACAAAGTTATTGACTGACATCATCAGATGTCTGTTCCCACATTTATATAAGACAACAAAATGGCGGAAATATAAAAACACAGCTGCCTTGTTACATGTGCATTATTTAACGAAAGCGTTTACTTTGCACAGATAGACAAAGACATCAAGATTGAAAATAGGTTATAGGTCATTGACTAATGATTAAAAATGAAAAGGTCAGTTCCTTTTTCCTTCCAAAATTATAACTAGGTAGACAGGTGCTACAGACTAGTACTTAAAACAAGTACTAGTCTGTAGCACCTGTCTACCTAGTTATAATTTTGTGGGTATACCTACGTAAATGTTATCACGGTGCAATCCAGTGGCACTGGTAAAGGCAGGACATGTAATAAATACATTCAATTCCTTTCAAAGTCATTACGAATTGGGAAAAATAATTATAGCAATAGTTGCCAAACATTTTTCACTGATGCTTCGCTCCTATTGCTCGCAGCATGATGTTATTTAGCCTATAGCCTTCCTCGATAAATGTAATGAACAAATTTTTCAAATTGGACCAGTGCGGTTCCTGCTATTAGCGCAGTATAGACGTACTTAAAAATGTACAAGGTAACGTTTATCATGATAACGTTAGGAATACACTTTGTCGTAACAAAAGCCTACAATTAACCAAATCCAGTATAATTTCTTTCGAATAAAATACGTTTACTTCCGATCGACGCATCTCACACCTATTGTCTAACATTCAGCTAACCACAACTGGTGGGGTGCCAGTATGGGCGGAAATTCAATATCTACACTAATATTATAAAGCTGAAGAATTTGTTTGTTTAAACGCGCTAATCTCAGGAACCACTGGCCCGATTTGAAAAGGCTATATAACATCACGCTGCGACTAATAGGAGAGAAGCAGTAGTGAATGTGAGTGTTACAAAAACGAGGAACATTTTCTAAATTCTACGCGTACATCTCTTTTCAGCCCGTTAAGGTCCGTTGTTGGGCACGGGTCTCCTCCACTTTAAGAGAGATTATGGTCTACTATGCCACGCTGACCAGGTGTTTTAGCATAGAGTTTATTTTCGAGTTTTCCGTCTGTCACACGGGATATTATCTGTGTACAATAGCTATAAAGAAGCCAGCTATAATTTAGCTGACTTTTATTTATGTAATCTTTCATATAACCGCTGTTACTAAGACTTAATCCGTCAAAAATCTATATTTATTCATCACATCCCGTTGATTCAACGCGTATCTGTCAGTGGGACCTGAGTACAGCCTCCCCCGTTCTACTCCCGCCACAAATGGCTTTCCAATAATCCGGGGCTTTGACGCGCCTGTCGGCTTCAAATTAGTACTCGACGCGATTGTCAGGCTCGGCTACAGACAGACATACATTCTGTTGCTTGGTCACTATTTTAGATTTCTTTTTTTCTGATTGGTAGGTTACCAATCTGCTTTGCGGGTAAATGTCAAATATTATTGACCTCTAAGTTAAAAGGTAAAAAAAATCGGTGTCTTACAACTAGTAAATACAATTAGACGTTATAAATAAATATGGACAGAATTTATTGAGCTTCAACATAGAAAACACAAAGCTAATCTAATTTTGAGGGTAGTAATGAGTTGAATTATCTATTCTGTATTGTATTGAAAAGATATTTAAAACATCGGTAGTAGTGTTCGTTAATATATTGTGGATTTATAAAACAATTGAACTAGTTAAACTATCTGGTAGCATCATTAGTATTAAAAATATCTTAATAATCTATCACAGACTATTAATAGGAGAAGTTATTACGAAATCCGACCACTGAACGCAAGTCAACTATAACTGTGAACAGTTTCAGAACATCCCGTACTCGATTGTACATTATATCCGGCTAGAGTGTACACAATACTCGATAACGTTGTGACAAGGATCAATCGGTACAGGGGTGTAACGTCACGGCATCAAATTGTACGCAATCGTTAAGACATACGCGGTAGCGATTTGTAATTATTTAATTGTTCGCTTTGGAAATAATTTCAACAGACAGGCACACGAAGGCGACTGTAATGATTTCTTTAAATTAGTTTCGTTCACATCTATATATTTACCTATCAATAAATGATTTTAATTAATTCGCAATAGTCGCATTGTCCTGAAATATTCCACACATAATATTAAGAATAAATGAAATAATATCAAACAATATTCAGGTTTTTCAAGCGTGATTTTCGTATTTCTAAGTAAATTATAATCACAAATCTTTTAAAATAACAAATCTTTTCTTAGTAATTTTATTTAGTGTTGTGGAGAAATATACCAACGTCACACCCCAATTTAGTTCTACATGTGCTGATAAAAGTCTAACAAATAATTTAAGCAGATGTTCCGAGTAATTGAAAGAAACTGCAATTACTAAGCGACTATTAATGTCTTCGAATTATCTTTTTTCCGCAAAGTGCAGACAACGCGTTGCAACGGTTCAAGGACCTTGCAACCAAATCACCTAATTTAATTAATAAGCTTGGATCTTGGTGAAAATTCATTATAATTAAGAAAAATATAAAAATCGCTAGTCTTATACATTACACCACATCACAAAGTAATGTAAGTAAGCGAAATGCCAATATGTAGCGGGATCCGAAACGCCTCTTGAAATTCGCTTTCAGTTCACAACAGAAAGGGTATACGACACAAACCGTGTTACACTATTACAGTCTTTATAACAATAGCGGTAAAAGTATAATTTAAAAGTATATTATTAAGTAAATACGTGTTCCAATATTTATACAAATCTGTTCTCATCTTTTTAAAAGAAATAAGCTAATTGAAAAACAATCTGTGTTCGTATATCAGGTTAAATTACTGGACGAAAGTAAATCTTACCGACTACACAAAAATAGATTTACTTTAGACTTTTCGGCAAGTTCACCAAACGCATGTCCAAACTCATATATTCACGGACATTTCACACAACGTCCTCTGGTCCCAAGCTAAGCTTATATGCTTGTGTTATGTGTACCAGAATACGGATATAATACATATACCACTTTTCTTTTGTAAATACATACTTATAATATATTACAAACACACAGACACAGTACAAATATTTGTATGACATTTATAAACATCACACAAATTATTTTTCCGTGCAGAAATCGAACCCGCGACCTCGTGAATGGCAGCTAGCTAACAGAGTAAATCCCAAAATGTTTTCAGCTAAAAATATACCAAATTCGTCGCGTATCCCTAACGCTGCAATTGCAAATCAAAATCCAAAAAAAAACAAAGTCAAGTATATTCAACAGAATAACGACAACAATCCGACCATTCCCAAGTATAACAGCACGACCTCAGAACCCTTTCGTAACCCGAAAAAGGCTTGGAATTAAGTAATTTTGTAGGTTTTTGTGAACAAAGGCTAATAAAGTGCGCGGTAAGGTCTACATACAAAAGGTGTGGGTGGGTGTTGGGTGTTACAAAGGGAGGTTACAACATCTCCACCGCACTTAAGACGGTCTATTGTTACGGATACGATTAGGGGGATAGATTTGATAAATATTGCAGATGTTACTCGTCATATTGTGACTAACGTTGATATTTATTTTGACAAATATTTAACATTATGATTATAATTGGTTCTTATTGGTACTAATTCTATACGCACAACTAAACTAAACACACACAATCCGGACTTAAGATTTTAAATAAAATAAATTTACACAACAAAAGAGCCAAATAATCAAAATACAGCAATAGTTGTTTTAATTTTTTAGTTAGGTTGAGTTTAGTTGTCTACGTAGAATCGGCACCAATATGTTGTTTTCGTAAACTTTTAAACAGCCTTGCAGGAAGACGTATCCAAAAAACTAGGATTACAATGAAGACCTAGGTATTCAAAAGCCCGTCAAGATGTGTTCGTTACGGTTTAGAAGATAGAGAAAGTATAGGTAGATTTTTTAAGTATAATGGTCTTATTCATAATGAGTTATCGGAGGTTTAAACGGAGATTTTATCGAAGAGGTAATAAACGTTTTAGCGTAAAAAGACTATTATGAATAACAAGTTTTGACAATTTTCTCGAACCGATTTTAGCGAAATTTTAAACCTCCGATAAGTCATTATGAATAAGACCATTAGTAAATACATACATAAACTATATTAACCAAAGTATATTCATTACATCAATAGTCTAGAATTAGAATAACTTAAGCAAATTTATACGTACTCGTTAGATTTCCTTATTTAATATTAAACTTTATGGTTTACAAGTATAAAAAGCTTCAGGCATCAAGTGCATCATTACATACGATAATTCAGAAAGCATAAACGAATAACATGTTTCAATTTACAATTAATAACGACGTCGTAATAAATATTAGTAAAAAATTACAGATGTCCTCTTTTAGGCTCATTCTTTTTAGGCATAATATAAAACCAAGCTGACAATATTACTCTATGTCCCGTTCTTTAAAGGAGGGCAAGCAGTTTATAGACATCCACAGGTGGTTTAACCATTTCACGCTATACTGTTACCAATTCTGACTATACAAACTAAAATAAATTATTAATACATATTAGATTATCAATTCGGTAGTAAAACCTAATACCTTTTTCGAAGAAAATACATATTTGCAATACAGGCGACTTTAATCAAGACTTTCGCCCTATCCTCCGTGTGGTGACGGATTAAGAATACAAGTGTAACCACCCCAAGGGTGCTTGTAAAAGTCAGCTAAGGAATATTGCACACAGATACCATCCTCTGTGAGAGATGGAAAATTCGATAATAAACCCTGTGTCAATACGCCTGGTCAGCGCGGCACAGTAGACCATAATCCCTCCAAAGTGGAGGAGGCCAGTTCCCAGCAGTGGCCACGACTTTAAAGGCTTGGGATTTTGAAACACTGCATATAGACATAATATATAGCATATAAGTCCTCTCAGAGCCTTTGGCCTTTGTGAAATTATTCTTATGTTGAGACCATTATTTTCGTAGATTACCCCTACATACATAAACATATTACATATATCCTCAAATATGCCGGGGGTCGCTGGATGCAGTTAGTGCAGATACACGCGTTATGTCGTCTATGAGGGAGGCCTGTGTCCAGCAATGGACGGAGACGGGTTGATGGATGGACATATTACAAACTTTACTTCATTATTAACAGTGTAGATGAAACCAACTTTTACGGCAGTAGATTTAGCTCAATCCCGCCCGTGACCATGATTATTGATAGTTTCCAAAACAATGACTAACGGTCTTATTCATAACTTATCGGAGGTTTAAAAGATTGTTAAAATAGGTTCGCGAAAATTGTCAAAACTTGTTATTCATAATAGTCTTTTTACGCTAAAACGTTTATTATCTCTTCGATAAAATCTCCATTTAAACCTCCGATAAGTCATTATGAATAAGACCATAAATATTTAAAAAAATATACGCGTCTAAATCCATAAAAATAGTATTGTTAGCTTTATTTAGTTTAGGTTTCAGTACAATAGAATTGCCACCATTGTTACGTAATGTATTATCCGTGTGGGCGTGATTCCTTAAAGCGTTTCTTGTTTAAGATCTTTGTTTCCTACCCATTGTTATTTTCTATTTTCAGATTTATTTATACTTACGGCCTTATTCAAAATGACTTATCGGAGGCTTAGACGGAGATTTTATCGGAGAGATAATAAACGTTTTATCGTAAAAAGACTATTATAAATAACAAGTTTTGACAATTTTCGCAAACCTATTTTAGCGAACTTTTAAACCTTCGATAAATAATTATGAATAAGACCGTTAATCTTTATAAAAACGTTAAAGGACAAATCTTGCGGTATTTAGAAATACAGCTAATATATGATAATACTGACTAGCTGTTGCCCGCGACTTCGTACGCGTGGAATTTAAAAACCAAACCAAAGTATACAAAAAAGCCATCACGAACCACTCTATCTATTAAATAAACCGCATAAAAATTCGTTGCATAGTTTTGAAGAGCACAGATTGTAAGGCACAGATAACATAGCGACATACATACAAAAACAACGACTCTGCTTTATAATGAATAGACTAATAACGAAAATATTCAAAACTATTTAAATAGATAAGATTAGAGCAAATTCCCAAATTGGGTTCAGCGGAACCTAAGTTTTATAGTATAGTCGTTAAGGTCGCGTTAAAATCATATGTTTTTTAGTGTTGGATAGCCCATTCATGGAAGAAGGCTATATAACATCACGCTGCGACCAATAGAAGCGAAGCATCAGTGAAAAATGTTGCAAAAACAGAGAAAATTTTCTAAATTCCACTCGTACATACAAAGTTGCATGTATGTATGTAGTAAAGAAAATATTGCGTTGACCTCTGACCGCTGACTTATCAAAGAGATAAGTGCAGGAGAGTGATGTTAGTTGTATATATTAGTTAAATAACGTACCTTGATCAGGTTTCTCAATCTTGGCGGGTGTGAGTCTCCTGTCAGCGAGGGTGGTGGCGGGCTGCTTCGGACTGTTCCTCTTACTGCTGCTGCGAGACATCACCAGGGACTGGGGGATCTGAACAACAACAATACATTTTTCAATTTACAATTGTTCCTCTCTCTCTCTCCAGCCAATTTACGTCCCACTGTTGGGCACGGGCCTCACAAAGGATGCTATCTGTGTGCAATATCCCTTAGCTGACTTTCACAGCACCTTTAGGAGGAGATAAGGTGGTGACACTTGTATTCTTAATCCATCACCACACGGAGGAAATAGTTGACAATAGTTAACTACACATAAAAATAGTATTATAGACTAAAAGCAGTGATATAACGGGAGGTGGTATTGTCAGGTAACCTCTGCATAAAAACTTATAAGAGCAACGCTCATACCAGTTATAAGCGAACAACTTTTACAGAGTTGAATTTATTGTGTGTATATTTTGTTATATTAGCGTCATAGCGATGAGATGAAATTACTGTAGTGGCTTTGTGGTACTCCACACACAGCGCGTTGCATCAAAGATTCGTCGGAATAGCGTTGTCACTGATTATTTTACGTAATTTAAATCAAAGCGACCAAAGCCCTTCAATAAAAGAAACCTGTCAAGAGCGAGGTAAACTCGCACGCTTAGGGTTCTGTGCCTACTTGACAGAAAAATATAAATAGCTAAATACAAATAAACAGTTAATTAAGCATAAAGCAATTCACCAACTTAACTTTGTAGTTGCAATAAAGGGAATCACCTACATTTTAGCTACTTTAAAAGTTCGTATTAGTTTAAACAGTTCTTTCATGTAATGTGATAACAAATACAAGTTTACAACAACAAATACAATTTTGCTCTATATCAGCACTATGTAGGCTTGGTCTATGTCAAATTTCAAGTCTCTAGGACAATGGGACCTGTAAATTTTGATTCCCTAGCGTAAGTCGAAAATACTCAAAAATGGCTGTAATTCGATTATATCTTCTGAATGCGTAGATTTAAATAAATTATTATATTTTTTGCAGCAAGGGATCGCATAGATCTACATCAGTTTCAAGTTGATACCTTCAGCCATTGCTAAGTAAAAAAAAGTTTGACAGACAGACGGACACCTAACGGTCTATGAGTTTTAGGGTTTTTACGAAACCCCAAAAATCATAGCGTTCACGAGATGCGCAGCATCGACGCAAAGCACTTACAACGGAGGAATCTGCAAGGCCGGAACGAGCCGAGTATAGACTCCTGGTAGTTAAATATTGTACTCCAAATACTGACCAGTTTATCACTGCGGTCGCCAGATGGCAGCCTGGCGATGGTGACGTCAGCAGAGTCCTCTGGTGGAGGGGGTTGTTGTAGCCAGTTGTACTCCCGCTTGTCGACTGGTACGCCGCGACGTTCGTAGTCCTGAGCTTGAGTCCTGTACACATTACAATTATATTAACTTAACTAGTAATCCCCCCGGGGTTTCGTACGGGTAGAATTGTTGACGAAAGATACCGTTTGTTCAAGCTGTGCTAGTTTTATGACTTGAAATAAAACAATTTAAAAAAAAACAAAGTTATACTGTGTTCTAATACGTCCAATTTGCTTTTTCCCTACCACCGGTTCAGGATATTCAATCCGCTGAGAAGAACCGGCGTAAGAAACTCAGCAGATAACTTATCTTTGGTCATATTAATTTGTTTTTTAAATAATGAATTTTGTTGAATTTTACTACCCTGTAAATTATTATCATTTATGCAACGATTTTTTACTTTTTTTAACATAAAATCCAGTCTATGTTCCATAGAGATAGTGTAGCTATACAATGTTGAAAGATTTTTTAAGTCAGCTTACAGTAGTATTACAGCCTATTCATTTTAAAGAAACAATTGATTCTTGTAACATATCTATATATCTTTAAAACCCTTATTAAATACTACATACCTTAAACTTTCATAACAATCTAAACATACAACTGCGTAGTCGCCATTTTCTAATAATAATGAATTTTCAGTCCGCCTTTGAACTAAGAATGGGAATTCCTGAAACAACAATATATCATTAACTTAAAACTATCGTGACTTAACTAAAAACCCGGCTAAGTACATTTTTATATCGAATTCAGTTACGTTTTCAATACGTTAGTATTTCGGATATCCGGCAGTTTGGGTAAACGTACCTATAGTTTTTTAAATTATGGGTCTTTCGGATATCCGGTAGTTTCTGGCAACTGATAGTTTAGAAAGACAGGCAACTTAGATAATCGGTATTTCGGTTATGGATAATTTTATATCAAGGATACCTGGGTAATTCGGATAACCGATATTTTTCGTTACAGATAGTTTCGTATAAAGGATATCCGTATATTTCGGACATCCGTTTTCAGTTAAACTAGTTATAAGTAAGTTTTCAGTTTAGTCTCGGATACCTGGGTATGTCGGGTATCTGGGTATGTCGGGTATCTCGGTATGTCGGGTATCTGGGTATGTCGGATACCTGGGTATGTCGGGTATCTGGGTATGTCAGATATCTGGGTATGTCAAATATCTGGGTATGTCGGGTATCTGGGTATGTCGGACACCTGGGTATGTCGGATATCCGGTTATTCTTCAATTTCCTAAATAAATAACATATTACCTTGATGGGTAGTGCTCTGACTCTCTTCCTGTAAGTCTTGATGCCACACAAGTGACAGTGGTAGTCGTGCGTGTTGTACACACGCCTCTCTGCTGGATAACTGCCCAGGGCTTCGAACCTGACACAACAAGAAACGTTTCATAAGTAAACATAGCACTAACAACCAAATGTATGACCTAGATGTATGAGAAACTAGAAAATTTTCCCCGTTTTTGCAACATTTTTCACTACTGTCTCGCTCCTATTGGTCGTAGCGTGATGTTATTATAGCCTATAGCCTTCCTCAATAAAAGTACTATTCAACACTGAAAGAATTTTTCTAATCGCGCCAGCGGTTCCTGAGATTAGCGCGTTAGAATAAACAAACAAACAAACTCTTAATATCAGTATAGATAAATTATCTGATGTCATTGGTGAAGTCTTCCAAAAGGGTTAGTTAAGTAATACATATAATCGTCAAATTAATGATTTTAAAAACATTTTAAGACATAATATTATAGATCAAGTGTATAACTGTGCTTCTATCATTTTGTTTGATGTGTGTTTACTATGTATTATAAGTATGTATTTACAAAAGAAAAGTAGTTTATGTAGTCTATCCGTATTCTGGTACCCAAAATACAAGCATAGAAATATAGCTTACTTTGGGACCAAAGGACGTTGTGTGAAATGTCCTGAATATTTATTATTATTATTATTTATTTTTAGGGAAAACATTACCAAATTTGTGTTATAAACGCTGCAAATACATCTAAAAACATCCGTATATAAAAAGGGTATTTTATGACGGTCATATCTCGTTTGACAGGTCTCGTGGACCGTGGTCGAGTGGTTCATGTAACGGACTGCCATTCACGAGGTCGCGGGTTCGACTCCCGCTTAGAACAATCATTTGTGTGATCTTTATAATTGTCACACAAATGTTTGTACTGCGTCTGGGTGTTTACTATTTATTATAAGTATGTATTTACAAAAGAAAAGTAGTACCTATTTGTAGTTTATCCGTATTCTGGTATAACACAAGCATGGAAATATAATATATGTGAAATGTCCAAATAAAGTTTCGAAAAAAAGAAAATAAGATAAGCATAAATACGTAAGCCGTAGATACTGTGAGAAAAATTCATTGCTCTTGAAGTAATATCCACAAAGAAAACAGCGGTCTACGATGTCCATATTTTTATACCGAACATGTCTTGCTGTGATACTCTCTTATGTTCATTATTTATCTTGCTCATTTAACCGTTTGGTGATTATATGAAATTAGTTCTATCAATTAAGACTAGTTTAATTCAGTCTATAGTTATTTAACCTCGCGCAGGATATACCAGTTATGCCTAGAAAAGTCTTGTTTACCCTGATATATTTCGATAACATGATATAAAGTTAATAATAGATATAAATGTTTACCGTCTCCATTGGCTTAGTAACGAGTGATAACAGAATGTACAGACTAGCGCCGAGCCGTTCTCACGTAACTGTTCAGCGTTCGGATGACTCTGAAACAAATATATATTATCCTTACTAATTTATAAATGCGAAAATCGGAAATAATTGATAAATCTTGATGAGCTTAAGTGTTAATGTGTGTAACCAAACCATAGTGCGATTTAAAAACTGTACAGTGCCATCTATCGAGTGATATGGTAAACTTCTGTTTGTTAAGGTTTAATTACTAAATTTCACGCGTACGAAGTCGGGGGCAACAGCTAGTTAATAAATAAAATAAACAAATGACATAAAAAGGAAAAGTAAGAGTTTTTAGTATTTGTGGTTGTAGCATCAACAGATTTACATTAAGAGGTCACGACACCAAACTATGCTCCATACAAAAACATATGCATCGTAGTCCCGTTTTCTTCAAGGATATTGCCTCCAGAGGAACACAGTATCTATGCGTCTATTATTTTCTTTTTTGGTAAAAGCAAAAGCATACTTTTCAACTATAATAAGGCGAAAAAAAATATAATTAAAATAGGTTTAATTTTCGCGCAGAAAAAAGGGGACTACGAAACGATTTCTTTCACAAAAATTTGTAGGTAAATCTGCCTCAACTATATTTTGTCCCTTTCAGCGCAGCGCTCGGGAATAGGGATAGCAATAGGCCTAAAGCAAATACTTAGATTAGGAGTGTCACCTCACGCACACTAAGACTCGTGTGTTAGTGTGCGTGAGGTGATTTTGTGGTGTTTTGAGTGTCCTTATACAATAAGTATGAGCATAGTTCCTGTACATTTTACTAAACATTTTACGCAAATCTAAACTCCACTGAATACAGACAAGTAATTCGTGGTTTGTATTTACCTGATGTGTTAGTAGACAGGGGAAGTATGGTGCATTCCCCTGTGGTTGTCCGTACAATATCCTCGCCAGTGTGAAGTCAGAGTGCAGACCGCACAGGAAACAATATATTGATGTACACGCTGTAAACAATACATTATATTAACAAACAGATATTGGTGCCGAGTCGCACAACTAAAGTTAACTAAAAAATAAAAATTGCTAGTGTCAATAACACAATTTGGTAATGTTAACTGATCTTTCTTATTATAAAAACTGTGTATGTATTATAAGACTAACGATTTTAATTAACATAAATATGTACAAGGAAATAGCAAATGATAGATAAATTCATACTATCAACTTATGTTTTAGTTATAGATAGATATACTTCTTTACTTATTATAAAACGACGAGCCTCGTGATGAGTGGTTTATGTAACAGACTGCAGATAAAGAGGTCGCGGGTTCGATTCCCGCTCGGGACAATCATTTGTGTGATTTTTCTAATTGTCATACAAATGTTTGTGCTGCGTCTGGGTGTTTCTATGTATTATAAGTATGTATTTACAAAAGAAAAGTAGTTTATGTATTATATCCGTATTCTGGTACCCATAACACAAGCATATAAGGCTTAACTTGGGACCAGAGGACGTTGTGTGGAAATGTCCATGTCCATGAAAGTCATTATTCTTGTATATATGTCCGTATGTGAGCTTATATCTTTAAAACTACGCAACGGATTATGATGCGGGTTTTTTTTAAATAGAGTGGTTCAAAAGCATGTCTTTTTTGTATAACTTGTTGGGTTTGATTTTAATTTCACACGTACGAAGTTGCGGGAAACAACTACAATATAGAAAAAAAACGATACTTAGGTAGTTTGAAAAGTAAGCCCATCCTCCCTATTAATAGCCTTTTCAAGTCAAATTGTGTGTTTCATGGAATGTAGGTATCTATAGAATATTAAGTAACATGTTTTAATTCAAGTTAATGTCATTAAGTTGATTAAGCTCTAACTCCTCCGTCTCTCACAATAGATGTTAACTGTTTATAACATCCTCTCAGCTGGCTTTTACAGCATCCTAGGCAGGAAATGGGATCGTAACACTTGTATTCCTAATACGTCATATACGGACATAAAAAAATTGGCCTCAAAAAAATGATAACCGAGTTTTTTTTTTTATTTACCTACTTAATATGCCTTTGATATTTGAGCATTTTCTTCGATTTCTCAGGAGATAACCATCAGATCTTGACTTGGTGCTAATGGGACCACTAGCTTTCAAACAAAAAAAGAATCAGTAAAATCGCTTCGCCCAGTTAAAAGTTATGACGTAGCAAAGTTAAAGAAAATATAAAACAGACGACAGACGAATTAAAAACCTCCTCTTTTTTGAGAAGTTGGTTAAAAATAGTATTTATCTTCAAATAAAATACTGTCTCACATATTGACGAATACAATATGCAAAAACTAAGTACCTACAGTATTAAGTATGTATAGTATATCTATTCTTAAATATCATATCAATATTAAAACAATGTAGATAAACATAACAATCAGATAAGACCAGTGAAAACTGGACCAAATTAACACACAAATATATCTCAAGGCTACACATACATACATACCTACGTATATTATAATATTTACATAACAAATTGTCTAAACACTGTCACAAATATTTGTTTAAATAACGTTGTGTTTGTTTAACGTGAGTTTAGTGCATGTGGAATATTTATGTCAGCATCCCATTTCACACCATGCAAGCTATAATCAAGAAAGGCTTTTACTTACAGCATATAAAACCTTAAACTGAAAAATATACCCTCTTATAATAACGTCCTGAGCAACGTGGGATACGACTTTAAGCAAAATTGTGTAGCGTTCGTGAACTAGGGCGCGGGTTCGATTCCCTAACCGGTCAATTAGTTGTCTGAAATTTGTACTATGTTTAGGTATTTTCTATTTATTAGAAGTACGTATTTACAAAAACATATTCTTAGATTAATCTGTTACGCAAATAAGCTTAGCTTGGGAACAGAGGACGTTGTGTGAAATGTGCATAAATACATATAAAAAAATAAATTAACATTTATGGACATTTCAGACAACATCCTCAGGCCCCAAAGTGAGCCATATTTCTATGCTTATGTTATGGGTAGGTAATAGATACGGATATAGTACATACATACTTTTTTTTTTAATCTTTACTTATTATAAAACAAATTTAATTTTTGTATTTATGTTCCTATGTGAGCTTATATCTTCGAAACTACTCATCGGATTATGTTGCCGTTTTTAGGGTTTCGTACAAACCCTTATAGGATCACTGCGGTGTCTGTCTGTCCGTCTGTCAAACTTTTTTACTCAGCAACGGCTGAAGGTTTCAACTTGAAACTCATACGATTTGAAGATCTATGCGGTCCCTTGCTGCAAAAAATACAATCAACCTTTTACCTCTACGCATATAAAAGATATAACCGAATTACGACCATTTTTAAGAATTTTTCGACTTATGCTAGGGAATCAAAATTCACAGGTTACTTCCCGTTGCCCTAGAGCCTTGAAATTTGGCATAGATCAAGTCTATAAAGTGCTGATATAGGAAAAAATCCAAAAACTTATAATTTTTCATCACATCACAAGTGAAAAAGTGTTTAGACTAATACCAACTTATGAAGTAGCTGAAATGTAGGCGATTCCCTATATTTCAACAACAAAATTAAGTTGGTGAGTTGTTTTGAGTTTAATTAACTGATTATTTGAATGCAGTTACTTATGTTTATATGTCTAAGTAGGTACGAAACCCTAAGTGTGCGAGTTTACCTCGCTCTTGACAGGTTTTTTCAATAGAATGAGTTGTTAAATGGCTTTTTTGTATAATTTGATAAGGGTAACTTGTTTCTAAATTTCTCGCGTATGAAGTTACGTATAACAGCTAGTACATTTTAAATAAATAATTACAGAGAACGGCTTGATCAATTTCGATGAAATGTTTTGTACGTTTAAGAATGATTTAAGTGTGTATGTATGTGTAAATGTATACTCACCACTATTACTAGCGACAGTTCTGTCTGATGTTGTTGAAGGTGGGGTGGGTATCACTCGTTCACCGTTCATTGATGAGTTCGGTGGCAACGGTGATGGTATATTATATCTATAACAATATACAATACAATATTACTACATGTAATTATGCATACAAAACTGCCTCGCCTAGAAAGGCAGTAAGACGCACTGCGACAAGGGTGGCAACAGTCAGCCGGAGTTGTGGAGCCTAATGGGAAAGAAACCGACGAACTATACGGATATTGTCTAGCAAGACTGCTTACTCTCTTATGATATTACTATAAATGTAAAACAAATAATAATAAGTGAAAAACAGAAGATAATCAAAAACTTAAAATGATCCGCTGCAGAAAACAGTACCCTAAACTTATACAACATGTCATCTTCGTTATCTCCTTTTAGTTTTATTCTAAGTTACTGCGTCGCTCCAAACTTAGATTTTTATTTTTAAAAACCTTTATAGGTAGCTCTCGAGCGATTAAGACAAATCTATCGATAACGTAATTGTCAACAGTTCTCTATCCATTTAGAAGATATGGGGCAATATCGGCTCGAAACCAGGAAACCCGCAAGGGAGCTTTAGAGATTTCCAAGAGTTTAGTCAATGCATCAAGGATTAACTAACTTTTTTTCGCATAACCATCGCCCTTGTAGTACATACCTCCTATGTTCCAAGGGAACCCGTTCAGCATCAAGCAGTTCCCACTGCTTGGCTAGATGTCTGACACATCTACTGCAGGCCAGCACACGGCCTCCTCTTGCGCCGGTACCAGCCAGGCAGGGGAAGTGCATTGCGTGCGAGTTCATGTACTCCGCGGTCGTGGATAGCCACTCCATGGAGTGCTGTTGGAATAAACCGGCGCATACGTAGCATCTGGAATACAAAGTTAATGTTAAGAGAGAAAGAAGAAGTGCTTCCAATACAAAATTTTTCAATAAATAAATTTTTCTCCTTGTTTACTGATTTTTCGATAACACCTGGACAGATTTGGACTTTCCAAGTGGTCCAATATTAAAATTAAGCTCTGATGATGGGATCCTGGTGACATGAATAACTAATCCTTTACAAAGAGCGAATTTCATGCAGAAAATCAGTACTCTATATAACGCAGTGTATAAGTTTATATTTAATAGTTGCAAAGAAAAAAATAAAGCAAAACATTCACCTATAAAGTCCCATGCCATTCTCTCCGGAGACTATTTGACTATGTGGACTACTTGACAGCGCGTTCGACGGCCGTTTGATTGCTTGACTTGAACTAGATTTAATGTCATATGGCTTAAACCTGTCAACAATTTCATTTATTTAGAACACCAATATTTATCCCTTGTAAAAAGATGGAGTGCCCAATAATAGTATTTTAATAGGCTGAGAATATATGTAGGGGTGTAGCTTACTGTCAGTTCATGGGTGACGGATCAAGAATGAAAGTGTCAGCACCCCATTTTGAATATGAACGATGATGATGGCATAGGGATTTGGCACACGATTTGTCGTACTGGCACAATAGACTAAATACCCTCGCGAAGTGAAGCCCGATAATGGGACGATAACAGACTGAAAAGAAGTAATCGAAGAATATTACTAGAAACACTCACCTAATATTATTGCTATGTGAATTATTATGTGCCGCGTTCGGTTCACCATTTTCACCGTACGCGGGGTACTTGTGCGGTATACTTTTGTAACACGACGCACAAATTTGTACCATACCTGTGAATATAACAACAAATACATGAATATTAATTACTACAGTGACCATGGTGACTGCAAAGTCTCCGAAACGTCGGGCCAAAATTTAAAACAAATATACGCGTCTAAATCGGTAATAGTATTAAATAAAACCACTTTTTACGGATTTAGATGCGTATATTTGTTTTAAATTTTGGCCTGACGTTGACTTTGCAGTCACCATGGTCACGGGAGAGACTCCATCTACGTCCTAAACGTACGTACGCATCTAAATCCGTAAAAAGTGGTTTTATTTAAACGGATGAGTCGCGCAAGTGTTAGAAAATATTCCGTAAAAATTAGTTTTATTTAAACAAATGAGTCGCGCAAGTGTTAGAAAATATTATATCTCAAGGAGTTTTTGAAATCGAAACTCAATGCGATCTAAATTAGGTCTCAATTAATTTTGGTGAAAAACATTTACTATTCAAAATAGAATGATTGAGGATATAAGTTTAAGAAGCCAGATCATTTGAGATTAAGTAATATTTGACTCACCTTGTGGACTAATAGGACTCGCGTCCTGATGAGGTTTTAACGTAGTTATAAAAGGGTAGTAGGGCTCTCTCTCGGGGTTCGGACAACAATACACCAGCCGTAATTGTGAACTAGGTGCACTCACACCACACACGTAACACACGAAGGTGGCTGTCGTGGCTGGCGCTGAGGATTGACTGGATGGACGTTCTAATGAGGGAGAGTGGGTGTGTGCTGCCAGTGAGGACTTGTCTCCAGAACTGGCCAGACTGAGAGGTGAAGGTGGGAGGAGGGAGGGAGGACGAGTTCGTAATGTGTACACTCGCTCGTTCGCCGGCACTGCGCGCATCTGAAACAAAACAATACGACTTTCAGACAGGATTTCGGAAAGGAACATTAAACGAGAAATTAATAGCCTATTAAATAACATAACAATGGCAATACCAACCAAAAAGAAACAAGCCGAAAAAACGAACAGAAAGACGCACATTGAGGGACACCCGGGACAGTAATTCGACATTACATAAATAAGTAAATAATGATATATTAGATTTTTAGTTTTAACTCTACTCCAATACAAATTAATGTTTAACAAACACATTTTAATCAGTTCTAGTCTACACTGATTCAGAAAATTCTAGAAACGACGGGAATGTTTAAATACAAAGACCCAAAAATAAATTGCTAATAAGTTTTCTTCTTAAAGAGGAGGAATCATCTACGTTTTATCAACAACAGTTAGACACTGGATAGTTTTGTTTATTGCTAATTAGTAGATAATTACTGTTAAACAGCACTAATATATTCTAAACGTAATAAAACAAAGACGTATAAGCACGTGCACTTAGTTGAAGTTGAGCTCAGACGCTCACCCCGAGCCCCTAAGTCGGAGGTTATCGCGCGCCGACCGCGCCGGGTCACTTCTACGGTACATTATCATACACAAATCGGACGTGCATTAACTATATTAGTTTACTATAATCATGTGACTAAAATATTTGAATTTTGTCTACATATTATCGCTACAACTGCCTGGTGGAAGTACTACTAAATAAGTTGGAGACTAGTAGAGATCCATCAACTTACTGAGCTGATGCTTTTGATTTATATACTGATATTCATATAGCATAGGTATTGTAAGAGACTTATGCAGAAGCTATTAGGAACGATGATGGTAGAAATATCGATAACCAGTCTGTGATATCATTTAACACATTTTTAAAGGTTAGAGCAGCGTGCAAAAAGTATTACATTGTAATGTACGGAACTGCGAGCGATGTGACACAGTGTTTGCGTTGCGTGCGTGCACGTGATAAGTCTCACAAGTGGAGCCTGCTACTAAGTGTACTACGCACATAACCACGCGTATTTCATACGTACATTTAAAATAATGATCGATAACCCACAAGGTTAATTATTCTTTTTTATGTTCAACTAACGAATTTAACGACCAATACTATAAAATTATTTCCGTTTCAAAAACATAAAATAACACTACAGATCAATATATCGATTAGGAATAACGGCAACATGAATTTAAATTGGATCATATAAAAAGCGACACAGATCCATATCATGAATGTTGGACGCGGTAGAATTATATTGGAATCCTCTTAATTGCTTTCTATCTTGCATGAAGCTTAACTGGAAACTGACGTGTGAACGTACAGTCAAAATTACTGTAGGTCGCTGGGAACCTGAAACTTTCCAAGCATCCCTTTTGCACTGTAAATAAGCTGTAAGAAAAAAATTGCGGAATCCAATCACTTAGAATGGGTAAAGGGGGATGGAAGGTTGTAAGTCTGTCATAACCAATAATAAAAAAAATCACATGTGAATAGAAAGTTTGCTCTCGATTCAAGATGAAGTTCACGAACGTCAATTTTTACAAAATTGTTGAATGTCCGTGAGCATCGATAACGGGAAGTCAATGATAACAGAACCTCTATGAAGTGGCCGATTACACATATTTATTAGATCAAGGTCTTCCGATAAGTAAAATTTATTAATCCTCCAATAAAAACAACCCATATTTGATTAAATAATAAATATTCATGGACATTTTGGAGTTAAACG
The DNA here is from genome assembly GCA_916999025.1 of Orgyia antiqua. Lineage (NCBI taxonomy): Eukaryota > Metazoa > Arthropoda > Insecta > Lepidoptera > Erebidae > Orgyia > Orgyia antiqua. Next base: position 30,547,788 of record OU779871.1, read on the forward strand.
TAAACCTTGTGTTAAAGGCACATTGCAGATAAAATATTTGTTAAATGTATACTTCATGGGTGTTTGCTAGTGTCAACAAGTTTGGATCTGACGACTGGAACCAGGAATGTCTAGAGCAATCGTACCACCATATCTTTATTTTCTTCTATACAACCTCTCTCATCTTCTCACCATAAGGAACATAACGATACAAAAGTACCAAAATTGGTGTAATCAAACGGAAGTTATGCGCATCTGGATACTTTGTGATTATTCATTTTAAGATTTTTTGATATTCAGAAGATACACAAGTACTCGTAAGTACGATAAGTATTTGCAAGCGAACGAGAATGGCGCATTCTAAACTGACTTTCGTCTTTTTGGGCATACCTACTACACAAAACGAGATAGCCTTTCCATTGTTGTAAAGGCTATCGTCAAATAAATGGTTGGTTGTTATGTCACAACTAATTAACAACAAAGTGTAGATAAAGATATCAACAAGCCAAACGATAATGTAGGGTTCACTCGCAATCAAGTGGGTCCACGTCACAGATCCAGTTGTGATTGTGATAACATTAGCTGGTGCTATGGATAACACGATACAATCATTATATAGGTACCTAATACATTCCGTGTTGATAAAATCGCAAGCGATATAGTAATCTACATACAGATGACATCACAACCAGAAATGTAACATAATATAAGACTAATGATATAGTACAATATAATTTATAGACCGTACTTAGACTTTACTTCTAGCAAATAAAAAAGTGGTACCTACAAAATTCCTCAGCACAAGTGAAAAAAAACCCTAATCTTGACTTTTGGCTGATGAAAGCCATATTCGACGATCGAAACGACAACGATATACGGTATACAGATGACTATTAAGAGACTGGTACTGTACTCCTAAATTAGGTATTTGCCTTAGGTATTGCTATCCCTATTCCCGAGCCCCTCGCTGAAAGCGACAAAGATAGCTGAAGCAGACTTTACCTACAAATTCTTATAAAAAAAGACATTTCGTAGTCCGCTTTTTTCTTCGCAAAAGTCAAATGGTTTTTTTATGCTATATTATACATGAAGAGTTTGTTAAACCTTACCAAATTTGTGTGATAGTCGCTGCAACTTTATCTAAAGAAAAGCGAAAAAAATACCGGGATTTTTGGATGGTCATATTTCTTTTAGTTATGTTTTGAAAAAAAAAAGAATGTGATAGAAGCATAGATATATAAGAGCTAGATACTGTGAAAAAAATTTACTTAGTTCAAAAACTAAAAAACACTTGAAAATTCATTTTTTTTTTATTATTATTTGTTATCGGTCTTTAATGTGTGCAAATTTTCAGATCAATCCGACTACTGCAAGTGGGTGAAAATCACTTGTGAAAAGATTCCGTTACATAGATTAATACATTGATAGATATACCGAACTAATATAAGCGTGTTAAAAATTCGTTCCTCTGGAGGCAATATCTACGAAGAAAACAGGGGCCTACGACGATATTTTTGTGTGGAGCATAATTTGGAATCGTGCCCTCTTAAAGTAAAAAAATATTGCGCATAATGCCTACCTACTTAACTTTAAATAACTATTAAACCTAAATCTAATCTAATTCATATGTTTCGCTTCAAACAAAGGAGGTTATTTAAATATCAAAATTCAGTGACCGTAAATAATTAGCAAGATATTAAAAATCATGATGTCTCGCATTTGATAACACAAATAATTGTTATCGGATGGACAACACATACACACACATTTATACACACAAACGCTCACACACACACATACAATAATCTAGAACATCGTCGTGAAATGTACTGAGATATCATTATATTGGTGGATTAAACGGATAAAAAAAAACCCGGTCAAGTACGAGTTCGACTCGGACACGAAGTGTTCTGTACCATCATTGGTACCAATTCTACGAGCACAACTAAACTTAACTTAACTAAAAAATGAAAATTGATTGTGTCAATAACACAATTCCGTAATAACTGAACTTCCTTATTATAAAAACTGTTTATTATAGACTAACGATTATAATTAATTTAGAAGTGCACAACAAAATAGCCGAATAATCAAGATACAGCAATAGTTGTTTTCATTTTTTAGTTAAGTTTAGTTGTACACATGGAATCGGCACCAATATCTAATATATAAAATTCTCGGGTCACAATGTTCGTTCCCATACTACTACAAAACGGCTTGACCGATTCTTATGAATTTTTTATGCATATTTAGTAGGTCTGAGAATTGGCTACTATCTATATTTCATACCCCGAAGTGATAAGGGTTATCCACTCCAGACATTTGTATGTCAAAACAACGTTTGCATAACATTCGACTAACCAACCCCCCAAATAACGAGACCTTAGATAATGAAACAGGGACAGAAAAATAATGATGATGAGTATTTGTAGTTATATCATCAACTGATATACATAAACTGCGAAAATGTCAGCTCTCTTGCTATCACCGTTCCAGAAATACAGCCTGCTGACGGATGGACAGCGAAATCTCAGTAACAGGGTTTTACCTTTTGGTACGAAACCCTAAAAAACCATAATCTTTATTTATCTTCTTAAATATAAAATTCACGTGTCACAGTGTTAGTTACCGTACTCCTCCGAAATGGCTTGACCGATTTTTATGAAATTTTACATGCATATTCAGTAGGTCTGAGAATCGGCCAACATCTATATTTCAAACCTTTTTTTTAGTATGGCAAAACAACGTTTGCCGGGTCAGCTAATTATAATATAAAACAAAGTCATTATTTTTGTATGCGTGTCCCCATGTCAGCTTATATCTCTACTACAGCGGATTTTGGTGCAGTTTTTTATGGATAGAGTATAGTACATGAGGATGGTCTTTTGTATATTTATAATTTCTATGCGTACGGAGTTGCGGGCAACAGGTAGTATGTATATAATATACCTACAGTTAATAAACCCTTATCAGTTTATTATCTCGACATATAATATTGATGGCTTTGAAGATTCAATAACAATAATCTATTGTACCTGTATCTAGGGATATATTTGCAGTTATTTATACCCCAATAGGTATTTCATCATATCATATATGAAAATATTATCATGTAATCTCTAACAACATGTAGATACACGTGACATACTTTATCAATGACACAGAAACTAGAGTCGCATAATAAATTCTGATATCTGTCTGTCTAAAATATTGTTCAATAATGCTGTGCTCCTGTTGGTGGCAGTGTGATGTTAAATAGCTTATAGGCTTCCTCGATAAATGTACTATCTAACACCTAAAGAATTATTTAAATCGGACCCGTGGTTCCCGAGATTAGCGCGTTCAAACAAACAAACAAACAAACTCTGCAGCTTTATAATATTATAGAATAGATGAGAAGTAACGGCCATTTTCCAATATTGTATTTATTCTCGATTCTTGCTGTCAAAGTCCAGAACCTTTTTATTAAGGCTCCACTTTGGGCAGTAGTCTGCCCCCATCACGCGTACAGTAGACATTAATGGTCGGAGCAGATCAATTTATTCAGAATATAGTCACATCTTTAATATTATAAAGCTGAAGAGTTTGTTTGTTTGTTCGAACGCGCTCATCTCAGGAACTACTGGTCTGATTAGAAAAATTCTTTTTGTGTTAGATAGTACAATTATCGTGGAATACAATAGGCTATAAAACATCACGCTGCGACCAATAGGAGCGAAGCATTAGTGAAAAATGTTGCAAAAACGGGGAAATTTTTTAAATTACACGCGTATGAGGTCACGGGCAACAACTAGTTTTATATAAACGGTAAGGTCTGTAGTTGTGTACCAATGTATTATAGAAGCAGTCAACACTTTGGTAAATTTACTAATACAAACTAAACAGTGGAATAACATTAAAATTTGTAGATTATAAGGTTAAATGTTGGTATGACGCGAGTGTCGGAGAACAATAGAATATTAAATATTTATTGAACAACTAACTATAGGCACCTATGTCAAAAGTGTTAATAGTTTGTGAAGACTATTTAAAATATTGTAATTGTATCTTGAAATTTAGCGGAATTTTCTAATGTATTAGTTGTTGCCCAAGAGTTCAGTCGAGTCGTATGACAACCTTTTTCACATTTAAAGGTAGCCTCTATTCTTTTCCAGGCTCTTAACTATCGGTGTGGTGACGGATTAAAGAAATAAGTGTCGCCAACCCTTTTCCTTCCTATGGTACTGTGAAAGCCAACTAAAGAATACTCTACATAGATAACATCCTTTTGTGATAGACGGAAAACTCAAAAAAATCCGTGCCAACACGACTGGTAGATCATAATCCCTGTTTATTAAAGGCAACGAAAAGTTGGCCATAAATTATTTTATTAGTTTTTCTACCAACGAATTTCTTATTGAGCATGTCATGACACACAGTAAATGTTACAAATTACCCTGAGAGGTAATCAAACCGAATCGATAACCTGCCCAGCACTTCTCTATGACAATGATACGAGGCCCGTCATTCATATAATGCAAAAATATTTATTAATTTATGTTGAATCATAAACAAATAAATTACAACAATATTTTGCAGTCACTTATCTGCTGTCATATCTATACTTTATAATATTTATGATAGTCATTCTTTACTGTCTAGTCTTTTAAGATTTCAAGCAACAATTAAAGATACACAGATGAAAAGATATCAGACGCGCAAACTTATTTATGCAGCTGAAATATAGGCAGTTTGATACATTTCAACTACAAAATTGATTTGGTAAAATGGTTGAACTTTTTTCTGAAAACAATTACGCTTTCCTCGCTAGACGGAGCTGCTTACGTCCTATCATGCTGCTAACCTCTAATATCCTGTCATGGTAATACCTGAGTGACTACTATGGCCCGGCCAAGGGGCGTGGAGGAACACCGTGGGGTTTAGTGGGTAGTCCGGGTGTCGGTGCAAACCTTCCATGCATCGGCGCGAGAGGTCGACGCGGGAGGTACAAGCGACGGCCGCGAACCGCGCGGCCACTGGTCAACACACATTCCTTTGATATTCTTTCTGAACGATACGCGTGCAGCGAAACTGCCCGCGACACAATTTTATTAGAAATTACTGTTTGTAAAACCATTATTAAATCTATAATACAGTCCACTAGTTTTTATTATTGACCATACATAGGTATTCCTTATGAAAACATACCTAACCTTAACACAATTATAACATCAACAGAAACTGAACGCGATGCCAACCCGCCTGGTCAGCGCGGCAGATCAAAAACTTTTTTACAGTGGAGGTGCGTGCCCAACAGTGGGACGTGAATAGGCTGGGAAGAAGTTAAATAAAATTAACCATAAAAATCTTACAATCAAATATTAAATTGATAAACCTTGTCGGATCGCCACAAGGTGAAAACATGACACCGAATTTATATAATTGACTTAATTCACACGTAACTGTAAGCTGTGCATATCGTCTTACATTCTTCCAATTAAAGTATTTTTATATAATTGCATTGATAAGTAAGTGAAAATGAATACGATTGTTATAATCATGTTATATGACACTGGACTAGAATACCTATATTACGTTTGCCGTTCCAGAATTGCAAATAAATTTCATTTTATTTAAATTCATTCTTGGGTAAAATCTTACGATCTTTTTTTTCTTTGTAATATTCTTTTCCGCATCTTTATTTATTTCTAGCTGACCCGGCAAACGTTGTTTTGCCATACAATTGTCAGGGAGGGGGGGGGAGGCGTTTGAAAAATAGATAGTAGCCGATTCTCAGACCTACTCAATACGCAATATCGGTAAAGCTGTGTCGGAGGAGTACGGTAACCAACATTGTGACATGGAAATTTTATATGTTAGATAAAACAAAGTCGTTATTTTTGTATTTATGTCCCAATGTGAGTTTATATCTTCTAATTAAAGAATGTTGATGCAGTTTTTCTTATTAGATAGAGTGATCCAATAGGATGGCTTTTTTGTATACTCTGTTAATGTTTAGTTTCTAAATTCCACGCGTATGAAGTTGCGGGCAATAGCTAGCAACTTTAAAAGTCTATTAATAATTTGCTTATTTTCTCTCTATCTCCGTCCCACTATTGGGCACTTGCCTCCTCCACTTTGGGAGGGATTATGGTCTATCTATACTATACCACGCTGACCAGGCTTGTTGGCACAAGTTTAAGTTTTGAGTATTTCGTTTCTCACATAGGATGTTTTCTGTGTACAATATCCCTTAGCACCCTATTACAGCACCCTGTAAAGGAAATGGGGTTGTGACACTTGTATCCTTAATAAGTCAATCAAATCAGCCTACTGCATTTAATAAGTCACCATATGGATAATTGCTTAGTTTAAGAACTAAAAGTACGCTTGAAAAACTGAATACATTTTGTATTAATAATGACAATATAATTATTGCATTGTCATCGATCCTTAAAACATTTACTAAATTTTAAATCAATCAGACTATTGCCTTAGCTGGCTTGTACAGTACCCTTAGGAGGAAATGGGGTGGTGAAACTTGTGTGGGGACTATAATTGTCTCTGAAACTATTTCATCATATACCAAATGTCCGGACAAGAAAATTTATAAAATGACATCGAAGATGTTTTGTTGTTGTCAATGTACTGTATATTACAAATGTTAATAAAATTGTTTTAAATGGTTCTGCAAGTATATTCTTCGTAATATTATAGTAAATGCATAAATTGTGGATAATAATAAACTGAGTGCAGTACAACTTCAGCGTCTCAAATCCCACACTTGTATTCTTAATCCGTCACATTTGAAACGTATACAGCAATTTTATGACATTGTCACCAAACTTTTTAATAGTTGAAGTTTATATTTTAAGAAACACCAAACACCTAATGTTTATGTATAAGCTACGTTGTATAAATTATGTATAGCTAATTGAACTTACGACCCACGAACTGTTCGCTAGAGGTGATCGTAGAGGTCAAACGAACACATTAAAATGCCACAATAATCGCAAATTAAATAATTTAAAACCAATGAAATAATTCATGACAACTTTTATGAATATTAAGTATAATAAATAAATATTCACGGTAAATTTACACAAAGTCTACAAATTCCCTATATTCTGTTGGGCAGGAGCCTCCTTCACTTTGGAAAGGATTATGATCTACTATGCTGCGTGGACCAGGTGTCTTGGTATACACCGGGTGTTGTGCCGCCAGGCCAACGTCGGGGCGTCAGAGAGTCCAGAATAGGGAACCTCTGGCGCTCCCGGAAGACGTGGAGAGCGCCGCAGTTAGATTTAGTCGGTATTCCGTTAATCGGCGAGTCCGACACTACCCACTCCTACCATGACGGTGTTGACCGAGGTGATAGGAGTGGGTGTGCGTAAAAGCATTCCCCTGCGAGAGAAAAAGAAATAAATAAAAAAAGTCTTGGCATAAGGTTTAGTCTCAAGGTTTCCAGCTCTCATAGAGGGTGCTATCTGTGTACAATATCCCTTGCTCTTACAGCTCCCTGGGAAGGAAAAGGGGTGGTGACTCATGTATTATTAATCCGTCACCACACAGATATCTACTATCTAATCCCCTTTAAGGCTAACTTAACTTTCAGCCTATCAGATCTGTATATGAGTTTCAGTTCTTTCTAAAGTCCTAAACCTTAGACAGAACTGAAACTCATATACAGATAGGCTGAAAGTATTGACCTAAAAAAAACAAGTGATTCTGGCAGGATAGAAAATTTGACCGGGAAAACAAACTAATATGTAGATAGGACAGCAGAATTGACCGAAAGAAGAAACAAACTAACCTATTAGTTAGATAGGATAGCAGAATTAGCAGATTCGACCTACAAAAGAACCCAAAATGATTTCTAGGTAGGACAGAAGATATGAGCAGAAAAAAACAAACATATATTACATAGAATAGCAGATTGACCTAAGAAAGAACTGAAACGGATATACAGTTGACCCAACAGAAACGCTAATTAAGGTTTTTTATCTTATATTAAAATGTTATGTAAATATCACGCTATATGTCTTACATAAAATGACATTATTATAGTGTCTTTGACATCTGCCCAAATGTAATCTAATCTCGTTTATTATACATAACATTGAAGTCGTTTGGTAATAATATGTATCGTAGTAGGTATAGCCGATAATATTATTTATACGAACATAATTTTGTATATTGAGAAATAATAAGGCTATTTGATACTGCGTTGATCAAGTAAACGTTTGGGAAACTAAAAATAACAACAATACCGATTTCGAAATACGTTAAAATAGGGTTTAATTCGCAGCAATCAAAGCCCATAAATGTCAAGCTTCTGGGCACATGGCTTCACCACATTTAAAGGCAATTTTGTTTACCATACACCGGGCAGGCTGTTTGCGTTTCTTTTTCATATTTCGTGTTCCGCAAAAGATGTTTTCTGGTAAAATTTTAGTTTTCTAGCACTACGAATTAAGGTTGTCATGGTATGGTCATGTAATGAGACGAGATTATGGCAAGATTGTTAGGAGTGTTCTGAAAATGAATGTAGAAGGAATCAAAAGTAGAGGAAGGCCGAAGAAGCGATGGGTGGATTGCGTAAAAGAGGATATGAAAGAAAGAGGAGTAAATATATAAATGACGTCTGACAGAAAAGCATGGAAGAAAAGATATGTTGCACCGACTCCGAATAAATTGATATGGGTAATTAAAATAAAAGAAGTTTAAAATTATTCAATCTCATAACAGTATTGGAATATCCAAAATCGTGACTAAATTTTGTTTGTAACGAAATTGAAAAAATGTAAAAGAAAATGACTATAACATTAAAAGGAAAACGTATAATGGCATGATGCAAGAACTAAGTTAATTGGGTACTTCTATCTTTTCAGCATGCTAACTTTTCAGACAAGCACGTGGCTGACCTGAAAAGAACTACTCTCTACCTAAGCTCTACCATTTTAGTGCTGTTATTTGTATCTACTCACTATACTTGTTTCTTGAGATAATCGCTAAGATATTATAGATTTGTAATTTCATTTAGAGGTTTCCAGTTTGAATCTAGACATGAAAACATACGTTTTCTCCGTAAGTATGTTTTCATGTCGTACGTTATGAAGGAATAGATACTACAGCGGCCGAAGTTTAACAAATAATAAGAAGTAGATTAATTAAATTACGACCTCATAAATTGTACACTGATAAAAGTTATTTGTTTCTTTTAAAACCAAAACTCATCCCTACGCTTTTTTGTAAAGGGAAGCTCTCTCTTTTAAAAGCTAGCTGTTCTCATCTTTTAGTCACACAAAAACTAAACTATTAAACAGTTGGCATTTCCAGGCAACCCCCACTGAGAGCAATGCTCATACTTAAAGTTTATAGTGTCGTTTCTTAGTGTGCGTGATGATTTTGTGGTATGTGTATGACCAATGGAATTACTTTATTTTTGGTGTACGTTATATTAGCAAAGTCCTTATTCCTGATAGTATATTAAACAAAGAACGCAGCGGGTGTTACTGTTGTGGGTTTAATACTTAAAGGTTCGCTGTCGGTACAGTACCAAGTTCTGATTTAATAGCTTCACAGCAGGCGTGATAATAAGTCATCAAATATCATAAAAACATGTTCTCTAAACAGATTTACCAGATGTAGTGTCTATAGCTACATCACTCAGCCGGCTTGAAGCCACTTGTATATCTATGTGTGCCTATCATACACGCCACAGGATACTTTTAAGCATAGACAGATCTTCTCTCGAAATGTAATACTTGTTTTATTACTTGTAAAAGCCACGTTTGTAGTTTGTGAAAACTACATGTTACATGAAGAACATAGATTATTAGACCCTGAAGCACAATTTAACACTGCTAAAATGACGTGTCCTCAAGATTGAACACGAATACACTATCCGGTAAATCTGCGGTTCTCTATTGTAAACATAAGTATACCTTACATACCGGCGACCTATCCTCATTGCCGCACATCCGAACCAACATTGCATATAATCCAATATATTGCACAATAACACTATATCGGCCACATAAAGTCACACCACACTAGGATACACATAATCACAACACATATTTAATTATCAATCGATAAGATATCGATAATCGCTTGGATCCGACGTCGGGTTATCGATAAGTTTGCAATCGATTGTAGTTAAATTTTCTGTTCGCTGGGACACGTTAGCGTGGCAGTGAGTATCGCACGCGACTGCCCCTGCGCAGACGGCGCCGACGGCGGAGCTCTTATCGTTTGTAGGTCAACCGGTAGCCATAACCAATGATTATATCTACAAACAATCAACAGTTTACATAGATGACGCATTCGTGAAAGTTTCGCAAATTGCGTTGGCACTATTCAAAGATCACAGATAACTTAGAATGAACAGAACTAAGGCCTAGTCAGCGATACAAAGTAGACTATAAACCCTCGAAGTGGAGGAGGCCCGTGCCCAAATGTCAGACGTTATTGGGCTGGAGAGAGACAGACACACAGAGAGAGAGAATGTATTCAGAAACGAATTGTGCTTCAAGAGATTTACGCTCGAACTAGCGTGAGATAAAAAAAGAAACACGTAAAGTTATCGCAATAACAAACAGGAAAGTTAACACTATTATCGTAATCAAAGGAAAAAACATTTTCCAATTTCATTCACATCGTTAGCATAATTTTATTAATTAAATTTTACAAAACCTGTCCTATTAGCGACAACAGAACATTAAGAGTTAATTAAAATCCTGTGTAATTTCATGTCTTTTTCTGTGCCTGCTATTCTTTAGCAAATCAAATTTGGCCAAGTAAAACGTGTATAAAACCTCATAAATTATTCAAACAACATGATGTCAGAAGCAATCAAGCTCAATCAATAAAAACCTGTATTTTATAGATACATTAATTTACTTAAATGATTAAATAATTTGTGTTATTTATTAAATTATATTTGTTACGAGTTTATTGTGCGATTCGATCATGATCGTTATGCAAATGCTTTGAGATTTTTATTGCAATTGTTTTGCAACTTTGTAATTTATTTATTTATAAAATATTAATAAATAACGGCTTGTTGTGGGTTTGTAAGGTTAACTTCTACGCAACAGGTCGTGATTACCATTTTCACTATAGAGCATATTATTCTTTTTGTATATTTTATACTGTGTTTTACGCTTGGTACTGCTAGGCTGGAAACAGTGTTTAATCGACCGTCAGTGCTGAGAGTCGGTCGGCGTAGCTATATCTATGAGTCTATGAATGAGTACCAAGCTAAGCTGAGGAAACATACGCGCGTACCGTCAGCGTAGCTGTGTGCTCATATGATTAGCAAGAACAGAAAATTTCATTTTTCTAGATGCAATAACCACGAAGAAAACAGCGTAGTACGTTGTCCATATTTTTGTATGGAGCATGGCTTGCTGGAGAGCCCACCTAAGCGAAAAAACAATCCATTCCATGCACATCAGTAAAACCTACGAACTACTAAGAATATTCATAGAACAAAATCTGAAAAGACTGCGGCAATAAGTCAAACAAATACGGCAGTGGCTCAGATAAAAAAGCAGTCTTGTTGGACAATGTCTGTATAGTCAAATGGGCTTTCTCCCGCTTTACCACTCCGGCCCAATGGTGCGAACCACATCGAAGGGCAGTGACCTGGCCACCTGGCGATGAAATGTCATATCTGATAACTCAAGGCAAACTCTACTCTACTTCTGTTTCTTTTAGGACCATATGCCAGAATGGCAGGAAGTTCCGTGAGGAGGAGGTGGGTCCCTTTTGCAGTTTTGCGGCATTTTTTTATGGTATTAGATACATTTGCTTTTCCTAAATGTCGCATCAATAGTCACGTGTCTCATTTCCGTACTCCATCACTGTATCACAATCTTCTAACACACACATTATTACACAGCATTATCTCCATCAAATAACATGGTAATTAAAAGATTTAAAATTAAATTTTATTATATATAATTCTCATAAATAATTAATTATGTCTTTATCATTTCATCATCATTTTGATGGTTCCAATCTTATCTCAACTATTGTATTACATGTGTGTGTGTGTGTGTGTGTGTTTGTGTATTAATAGCAGTAATCTCACAGTTGTAGGTAGGTAGTGTGGTATCTTAGACGAATATTTTATAAGCCCCGATTAGATATTACGATTACGTTTTAAAGATATCAATCATATCGTTCACAACTAAATTTTGATAGATATGGTTATAAATGGGTTGTTGCACATTAGTCTGATTATTTACGCCCACTTTTAGCCAAGAGTTTTTTTAACAAATAAACTAAATCAACTCAATCTAGTTACAGAGACTTAATCGAGTTATACTGAAATGGAAAAATTGGTTACTGTTAGCACGGCCCCAATAGCTTAGATGGCAGTGCGATGGAACGCTATTCCGCGTTTGTGAGTTCAAGTCCCGCTTCCAGCAATCACTATTTCCACTATAATTTAATTCATTAAGTAAAAGCATAGCAAGTCAATTGCAAAATTAATAGATTACTTAAGGCTAAAACTAAATCTACTATCACCGATATTGTATTGTCACATCTGCATAGGTGAAGGTTCTGTAGCTTACGTGTTCTGTGGAAGATGGAAAACCGGAAACTGTGGTACACTAGACCTAATATAACAAATTACAGAGAAGGCTCGTCTTTACGTATTACAAAACAATTTATATCCTATGTGAGATCTATGTGAGATTATATCTTCAAAACTACGCAACGGATTTTCATGTGGTCTTTTGTAAAAGATAGAGTGGTTCAAGAGGATGGCTTTTTTGTATAATTTGTTTGGTTTCTAAAATCCACGTGTACGAAGTTACGGGCAACAGCTAGTAATTAACAAACAGACATATGTGAAATGTAAAGAAACTAAAAAACAAGGGACATAACACCGCCCTGAACAATTTATGGCCCTGAGGGTAGAACTACGTTTTAAATCGTTGCCTTACGTCAAAGCAACATGACATACTAACCTTAAGTTATATTTTTTAACAAATAAAATACGCCATACGTATTAAATACAAATGTTATTGTGAATCAACGTGACCCTTGACACGATGACCTGAAATTTTAAATGTTATCGCCTCATTTAATTTGTTGATATCAATACTATATGACAGAGCGTTACGATGTCTTGTGCCTTCGGATCAATAATACATAGAAGTTCAATATCTATAAAAGTTTCTCAATAAAATAATAACTATGTACGAGTACGCATAGTCCGTGTGGTGACGGATTAAAAATACAAGTGACACCACTCCTTTTTCTTCCCAGGGTACTGTATAAGCCAAGAAGCCAACTAAGAGATATTAAGGAGGAGACGGGATAATGACACTTGCATTATCACCCTGGGTAAAAACGGGCTGGTGAAACTTATCTAAACGAATGTTATAAAGCTGAATAGTTAGTTTCTTTGTTTGAACGCGCTAATCTCGGGAACCACTGGTTCGATATTAAAAAAATGTTTCAGTAATAAATCAAATTGTGGTGGAAAAAGTGATCACCGCAAGCGGGACTTGAACCCACAACCTCGGAATACCGTTCGGTAGCTCTGGCAACTGAGCTTATTGCGGTCGTGCTAACAGTAACCAATTAGACCACCACAATCGTCACTCGATTGAGTTTACATCGCATTTTGACGTACAACGCCATCTATCGAGAATGTATTAAAATTTTCTAAATTCCACGCGTACGAAGTCGCGGGCAACGGCTAGTAATCTTAATACTCCTAATCAAACACACGGAAAAGACATCAGATAAAATATGTCATAACTACAATATTAATGTATTCTCAACAACTATGACAACACGATTGACAGCATCACCTAACTTTCATAACACAATCATCATGTCTGCTAAAAGACAGACATGATGACCTCGGTCGCCACTCACTTTCCTCTAAACAATTATCACTTACCCTTACACAACATCGAACAACACAAACACACCATTATAACATATATTTACATTAGGTACCATTCAATAATATTAGTCTACAGCTCAGAGATTACCACCTATATATACTTTTCTCACTCTTTTATAATATGCTAGAAAAAGAAAGAACTAGGTCGAACAATACTTGAGATATCCGTAAGGAATTAAGTAGGTATATGAAATTATCGTGTCACAATGTTAGTCGTCATTTTCATCAAAAACACGAAACCTTCTTATGACATGTGCGTAGATTCATTGAACTGCGGGGCACTGCTAATGCTAGTAATAATAGGTAGAGAGCTGTCTAATAATTATATGCCTAATATTGGATACCTACAACACTGCCCCGCCTCAAAAGACTACAGGACGAAATTAGTAATAGTCGACCGGAGTGGTGGAGCCTAATGGGAGAGAAACTGACTTACTATACGGACATTGTCTAGCAAGACTGCTTACTGAATCTGAGTCTGAAGAAACCTAAAAAGCAGATATTCATAAAAATATATAGATACGGTACGAAGTTTGTTAGGTCACTTAGTATTTCCGTAACTTATAATTAAATTTAAATTAATTACGATTGAACACACCTTTGTATTTTAAATTATATACATAAATTCAAATACTTTTAGAGGACAAATACGTTATTCAAATTCATTCACCTATTTGCCATTTGACTATCAAATGATATGAAGTTACAGGTATACCTAGTGTCAGTCCGTCGATTTTCATCGTAATTAATAGAATTACTATTGGTATGAAACCTTCTTTGTTTCTCCAGCCCATTAACGTCCCACTTTAGAGCACCCTAGGTAGGAAATGGGTAACGACATTAAGTTGTAATCCGTCACCACACGGAAAATATTATAAAAATTATAACCTCAAACCACGTAAATAGTTTCGAGGTATTTTTTAAGGTCCTGCAGCAGAAAGTAAACCTATTACAGACACTGCTGTCCAACGCCCTGTCTATCACTAGCAAAGGCATTAAATTTTAAGAGGGCACGATACCAAATTATGCTCCATACAAAAATATGGGTTTCGTACTCCCCATTTTTCTTTGCGAAAGTTAAACCGATTTTAATTGTTTTCAGGCTATATTATAGATATACTCTTCATCTTGTGCTTGTATCACTTTCTTTTTTTCAAAACATATCATCTAAAAGAAATATGACCATCCGAAAATCCGTTTTTTTTGGTAAAGTTGCAGCGACTATCACACATATTTGGTAAGGTTTTACCAAAAAAGAAAGTGATACAAGCATAGTAGGCTAGTGCTGATAGCTTTAAAAATAATAAAAAGTGAAAAAAAATATTACTATTTTTATGTTTGAGTTGATTGATTGATCTCTATTTTTATCTGTATCAATCAACTCGAACATAAAAATAGTACTATTTTCTTTAAAAATAGTATGCTTAACGTAACATATAACCTTAAGATTAAAATTGAATGATATTTTAGTGCATTTTCTGAAAAGATTTTCTATAGTAACATATATATTTTTTTTTACCATCGGAAAGTAGAGATTTTAATAAACAGGAAGCATACAATTTTTTTTAAAAACGCTGATATTTTGACAGGTGAATTTTCGATTGAAAATTAGGGTGCTTTTTCGATATTAATTCAAAATAAGGTGAAAAAACAAATATTTCTAATCAAATAAATTACAGCGTATTTAGGACATAAAAAGGTAAGTTTTCACAAAATTTCGTTAGTGAAAAAACATTTTTGTAAAAGATAAAAATAAAAAACCAAAAACTTGGTTTTTTGAATTTTTCACATAAATTTGAGGTTGTGTGAATAAAGTGTGAATACAAAAGATTTAGATCTTTTTATTACCTACAACTTTGCGTTTCGACTTTTTTCCATAGGACTATTAGTTTTGCCGGAAATCGAGAAAAAACATTTTTTACCCTTAAAACCCCCCCCTCCATCCCCTTCCCGACCTCAGATCGCCCGTAAAATATTTTTCCTATCATTTTTATAATATTCTCCTCCATTTCTAATGGGTTTCATCCTACTATTTTTTTTTTTTTGTTTTAATAATTATCGGCACTGGTCTATAGATATACTCTTCATCTATAATATAGCGTAAAAACAACTAAAATCGGTTTATCTTTCGCAAAGAAAAATAGGGAGTACGAAACGTCTTTTTTTCAAAGAATTTGTAGGTAAAATCTGCTACAGCTATATTTGTCCCTTTCAGCGCGGCGCTCGGGAATAGGGATAGCAATACCTAAGGCAAATACCTGAATTATAAATAAATAAATAAATAAATAAATATTCATGGACATTTCACACAACGTCCTCTGGTCCCAAGCTAAGCTTATTATGCTTGTGTTATGGGTACCAGAATACGGATAGAATACATATACTACTTTTTTTTTTTGTAAATACATACTTATAATACATAGAAACACCCAGACGCAGGACAAACATTTGTATGACAATTAGAAAAAGAACACAAATGATTGTCCCGAGCGGGAATCGAACCCGCGACCTCTTGATCGGCAGTCCGTTACATGAACCACTACACCACGAGGCCCGTCATCAATACAATTAGGAGTACAGTACCCTCTTAATGCCTTTGCTAGTGATAGACAGGGCGTTGCGTAATGCAGAAAGAGCCAAAAGGACTTGTGCCACCTGCCGCAGGCTGCCGCCTCTATGTTTTAATCATTAAAACATAGAGGCGGCAGCCTGCGACAAGTGGCACAAGTCCTTTTTGCTCTTTCTGTATTAATTTATGGAGCCGCAAACGACCGGGGGCGCTAATTTTCTAAATACACCACTAAACACCAGGTTATATCTTATGAACGGTGATAGCTAGCTAGTTAAAATTTTCACACATTATGTATATCTATTGATGCTATAACAACAAATACTAAAGACGGGAATACAATAAACATTTATGGAAATTCCTATACAAAAAATACTTTTAGCGTATCTTAATGAATTTTATAGATGACCACTAGTATTTTAACCACTTGAATATTTTAAGTAACAACTGAAATGAACGTTTGTATAACGGAAACACCATACCACACCTGTGTCAATATACACGATACAAATTGAAACATATAACATATAACCAATAGAAGTAGGGTTGTCATCCTGGGCTTTCTACGATTTATCCCAGCTTTGATCTGGGAGCCGTCCAGAAGGGACTGTACAAAGAGAATCTGGACAATTTTGTTGTCCGGTAATAAACATAACCAATAGAACAGGACTGTCATCTTGGGTTTCCAACGATTTCTTAAGGACGTCCGGGAGCAGTCTGGTAGTAAGAGATCGTACAAAGAGTCAGGGACAATTTTGTTGTAAGAGGGTGACAAAATATAACAATGTTTTTATTCCTAGCGAATAAAATATTTCTTCCAAAAAGACTTATATTTCGCTCAACCATACGGGATTTATGTAGGTTTTATCCGGCATCGACAATTTAGGCGATGACTGTTCTATAGCTTATGTTCGCAGTTTAATCTACGTTTATAGTTACTGCCCCTACTGCTCTTAGCGTGATGATACTGATCTCTAAGCTGTATTTCACAGTTTCATTAAGATCTATTTAGTAGTTTTTGCATGAAACAGCAACAAACATCCTTACATCCATCCAAACTCTTACGTTTATATTAAGGAACATAATATCATGTTTGTACAGATGTTCCACACAGACAATGTAGGTACACGTCATTAAACTCTTTAATATTGACTAACTATGTTTGGTAGCAGTAGGACGATATGTTGTTTGGGACCGTGTTTTATAAAAATGGAGTTGTTTGCTTTAAGTCACTATCGTCTCGGAAGTATCTTTACTTATTATTAAACAAATTCTTTTTGTTATGAAATTATTTATTTTTATTTATTTATTATACACTTTATTGTACACCATAAGAATAAAATTTAAAATAAATTATAATTATAAATATAGTACAATGGGCGGCCTTATCGCTAAAAGCAATTTCTGCCAGGCAACCTTTGGATGGAGATGTTAGAAGAGAGAAGAGCAGTAGGTGTAGGTGTGCGCATTATCATAACACAAATAGTTTATAGACATACACTTATATAGTATAATTATCAGCCTAAAGACCTGATAATTTCACAGTTTGTTTGTTTCAGTGTTGATCACCGTTTTAGAGATACAGCCTGGTGATAAACAGACGGACGGACGAACAGCGAAGTCTAAATAACAGGTCCCGTGTTACCTTTTCGTACGGACCCTAGTAATTTGAATTTAGGTGAATAATATCCGGATAAAACCTTATTGTATAATATAATACACTGACCTGATAGGTGTTCCACTGCTGGAGTAGGTGGTGATGGCATGCAGCACATGCCCGCACGGTGCCCTGCGCGTCCTTGGGCCGGGAGCGAGGCGGTCGGGGGTGCTGCTCGCCGAAGATAGGGAAGTACGCCTGCTTCGTCTGAAACAACGTAATTATTAAGTTTCAATTGACTCACCTCCTTGGCGTACTGGACAGAGTGACTTTGCAGCTGCCATGACCCTTTGATTCATAGCCAATCTTTAGTTATTATAAAACAAAGTCGTTATTTCAATCTAAGTGAGCTGATATCTTTAAAACTATGCAAATGATTTTGATGCAGTTTTTCTTTATTTATTTAGAAACTTTTAGCACGAAATTGTACATTAGGCGGACGTAATGCTAAAAGCATTATCTACCAGTCAATCTAGGGTGATGCAGAGATGTTAGTGGTAGGTGCGTTATTTGCTTTGAATGATATAGGTATATTATGGAACGATAAACTAAATATGACAAATAGAATACATATAATATTAACAGAAAATATTAGTACGTACTAAATAAAGACATAATAACTATTTAATAACAGTTTTTTCTAATAGATAAAGTGTTTCAAGAGGTCAATTTGTATGAATAATTTATTAAGGTTTGTTTTCTAATTCGACGCTTACGAACTCGCGGGCAAAAGCTAGTCCTTTAATAAAATACTAAGCGTAAAGGCCCAATATTTCAAATAAGCATCGCCGACATGATGCGATGAGGTAATTTGGATTTTAATAGGTGACGACAAAATTAAAAAAAAATTGGTCAAGTGCGAGTGGGACTCGCGCACGAAGGGTTCCGTACCATTATCTATGCAACATAAGGCAACGTTATTAGTATCGAGCAAGAAACGGTAAAAAAAATCAGTTTTTTGTATGGGAGCCCCCCTTAAATATTTATTTTAATTTATTTTTAGTATTTGTTGTTATAGCGGCAATAGAAATACATCATCTGTGAAAATTTCAACTGTCTAGCTATCACCGTTCTTGAGATACAGCCTGGTGACAGACGGACGGACGGACGAACGGACGGACGGACGGACAGCGAAGTCTCAGTAATAGGGTTTCCGTTTTTACCCTTTGGGTACGGAACCCTAAAAAGAGACTATTCTGTCTCTTCCTTCTATCGTCAGTTAAATAAAATATGAAATTTTCGTTAAACGATTAAAATAATATGCACATTCTTAAATAAACTAACGAAGTCTCAAGGTGCAGTAATTTCTTAATGAATCAAAATTAAAATTACATACCGGATGTAGGCAATTTAGTAAAAATGTTTAGTTTATTTAATAGTTAACATGTTGGTATGTTAATTGTTTATTACTTCCTTACAAACAATCAATAAAAAATAGCACTTTGTCCAAAACTTGAATATTAACCACTGTAATTAGCTGAGATGTTATCAGTTAAGCGTGTACGTATCTAGATATCTATACCTAGAAGTGGCACAAAACTTTACTTATTATAGGACTAACTCGTTAATTCTGTGTGTAAGTATAAATCTTCCCACTGTAAGTGGAAAAATTTACACTGGAAACAGTGTTAAGCCGATCGTCAGCGTTTACCATTGGTCGGCAAAACTATATCTATGCAAGTCTATGAATACGCACACAACTACGCTGATGGTACACGCGTGATTTCCTACAACGTAGCTGTGTGCGTATTCATAGACTTGCATAGATATAGTTTGCTATATATTGCTACGCTGAGCAATGTCTGTCTAGAACAGTATCCAGCTTTGAGTTCACATCGGAATGTGAGGAAATAGAAATGTCTTACTGCTAAAAGAGGATAACAATTATTCAGTCTCTCTATCTATTTACCTATGTTCACAATAAATGAATTTGAATCCGTAATCGTTGCTTGGTTATTGAAAATTTCTCAATGTAAACGCGGATGAAACCGCAGGCTTTAGCTATAAAGGATAAACACCTACTAAAGGACAGTGAAGTCAAGGCGACCATCAGCAGATATATCCAGTAATAGGCCTCGCAACACAGACATACTAATTATATAACAATGCTACATCAAATAACGTATAAACATGTTGGTGGTCTGATTATCGTGTAGAGTACAGGAGCACCTTCATATAATCGTGTGCCCAACATTATCATGTGCACGCCCACTTACAAACGGAACTATTAAATACAATATTTTCATATAATATTAACATTATTAAGTGCGTTGCTAAGTGGCATTCCCCTATATGTCAAATGGTGAAAAAAAATATTAAAAGAAACCTGCTAAGTATGATTTAGATCCGCAAATAAAAGGTTCCGTATTATTATCCGTATAGTCCGTGTGGTAACGCATTAAGAATACAAGTGTCACCACCCCATTTCTTTTCCAAGGTGCTATAAGATCCAGCTAAGGGACATTATTAGCAGTTAATGTCTACTGTGAAAAAGAGAAAGCTTGAAAATAAACCCTGTGCCAACACGACTGGTCAGCGCGGTACAGTAGACCATAATCCCTCCCAAAGTGGAGGAGGCCCGTGCCCAACAGTGGGACGTTAATGGACTGGAGAGAGAGAGAATACACCACGTTATAATAATGTCATCTAAATGTATCATCAAGTTACACTGAATACGCTTGTTGTATGGGAGCACACTTAAATATTTATTGTATTCTGATTTTTAACATGTTTCATTAACTCGGTACAATTTGATCAATGTATTAATCTATGTAAGGAAATTCTTTAAAGTAATTTTCACTCACTTGCAGTAGGCGGATGATCCTGAAATTTTGCACACATATTAAGGGTTATTGAACTGAGCAAATTATTGTATTAATTTGTTGTTATAGCATCAACAAAAATACATAGGTAGTGAAAGTTTCAATTCCTTAGCTACCTCCGTTTTCGAAACACAGCTTGATAACAAGCGAACGGAGAGCAAAGTCTTACTAATAGGATCCTGTTTAACCTTTTCATGCGGGACCCTAAAAATGACAAACGCTAAAAGTGAATAATGTGATATTTCGCACATATTCTTTTACCATTAACCAATAATAACCAATTTTAAAATTCAATGTAGGTAAAATCTCACAGTATTTATTCTTATAGAAATGTCACAAAATGGCATGGCCGATTCTAATAAAATTATTTGTGTATATAGGTAAACTGGCTGTTGCACGCGACTTCGTTTCGTACAAAGAGTATTTTCCCCGCTTTTGCAACATTTATCACTTGATGCTATATAGCAGGTGTGGCCAAATTTTGTGCACATAAGATCTACTTTTTATTTTAAAATTGAGTCGCGATCGACCTATTTCTTCCGTAAGAAGAGGGACGAAATTTTATTTGCCATTAAAAATACTAAACTCCACCAAACCCACCCTTTTAAATACTAGATTATACCAACATATTTTGGCCTACTAGAAATTTAGAATCCATGCTCAAATTCTACTACTACTACTACTCGAAGCATGAGCTGCGTACATGTTCATTCCTGTATCAAGTACTAGAAACATTTGGCATTGAATGCGACCCCCTCATGGAACATGCGAGTGATCGACCAAAATTGGTCGCGCGATCGACTTGTTGGCTACTCCTGCTATATAGCCTATAGCTTTCCTCAATAAATGTACTATCCAACACTGAAAGAATTTTAATTTGCGCTTTTAAACAAACTATTCTGCTTCATAATAGGTAAATATCTAGGACTAAATTAGGCACTAAATTTAGACACGCGACAAAAGGCCAAGTTCAAAACAGCGTGTTTTTTTCCGCCTAAAATCAAATCAAAAACCTCACATGAGACGACAATGTCTGTACACGAGTATGAGCATTGTACTTGCACCTTTTTAGCGGGGGTCGCCTTATAACATTACGCCCTGTTGGATTAATAAACGTAGCATTTCGTTTTACTCTGATTTGACTTCGCTTAACTTTTTTCTAGCAAAAGCGCAATTTCAGAACTACATTTTCTTGATACTGTTGCTATATAGGGTGGTTCTGTATAACTACTATATTATATACTAAACTTAGTACAAATATTTTTGATATGATCATTGACTTGACACAATAAATAGATACATGTAATATTTATTGCTTTTTACACATAGTAGCTGTTAACATACGATAATTTGTAATATTTACATACCGTTCGGGATTAGACGTAATTTTAAATCACGAGTTTATGTCAGTCCATTTATAGAGATGTAACTATAGAACAGAACATTAATAATATCGATATCTGTATATTATAAAGCTGAAGAGTTTGTTTTGTTTGAACGCGCTAATATTAGGAAGTAGCGGTTCGAATTGAAAAATTCTTTTGTTTTACATAGTCCATTTATCGTGGAATGTTTTAGGCTTTAAAACATCACGCTGTGATCAATAGGAGCGAATCATTGGTGAAAAACGTTGCAAAAACGGGGAAATTTTGTTGTGTACATTTTTATTAATTAAAATTGTTAATCTGTATTTTAATGTACCTACTTTATTTTGTATTTATTTACTTATTACAATTTTTGTCTATTGTATAACACTTTCAACTACGTTACAATTTTATGTATTTATTCTCCATCCTAAGGTTGCCTGGAAGAGATTGCATTTTGCGATAAGGCCGCCCTTTGTATATTTGTTATAATATTTATAATTTTTCTAATTGTGATTTTAGAATTGTAATTATGTACAAATAAAGTGTTATCTATCTATAATACACAGATTTTCTCTACACAGAGGTTCTCTCTCACCAGCCCATAAACGTCCCACTGTCACGGCACGGGAGTGTACTTTGGGAGGGATTAGAAAAATTATTTGACACATAAAGATACCAAAAAGACACCTATTTCAGTACATATTAAGTTCAAGCCACGAGAGATTATGCTCAAAGAACGGTTACATCTGTGGTACATATCATTAATGAGATGTCACGTTGAGGGTAACGACTGTTCTCAGTATTTATACGTTACATGGCAGTGTAACACAGCCAAGATAGAAAAAAGAAAATTATTTAATAAAGATTATTTTTATTATGCCTAACCATATACCAGAAGCCACAACAAGAAGAATATAAGCCTTATAACAGAAAAATAATGCCGTATAGCTGTTGCCCGCGACTTCGTACGCGTAGAATTTAGAAAATTTTCCCGTTTTAAAAACATTTTTCACTGATGCTTCGCTCTCATTCATTGTAGCGTAATGTTATACATACATATATGGTCTTATTCATAATGACTTATTAGAGGTTTAAAAGTTCGCTAAAATCGGTTCGCGAAAATTGTCAAAACTTGTTATTCATAATAGTCTTTTTACGCTAAAACATTTATCTCTCCGATAAAATCTCTGTTTAAACCTCCGATAAGTCATTATGAATAAGACCATTAGCATTCCTCGATAAATGTGCTATCCAACACTGAATTTTTTTTTTTCGATTCGCACCATTGTTTCCTGTGCAGTGCATTCAAACAAACTCTTCAGCTTTATAATATTGGTATCTAGATGATCAATATTAAACATTCTGATAGTTACATAAACTTTTAGCTTAATCTATACTATTATAAGAGGTAATGTTTGTAATATGTTTATAAGGGATAATCTCTAAAAACAATGACGTAACGCAAAATGTTTGTATCACTAATTTATAGCAATATTCTTTCCGAGTACCTACTGCAGACTGTGTTATCATGAAAAACTGACAAGATGTATGAGTGTGGATGTAGCCAAGGAAGTATGTTTGGATCGTAGCAGATGGCGCTCTATAGTCTCTGTCTACCCCTGTGGGAAAAAGGCGTGATTTTATGATGATGATGAGAGTTTAGGGAAACTGATTCACGAGTAACAGCTAGTTCAAAATATGTTTAGAAATTCTAGTATAACTTAGCATTAATTACATTTAAATCGCCTTGCCATAAAATTTGTTATCGTCTTTCCTTTCTGTCTATAATATTATTATTTAAACATAAACAATATATTATCATTAATTAATATAATAAGCATAATTAGTGAACTTTAATCATGACGCACACGTTTAGAAGCGTGATTAGTTTAATAATGATATTGTTGTGTCAACGGATATATAACTGTTACAATTTCACCAAATTTTTTAATAAAAATGTTACTAATTAATGAACTAGACTATTTTTCCAGGTCGACATGCGATAATAAGACCGATAGCCTTTAATCTTTAGATCACAAGGTCTACAACACACAGATATTTTCCACTGAGCGATAACACGCGCCTCTGACCTGGCCCTATGCCCGCGATAACCCAATGGACATATTTAGATATTTCAATTTATCACTCATTATTTATTACATGTATAATATAGTAAAGACGTTGATTGGTGACGTAAGTATCATATCAATACACGTGGTATAATGCATGTTAATAAATTATGAACTTGGCGGTCATTTTTACTTTAAAGATTGCAATTCAAAGAGGAAACTTCACATAAGACTTTTCTGTCATCTATGGGATACTAGGTGTTGCCCGCAACTTCGTACGCGTAAAATTTAGAAACCAAACTCTATCCTTAACCACTCTATAATTAAAAAAACGCATCATTATCCGTTCCGTAGTTTTAAAGATATAAACTCACATCTCTATGTGAGCTTATATCTTTAAAACTACGGACTACATACATACAAAAATAAAGACTTTGTTTTATAATAAGTAAAGATAGTTAGTTGCATGGATAATAAATAGTATTAAGAGGGTACTGTACTGCTCATTCAGTATTTGCCTTAGGTATTGCTATCCCTATTTCCGAGCGCCGCGCTGAAAGGGACAAATATAGATGAAGCGGATTTTGCCTACAAATTCTTTGAAAAAAGACGTTCTTTTTTCGCTAATGTTAAACCGATTTTAATAGTTTTTGCGTTATATTATAAATAAAGAGCATATCTATGCTTCTATCACTTTCTTTTGTGGTAAAACTTTACCAAATTTGTGTGATAGACGCTGCAACTTGATCTAAAGAAAACCGAAAAAGTGGGTTTTTCGGATGGTCATATTTCTTTTAGTTATTATATATTGAAAAATAGAAAGTGACAGAAGCATAGATATACTCTTCATCTATAATATAGCGTAGAAACAATTAAAATCGGTTTAACTTTCGCGAAGAAAAAACGGAAGTACGAAACCCATATTTTATATATTATATCCTTATCCTTACTAATTTATAAATGTGAAAAGCGGAATTAAAACTAAAAATCTTGACGAGCTTAAGTGTTAATGTTGCTTAAGCTTAATTCGACGCGCTTCGTGGCGTAGTGGTTTATGTAAAGGACTGCCGATATCGAGGTCGCGGGTTCGATTCCCGCTTGGGACAATCATTTGTGTGATATTCATAATTGTCATACAAATATTTGTACTGCGTCTGGGTGTTTTCTATGTATTATAAGTATGTATTTACAAAAGAAAAGTAGTATATGTAGTCTATCCGTATTCTGGTACCCATAATACAAGCATAGAAATATAGCTTACTTTGGGACCAGAGGACGTTGTGTGAAATGTCCTAAAAAAAAATGTGTGTAACTAAACCATAGTGCGATTTAAAAGAACTGTACAACGCAATCTATCGAGTGATATGGTAAACTTCTGTTTGTTAAGGTTTAATTTCTAAATTTCACGCGTGAGAAGTCGGGGGCATAAATAATATAAGATATATGCATTAATCTTAACGTTATCATAACTAATATAACTCGCAACATGTATATATTTCCGTCATAACATCAAACTCTAATTAGATCATTACTAATATAATTATGTTTGTTATTATATATTAGTTTAGTGTTTATCTACTGTCTTGATGTTTAGATGATTTTCTATACATGTGTGTTTATGTAGGAGGATTTGTTTTCTATGTATTGCGTTTATGACTAGCTGTAGTTTCCAATGTATATTTTATGCACTAGTTATCATCCTCCTGCCCTTATCCAGTTATTTGTGGTCGGCGAAACATGTCTTTTTCATCCATAGTACTTCTATAAGCCGTTATGTGTGTCAACCTGTGGTCTTCCTCTAGACTTTTTTCCTTCCACATTTATTTTATTTTTATAATGTCTCAAAAATGAAATACTGTTAATAGATTTAATTCACATGAAATTTGAAAGCACAGCTAGTCTAGCTACAGACCCATTAGTATCTAAGGCTCTAAGACGCAATAAAATATAAATCTATCGAACTTGGGTCTACAAGCAAAGCTACTAAAGGCGTGCTACATTTTTGAATGGTGACCAGCCAGAGGAAACGAGATTTATATTTAAGAAGGTAGGGAGCTGCTGGATGCAAGCGACACAGGACTCTGTTTTTTCAGCATACCAGGCTTCTGGTAGTGTAAATTTCAATTTTCAACTTGAATAAACATGAAAAATTTTGGTTTCTATAACACAATTCATCGATGTTAACGGAACTTTCTTATTAAAAATGATGTATGATAAACTAACGATTTAAATTCATATGAATGTGTACAATGAAATAGAAAATAATCAAGACACACCGCAGTTGTTTTCATTTTGGCTATGTGAAGTTTTTGACGGCTCACTTTGGTCCTCATTATAAAATTTGATTTAACTTTTATCATGTGCGAAACGGCAGGCAACATCTAATAAAAAACTAAGTTAATAAGGCTGTTGACATTTAATTAATAAATTTTATTTATTTATTTATTTTTAAACTTTTTGCACACAAAAATACATAGTACAATGGCGGACTTAATGCTAAAAGCATTCTCTACCAGTCAGTGGCGTAGCTAAGGGGGGGCGACGGGGGCGGTCCGCCCCGGGTGTCACCCGTTTAGGGGTGACACCCGAGCCTGACTATGACCATCGGTTGTAGTTCATTCTACCTATAAAAAATCGTAAATCTGTGACAGAGAGCATAACTGCCACTAATAAATTTAAGTAACTAAAATATCATACCACGAGTATAATAAATTGATATTTAGAAAAAAAAACAATGTGCACACTGTCAATCGATCTGGGATTCCCCCAAAATTCCCCACCCCGGTACGCGCAGTTCTAACCAGGGATTCCCTCGATATAGGTCTCGTCACTTGTATTGTGGATTGGGCCATTTCTTTTGTTTCCAACCGGCCCAACCGCATTCATTTCAATACTCTCTTACGTGAACGTGTGAACGTCTAGTACAAAGTGTTTATTAATTATTAGTTATTACTTTTATAAACATTTTTTTTGTTTTTAAACCGATTTAATATAGTCGATTCTTGAAGAAAATAAACAAAGTAAGTGAAGTATAAAATATTGTTATTACAGGTAATAATTACACTTAATTCATTTAGTATCTAATAGCTATATCTTTAACATCCGTGTGGTGACGGAATAAGAATACAAGTGTCACCACCCCATCTCCTCCCCAGGGTGCTGTAAAAGTCAGCTAAGGCATATTGCACACGAATAACATCCTCTGTGAGAGACCGAAAGCTCAACAATAAACCCTGTGCCAACACGCCCGGTCAGCGCGGCACAGTAGACCATAATCCCTCCCAAAGTTGAGGAGGCCCGTGCCCAACAGTGGGACGTAAATGGGCTGGAGAGAGAGCAGTATTTTAAATTATTTTGAAAAACCCTTCAATTATACACAGAAATTAAAAGAGAATAACCTTTTAATTACTGTGTATTTTAAAAGTATATTATTGAGCCATCCTATATGATAAACAGGTACCAATGTACCAATACCAGGTACTGTGACCAAGACGTAAATTTAGAAACAAGAGGTGCTGCACAAAATCTTATGCCTGCTGTGTGCAATTTCTCATTTCTTTGTTTTCTTTTCTTTTGGAATGATGTGCTAAGGGAAGTGAACAATGCTTAGATTGCATTACAAAGCAAAGATTTATGTGTTGATGAAATAATCATAAAACTAGAAGCACTTCGTCTATTCATTGGAGAGAAACGGTTGCATCTAGCAGAAGAGGCTATAGATTTTGCTGTACAAAAATCGAATCAATACAACATTTTGATGGAACGACGAATTCATCGCAAGTAACGCATGCCCGGTGAGTTAGCATCGTCCACCGATGCTGGACTTACACTTAAAGCTGAACTTCGAAAGAACATGTTAGAATGTCTTGACGGATTCAATACTGAACTCGAAACAAAAGTAAAGTCCATTAAAGACGTAGCTTTATTGTTTGAGGTTGTGCAGTCAAAGACCTTGCTTTCGGCAAACACTGAACAGTTAAAATTTGCTATATCAAAATTTACTAACCTTTACGATGAAGTATCAGAAACAGAACTTTTTTTAGAAATACCAAGGTCGGACGGTCTGTCTCTAATTGGGTGACACTAGACTTTTTGAAATTTATTGTAGTATGGGACTTTACAGAATCTCTTCCGAATCTAACGGTCGCATTAAATTAATTGTAACAATATCAGTACAATTCGCTCTGTAAAAAATTTCATCTTTTACCTCTTCACATACGTAGAGAGATCAGCGACCATACCTTTTTGGTGAAGATCATGGACAATAGTATGGACTGTTCTCAGC
This sequence comes from Orgyia antiqua, assembly GCA_916999025.1. Taxonomy (NCBI): domain Eukaryota; kingdom Metazoa; phylum Arthropoda; class Insecta; order Lepidoptera; family Erebidae; genus Orgyia; species Orgyia antiqua. The sequence continues at coordinate 30,576,451 of OU779871.1, forward strand.
TTCTCAATATGATTAACTTTAATGTACCTAATAGACAGACTCGTTTCAATCCACCTTTACATATACCTAATGCTTCTACAAACTACAGGCAAAATAGCTATTTAGTGCGTGCAACTAGAAACTATAACAAGTTATGTAAACTAAATAATGATATTGATCCATATCTGGTGAGGGTAGCGGGGATTCGGAGGCGACTTAGTTGTGGTTTCTTCAATGGCGAATAGATTCCAATATTTCTCATAGACTATGCTTGCGTGCTAGGCAGTGCACATTATGTTTTAATTTGTATTTTAAAAGTGAAGATTTGTTATTGGCTGTCAGTTACTTAACCTGTGTTTGTTTTAATTTTAATAGCTGTTAATCTTCCAAACTATAATAAATAAATAAATAAATAAATAAATAAATAAATAAATAAATAAATATGTGCATCAGTTGCTTCATGTGAGAGAAGTTTCAGCAAATTAAAATGAATTAAAAATTACTTGCGGTCTACAATGACTGAAACCAGATTAAACAATCTTAGTATTTTAACTATAGAACATGAAGCAACACAAAATATTAATTTTGAAGACGTGATTTCGGAGTTCGCTAGTGTCAAAGCTAGAAAAAAGAAATTTTAATTTTTAACAAACTAAAGGGCATAGCCAATTGTGGGCCATCAGTAAACACCTCTTTAGCAAGAAAAGATATAGTACATTAATTTTTTTATTTAATCATAAATCAATAAGATAGCTGTCAATGGACATATTCTAATAAAAATCTCTATTTAGCAATTTAAGTTAGATTAAAATTATTTATTAGCCTTAGCAGGCTAGATTGTAATATTGTAGATAAATAAATAAAACAAATTAATCGAATATAAAAAAAATTATCATCCGAATTTTACGTACATAATATTTAAACACCCGCCACTGAAACAATTTATGTTTCGTATAAAAAAAGTATTTTTGTTTGAAAATCCTTGCAAAAGTCGCGTAGCAAAATGTTATTAGTGCTTAAAACTTTATACTGGGTTTACTATCTTTATAAAATATATTTATGCACGCACAAAATATGCATTTCGTAATTAGTAATGTGGTTAAAAACCTTTTTTTACCATGTTTTACATAACAAGCATAAAAATAAATTAATACTTGACTTTCCTTGCTGTACATTGTTAAACCTGAAACTGTTTTTATATTTTCTACTTGTTTTAAAATAATGGCGGGATTTTAAATATGTTTTTCAGATTTCTGATACATTTAAGATTTTGAAAAGCATAACAAATATATCAATATTTGCTGTCCATGAGTGGCCCAAGACCCTAAGGAGAGTAGGCGTTTCCTTTTGTTTCACATAAATTATTTATTTTATTATTTAGATACATTATTCAAACATTTGTAATAGGTACTTTATTTGAATAAAACGTAAATCATTATAAGTTTTTTATTTTAACAATTTCGATCGAATTTTGGGGTGACCCCCAAAACATCCGCCCCGGGTGCCACCTATGCTAGCTACGCCACTGCTACCAGTCAACCATTGGGCAGTGTGGAAAACGGAACAGGTAGGCGCATTACCAAACACTAATAAAATATTTTTCACCTAAAAATTCATAGACATATATAACAAATGATATATTCAATGGATATAACTACATAAAATTAAATACCAGGATATAAACATAATAATTATATTTATATACTTACGAACATATAAACATGTGACCATATATACTTACACATACATAAACATACATACTAATAATACATAAACTTATATTCCGTATAAATGTTCAGTAAGAGACACTATGACGATTGCAGTGAAATATTAGTGTAAAATTTACGAACTCTGCGTTTGAAAATATTTCGGCTCGATGCTAACCCGATCTCACGAGGAAGAGAGTTCCATAAAAGAATAGATTGTATGATGAAAGAAGAGTGTACAAGACTGGAGCTATGAGGAGGGCAAGAGAGAAGAAGGCCGTTTGAAGAACGAAGATGTCGAAGATGGAGAGAGGACCGGTTACGAAAATAACATGATAAGTAGTTGGGAGCATTAGGAGAATAATATAAGAATAATTTCTATGTTTGTTTTCTGAAACTGTAAAAAAATACAATAACTAATATCGTACTGTCACGCTTTCTTCCCATGGAGGTAAGCAGCGACTATAGAGCGCCATCTACGACCCAAACCCACTTTTTAGGGTTCCGTACCCAAAGGGTAAAAACGGGACCCTATTACTGAGACTTCGCTGTCCGTCCGTCCGTCCGTCCGTCCGTCCGTCCGTCCGTCCGTCCGTCCGTCCGTCCGTCCGTCCGTCCGTCCGTCCGTCTGTCACCAGGCTGTATCTCAAGAACGGTGATAGCTAGAGAGTTGAAATTTTCACAGATGATGTATTTCTATTGCCGCTATAACAACAAATACTAAAAATAAAATAAAATAAATATTTAAGGGGGGCTCCCATACAACAAACATGATTTTTAGGGTTAAGTACCCAGTATCTCAAGAACGGTGATAGCTAGACAGTTGAAATTTTCACAGATGATGTATTTCTATTGCCGCTATAACAACAAATACTAAAAATAAAATAAAATAAATATTTAAGGGGGGCTCCCATACAACAAACATGATTTTTAGGGTTCCGTACCCAGTATCTCAAGAACGGTGATAGCTAGACAGTTGAAATTTTCACAGATGATGTATTTCTATTGCCGCTATAACAACAAATACTAAAAATAAAATAAAATAAATATTTAAGGGGGGCTCCCATACAACAAACATGATTTTTTTACCGTTTCTTGCTCGATACTAATAACGTTGCCTTATGTTGCATAGATAATGGTACGGAACCCTTCGTGCGCGAGTCCGACTCGCACTTGACCAATTTTTTTTAGCATCATTTACACTTATACATCTGGTCATATATGCCCGACGGTTGTAAGTATTGAGTTTATAGTCACTGATGACATCGAGTATGTCTTTCGTATCCAATTACCTTCGCCGAAACAATATAATCTACTTTAAAAAAATAAGTCAGATTTTCCTTCCTGACGCTATAACTCCAGAACGAACGAACCGATTTCCACGGTTTTGCATTCGTTGGAAAGGTCTCGGGCTTCGTGAGGTTTATAGTTATTTTTTTTTTTTACTTTTTTTTGGTATAATAAATAAATAATAAATAAATATTCATGGACATTTCACACAACGTCCTCTGGTCCCAAGCTAAAAAAGCTAAGCTTATATGCTTGTGTTATGGGCACCAGAATACGGATAGAAAACATAAACTACTTTTCTTTTGTAAATACATACTTATAATACATAGTAAACACCCAGACGCAGTACAAACATTTGTATGACAATTAAAAACATCACAGAAATGATTGTCCTGACCGGGAATCGAACCCGAGACCTCGTGAACAGCAGTCCGTTATATGAACCACTAGACCACGAGGCCCGTCTATCCGAGGTATGGCAAAACAACGTTTGCCGGGCCAGCTAGCTATTATATATATTTTCAATTATGTGGAGTGTAAGGATGATTTAAGTTAATCCTAATCCTAACTAATTTGTAAATGTGAAAACGAGCTGATGACACTACAGAAATTTTGACGAGCTTAAGTGTTAATGTGTCGAACGAAACTATAGCGCGATTTAAAAAACGGCACAACGCCATCTATCGATTGTCAAAGCAAACTTCTGTTTGTTAAGGTTTAATTTTTAAATATCACGCGTACGAAGTCGCGGGCAACAGCTAGTGCAATAGAAACTTGTATAAGACGAATATTTTATGTGTGGTGACGGATTAAGAATACAAATGCCACTACCACATTTCCTTCCGAAAGTGCTGTAAAGTCATGAAGTCAGCTATGAAATATTGCACAGATACAGGCCCCGGCATGAATCTTGAGCACTCGGTATTAGAGGGGGGATCGCTTTGCGCATCGTATACTTCCTTGCAAAAAAATGGGGATGATTTACTTCAATATAATTATACTCTGAATTTTTTTTTTACTTAATACATGTTGTTGCTTGACTACATTCCACCTGATGGTAAGCGGTAATTAAATTAAATTAAAATACTTGTATTACTGTCTTTTATTTATATCATTTTAGGGATAATAATTGTTTCTAATTAAGAGTAAATAAATATTTACGGACATTTCACACAACGTCCGCTGGTTCCAAACTAAGCGTAATGATACTTGTGATATGGATACCAGATTACGGATATAATACATAAATACTACTTTTTTTGTAAATATATGATTATAATAGATAGAAAACACCCAGACGCAGTACAAATATCTGTGTTCATCACACTAATAATTGTCGTGTGCGGGAATCGAACCCGTGACCTCGCGATCGTATGTCGGCTACATAGCCGCTACCCCACGAGGCCCGTCAATAAAAACAAACAAATATAAAAATTTTAATTTTAAAAGCTTCAGTAAAAAAATTTATATGTATCAATTTAATTGTCCTGAAGTGTACATAGTCGTAAGGAAAGTGCATCTAGCACAGAGAACGAATCACGAGTGGCAGATATGACGCGACGCGCAGCAGCCAATCACATACGATGATTTGATTCAACCGCTCCCGCGCTTCACCTCCCACCTCCAAATAGACCCAATACTTCACTTCTGCGCAGGTAAAGACCAGCGCTCAGGATTCGTGCCGATACCTATAACATCCTCTGTAAGAGACGGAAAACTCAAACCTAAACCCTATGTCAACACGCCTGAACATCGCGGCTGAGTAGGCCATAATACCTCGTAAAGTCAAGGAGGCCCGTGCCCAACAGTGGGACGTTAATAGGCTGGAGAGAGATGCCGAATATAATGTATACTTGATCAGAACAGAGCTAATCGACTACGTTCAGCAGAAAGCATGCATAAATAAAACAAAGAAATATTTTTTTTTCTGGGATTAGAATGCAGGTCCTTAAGTAATCCGTTCCACTGGTCTCAACCAGCAAGCTGAAATTACTCGCATTAAGCAATTAAGCATCTTCAGTGCTTGATTTTAGTTATCTCATTTATGTAATTAGTATTCACGCCATCTATCGAGTACTGAAATAATTAATAATGGAACCAATTCTCAGCATAACTAAACTTAAATCTTTACTTATTATAAAACAAAGTCGTTATATTTGTATGTATGTCCCTATGTGAGCATATATCTAAGAAACTACGCGACGGAAAACACACAACTACAAAAAGGCGCGGTTTGTTTTCGATAGATAGATCAGTTCAAGAGGATCGGTTTTTATTTTTGTATAATTTATTGAGTTTCTAAATTTCTCACGTACGAAGTAGCGTTCAACAGCGAATCAACTATAAATGAAAGATACGGTTTATATGAAAGAAAGAAGGTCAGGATTTTGTATTGAAAATGCCATCCAATGCTTAAATTAAGTCGCTCTGTGCATTGCTTTCTATGAGGAGTAGGCGTGGCTAAAAGCAAATGTGACTACAGAATTGGCACCGCCGCACGGCAAGATTTTGTAAGATTTTCCTCAAACACCACCTCCCTCCCTTAATTTCACGCGCGATTTTTAAAATTTGGATTAATACATGTTGGATTATTGAGAAAAACAAAACAAAAACAACTTACTCTTATTATTTTTATTTATGACTAGCAGAGACACTTATATTTGTCAATGTTACCGTAATTTATCACATAATTTTCCACCGTTTTCTACTAGAAAAAAAATTAAATGATATTTGCCCCCCTCACCCTAAGTGAGATTTGGAAAGATTTCGCTTGGAACCCTCCCCCCGCCCCTAGAACACCTCACGTAATTGATGGACGCCCCCTAGTGTATTTCGATTGGCTATTTTGTTGTACACATTTATAATAATTAAAATCGTTAATCTATAAACACAGTTTTTATAATAAGAAAGTTCAATAAACATTGGCAGATTATGTTATTGACAGCATCAATTTCAATTATTTAGTTAAGTTTAATTGTGGACACAGAATTGGTACAATTATCTCACCGTTTTATCTTTAGGCTCCTTAGTATGTAGATTGAAGAGTGTATTCCTCTTATATTCATCACCGCACACGTAACACACTTCAGTCATTGAGTTCTTGTCAGGCATCGACAGATCCAAGATATCACGATCTGAACTGGAGTTAGAGTTGCCTGAATATACTGACACTGTTGATCTGAAACAAGTAACATATACATACAATATCACGAATGTTTACCATCAAGGTTTGGTTTCAAATACCACGCGTACGAAGTCGCGAACAACAGCAAGTAGTTTATAGAGTTTATTGGAAAAAAATATAAATAAATAAGATAACTTTACTCAAAAACATCAAAATACAAAAATATTAATGTTACACAAACGTAACATTTATAAAAAAATACAAAAAGAACTTCGTGGCCCATGAGGGGATCGAACCCGCGACCTTCGCGTTATTAGCACGACGCTCTAACCAACTGAGCTAATGGGCCTACGTGAGACGTGTTCAAATAAGTGTTCTCTATATTAAACACTTTTGATCTTACTTGTCTTTATCAATTGTTTATGATATCGATTGACTGTGCAATATTTTATTTATGAGCTAGATAAATATGTCTAATAATATGAAGATACGTCAAAATTCTGAACATAGTGGTATCGACTCTACGTTCACAACTAAACTTAACTAATAAATGAAAATTGATAGTGTCAATAACACAATTAGGCAATGTTAACAGAACTTTTTTATTAGAAAATTTGTATATTATTGTAAGGTGCACCAAAGAGAATATGATTTAATTAACAATCTTAAGAAGGAGGTCGCTATGCGTTGAATTGTTTTGTTTGAATAATGATACTGGAAGTATTTTAGTATTATTTATCTGATGATGAGTTACCCCTTAATATTAACTAACAATTTTAAATAATAACAATGTGCACAACTAAATAGCCCATTAATAAAAATACACCATTGTTGTTTTATTTTTTTAGTTAAGTGTATTTGTGTCACATACAATTTTATTGATACCATTGTAATTAATAAGGAAATACATATATACATATTTAAAAAAAATACCGTTTAATTACGAGTTGTACTGGCACATGTTGGGTTACCTACCGTTATTATCATAATAAATTCGTCATACCGATCCCAAATTACACCAAATAACGAAACCACAAACAATGGGATAAGGGCAGAAGAGTGGTGATGATGAGCAGTTTGTTGTTAGTATCAACAGATATACACAAACTGTGAAATTTTCAGTATTCTAGCTATCACCATTCTTTGAAAACAGCTTGGTGACAGACAGACGGACAGCGAAAAGCCAAGTAAAGGATATTATAGGTAAATAACATCCACTGTGAGTGACAGAACACTCTAAATTAAACCTTTTGACGACCCGCCTGGTTCGGGAATCATAAGTAGACTTTCCGAACTAGACCAGTCCCGTGTACAAAGTCAATGGGATGAGAAGATCCTTATTACCTGACAGCATCCAAATATCCAGCCGCCTCACTAGCTCCAGAATGCTGCGACCCCACCGAGATGACTGAAGGGTCCCTGGCGCGCAGATCCAGAACACCTTCTTCTTCGACAGCACCGTTGTTAGTCGTACCGGTATACCGTTGCTGAAATATATACATGTTTCAATTAGTTTTAAGTAGTATATCCATATTCGGGTATCTATAACACAAGCATAAGTTTAGATTGGGACCAGAGGACGACGCAACATTTCTCCTCCAGCTATTACACCGATCTTTTTCGTGTGTAAGCGTTTTCACTTACGTCCGCCGTGTAGGTATATGCCTTTCATCAATCGTCTATCAAACATCCTCTCCACTTGACCAAACTACTTTAACTACGTAAGCGTAATACCACCAACTTAATCATTAAGTCTTCTTCTATATAGTAAAAACTTTTCTTGTTAGTAAATAGACAATATGTATGTGGTGACAGAATCTGTGTCTGGCAAGAAGAACATGGTATAACAGTACTTACATTATATTTTCTAACACTTGCGCGGCTCATCTGTTTAAATAAAACTACTTTTTACTGATTTAGACGCGTAAATTTGTTTAAATTTTTTTTTTTTGGCCCGACGTTTCGGAGACTTTGCAGTCACCATGGTCACGGGTGAGACTGAAAACGGCCAAAATTTAAAACAAATATACGCGTCTAAATCCGCAAAAAGTAGTTTTATTTAGTACTTACATTATTAAATTTATTAACATGGTTGTTCTCCTTAGGGCTGGGTGTGGGGACGTGCGGTGCGGGCGCGTCCAGCGGGTACAGGGGGCGGGAGGTGGGGCGAGGGGAGGCAGCCGTTTCGTCTCGCGCCTCGCCTGATAGGCCCAGCATCTGGGCCGCGTACTCGCCTTGGAAACTCATGTCTGCGCCTGAAATGTAACATTATAGAGAAATTAATGAAAAAATCCATTTTGAAGGATGCTACTCACTAGACGCATTCCTAAATCGTAAAGATATACTTCTTCTATTCTCCAGCCCATTTACGTGCCACTGTTGGGCACAGGCTTCCTCCACTTTGGGAGATATTATGGTTTACTGTGCCGCGCTGACTAGGCGTGTTGGCACAGGGCTTATTTTCGAGTTTTCCGTCTCTCACAGAAGATGTTATCTGTGTGCAGTATCCCTTAGCTGACTTTTACACCACCCTTGGGAGGAGATGGGGTGGTGATACTTGTATTCTTAATCCGTCACCACACGAACGTAATTAAAGATATACTTAGTGGCGTATAAACCATACGTGACATAATAAAATTAAAAAACAATGGTGAAATATCGTATTCATATGAATATTTTTTTCTTTGGTCTCTATTTACAATAGTCTAGTCTCCTGAGTCTCCGACGTCCATAATGACAGTAGAGAAGACATAGATCTATGCTTCTATGCTTTTGAATAGATTTTTCAAACAGCTTACACGTTTCACACGAAACGAAAAGCCTTAGAAAGGACTATGAGGAGACTAGGAGACTATTTTGTAAACAAGCCAAAACTTTTGGCTTAGACTGCAGAAAACCAGTATACATACAGCTTTGTATCTATATGACTATTTTCCAACAAATATTATGCATTTTCCGTTAAGACGTCCTTGCGAAATGTCAAACTTAAATATCTCAAATGGCAAAATCACTGATGACTAAATACACCTAGGTTACCTACATTATTTACAAAGGTGCAGCAACATTCACAAAAACATACTGTATTGTATATTGTTAATACAAATTACTTTAATTAACTGTTCGTCGGTATTTAAACAGAACGTATGCAATTATTTAACTGCAAAAATCCAATTTTCAATAGCGGCCATGCTCGCGAATTCTGGCGAATGCTATATTGTCTATAGCGATATTTGTAAGCCACTGGCAATACAGCGGTTTGCTTTTAATAAAAAATAAAGAGCACATTCGTGATGGAATCGATTGGTAAAAAATGCTCATGTTACTCTAAATTATAATACAGATAATATTCTACTAATATTTTGAAAGAATGTATGGATGGATGTAAGGATGTTTGTTGCTCTGGATACTCTGAACTTTGCAGATATTGTACAGTTTATTTTATATACATACATCAGAATGGGCTATTCGTCAAGCTGAAAACCAAGGAGAGTTCAGTAACTCAGTCTCTAACTGCTACAAGACGTCCAGAAAATGGCAATATAGAAAAAAAATCACTCTACGCTATGGTTATATATAAATAAATATAACAATAATGTAATATTCAACTTCAACATATAAAATACAATGTCGCACGAAATAAAAGTCACATTGACTTTGTATTCACGACACCCTTGGCAACCGGACATACATACATACATATTATATGTATACTAAATATTCATGGTATGTACCGTACAAAAATACCAACACAATTAGTAACATAATTATAGTTCGCGTATTTCCCACCAGGGAGCGCTACGTGCGCCGCCCTTCAAACGAAATGCCGCGCAACCTTAGAGGCACGCACCGGACGTTACGCAATTAAATTAATGTAAAATTTGAGACTACCTTAATGTTATAAATAAAAAAGGCAGGTAAGAGCGATGTAGGTTACACATAAAGGGTTCCGTACCTGATACAGCGAAAAAAATACTGCTTTCAAATATAGTATAAACTAATTCAACAACTTTGGTGAAATGTAGCGAGCCACCTACATTTCAGTGAAATAAACTACGATCCATAGCTATTGATCAAATAAAGTTTAAATGATTTCAGCGGCATAAACCAGTTACACAACATAAGCAAAAAAGCTTAGTTTGAGACCAGAGTACGTTGTGTACGTAATGTTCATGAATAGGTATTTGAATATTGATTGACGAGCCTCGTGGTTGAGTGGTTTCTGTAATGGACTACCGATCAAGAGGTTGCGGGTTCGTTTCCCGCTCGGGACAATCATTTGTGTGATTTTTCCAATAGTCATACAAATATTTGTACTTCGTCTGGGTGTTTCTATGTATTATAAGTATGTATTTACAAAAGAAAAGTAGTATATGTATTCTATCCGTATTCTGGTACCCATAACACAAGCATTTAAGCTTAGCTTGGGACCAGAGGACGTTGTGTGAAATATCCATGAATATTTATTTATTTATTTATTATTTATTATAAAAAACTGAAGATTTTCCTCATGGACAATGAGCTAGTTTCTGTAGTGCTGTAATAGTACAGCACTACAGAAACTAGCTCATTGTCCCATTTTAAGGTCTTTATCTTTAATATAATGAGACCATAGCCTGTAGGTTTTGATTTCATTGCTCACGTCGAAAACTAGATCAACGACTAGATTTTCAACGCAACAAAGTTACATAAAGGAAAGTAATTAATCAATGTTTCACTTGAACGAGCAAGTAGTCTGCGCCTTAATATCGAGCCTACATAATTCATTAATTTAAAAAAAACAACGTTCATACAATGTTGTGATTAACACGCGATAACACATTTCTAATACATGAAATTATATGGGCCTACATGCCTAATACATATTAGAGTTATTTTAATGTAATCCAACACGTAACAACAAATAACTAGTAGATAAAATAAATATGTAATAACTGAACAAATATTACATAGAGAGACAGGGACTTTTCTTTTTGTCCATGTGGTGACGGATTAGGCATAGTCGCACGTCCCCATCGTCTTGCCCGCGGGGATCGTAAGAACCGACCGAGAAAACACGCATAACACCTGGGCATATTTATAACCAAGGAAGGTAGACGTCAGGCAGTAACATGAGCTACAAGTCCTGTTACGCTGACCCCGAACAACGGGATAAAGGAAGAAGAATGATGATGAGTGAGATCGGGTCCTCCCGGTAAAAACTATGGGGTACGACACCTGTATGAAAGCCCGACATATCGATCGAATTGCATCGGCCATTTATACAATTATTGGGATAGTTTTTGTAGATCTAGAACCTTGTGCGTCGGGTCCAGATATGTATCTGGTCTTCACATCTGCCTCGATTTGCACGATGTTCTCGTCGTAGAGGATGGTGATATCTATCACAAATACCCGATAATCCCCCCATCCATATGCAAGAAAAAGTAATACTACTATTGTCCTAGATATAACAGACATGTTTCTTTCACCTAGTTTCGAAGATACACCAGAGCGCTTGTCTTGAGTAGATCAGTGTATAAAACAGACGGTATCTAAAAATGAATGAGTGTCCACGACCTCGACCCGCCGCGTGCAGTGAAAGTGGCAATGGGTGCGATCAGCTGACCGAGTGCGCATAGCAACAAGGGTGCACCAACGTAGACGTACTAAATAGTGACAATTTACGAAGAAACGCATCAAGTAATAAAAAGCATAAAGCACTAATAAAATAAAAGGAATCTTGAAATAAAATCTGCAGTATACGAAATTGATTGCAAACCGCGGTTCAATTCGATTGCCAACCCTATTGGCAAATAGGCTCCAACCCAACTGCTATTTATGTAAAAAAATCTAGAATTATCTATCACGAATTAACGATCAAAAAACTTATTTTTCTTTCTAAAATTCTTTACTTCTAAAACTCGAGAGCAGGTTGGTCAATTCAACTGATAATAGGTTGAAAACTGTTGAAGAAATTAATTAAAAATAAACTATAAAAACGCAAGTGAATATATGAGACAGCTAGTGTGCAATCAGAAATGCATAAACTAATTCCTATCATCGACAAATCAAAATTTTAGACTTTGTGTCTTTAGGAGACGGTATGCTTCTGTATTATTTGTATTTTCACACACATGTATGTATTTTTAAGTACTAACATACGTATAAATAAGTTGTGCAGGACACGATATTCATTATGTAAGTTTACCCTTGGCTTACTGTCCTACATCGAGGTACTGTGTGTCATCGACTAACGGCTTTCAACAACTAACCGGTCCTATTGAACAAACCTATACAATATAATTAATACAACAAATAAATGTGTGCAATATTATAACTGTCCGTGTGGTGACGGATTAAGAATACAAGTATTACCAGAATTTTTCCTCCCCAGGATGCTGTAAAAGTCAAGAGAGACAAAAAACTCGAAAGTAAGCCCTGCCCCAACACCATACTTTCTATCAAAGTGGAGGAGGCCTGTGCTCAAGTGGGACGTTTTTTAAGTACTTAAAGAAATAATTAATAATCTTTCTAATAACTTTATAATAATTGTGTTGTGCACTGTATATGCCCATATTCCCCAAATTTCTCCATCATTGAGGTTTGTTGGAAGAAAATTCACTATTGAATTAAGCTCGCCTTTGTACATATTGTTTTTATTAGACGGGCTTCGTGGCGTAGTGGTTCATGTACTGGACTGCCGTTCACAAGGTCGCGGGTTCGATTCCAGCTTGGGACAATCATTTGTGTGATATTCATAAATGTCATACAAATGTTTGTACTACGTCTGGGTGTTTTCTATGTATTATAAGTATGTATTTACGAAAGAAACGTAGTTTATGTATTATATCCGTATACCAGTACCCATAACGCAAGCATAATAAACTTGGGACCAGAGGACGTTGTGTGAAATGTCCATGAATATTTATTTATTTATTATTATTTATTTATTGTATCTGTATTTTTTTTCTGTTTTGCTTTGGATGTGTGCAATAAAGAATAAAGAACTTTCTACTAAATCCTAGAGCTAATGTACGAGACAGACCTAGCCTAGTGTAGAAACCGAAGAGTTTCGATACAGATGTTCATCTCTTACACGCATCATTACACCCTTGTTCTATTATTGAATAAACTTTGAAATTAAGGCAACTGATTTTATACTATTTAACTGATAGTTTCAGTCATTTATTGTAATGTTATGGCGATTGTTTAAAATAAATTATAATTCCGTATGGCGGACGAAATCGAACTTTAGAGTGAGCAATCAAACTATAAATTAATTAACTACTCAGCGTAGTGAATCACATTAGCAAAGTAGGTGTGGGTTTGACCTTGTATGTATATGAAATGTCGTTCGGGAAACCCGCTGCCGGCTCCGTGGGTCGTGCAGTGTGCAAGGTCAACTATCTTACTAAATTCAATAAGATTGTTATTATAATAAATACACAAGTTAGTTACTGTTGCTATGTGGTTATGATATTAGCAGCTAGTCAAACTACTATTGAACATGAAAAATTTCCTACATGTAGAGTCTCGTCTGTTCATCTTCATAGGATTCATCACATCTAGGTTCTGACTGTTTAAACAGTTTTCTAATCATAACTATTTACAATACAATATATATAGGTAATCAGTGAGAAAATCCTAACGTAACTAACTCCCAAGAAATAAGACCGACAGATCAATGTAATATAAATTTCCCTGGGTATCTATCTTTCTATCAAGTATCCTGAAAATTACCTTAAAGAGAAAAGATTTATTTCTACAAACAGCTCAAACAATACAAGTAATATTATTATGACGGAATATGACGTGCTTGCCAGACTAAAAAGATTAAGTGGTGTTTCATGGTGTTTTGTGCAGGCTCGCACCAAGAAACCGGCGAATACAAAGTTCACTGAAATAACCGGTTCGAGCCGCTTCTAGCTGCAATGCAACTTCACTTTTATTTACACACACACCAATTATTCGATAGATTTAGGGTTGGTAAACACAAAAATTTCTGCAATATTATTATGGGATTTCCAAAAATGACGCTTACTACAACAGTTTGCAAAAAGAAGAGAATAAATATTAAGTTTTATTGGACAGGGTAATAGGTAGGTCAGGGTAACATAAATAAAATTTGCTACTTTATCATTCTGCTGCCATTATCCCGTTATTTGTAGGTATGTGCAATATCTAGGTAGGTACCATGCTTCCCGTAAATAAATTGCCCAACTTACGAATAGTTACATACAACAATTGTTCAAAAAACGATTACAACGAGCCTATTCATCTACAATATCTATATAAAACTGCAGGTTTATCACTTATTGAGCTTAACTTTTCCTTACATCCTTAATATCTTATCTGTGATTCTGTCCCATAGAGAACGACCAGAAGTTGTTCCCCAATACAGCAACGTCAGAAGCCTAGTTTTGGGAAATTGTTTATTACTTTCCAATGTTATCTTGGCGTAACACTATGACCCTGGACTTATTTTTAGGGTTCCGTACCCAAAGGGTAAAAACGGGACCCTATTACTGAGACTTCGCTGTCCGTCCGTCCGTCCGTCTGTCACCAGGCTGTATCTCAAGAACGGTGATAGCTAGAGAGTTGAAATTTTCACAGATGATGTATTTCTATTGCCGCTATAACAACAAATACTAAAAATAAAATAAAATAAATATTTAAGGGGGGCTCCCATACAACAAACATGATTTTTTTACCGTTTCTTGCTCGATACTAATAACGTTGCCTTATGTTGCATAGATAATGGTACGGAACCCTTCGTGCGCGAGTCCGACTCGCACTTGACCAATTTTTATTACAGTTAAATTTATAATAATGAAATCTACCTAAGCTTAATTAGTTGTCTGACCTGAAATTTCTTCAAAACAGCCATAACACGTAAAGAGCGTGACAAAGTACTTACGTCAACTTCGTGATCAAACACAAACACACACGACACAAAGCGGATGCATGGGCTCGTGTCTTGTTTTGGTAATCATTATAATCTGGCATGGTAATATTATGTTGATAAAGAATTGTTTGTTTTAATAATATGAACATTGTTTATGTTATATTACAGTATATACAGAAGCTGATCAAAGCGCAGGTCTCGTCGGGAGAGGAACGCCGTGACACGTACATACAGAGAGTAATAATGACGTATTATTTTTATAAGAATTATACAGTGGCAAGACAGAATTTGAAATGCTAATATTGCATCATAAAATCCCAATCAGTATATTTTGCTTCCGATTCTTAGAGCGATCATCAACAGCTACAATAAGTAAACAAACTTAAAGGTATAAAGCATAAACACCTAAGGATTAAATATTTTATTTGCTCATCGTGACACCTCTACTCTACATCTGCAGAATAGATCGCGAACCGTAATTCAGGAGTTAAGGATCACCATTGATTAAATATGGCGATAATGATGACAATAACTAGTATCAAAATGGAAGTTTAAATCGAATGCTAACCCTATTGGCAAGTGGGCTCCAACTGAAACTGCTATTTATGTAACATCAAAGAGCGTCTGCCGTCTGCGACGTGATTCATCTTTCATCAACGTTTGACATGTGACTACGTGAACGGAATCCTCCAGACGAATAAAATATTTCAAGCGAAAATAACAGTACCTAAATGTATCAAATATTTCTTATAGAACAAAGGATTCTCAATATAATCTCTAGAATTTTTTTTGGTCCTCGGTTTCCGAGCGATGCCGGACATTATTTGGAAACAACTGCAAATAGTGACTATTTAGACACTAGTATCAAACTTGGTACCTAATTTAAAACAACTAATTCAGTATCAAATTCAACAGTCTTACCAATTTAACAAAGAACTATGCACAAACTTGGATAATAGAGAAAGCAAATATGATGAAAATTGAGCAATGCCATTTTGGGTGGATTTGCACATCCAGGTAATTTGGATCAATGTAATTTTCTATCTGGCAAAATCATGGTTAGCACTTGTAAACCTGGTCTCCTAAAGATTATCAACGTTAGTTCAATGGTAAATAGACACAAATAGACAATTATCGGTGCTGGTGCAACAGTAGCGCGAGAAATAACAAAACAATGTGTATTGTTGTGCTACACACAATGAGCGGCATAGCATAGCTTCTAGGAACCAGCAATAGAACGTGAAATGTTCCACCTTCCACTGGATACTATAGGTAGGTTAGGTATACATTGTGTATATGTGACGGCCTCATTCACACAGCACTTAAGAATGTAACAATATCAATATGTTAATCATTGTATCAACTATAAAATATTAATTCAATATTAATCAAATGAATCAGAAACTCTATTCCCCGAAATGGTTTTCGAATTAAGAGTTTAAAAAAAATATTTATAATGCCAATTCGGTCGTTTATAGTAAACAACTTGGAGTCAAGTTACAATGTACAACGCCTGGTATTCTCTTCCTGATCTCATGACACAAAACAACATCAAAAACATCCCTTATTAACGGTCTGCTTGTGATAGGCATGTGAAAATTTACAGGAAGAGAAGGCCTATTTTATTTAACCAGACTTCGAATCTCATCAAGACATCGATCTTTCAACCGCTTGATGTGAACCTCAGACGTAATTTGATCTATTATAAGTTATAACACGTACGATTAGGGAGTTATATTTCAAGATTCCGTTAACTTACAATAAAAAAAAAGACGTGTGGCCGCGGTAAAGCTATTGCATAGTATTTTTTATCAACTTATGCAATTATAATTATTTATTTATTTTATTTATGCAAGAATCTAAATAAACGAAAATAATATTAATAATCCTTATTTACTGATGCTTACATCTGTCCGTTGTTTATAGTTATTATGATAAAATAGTGATTGTCAATCAAATGTCAATAAAATAAAAACAAACGCCAAAACTGACACGAGTCACCAGCGCGAACAGCGAAACAGTATGTAGTATTTTTAGTTACGCTATCTTTATTACGGAATTTAAATTTAGAATTTTGTGCATTTAGTCTCCACGCTCAAGGCCCGCGATAGAAGCTATGCAATAGCTTAAAAACCGAAATAATATTTGCGCGACTCATCTGTTTAAATATAACTACTTTTTACACAGACACATTACAGCTCAGTTTCACCCGTGACCATGGTGACTGAAAAGCCTCCGAAACGTCGGGCCAAAATTTAAAACAAATATACGCGTCTAAATCCGTAAAAAGTAGTTTTATTAAAACCGAATTAAATTATAAACCAAGTATTAAGGCAGAAATGTTATTTTTAACACGCTTTTATTAGCTAGATAAGTATCTATCAATGTATTAATCCATGTAAAGAAATCTTTGAAAGTAATTCTCACCCGGCAGTAGTTAGATTGATGTGAAATTTTGCACACATTCATATTAAGTACCGATGACAAAGCAATAATGTAAAATAATAATCAGTATTATTAAGCGTGACTTTTAGTTTTTGCAATAAGCAAATTATTGTATTTCAATTAACCAGATAAATACTAAAAGGCATAATTTCTAACAAACCATAGAACACGACATTCCCAATAATTTGGAATGAAACGATTAAAATTATGACGACAAATTGTTAGATTTTTAAATAGGCGTCAAGCAATTTGTGAACAAAATATTTACATTAGTTAACCCTCTAGGTCTAGTGGTTCATGCATCGGACTGCCGTTCACGAGGTCTCGGGTTAGATTCCCGCACGGTACAAATATTTTTGTGATATTTATAAATGTGATACAAATGTTTGTACTGCGTCTGGGTGTTTTCTATGTATTATATATAGGTATATATTTACAAAAATATATATATATATATATTATATACATATAATATATGTAGTATTAGTCTCTGGTACCCATAATACAAGCATAGAAATATAGCTTACTTTGGGACCAGACGACGTTGAGTGAAACATTCATAGATATTATATAAATTTGAATTCATAGCCCTGACGACCGATTTGTATACTTACACAAAAAATCTACTTATATTTTGAGGGGACGATTCAATCGCAAATAGAAAAAACAGCAAACAAAATGATACGACAAGCCTTCAAAAAATATTTATAAATATAAAAGAACATTTTTCCGTCTATCGGTGTGTGGTCGTGGAGACAAAAGAGTGGCGTGGGTCGTCCTCCCCTTTCCCAGATAATCCGTCGTTTGGAGGGGGGAAGCTTTGATACGAGTCCCGTTTTGACACATGAAATAACGTTTGATAAGAATTTTTTACAAGGCTATTTTTCCTCGAATGATATATTTTATGAAAATCTTTTAGAAAAATTTCCGTTGAAAAATAACGACGGAGTTTTGACAGCCCTAATAAATGGGGAGAATTAAATTTTGTATGTGTGTGTTTTGATATGAAAATGTGCCTGTGAATTATTATTAGAATAGAAATATTTGAAAGCACGAATGGTATATGTACACAATAATTTTTCGCAACAACATATTTCTAATGCTTATGCTACAAATATTTGTTAGCACGTTTACTGTATCCAAGTCATTCTAAGTAAACAATAGTGCATCAGAAGAACGATTAACATTATCAGTTAAGACTCTGTTTTGTGATGACAATAAAGAAACGAAAGCCATTTTAAGTTAGTGATTGTTTTTGTTTGTATCTCCCATAAAAATAAACAATATAAACATAGTCGGGACTAGTTCAATCCTTTGTTTTAATATTATTTATTTACGTGAAGGGTGGTCGAGCCGGATTTACGACAGCCATTCCGTATAAATCGGATACATTGGTGGCGACTCGGAATGCAATGTCGATGTACATGAGTGCAATACCGGCGAGTGATCAGACGAGGCGTTTAAAATTCTATGTTTAATATATAATATTTCAGTATGATTGTAAATAATAAGTCTATTCGGTCACGTTTCTCAACCTAATGACAACTTCTAAAATGTCCTAGGAATGTTATCTGTTGTAAAAGACGTAAAACAAAGAACTCAGTTCTACCCGTGAGTTTGGTGACTGCAATTCTCCAAAAAACGGATTACATAAATATTGCAAATAAACGCGACGAAATTAGAAAAGTCGCAATTTTTTGAGAAACTTATAGTTGGGCGTATGTGTTGTCCAATATTGACACAAGGTTTTGATTCACATTTTTTCAGTCTTAATTAACTTTTTCCCACATTTATTCGTTGAAAACCCTATACACCTACCACAGTAACAAAATAGGAGTTTTAACTCATCTATGAATAGTTTCCTACCCAGCTGCTTTATGCAACAAAATCTGTATGAGTCCAAATAAATTAAATAAATAAATATCAGAGCTACTTGCACTAATGTAACTCACCTATGAATGGTTTCCCATCAAGCCGCTTCATCCAATAGAATCTCTGCGAGTGCGGTTTATTCTCTCTGTCGTACTGCTCCCACTGCTGTCGTAAGAAGGTGTAGCAGACGCAGCAGCAGCGCACGGTGCCGTCCTCATCACCCTCGCCACGGTAACCGGCGGGGGCGGCGTGCGCGCCCAGGAACGGGAAGTATGGCTCATTGCACTGTACAATACATAACAATACATTATTTGTACAGTGATACGCTTTTTAGAAAAGAGAAAAAGAAATAAAGCATGGAGTTGTCTGATCTTTTAGACAATATTCATTTTTGAAAGACTCCCAGCTTCTAAATTTTTAGAAACAGCTTCTTTATCCTGCCCATACGAGCTTTGTGGAAAAGTGGTAACGTGACGGAAGGAATCAGTTAATGCAGTCATAATAAGATAGCAATGGAATCAAAAATTTGGGTAGCTGCTGGAAGGATGGACAAAAATATGGCTACCATTAACGCACTACATTATGCGATTGTAATAAAATTTACTATTTAATAAATATTCATTCATTCATTTTCATTTTGGAGTTATTTATGATACCATAACTTTGAGGGATGAGTACCTATTGCTAACCTTTGGCTGGATCTTTCGTACAAAATATTCTTTACTTATTATAAAATAAAGTCGTTATTATAAGCTTATATCTTCAAAACTGTGCAACGGATTTTGATGCGGTTTTTTTTATAGAAGGTGTTCAAGAGAATAGCTTTTTTCTATAATTATCTTTAGTTTCTAAGTTCCACGCGTACGCAGTTAGTAAATCTATAAATTTGAATTTAATCAGTTTAATCACACAACATACTTAAAATATTTGCCCATGTCTAATAGAATATATCTAATGAATAAATATTCTCTTTTGAAAAACAAATACAAAACATTGTTGGTGTTGAGTTATTATAATATATTCAATCGACAGGTGAGTGAGTTATGGGGAACTGTGACGGGATTATCAGATGTAGATATATACTCGTGATAGATCGGATATCCAGTGGAAATATCGCGTTATGTTGTCTTTTAATCAATATCTAAGTCTAAAAAAGAACCATGGCTACTAAGACTGGATATATCAACCTAGGAGTATTATGCCAAAAAAAACTGTTACATACCCTTTTTTTTTTAACAAATATACTGTTGCGTCTTTGGATTATCATATTTTCAGAAGTAACTAAAAATTGTAGGCTTTAAAATCTTTACGCGACAAAGCACTTTTGAAGTGTAAATATGACGGGGATTGTCTCTAATAGCGTTTAGGACGATTTTTTGATATGTAGGTCAAATCATATTAGTATACCTAAGGTTTGAACGCCTGTTTTATTAAAGTAAATCGACCTTATGGTAACAAATAGGTATGTACAAATAAGAATGACAATATTGAAATTATATAAGGTTTTAGCATGACGACACGGAAATAATTTTCGCAATACACAATGTATGCTTGTCTCATTTGGCAGGCCACGTTTAGGTGTCAAGAGTCAATGGCTTGACGCGCACTGTCAATTTAGAACCGGTTGGTGCCGGCTCACGGCGCGCAATGACACTCCTTGTGATTGCCACGAATTGGGTGACACACTAGTTGATAACGCCAAGAAGAATGATCAATGATTATCTTTTGTACACATACAAAATAATCATCAATCGTAACGCTACTCGACTACTTCTCGCGCTTTCGGAAACTAGGGAGACTAACCTATACTAATATCATAAAACTGAAGAGTTTATTTGTTTTCGCATTGAAATTTTTGTGAGTTTGAGTCATATTAGAAATATTATTGTTACCGGCTAACACTCACTGTTATGGGATCGACAAGTTTATTTGTTTGTTTGAACACGCTAATCTCGGAAACCAATTTCAGGATTGGATAGTACCTTATCCAGGAAAGCTATATAACATCACGCTGCAACCAATAGGAGCGAAGAATCAGTGAAAAAGGTTGCAAAAAATACGGGAAAAATTGTCTAAATTCCACGCATACGAAGTCGCTGGCAACAGCTAGTGAGTAAATACTTTGACATTAATGCAAATAAATATTAGTTTATGCGATCCATCTCCAATTCAAATTGCAAAAACATTACACAAGAAAGCCTTTCGAAAATTGGTGCATATCCACGACTCACATGGAACTTTAATTTAATGAAACAACCAATCACCATTCATCAGCCTTTTTCTATCCACGGACTGGTCTTTTCTACTTCACTGTCATTTTTATTGCCTATTGCCTACCGCCACGTATTTCGCTAAACTTAGCGCTATCGCCTCGTGAGAGACTTTTCATTCACGGAAGGCCTTCAAGATTAAAACAGTCATGGTGCACCTTTCGCCGTGACGTTGCTTCGTCTACTGCGGGACAAGCGAAGTCTTCTTCCCTTACTTTTCCGGTAAATCGTCAAAACCCTAGACGTATATAGATGACATTAACGCAGCAGGTCAGGCTTGTATATTAACAAATTGAAAGCTATTTTATAAAACAATGTACTTGTTTTACCAAAAGACCAACATAGTATACGACCGTCCGCCATATTGTACAATTATGTTAATCTAATTACGTATAAAATGAACGCGGTACATGTTTATTTTTAATTTCGTGAGTTATTTTATAATATTGGATTTTTCTGTGACATGCAAACATGGATTTTTCAGCTTACATATAAACTGATATTGTAGTCGATGCTTGTCGATGTGTTTCACCACAAAATTATGAAACTTTGTGCTTATCATAAAATAATGGTAGTCAAAAATGTTGTAGCTGAACTAACTATACCCAGATTGTAGATATTGAGTATTGATCAAAACAAATTGTGCGTAGCCGATTGAAATATTCATTAATATTCATCAAAACGAGGCCAGAAGATCAATAGACTAGTTGTGTATTTCATAGGAATCAAATATGGCAAAGTTCATTACTGTTGTAATTGTGAACTGTGGTTTCATTGTATGGGTTTTCTTTATAAAGTCCAATCTCCCAGAACTAATACTGTATGTTCCCTACACTCTTCTGTATAGAACTGGGGCACATTAACTTACAATGATATATTTCGATCCAGGACAGATTAGGAATGCAAATGTCATCAATCCCACTTCATATTAGGGAGCTGTAAAAGTCAGCTAAGGGACAGTTACACAGAAAACATGTTCGGTCGAGACTAAACCCTCTGCTAACACTAATTCTCCAGAAGTTGAGGACGCTCTTGTACGTATCCCTATAGTAGGAAGTCATTGGGTTGGGAAGATAGACTTCTAAATCTAGTGTGGTATGATACTTTTGTAAACAATCACTATTGGGGTAACACAACAATGTTAGATTACAGTCAAGATAATAACAGATCCTTGATTTTGTGTTATATACGAGAAACAGCTTTGTAAGCATGTTACCGCGCATATTATTTCGAATTTTGTAGTTTTTTATGGCAGGTGTTGGGTAAATGACTACACTCTACCCGATGTAAGTGCAAGAGTAATCCAGACGCGAGGACAGCAAGTACAGTGTAATTCTACATGTCGGGGGTATAGCTAAGAAAGGAATCACTTTACTTTCTAGTGTAGCAGTACTAACAGTTATCACCAGGTGGAGTGGTATTATTTACTACTAGCTGCGCCCACGACTCCGTCCACGTGGATTGATTTGTTTTTGGATTGACCCAATAAATTTTTTATTCTTTTTTTAGCCGCTAGATGGCGTTGCAAGTAACCAAATTGAGAAATTTCGTATTGTGTAAATATCTCTTGATTGTATGTTATTGATACAGTGTGTTGGTAGAACTGCATGGTACATTACCTGTGTGTCAGGCTTGACTCTGACTGTGTACTGGTCACTAAATCCGGCGCCGCCGCACACGTAGCACACGCGCACCTCGTCTTGCGATGTTTGCTTCGTAGCCGCTGACGGCGACGCCGGCTTTGACGCCAGTGAACTTTTTATGTAGGCTTTTGCCTTCTCCATGCCCGGCGCACTGTAACAACATTTAGTTATTAAAACTTTTATCCAAATACGACGCTGGGAACATTTAACAAATCTTTCGCCGTTTAACTGCTTTCAACTTATAACCCGATTTTTAAAAAAATCTACCGTGGTTAAAGCTAGAGAAAGTTACAATGGTAAAGTCAAAAATATGTAAATCTCATCCATTCGACGAATATTTCACGCTTTAAATGAAGCACAAAGTAGATAATATGGTAATTTTCTCAAATAGCCGTAATAACATTATTTTCATGACATTTAATTGGATAATCGTAGTTTCATGTATTTCAACTAATCTGTTTGAGTTCTTTCCCCGTTTTGATGAATGTTTTGTTTGACACGCAACTTAACGCACCAAACTTAACTAAGTAGGTCAGTAGTCAGTTTAGTTGACGACCTTGGAGTTGGAATTATTTAATAGAACGATCAAACTTTCTATGTTATCATTATCACAGACTATATTCACCCTACTAATAACAACTAGTTTCTTCTACAAGTCTATATTGGTCCGTAGCACGCTAGCAATCGTTTAGCTAAGCAAAATCACAGTCCATGTTGTTTGATTTAAAACTGCTCCGTTTTCTATCTTAGAAAATTTATAATAAATCTATACGGTAAAATTTAACAAAATTTCCCCAATATTACACCAGCAGTGGTTGATCTTTTATTATAAAGCCAAAGAAATCCAACGGTCAACAATATATCGTAAATAAAACTAAAATAAAACAAGTAGTCTCTAGATTTTCTATCTATTTGCACATCGGTGAGAGACCGCAGTCACAATTAACCTATATGTGTTATAATACGGGAAAAATAATAGTATTTGAAGCATCTCATCTACCAAGAGACCTTAATCGATTAGAAATTGAATTAAAATTTCGGTAAAAGGACTTGGTTACAGTCCTTCGAAACCAATTCTGCAGCATAAATATGAACACAATATAGAAACAATCGTTGGTCAAAAACTTGAAAGGACACTGTTATCACATAACCGTAAGTTCGCTAAATTCATGTGTTCACATGTTAGCCTAGATAGCAACTGACGCGAGGTAATCCGCAGTATCAAGTTACTTTTATTATGATAAGCTTTATAGTCCGTACATAAACAAAGGCAAAAATAAGTAAAACTTATACACGGAGGCCCCCAGCTTTTTACAAAGTACTAAAAAGCAGTTGTATATAAAAATAATACAATATTCCAGAAAAAATCAATTCACAATATTTACTTCGAACATAAAAATATGAAAATATGTAAATTTATAAGCTTTAGTAAGCATGAGTCTACATTAAAATATATCAACAAACAGATATTTTTTTTGTATTTCGTACAAAAGTACCATCGTATTTCAACAATTACTTAATATGAAATAACTAGAATTAACTTTCGGGAAAATAACTTTTTAGTTTAAAAAAACAAGTTCTTTGGGTATAGGAAAAGATAATCTTAACTTAAATAACTGAACAATTGAATCCTCTTATGCCAGATTCAATACAAGCAATTCATTACAACTCACAACGGCCGAATAGTTAATTTCAGCAGACCTAGGAAAATTTTCTATAAATTTCTGACACTTAAATATAATTTAATTCAACACGTTGAAATCAGACCCAAATTTAATATTAACAAGTTCACGTCTCGACCATTAATTTGACATTAAGCTCGTCATTACCAACGTGTCAATCCCAGTTCGTGTGACATCATTCCCCCAAGCCCAATGTGGGTCACGACACGAACGCAAAAGTATCATTAAAACCTTCTCGGAATAAAGACATACCCACTGATTAAAAATACGGTACATTTTCCTGTTTACCGGTGCAGCAATATTTGTAAGAGCACTGTCGTTAAGGGCCTACATCAATATCATCGCCGACACGTAGGTACATATTAACACAGCCAGTAGGCACAGAAAATGAAGAATTAGGGATACTTTTCCTATTTACTCAAAATCTACTAAATATATTTTAATTCTGATCCACGTGTTTCTATACATAATAGTTACCTATGTTTTTAAAGTTATTTCATTAGTTAATACGCGATAATAGACCGACAAATGAAAAAAATTTGAGAGGTTGTTTCGCCAAGATTTTCTATCGAGAAAACTTTTTTCAATCGCGTTTCTGAGTTCATGCGATCCTAGATCATATATTGAAAAAACATATACTTAAAAATTAGAGCTCTAGCCATTCAATCTAAAGAAACAATGAAAACTTCGTACCTACATAGAAAAATGCACGAAGCTATTTTGGTGTCCTCTTAACATTATATGTGAAATTAAAAATGGCCGACAGCAAGAACAATTCTGTGAACGAGGTTTTTGGGAATTACAGTATTTATCAGACTTTAATGACCGCAAAATCAATAAAAAGTAATAAATATGTTTGTCATTATTGCAAATCACGAATGCCTGTACAGCTCTGAAAGTATAGACAGTGGAGAATTGGTAATAAGTAACATCAAATGAACTTATAAATAAATCTATTAAACTGAAACTTCACGCAATTTACAGTAGGAACGTAAACGGAATAAAAGATTAAATGCTTAAAAAAGACGAGTAGTTATAAAGAAGAAAGAAAAATCAGCACAGACACACACGCTGAATCAATGATAAAAGAGCGGGAACATGATGAGACGATAAAGCTTTAACGTTAAAAACAAACGAATTAATTTTAATTAATGTTTGATTACCATATATATACATTTACATAGTTAACGACAAGATAATCTACATCGACATTTAACATTGATAAATTAGGCGTGTTGATGAATGACATTAGGCAGATTTCACTGTAGGCTTAGAACGTCAACATGGCTTAGAATAAGAATAACGGGAGTATATTTCGATCTACCAAACCGCAATGACCAGGCATGTTGGGTTTTGATTTACTTTCAAGTTTTCAGTCTCGCAGAATTTTTTCGCTGCCGACGCTTACAGCATCTGTGGCAAGATTGGGATAATAATAATAACTGGGGTGTTGACACTTAAAAAATGGCGCCAATCTATTGATACAACACTGTGATGCAACAAAAAAAAGACAAATTCAACAGAAAATACTTCTACTAGAATTATTTGCTAGGAACAATAGCGAACTACAAAAAAGCTGTTACTCGATACGAACTTTTTGCCTAGCTTTGGGTTATAGATAGTGAACAATATTTGCTATCTGCACGATACATGAAACCGGATAAGATTCGAAGTATTTTCGTCAATAAAAGCCCTTATAATGATATAAATTGAATTATCAGTACCTAATCGCTCTTTAAGCATACAGATATGGTAATGGCAGTTAAAAATAAACATGATAACGGAATGTCTGCCAGCGACAAAGTAGAAGTTTGATACTTTGGTACTGACCAATAACATCACAAGGATTTCTATTAATTTCTAGACTTGAGAGCTTTTTATAGATTCGTACAAGCAAAGGAAATAAAGTGAGCCCTTATAGGATCGCTTCCGTGTCGTATAAGTATAAATCAATAGATAGACAGACAGTAAAGACAGTATCGACAACATGTAAGAAGATAATGAAGAGTCCTCTTAGTTATTATTTAGTATTATTATAGTAAAAACCTTTCAATACCTTTAAACCATTCCCTTGGGAGACTGTTCCATTAGTTTTAACTGAAAAACTCAGACTAGCTATGAAATACGTTTAGAATCAATTTGTAGTGACTAAGGAAATAATATTATTTGATTTTATGATCCCAATAAAATAAATTAGGTTTGAACCAAGTCATCAGAATTTTGTATCCTATCATTATTCAATGTCACAACCGAAATAAGCCTAACTATTACAACAATACAATGACGAGCTAGATAGCGTTGCTGTGTTCTCGCCCAGTAACGCATAAACAGTTTTGAAATATTGTTATTCTTAATAGACAAGCATATAAACAACATGTCTGCCATTTTGAAACTCAGCACGTCCAGTTCGGACGTGACTCACAGCCATTCCGGTTGGAATTCTGCCACCATTAATGAACGGCCTACAAATAACTTACAATAGAAAAGGGACGGCATTCAGTCCAATACTACAACATCTGCATTGTAATTGGCAACATATCATCACTCCATTGTATCTTACAGGTAGGCAGATGTCAAATGTAACTTATGTATCTTAAACCACAAATGATTTTGCAAATAGCTCGTCAAAGTACATATCCACCTGTAAGGATACGATAAATCTATTTCTTCTCATAAATGAAACGCTTGTAACTTTATAATTATTTTAATTCCAGAATAAATATGATTTGTTCTCATAAATTAATATTATACCTGATACCGTCCATGGTGACATTTCCATAATATCTTTATTAACTTTACATAATTCCTTTTACGTTTATTCTTTATTCATTTTGCAATTATTCGTTTTCTAATATCCTTTGTACATATCCTGGATTGATAATTGTTATTTAATGAAATATATTTAATATGTTTAAGTAAACATGTCAAAATTTTGATGTTTGTCAATTGTCATAAATTTAATGTTATTTCTTTACTCTATGTAAAACTACGGAGTTTCTAAGTACTATGAATCATTTTACCTAAGATACTGGCTGATTGCTAGAATATTCTAGTATCGATGTTTATTTTTAAATTATTTAAATTTATAGATGGAAGTTTGGAACGTAAAAAAAAAATAGAGAAGGCGACAGTTCGAGTTTGGTCTGGGTCGAGGATCGAGTGGTAGTTGCTGGCAAGATTATCTGAAAATCTTTTACGCCTAAGTGTGATCCAAGATCTCATCTAATAATTGGAGTCGCCGAGTTCGCCGACCAGGCCTAAAATAATTTATAAACTCAAGTATATTATTATACAGATTCCACCTACCGGACTTGGAGGGACAGTCCTGACCTGGTGACCGGTCTCCTGTTGCGGCCGTCAAAGCACGGCCAAACTCTTCCACGGAGAACTAAGTGTTTTTTTTTTTCCCTTTTCTTTCGTAACTCGCGAGTGGAGTGACTTTTAAAGTACTTTATTTGTTTGTGCAGTTTTCTTCATAGTGACAGCAGTGATTTAGGGACAATAGTGATTCAGGGACCAATAAATTAAACTTTCTTTCACCTTTTTTTTGTTTCATTACAGTGGCGCCTCAACTGGGTGAACTCACCCCAACTCTCAAAATTCCAAATTTCGGCTTGCTCAAGCCTGGTGTTATTTTTTTGGCATCGTATTTGACATTTTTAATTTGTTTAACTCTCATCTATCATTCTATTAATAACATTGTGTCGATAAATATTATTTTGAAATAGATATTTTCTTTTGTAATTTCAGACTCTAATCTTAACTGTCCGGTGGTAATCTGGCAGGGGAGAAGTCTGTTGTGTGACTGTGCAGCTTGTGTGGTTTTGCAGCGAAAAGTAATAAAATACTACGCTACAACTTATAAATCGCAGTTTGAACTAAATACCTTAACCTGTGAGACATGGCAGGATTCTATTTCAGTGCAAAATTAGCACCAAAATTTATCAAATGCACAGTTGTAGAAAAACTATCTCCACTCGTCTATATATTGCAGGACAGTAAAGGTGCAAAGTCAAAATGGCATATTAAGGACTTAAAATTGTAACTCTGTAACTACTTTTACGTTTATAATACTCATGTGTAATTTTTTTAATGAATTTTTTCTGTTAATTTTATATTTGTAAAAATGTACTTTAACTTATTGTGTTTTACAGATAAGTAATGAAGAGAGGGAGCTTGTAACTATGAGATCTGTCCACATCTAAGTATATAATAAAGCTAAAAAGGTATGTTTTCAAATTTCTTTAAAATTAACTCTAGTGGACAGATGTCACTAACTTTCAAGCTCTAAATAGGTATCGATGCTGTTGTTCCTAAATTTAATACTTAGTTAATTTTAGTTGCGAAGGGATATGTACAATTATTGCCTTAATATACTGAACCAATTTTATCTTATCCTTACATATTATATTTTTTGTATTTCTTTTATGGACGTTATAGGGCCATTATATTTAGACTTAATTTAGGTATAGGTTTACAATATAGTGCAGGCGGTTCAGGTATGGTTAGAGTGTAGTTGCCATTGGATGTGAGTAACTACCTCGTTTTTTTTTAATGGTGATGAATGCAGTATATAAATATATATCTATCTTTAAATATTATTATAGGAATGAAAGATGAATAATGAATGTGATAGCCATTAACCTTTAACGTGTCACTATTTGTTATACCAAGCTTTAAGGGGAGTACTTACTACATAAAGACCCTAGGTGTCTGTAATTTTTCTATTTGTCTCTTAGGATCTTGTAGCCATCGGAGCTATGAGGTAAACTAGGCCTACTGCTAGGTATGCTAAGCCTGCTGACAGGTATTTCTTCTAAAAAAAAAAAAAATCAAAATGTTGTGAGGACATTTTAATTTTTTTTGCCGGGTTGTTGGGGAAATGTAAGGATACGATAAATCTATTTCTTCTCATAAATGAAACGCTTGTAACTTTATAATTATTTTAATTCCAGAATAAATATGATTTGTTCTCATAAATTAATATTATACCTGATACCGTCCATGGTGACATTTCCATAATATCTTTATTAACTTTACATAATTCCTTTTACGTTTATTCTTTATTCATTTTGCAATTATTCGTTTTCTAATATCCTTTGTACATATCCTGGATTGATAATTGTTATTTAATGAAATATATTTAATATGTTTAAGTAAACATGTCAAAATTTTGATGTTTGTCAATTGTCATAAATTTAATGTTATTTCTTTACTCTATGTAAAACTACGGAGTTTCTAAGTACTATGAATCATTTTACCTAAGATACTGGCTGATTGCTAGAATATTCTAGTATCGATGTTTATTTTTAAATTATTTAAATTTATAGATGGAAGTTTGGAACGTAAAAAAAAAATAGAGAAGGCGACAGTTCGAGTTTGGTCTGGGTCGAGGATCGAGTGGTAGTTGCTGGCAAGATTATCTGAAAATCTTTTACGCCTAAGTGTGATCCAAGATCTCATCTAATAATTGGAGTCGCCGAGTTCGCCGACCAGGCCTAAAATAATTTATAAACTCAAGTATATTATTATACAGATTCCACCTACCGGACTTGGAGGGACAGTCCTGACCTGGTGACCGGTCTCCTGTTGCGGCCGTCAAAGCACGGCCAAACTCTTCCACGGAGAACTAAGTGTTTTTTTTTTTTCCTTTTCTTTCGTAACTCGCGAGTGGAGTGACTTTTAAAGTACTTTATTTGTTTGTGCAGTTTTCTTCATAGTGACAGCAGTGATTTAGGGACAATAGTGATTCAGGGACCAATAAATTAAACTTTCTTTCACCTTTTTTTTGTTTCATTACACACCAGCATTGTCATCGTAAAATATTTGAGCTGCCATATATCAGAGCTTAGACTGTCGTTATTTAAAGCGAAAACATTAAATTATGCCGTATTTGTGTAGATTTCTGCCATGGCTTTTTATCTATAACTTTGTAGCTCCCAAGTTCTGACAAAGCCTCTACTGTCTCTTGTTATATTAGACTTCCAGTTTTTATTTTACTGCGATATTGTAATCTTTGAAATAACTAAATATATTTTCATTAAAGACCTTAATGAGATTTGATTAAAAGATTTTAAGTTTCCACTTCATAAATTTTTTTCTAGTTTAAAAGGTCAGATCACATCTTTAATTGTGTGTGATATTGTTGTTGTTAAAAGCTGAATCCCTTTGAATTTTAATTCACTAACTATAATTAAATATAAATGATAGTTTCTCACGTCGACGCTAATGAAACTCACGCTCGGTTTATACGCACCCTTCCAACAAACGCAACTAATTACAGAGTGACACTCTGCACTAATAGTTGCCAGTTGAGTTCAATCGATTTCTAGATGCACAGAGTTTCATTTTTTGTAAACTAAATATAGTATATATGGGTAATTCTCATTTTGACATATAAAAATTCATAAAATAATGAAAACGTGTTTTAGGTCAAATTATTAATGGATCTTTTAAATTTTAGTCCTCTTCATTAAAGCTTATAAATATGGTCGCTGAGCTTACAGCCCCTGAATTATTGAAATACAGGGATTTGAAAAAAAAGGACCTCCATGGAAGTGACCACCTGTCCATGGAAGTGACACACCCTATATATTTTTTATTTATTTATTTATTTATTTAAAGCTCATACTTACATCTATCATTACAGGCCATACCTATTGCGATAGTGAAGTTTATACATATTATTACTCATAACTTATTGATAATCAATTTATGTAGATAGGTACATATCATTTAAGTAAACTATTACTAATATATCTAAGAAGGGCTCTGGTAACATCGTTCAATGTACAAGAGTAGATATCAATGCATTCCGTAACCGCATTTAAAGTGCGCATTGCTCGAGTTAGTGGTGCCTGCTGCAGCAAGTTGGTCCGCGCGACTGGTATCTCCAACAAGTGAGGCTGCCGTCGTCGTCCTACGTATTCATCGGGCACATACAAGCGAAGCTCACGAAGAATTTCAGCGTTATGCGTTTTACCCCTTAGCACTTTAAATAAATAGATCGCTAGTCCGACTTCCCTTCTAACCTCCAATTTATAATACCCAACCATACCAAGTAGAAACAATGTGGGATATATTAAAGGGTATCCTGGATATACCCCATACTGCTTAAAATAAAGAAATCGTAAAAATTTATTTTGGACTTTTTCTAGCATTGCTTTGTATTTGTATTCATGTGGACTCCAGACAGTTGCATTACATTCAAGGTGACTTTTGACTAGCGATTCGTAAAGCGCCTTTAGAGCTCGTATGTTATTGAAATCACTAGCCTGCCTCAACACAAATCCCAGATTGCGGTACGCTTTTTTACAGACATCCACGATATGCTGTCTGAAGCTTAAGTCTGATGTAAATCGAATACCTAAATCCTTGACCTCCGTAACATGTTGCAATGTCTGACCATCTATACTATATTGATAATGACTCGGGTTTTTAGAACGAGAAAAAGAAAGAACGGCACATTTTTCTATGTTAAAAAATAGTTTGTTTTCCCTACTCCACTCATTTACCCTATCGATGTCTCTCTGTAGCAAAATATGGTCAGTTGATTTTTTTACAGCAATATATAATTTTAGGTCATCCGCAAATAGTAAGCACGATGAATCTTTAATTACCTGAGGCAGATCATTGATCATCAATGTGAAGAGGAACGGCCCCAAATTGCTCCCCTGACTGACTCCAGAATTCGTATTGTAATCTTCTGAAAAACATCCACCACAGTCCACAAACTGACGCCTGTTCGTAAAATAACTCGCAAAAAATCTAAGGGTAAGGGGCGTGAAACCCATGTTTGCCATCTTGAGAAGCAGTACATCATTGTCGACCGTGTCGAATGCTTTTCTGTAGTCTAAATATGTTACGTCCACCTGCATCCCTGCGTCAATAGTTGGCATCAAAGTTGTCATTAAATGTAATAAATTGCCGGTCGTGCCTTTACCCGGACGAAATCCATGTTGCGCATCAGAAAGATGAGCACTAACCTGGGCATATAAGCAGCTTTGTATGGTTGACTCAAAAACTTTAGCTGGTGCACTAAGTATGGCTATAGGCCTGTAGTTGCTGGTTTCCTTACCTGCACGTCCCTTTGGCACCGGAATCACTCGGGAGAGCTTCCAGCGGTCCGGAAATTCTGCGGTACCAATACTTAGGCCAAAAAGATGTGATAATGGCTTCTCAAGTATGGACCGACAATCCTTAACGATAAAAGGTGGGATGCCGTCCGGCCCCACTGAACGCTTCGCTGATAAACAAGCAAGCGCCCGATGCACCTCCGACGGTTCCAGACGGATGTGAGCCCAAGTGCTGGTTAGAGCAGCTAAAGCACTTGCTTCGTTAACGTTGAGTTTAGCCGGCTCAGAGCTGTACACGGAATGAAAATATTTAGCAAATTCCGAGGCGCATTGTTGATTAGATAATACACGACCATCTTTCATTAATCTTTTATACGGAGCAGAATTACCTCTTTTCAAACGGACATAGTTCCAGAAAGCTTTAGGTTCAGATGCCAATTGATTCTGTAGACGATCTCGATAATCATCAGAAGCAACCTTCGTAGCCGCCTTAACTCGTGCTCGACAGACAGAGAATGCATCATAGTCTGTTTGCAATTTAGTCTTTTTAAATTTTTTATGCAAAATATATTTTAATTTAATATCCCTAATGATATCGGCGTTATACCAAACAGGATATATATATTTGGAGCATTTTGAATCCCTCTTTTTCCTAGGTACACATGTATCGAAAGCTGTATATATTTTATCATAGAAGAAATCTAATGCCAAATTTGGATCTTCTATTTGGTAAATTTCATTCCAGTCTATCTCATTTAATAAGTAATACAAATGGTGGTAGTCAGCTTTGACAAAGTTCCATTGCAGAAGCAGTGCATTATTAGAATGATGGCTAACCGATATAGAAAGATTAGTATATATTAATATTATCCATGTGAGTACCATATGCAACAAGGAAGGGACATTATATGAAAATAATTTAGATAAGGTTATAAGTAAACTCTATTCATTACATATAATTAGCTTTCCAATCACAACAAAGAAAAATGAGAAAATTAACAAACTTAACTAATTAAAACTTTTCTTAATATCCCAATCAGTATTAAGTTTTATATATGACTTTTATTTCCCCGAAACTGTTAAGAGGATACCAAAATAGCTTCGTGCATTTTTCTATGTACGAAGTTTTCATTGTTTCTTTAGATTGAATGGCTAGAGCTCTAATTTTTAAGTATATGTTTTTTCAATATATGATCTAGGATCGCATTAACTCAGAAACGCGATTGAAAAAAGTTTTCTCGATAGAAAATCTTGGCGAAACAACCTCTCTAATTTTTTATTTTTTTCATTTGTCGGTCTATTATCGCGTATTAACTAATGAAATAACTTTAAAAACATAGGTAACTATTATGTGTAGAAACACGTGGATCAGAATTAAAATATATTTAGTAGATTTTGAGTAAATAGGAAAAGTATCCCTAATTCTTCATTTTCTGTTCCTACTGGCTGTGTTAATATGTACGTGTCGGCGATGATATTGATGTAGGCCCTTAACCGCTGTCTTGGAAGACGTCATTAAGCTCGATTGGGCCGGACTCGCCATCAACATCAACGGCGAATAGATCACTCACCTTCGTGATTTTCAGACGATATCGTGGTAATGGCAGAATCCCTGGAGGAGCTTGGCATAATGCTCAATGACCTCAGCAGTGTTTCCCAACGGGTTAGTTTAAGGATGAACATGGATAAAACCAAGGTTATGTTCAATGTCCATGTCACTCCGGCACCAGTATCTATTGGGAATGCGATTCTCAAAGCTATCGATCATTATGTCTCTACCTAGGAATAACCGTCCAGTTGGGCAAATCCAACTTCGAGAAAGAGGTCAACCGATGAATCCAACTCGACTGGGTAGGTTTCGGGAAGCTTAGGCACGAACCGGACGACGCAACGTGGGTCGGCTCCCAACAAGGTGGACTGACGACATTGTCAAATGCGCCGAAGGCCGCTGGATGCAGTTAGCGCAGGACCGCGCTTTGTGGCATTCTGTTAGCGGGGGGGAATAGTTCCCACTGCTGGGCATAGGTCCAGCACCTTTGGTAATGAACACAGTTGTGACCACTTATGCTTTACAGATTGTGAGAATAGAAATTGGAATGAGATTTTCTCGAAGTGGTTGCCACGCCGGTAAGAATTGGCAACTAATTCAAGATTGTGGGGGACTCTTTTATCTATGCCTAGTTGCATTTGGATACACCCGCAATATTTTATGAAATACAACTCGTGTGACATGTACCATGGAAGGGACCAAAAAAGTTGATCACAAACTTTGCCATAGAAAAAAAATATGAACTTGTTTTAGCTCGAAACATCGCTTGTTATTTTTTTATGTAATTCATTTAATTTAGTTAATATTGTTATATTTATTTTAGTACTTACGAAAGAAATGTAAGACAGGGCATTGTTCTTCGAAATTCGGACATATCACATCCATGGAAGGGACATTTTTGACCCTTTGACATTGTTGCATAAATACATTTAATTTGTCTTCAATTTAGACGTTTATAAATTTACTATACCATAGCTAAACTTTGTTTTTGCATAAGCAAATTGGGATATTTGAATAATACAATCTAGAAAAACGACGATCACACTATTTTTATTCAAAAATAAGAATTTTCCCATATAGTCATTCATGTATGTATACTGCACTGCAGTAATTATTTGCACAAACTCGTCTAATGATAATCCTCTTAAATAATTTTATTTGGTTCAAACCATTTCACTGTACTGATAACATTTGTTTAAAAAAATCTTATGTTGTTTATGTGCCACACCAAAGCGTATTTGTGTGTATTTGTATTTGTGTTCGCTAAGAACACTGAAATATAACCCATATTTAAAGTGATAACCCTATGCTAGAAAGTCTTGTGGTACACGTACTATAGATACATACATACGCATGTACACACGTTCAGAAATTGGCTCCAAGCTATTAATGAATGTTTAATAGCCAAACGATAACCACCCCTCTATGAAGTAATAGTAAGTGGAAATCGATGGATGTTTTTCACAACCACATATTATAAGTGGATTCTTCCGTGTCCCCGACTGAATGTGTTTACAAATGGCACATTTCGACGGTTGCGAGGCCATTCGCAACTACAGACGGTTCATGGGATTACACATTAGAACTATTAAGTTATTCCCAACTCTAGTAACCTGATGAGCCATTAGACCCACAGGAAAAAACAATATTACCCTATATTCGGAGCACTCCCGCAAAAGTTTAGCAGCTATGGAGAAAGTTATTTGTCAATAATACCATTTTGTTAAATGTGCAAACTTTTATTTTAAGGTAGGTAAGTAGTTATAGTGATAAAGGTTTACAAATAACCAAATACCAA
The DNA here is from genome assembly GCA_916999025.1 of Orgyia antiqua. Lineage (NCBI taxonomy): Eukaryota > Metazoa > Arthropoda > Insecta > Lepidoptera > Erebidae > Orgyia > Orgyia antiqua. The sequence goes on from OU779871.1 coordinate 30,612,768, forward strand.
TGCTGAAGTGCACATCAAACATGGCAAATACAGTTATGTACTTAAATCAACTAAAGTTTAAACACACCACAACATAGTTCAACGTGCCTGTATATATGTATACTGTGCCGTCATCGATCTGTTTGTTCTAGATACTGGTAAAAATGTATTGCATCTATATTGGTATTTATTTGCCCATAAAAGCTTCGTGCTATCGCAACATTAGATTAGAATCCACATCCATATAAAATATAATCTGCCTTTTTGAAGAGGGTTTGTAAAAATAAATAACTAAATATTCCCGGACATTTTACACAACGTCCTCTGGTCCCAAGCTAAGCTTATTTGCTTTTGTTATGGGTACCAGATAGGGATATACCACACATATATATATATTGTATATACTTTTTTTTGATAATGCATACGATGCATGCGCATAATTAACATATAGCATACATGTTAAAATGTACAAAATACATGTGTAAAACACCTAGACGCAGTAAAAACATTTGTATGACAATTATATTATATATATGACATTATAATTAAAATGATTATCCCATGCAGTAGTCAAACCCGCGACCTCGTGAAAGGCAGTCCCTTACATGAACCACGAGACCCCATCAACAAGATAAAAACAACAAGATGACGTTAGTGTGTTTAAATATACAATGATAACAACCCATTTACTTACATAAGCGTTACAAGAGCCTGCAAAGGGAATAAGATAACGCAGTTAATTTTCTTTTACTAGTCGCATATAGCGATTATGGAGGTTCAATGCCATACAGAAAGAAAGCCCGCAAATGGATAACTAGGTCCAACTTCCCTTTAACATTTTCGTTTCTATACAAGCTTTTATCTTTTTAAATTATTAACTAAATTAATTAATAAAAGATTGAATTACAATCAAACATTAAGTAAAACCTTACAAAAGCCTACATTTTCATAACACAACTATAGCTACTCTTTAAGAGTCTCGAGAGGAAATTAACTAATTTACCAAAAATATAATTATATAAATTCCAAGTAAGATGGAATTTACAATATTAGTATAGACGCCCAATTCAAGACTTAATTAAATCAACGCAAATTAAATTTCTAATCAATTTACTCTCAGACGCTCTTGTTTGAACACTAACTATATTAATATTGAACAAGACAACAAATAACTCAGTTATTTAGCGTATTAATCATTTATGAAAATGGTCTCGCAAGTAGTGCCTAGGGCGAGGAGCTAACAGAATTTGTTATGTTTGTAACTCAATTACCAAGTTAATCTTTGACTTTATACAATAAATACTACTTGTTGTATTGTAGTCTTTAAAGTTTAAGTTTTGATATTTAGTGAGTTCGGCGGATTCAGAATACAGTTTCACATTTTATTTTATTTTCTGACATCAACTGTACCAAAATTAACTATAGATACATATTTTTAAACACCGATGGAAAAATAGGGGTGTATATAAATTTGACGTGTCTCTCTGTGAATGTATCTGTCTGTGGCACCATAAGATTGATTTTAATTTATATTTTTCTTTAACTTTAACCGTTGCAAGTGACGATATAAAATAATTAAACGCTACAATTTCCTGTTGTTGTGTTAATTTAATTCCTGATAATTTGACTATTTAATGAGATTATTGATATAACAACCTATCACTAATTTATTAACAATTTCAACTTGACCCGGGAGAGAAACTTGAAACCTTATTGTATTCATATATAGGTCAAAACTTTCCGCAATATATTCACGACGAAATTGTTAATTTCAAAGTTAAATACATTGTAATTTAATAGGTAAATACATAGGTTAATACATACGTGGGCTGTTCCAACGATTGTTAGTAAAATAAAAAATAGTGCGAAAGTGAAAAAAATATAAAAACTAGCTATATAAAGTTTTAGCTATGTAAAATATTTTCGTTCCACCCCAAAGAAGCGCTTACTCCCACTGCGCTGAGCCACTCGTAACGGGGCCACCCCATGCCGGTTCATGGTCAGGATCAGGGCACACACCATGGCCAGGTAAGGGCGAGGAGAATCGTTAAAAAAAGTATGAGCTTACTACCTCTAAATGAAAAGTATAATATAAACGAACTTAAATTGTGTTTCAAGTAAGTAAAAATAACAATTCATTGAAAATATAATATAAGTCCGACCGCGTACGTGACGATCAGTCAGACATCCACGCATTACGCAAACACGTCCTCGTGTCTGTGAGGGACAGCACAATCGATAAAACATTTTATGTGCGATGTTCAACCACACCTTTTCACAATTACATTATACACCAATTGGCATATTAAAATGTTCTATTTAAATCTTTACTTATTATAAAATAAAGTCATTTTTAACAAATTATCTTCAAAACTACGCAAAGGTTTTTGATTCGGTTTTTTTAAATGATAGAATGGTTCAAAAGGATGGCTTTTATGTGTACCTAATTCGTTAAGGTTTAGTTTCTAAATCCCACACATACGAAGTTGCGGGCAACAGCTAGTACCTAACAAAATAAACTGAATTAGTTATGTAATTAATAGTTTCTTTTTTATGTGATAAGGCCGCCATTTGTACTTAGTTTTAAGAATCTTGTCTTTATTTCAATGTCTGTAAAGTGTACAATAAAGAGTTGACATGGTGAAACCTCTATTAATTTTTCTGTAACTTAACAACTCACCTATTTGTCCACAGTAAAAATCTTAATTTTTACTTTCACTTTAATAAAATTTTATAATTTACTGTTGTTATGTGAAATACCCATTTTATTAGCTTCTCAATTTCTACTATAGGGTCGAGGGTTAACATAAACATGGACAAAAACTAGACAACATACAAAATTCCACTCGGATCAGGAGACTGTCGTTCGTCCGGATTTTCCAGAGTTTCCTGGCTTAAGAAACGTCTGAAGGCCGTCCAAGGACGTTTGTTTTCAGGGGTGACAAATAAAAATATATTACGTTGTTATTTTTAGAGATGTTCGGGGAAAAACTTTTTTTGGCTTAATGTGATTTTCGCCGTTTTTATCCAGGATCGATGATTATTTAGATTATGGCAACCCTAACTCAGATAGGTACTCATCTGATGGACAGATCTATCGATCGACACACCAGGTACAGTTTGTAATTGCGAGCCCTTTGTCACATTTATATTGTGTCTGGCTGTCTCCAATTTGACATGTATGTGCATGTAATTGTCGGCCTATAGGGGTGTCTGGACGAAGGGTGATTAAGGGGAGAGATGAGAGGGGAGGATAGGCTTATGTAGCTCGAAACAATGGCCACTGATTAAACGCACTTGTGTATACGTTTGACTATATTCAGTTAACTCGATAAGTTAGTACCTGCTTCGTTGTTATGTTTGTGAAAAATTAACATCGATTTGCGTCTATATGTTTACGAAGCATATTACCGTCTGATATTTAAAAAAAGTATCCAAGTGAAATATTTCCTTATTCGTTTATCCTTCGCGTTATTCTACAGTTGTAAATAAAATAACTATGTACATGTCTTCTCTGTAAAAATATTATGTAATTTATGTATTGCTGTGTACAATAAAGAATATAGAATTAGCTATCCTCAGAGAAACGGTGTAAGCGCGTATCTCTTACATTTGCACCTAACTTCATGAGTTGTTGATGACGATGTGCACGTGGAACATAAAAATTTACTCTGATCTTTTTTCTTAAGTCGCCAAAAGTAGTAAGTAGGTAATACTTAAAAAATCTTCTTTGTTTTAATTTTGAACCTTTTTGTATTGTTCATATGTAAGCTTATATCTTCGAAACTACGCAACGGATTTTAATACGGTTTTTTTATGATAGAGTGGTTCAAGAGGATGGCTTATTTCTATAAATTGTAAAGTTTTAGTTTTTAAATTCCACCCGTACGAAGTTGCGGACAACATCTTTTTGACAATAATTTGTTTGGATAATACTAGTATAGTTACCAGACGTAAACTATTATTAGTTTAGCACTGCGCTACGACCCTAAAAGAAACAACAACTTAAAACAGTAGAAGTTATAATAAACCCAGTGAGTCGTAAATTTTGCAGAGAGTATATCTCGACTCGCGTATGTATACATATACATTAAACATAATAATAATAATAAATATTCAGGACATTTCACACAACGTCCTCTGGTCCCAAAGTAAGCTATATTTCTATGCTTGTATTATGGGTACCAGATACGGATAGACTACATATACTACTTTTCTTTTGTAAATACATACTTATAATACATAGAAAGCATCCAGACGCTGTACAAACATTTGTATGACATTTATTAGATATCACACAAATGACTGTCCCAAGCGGGAATCGAACCCGCGACCTCGTGATCGGCAGTTCATTACATAAACCACTCCACCACGAAGCCCGTCATAGCTCTGTCTATTTGTACAAGTCTATTGCAAGTGCGTCACAGATTGTGATTACATTAGAATATCAGCTGGCCGACCGGTTCGTACCGGTTCCATTATGGATTTTTAATGACAAACAAATTGGTGGGCGTCAATTTAGACGAAGATTGGTGTGTTTGTGATTGAATCATAGACAACTTGTTCAAATAAATTAACGAAACTGTTTACATTTTGTAAATCGTATGTTTGTGAGTGATAACAGCGACACATATAAACATCTAGGTATAGTTTCTGGTTGCTGTAATGTATTATTATTTAATGGTATTTTATTTTGTTAACATGAATAAATAAATATACAAAATACTGCTAACTAAATAACAACTAACGTTACACATCTTTACTTATTACAATACAAAGTTGTTATTTTTGTATTATAATAATATAAATAGTGATATTTATATATTAAAAATATATATATATGTCTTCTCCTTATATTTTCAATACTACTAATACAAGAAAATTTAATGCAGTTTTAGATATACATAGAATACCTACTTCAAGAGGATGTTTTTTTGTTACTTGTTAAGGTTTCTACAAAACTTGTAACTATTTGACATATACATAATATATGAATAAACATAACAAAACAGTAAGTTTAACTGGTAATATACAGTGCATAATATTAAAATTAACAAAACTATGTTGATACAATGTAAAACATATATAAACATAAGTATTAATTAATTAATATTATGTTAAACTTGTTTAACTATAATATTTATTGCAATGTGTATCGTCGTACACGCAATAGTTATATATTTAGATACATATTTGAAACAGCATTTCGCCATTTTCAGTTTTCCCAAGTAGAATGTTTCTGTAGTCTGTGGACGCGTATATTTTTTATTTTTAGGGTCTCGTAAGAAAAAGAACCCTTTTGTAAGGTTGACTATGAAGAATCTCTGTTATTTAAGACTAATGAGTAATTTAATTCTAACTTAAATTGCTAACTATGAGTTACTTCAGAAAGTGTCCATTAACACCTATCTTACTGTCTCTATTAAGGGGAAGACACTTTGTTCATGTGTTCTTTATACGTGACACACGATGCACTATACATCACTAACACTACTAATAAAGTAATTCAAAAGATTTTGTCCTTTTGAGTCTTCTTACTATGTCCGTGTTGTCGAGGAGCTGGATAGCCTCGACATTCACATGATGGAGAAGTCCATGTTCATGTGCTTCTGCATATTTTTTTATAATATCTGTGACCAGATCTATTTTGTATAATATAAATGTTCTGATAATAAATGTACAGAATGTTACTCGAAATATACCAGTATTATTTATTTGATGATGAGTTAACATTAAGTGTCAGTTCTGTGCCCGTCTGTTTGCCCGTAAATCGAATGTTTTTTAATTTATTTATTACAAAAACTTTACATATTATTTGTATAGTTACCAAAAAATATAATCTAATATCAAAATAACAAACAAAACGTAGCTGATACAATAAGTAAAATAAATAAACAATAACATGTCTATAGTAAACAACAGACATAATAAAACAAAAACAATTTATTATAGAGAGCTTCGACATCCGACATACATCAACATTTTCCAACAAAATAAATATTTATCTACCATTAACGAGTACGATTTGTATCAAATACTCCCCCGGGGCAGAGTGTGGCAACCCTACGGATTGATGGGTAACCAAAGGTGTTCTATTTCGTTAGGACATTGCAGGTACACACACACACACAAACTAACGCACACCACAGAAAGGTGTCCGTGGTGGCACATAGGCTTAGAGAAAGAGGAGGTTTAAGAGAGTCGGTTAGTGATACCAGAGTCACACAAACTAGTTGAAAAATCTAAAATCAGTTCTGATCATACGTAAAAGTATTTTCCCCACCCTATGAAAACACATACACGCATACATACAATAACAATAACTTTAGGATTTTGTTAACTTGGTTTAAATATTAACACTTTACCAAGTAACAAAAAAATTCGTAAGCTTATTACAGAACTAGCTGTTGTCTCGTTTTTGTAACATTTTTAAGTGGTGCTTCGCTCCTATTTGTCGCAACGTGATGTTATATAGCTTATGGCAGTTATGGCCTTCCTCGATAAATGGTCTATCCAACACAAAAGAGTTTTTCAATTTGGAACCAACAGTTCCTGAGATTAGCGCTTTCAAACCAACAAACTCTTCAGCTATATAATACTAGCTGCTGCCCGCGACTTCGTACGCGTAGAATTAAGAAAGTTACCCCGTTTTTGTAACATTATTCACTACTGCTTCTCTCCTATAAGTCGCAGCGTGATGTTATATAGTCTATAGCCTTCCTCTATAAATGTCCTAACTAACACTGAAAGAATTTTACAAATCAGCCCAGTGGTTCCTTAGATTAGCGCGTTCAAACAAACAAACAGACTCTTCAGCTTTATAATATTAGTAAAGATACACTCGAAATATTAAACATTGCATATTATAATGACACCAAATCAGTTAACTCTTTTGTTTTCTATACCTGCCATTAAGTTGAGAAATAAATAAGGTTACCGATCGATTGATATTAAATTAAAATCATTACTAAAGTAATTTATTAATTTTGCAATTGATATGCTATGCTTTTACTTAATAAATTAAATTATGGCGGAAAGTTGGAAGGAAGCTCAGTTGGCGGAGCTACGAAACGGTATTCCGAGGTCAAGGGTTCAAATCCCGCTTGCAGTAAACACTTTTTCCACCATAATTAAATTTAAAATCATTATTGCTAAAATCACATATTGACACTAATTAATAACAACTGAAAATAAATTATAAGTAAACTAAGTTTAGTCGGTTTTAAGTTCAGGTTAGCTTTACGCGCAGCCGAATTAGCATAATTAAATTTAAAAAAATACTTTTGTGTGGTAACCCTAGCAGACAGTGGGTGTAACGCCCGCCACCCAACTACCACCCTTACCAAAACGGGCTTTCGTTTGAATATTATTTTCAATAAAAACGTCCCTTTTAACTCATACAGGGTTAGCGAAATTACATTTACCTAATAAATGGTTATTAAATATTAGAATTTTTAAGTTTAGAGGTCGGAAATTGTGCTGAATATTAGGGCTGTCCGTATGCAAAGTAACCTTGCTGGTAAATTTAATTAGATCGTATATTTTTGTTACTTAACTGCGTAATTATTTGCTCCACGGGGGTTCAAATTTCCTTACAACGTACCTATTTCACGTTTACGTTAATCGTAAAATTATGTTATGACCATAAATATATTATCATACGTTTTAATGCCGAAAAATTTTTATAAACTTAACTAGCTGGCCCGGCAAACGTTGTTTTGCCATACCAAAAAAAAGGTAAAAAAAAAGAACTATAAACCTCACGGAGCCCGAGACCTTTCCAACGAATGCAAAACCGTGGAAATCGGTTCGTGCGTTCTGGAGTTATAGCGTCAGGAAGGAAAACCCGACTTATTAACCGACTTCAAAAAAAGGAGGAGGTTCTCAATTCGTCTGTATTTTTTTTTTTTTTTTATATAGTAGATAAGTATTTCTTCAGTTATGGCCGAAACTTCACAGTGTTTTTAAAGCTACTTTTTTGCAAGACAACACTGTCACGAAACTGTCTCTTTGGTCAGTCATTAGTAAGTAAATTAGACATAATCATATTATATGTTGGCAACCCTATCATTTTCCCCATCATCCGAATACCTATATATAATAATAGAACTATCGTATCGTATCAAGTAGTACGTAAATAATACAATTTTTGTTTAGGAAACCCCTCCGTTTTGTATGAACTCTCACCGTTCAATGTGCCTAATGTAGTTTCAGCGAAGGTAATATTGTTACGAGAATAAAAAGCTAAGTACATTTCTTCTTTGTAAACATATACCTGAGAAAGGATTGCAAAAATATAATATTTTTTTGTTGTAATGTTGTAAGTATAATATAAAATATTCGACGGGCCTCGTGGTGGAGTGGTTCATATAACGGACTGCCGATCACGAGGTCTCGGGTTCGATTCCCGGTCAGGACAATCATGTGTGTGATGTTTTTAATTGTCATACAAATGTTTGTACTGCGTCTGAAAGAAAGAAAGAAAGAAAGTTTTATTTGCTGCATTAGGTACACAATATACAGTTCTTTAAATAAAATATATACACTAAATTACAATACATTTTACTTAAAAATAATACATAGGTAGTTGCAAAAGGAAATGAATGTAAATAACAACATGTATAAAGGTAGGTATATATTGTGTCACTACAGCAAATAGGCTCCCATTTCAGCATATGTTAGGTCTCAAGAACCTAACGCTGATTTTCAAATGGGGCCTATGAGTGTTGAGAGAGAGTCTGGGTGTTTACTATGTATTATATGTATGTATTTACAAAAGAAAAGTAGTATATGTATTCTATCCGTATTCTGGTACCCATAACACAAGCTTAGAAGCTTAGCTTGGGACCAGAGGACGTTGTGTGAAATGTCCATGAAAATTTATTATTTATTATTATAATATAAAATCTATACTAATATTATAAAGCTGAAGAGTTTGTTTGTTTGTTTGTTTGTTTGAACACGGTAATCTCAGGAACTACTGGTTAGAATTAAAAAATATTTTTGTGTTGGATAGTCCATTTATCGAGGAAGGCTATAGGCTATTTAACATCACACTGCGACCAATAGGAGCGAAGCATTAATGAAAAAAGTAGCAAAACCGGTTTTTTTTTTAAATTCTACGCGTCGCTGGCAGCAGCTAATATTAAATAAAATAAAGGAACATTATTAGAGTTTTCGTAGTTTATAGACTTTCGTTTACAAAGTATGTTTTAAAGATACACTATCTCTCACTCACATTATGGATTACTACAGAATAAGGAGGGGTGGATTCCCTTTGTCTAAAAATTTAAAATATGTTTTACATAATCTTAGTGGAATCGAAGTGGGTTTTCCAGTAAGTACGTAAATGTAACTTGCGTATCACAGCTAGTTTTTTTTAATAAAATTCAGTAACGTCATCAAACTGCATCGAATTAACACAATCAGTGTGAATTGAATGAGTTGCGTTGTTTACGCTTATTAAGGGCACCACAAACAGCATATTATTATATATTAATATAGCGGGAAAGAGACAGATGTATATATATAGAAAAAAGGCGAGGCGAGACAGATATTAATACAAGTTATGTCATAAGCACACAAAAATTATGTCTACATGATTAAATGATTTATCATTTCATTTCATATACCGAGATGTATCTATACTTAAGACGATACCAAAATAGCTTCGTGCATTTTTCTATGTACGAAGTTTTCATTTTTTCTTTAGATTGAATGGCTAGAGCTCTAATTTTTAAGTATATGTTTTTTCAATATATGATCTAGGATCGCATCAACTCAGAAACACGATTGAAAAAAGTTTTCTCGATAGAAAATCTTGGCGAAACAACCTCTCAAAACTTTTATTTTTTTCATTTGTCGGTCTATTATCGCGTATTAACTAATGAAATAACTTTAAAAACATAAGTAACTATTATATATAGAAACACGTAAATCAGAATTAAAATATATTTAGTAGATTTTGAGTAAATAGGAAAAGTATCCCTAATTCTTCATTTTCTGTGCCTACTGGCTGTGTTAATATGTACGTGTCGGCGATGATATACGATAATATTGATGTAGGCCCTTAAGACGTCACCGACAGATATATATACAGGGTGTGGCGTAAATAGTGGTCCACCGTTCAGGGTTAGGTACATCAGGTAGGTACCTACACCATACCAAAATTTTAAACCGGTCCGCCGACTGGTTACGGAAAAAAAAATTTTTTTAATTTTTTTCAAGAAATTCCCATTTTCATTACGAATTTGACCACAGTTTCAACAAAAAACATTATTTTTGATTTTCTATTCGTGTTTATTCATGTTGAATGTATGAGCTATCATAAAAAAATAAAGATTTGTATTGAAATTGTAGCCTTTACGAGAAAAAGTGATTTCTTCTCAATTCTTAACCTAAATTTTATCGCATCACTCATATTCAGGAGCGTTTTTTGAAAAAGAAATGTACTACACTGTTAGTGCCCATGCATTTAAAAATATGCTCATGATGTACTGATTATAAAATGGTATAATAGTACCGCTTTTCAAAAATAGAAAAAAAAATACTGCATTTGTAACTGAAAATAAGTAAGTCTTCCTGTTACCATTTTCGCAACATAATATTGAAACAAAAATTTCGTCTACCTTATTTATGTGCCCATTCTTACTGTAAACTTGGTCATAGTGACAACGACAATATTATTATTGTAATTGTATTGGCAAATGAGAACACAAAAGTTACTACAGACAGGGTATTAAAAAAAAACAACTTTGACATCATAATTATTTATTTATTGATTAATACAATCGGTGCTCAAAATGGCCCCCATTCGCAGCTATACACGCTCTGCACCGTCGAATAAAGGAGCGTTTAAGACGTCGAGCAAACCCGCTTTCATTGATTTTTCCAGCTGCTGTCAGAATCCTGGTCCTTAATTCTTCAATATTATTTATTGGTCCCTTGTATACGTCTTCCTTTAAGCATCCCCAATAAAAGAAATCCAAAGGATTAAGGTCTGGGGAGCGTGGTGGCCATAGTATTGGGCCTAACCGCCCTACCCATCTGTTTGGATAGGCCACATTAAGGTGCTCTCGTACCCTTACTGCATAGTGAGCGGGACAGCCATCATTTTGTAGCCACATGCTGTCTCGGATCTCTGTAGGGACACTTTCTAGAAGTACGGGTAAATCTGTCTGTAAGAACCCAAGATACCTTTCTGCGGTTAAGGTTTCTGGCAGTTCTAATGGACCAATTATTTGTCCGTTAATAATGCCGACCCAAAGGTTTATTTTAAATTGGTATTGCGATCGATCTTGTCTCATGACGTGCGGATTTTCTAACTGCCAGCTGTGCAAGTTGTGTAAATTTAAATATCCATCTTTTCTGCAAGATGATTCGTCACTCCAAAGTATTTTATTAAAAAATTGCTCGTCCTCTCGTATTCTACGCAGCATTTCTCTGCAAAATCTCACTCGCGGAGGATAGTCCCTTGGTAACAGAGTCTGTACCCTTGTATAATGGTAGGGATGTAGCTCGTGTCTTTTTAAAATGCGATGTACGGTTCTGGTAGATATCCCCATTGTGCGAGATAAGACTCGGACTGAGGTTGTAGGATCTTGTTCTGCCAAATTCAGTACCTGATCATCGGCATGTCTCCGTGGGCGTCCTTCTCTTGCACCGCCTACGCCTGAGCCGGGTATCCTCCCTTCGGTGTATGCATTGTGGACTCGCCCAAACACCCTGTGGTCTGGATGTCTGCGATCGGGATATCTCTCCCTGTAAAGCCGAGCCGCCTCTCTGCCGACTCCTCCACATTCTCCGTAAATAAAATGCATGTCAGCATATTCGCGCGGTGTATACTGAGACATTTTTGTTATCACTGCACTGCACGTTTGTCCAAATCGTTATGCAAATCAGAGTCCGGTAAACGTAAGCAAGATTATTAGATGTCACCAAAACGACAAGTCCAAATCACTTAGGCAATCAACCGGAGTCCAGGGGAATAGCAAGAAACAGCGGAGTTAAACACAAATGAAACGAAACGTATACGATGCACGGGAGCGTAGATCGTACTAATTGTTTATGTACCATTTCTTTCCGATCTCAATTGCTAGAAAGGAAAGGGACAACAACAACAAACTACATCCTTTCCTTATCACTATCCTATTGTTTAGTTACTCCAGCTACGTTACGCATTACAAGAGTGTGCGCACTTCAATAGGTCTTTTGTTATGGTTCAGGTACAGAGCGACCTTTTTTTATAGGACACGACATGATGTAGAATTATTTGGAGACGTGGAGTCAAATATCAGTTGTAAGATTGAGACTTTGTTTTATTTAATTCCATATTTAAATGGGTAAAAACAAAAAGACAACATTTTTGTTTAAATATTATGTTGCGAAAATAGTAACAGGAAGACTTATCCGTTTTTAATTACAATTGCAATAAAAAAAAATCTATTTTTGAAAAGCGGTACTATTATACCATTTTATAATCAGTACATCATGAGCATATTTTTAAATGCATGGGCACTAACAGTGTAGTACATTTTTTTTTCAAAAACCGCTCCTGAACATGACTGATGCGATAAAATTTAGGTTAAGAATTGAGAAGAAATCACTTTTTCCCGTAAAGGCTACAATTTCAATACAAATCTTTTTTATTTTATGATAGCTCATACATTCAGCATGAATAAACACGAATAAAAAATCAAAAATAATGTTTTTTGTTGAAACTGTGATCAAATTCTTAATGAAAATGGGAATTTCTTAAAAAAAATTAAAAATATTTTTTTTTCTGGAACCAGTCGGCGGACCGGTTCCAAATTTTGGTATGGTGTAGGTACCTACCTGATGTATCCAACCTTGAACGGTGGACCACTATTTACGCCACACCCTGTATATGTCTCATTCTCGCTTCGCCTTTTTAACACGCTTTTATAAGTTCGGTATGTATCTATCAATGTATTAATCTATGTAACGGAATCTTTGAACGCGATTTTCACCCTCTTGCAAGTCAGATTTATTTGAAATTTTGTATACACATCAAGGACCGATGACAATGCAATTATTTAAAAACTAGCTGTTGCCCTCGACTCCGTCCGCGTAGATTTTAGGAAATTTTCCCCGTTTTTGCAACATTTTTAACTACTGCTTGAGTGAGAGTATTATAAACGTAAGAGTAAACAAATATAATCAGAATGAACGAACTGCTAAGCTATCAGGAGTTACACGTGTTATTGTGAGTCAACCATAAAATATAGATATGTGCTGTTTCGGGATATTTTTTAGACAATTTTATGTAGAATATTTCCGTCATACATGATTTCTATGTAACTTTAACCATTAAGGCTGCACACGCGACGGAAGCTTAAAAAATGGAGCACCATTTCCCGTTTTCCCAAGATTTCCCTTCACTACTCTGCTCCTATTGATTGTAGCGTGATGAAAAGTATACTATAACCTGCCCAGGAGTGTAAGAATAATTGTACCAAGTTTCGTTAAAATCCGTCGAGTAGTTTTTGTTTCTACACGCCATACATCCCCGTGACGCACAATCAGCAGGGTTGACCTCGCCAGGCACATGCCTCCAAACCAACGGGGTCTCCGATTTCTGTATCTGAGAGACACGATTTGCTACAAACACCTCTAAGGTGTGAACTGACGTCTTCAGCCAACATAGCACAATTTGACTGTCAGTCCATGCATATATCGTGGAAATGTCAATTGACGTGCACAAGGTGGACATGACGTGATTCAAAAGGCGAACAAGAAGGGCCGCCCCTGACAACTCTAACTTAGGGATTGTCAAGGCAGTTCGAAGAGGCGCGACCTTGCTCTTCGCCATGACCAACAACACTTTGACCTGACCATCTGTGGTCACGGTGCGCAAGTATACGGCTGCTGCGTACCCACGTTCTGAAGCGTCCGAGAAACCATGAAGGGACGCGGTGTGCTTCCCTGGCGGAAGCAGAGCACGGGGTAACGATATCCTATTGATGGCAGGCAATGAGGAAGCAAATAGGAGCCAGTCCTTCAAAACAGCTTCGCGAAGTGGCTCGTCCCATCCAAGACCTGCAGTCCAAAGTCTCTGCAGGAAGCATTTGGCCCAGAATATGACCGGGCATATCCAGCCATTGGGATCAAAGGTTCTCGCGACAGTCGACAGAACCAGTCGTTTCGTCCAAGTGTGATGCGAATCCAAATTGACATTAAATGTAAAGATGTCCTGGACTGGTCTGTACTGGATTCCAAGCACTGACATCATGGTAGGGTTGTCACGGTTTTCAAATAGGTGAGGATCCTGCTGGTGGTCGTCCGGTAGCCCTTCCAAGAGCGCAGGTAAGTTGGAGATCCATTTACGCAACTCATATCCTGCGGAGGCTAGAATGCCAATCAACTCGTCACGCAAGAGCAGGGCCTCTCTCTCCGTGGCCGCGCCAGTGCACACATCGTCAACATATAGGTCCTCCTTCAAAATGGCGGCTGCGCGAGGAAACGACATACGCTCTCGATCCGCGAGCTCCCAAAGCGAACGTATAGCCAAAAAGGGGCTAGACCTCAGCCCGTATGTGTTCGTGTTGAGCTCGTAGACAAGCATGGGATCTTGCTGGTTTTCTCGCCACAATATCAGCTGGTATCGGCGATCATCCGGGTGAATTACCGTTTGCCTGAACATCATCTTGATGTCAGCCACAAAAACAAATTGATGACGTCGAAACCGCGTGATGACGTCACAAAGGTCCTTCAGCAATTTGGGACCAGGATGCAGACACTGGTTCAATGACACTCCTGAAGTAGTCTGCGCAGAACCATCAAATACTGTGCGTAACTTACCACTGGATGGTTTTATTACAGCATGATGCGGAAGAAAGAAGTGCTCCGTCGAACGCCAATCCAATTTTGACACAGACATGTGTCCCAAATCCTCATACTCCCGCATGAAGTCAATATACTTCTCCTTGAGTAGTGGGTCCCTGCTCATACGGCGCTCCATCGCCAACAAACGCTTCTCTGCCATAGGCCGCGAGACGCCAAGTGGCGGACGTACGGCGAGAAATGGCAATCTTGTCATGATCCGGCCAGAACGGAGATAACTGGTGTTGGTCTTGTAGGACTGCTCACACTCTTCATGCTCCGGATCAGAGCGGGGAGCTTGTGGTGGCTCCTCCACTTCCCAGAATCTCTGCACGGCGTCAGAAAGGGCGGACCCCACCATCAAGGCCGTTCCAAGTTCGGCAGGGGGGGGAGTCCTCAATACAGGCCCCATCAGTGCGAACCCAAATATGGTCCGGAGGGCTACCAAGCCACCTGGCTGCAAAACACGATCCTTGCCGAGTAATATTTTACCCAAAACATCGGCACCAAGCAACAAATCGACCGTGCCAGGCAGGTCAAATTTAGGGTCGGCCAAATTCAAATCCGCGGTCAATTTTACCGCATCCGCAGACAAACGAACTTGCGGGTGATTGCCCAAGATATTCTCCATCACAATGGCCGACGATTCCAACGTCGGACGTGGAGAATTTGAGGGGGAGAACTCAAACAAAACGCGGCCCTCTACCGTGGCCACGGGGGCGTTCCCGACACCCCTTATTACATCTGAATATTTTTCAATAGTCTGGCCAGTCTGCCCTACCAACCAAGACGAGGCTATGCACCCCTGTGAGCCTGTGTCCAATATAGCTCGGACTACAACCGAGGCGCCCGTCCGTCCCCAGACCCTGACATGGGCCGTGGGCAAGAGGACGGTCTCAAAGGGGGGCGGTGCATAGCGGGGGCAGACGCCAACATCCTAATGCTGGCGTGGCGGCGACTGAGCGCCGTTGTCCCGAGACGGCAAATCAAAGTGCGGGTAGTGCCTAAACTCGGCCTCCTCTCGGTGACGACTGCCACGAGCCATAGACGGCGGTTCGTAGCGCCTGGAGCGTCCGTACCGAGGGTTGCGCGTCTCCAAACGGGGACGTTCCGCCAGAGGGGGGGACGGTAGTGGTACAGGACGTGCGTCACGGTAATCGTGGTACACTACCGGAGGTGATCTCGCTTGATCACGTGGAAGCGGGGAGGGCGAGCGGGACACAAAGGTGCGGGATTGAACCCGGGGCCCGCTTTCATACCCGCCCGTGGGGCTGCGCGCCGAACCAACTCGGCGATCAACGGCAGCGCAGTTTGCGCGGCGTGGGGGTGATGAGCCGGACTCCAAATTGCGGGACTGGTCCCGGTGTCCGCTGACATACCCGCCCGAAGGCGACCCCGCGTGGTCGCGACGGCCATTCGCGTTGGCGCACAGGATTTTCAAATGGTGCCCTCCGCAAATAGGACACGGGTGAGTGTCGGGGCAGGCGCGCTGGTAGTGGTCCCCTAGGCAAGAGAAACACCAGCCGCGGGCCTGGGCAATCCGCCTACGAGCGGCCACATGCAGGACCGCGAAGTCTGGGCACCGCACCGTTTGGTGTCCCTGCGACTTGCAAAACCGGCAGTCCGGTGGCGCAGCTTGAGCGACAGCGAAGCGGGCGGCCGTACCTCCTCTTGGTGCAGGTTGGGCATTGCGCCGTTGGTTGGTGGGTCTGGGACGTGATGCTTCCACCGGCGTGTCGGCGACCATGACGTCACCCATGCGACACTCGTCCTCCAGGAACGTCAGGAGCTGGTCAAAGGTAGGGAGAGCAGATGCCTCATCCCTAGTGTGCCCCTGCTCAAAACGTGCCCTCAAAGACACCGGCAATCGCTTGAGCACAATACGCACCAGTAGGTAAGACCACTTGGCAACCGGCAGTCCTAAGCGGTTGAGCGAATTGGTGGCTATTAGGAGGGGGTTCAGCAGCTCGGTCCTCAACTGGGCAGCATTGCTCACGACGGGAAGGTTCAAAATCTGGTCGACGTGGGTATCTGCCAGACAGCGCTGGTTGTGATAGCGCTTGGTGAGCAACGCCCGCGCGATCCCATAGCTCCCGTCACATATTGGGAGGTGCTGTACTAAGCCCCTCGCCTCTCCATCAAGCACGGAGAGTAAATAGGCCAGTTTTTGAGACGGACCCAAATCGTCCCTCGAGTCCACAAGGCTCTCAAACAAACCAATAAACCCCATCCACGTGTCTAATCGACCATCAAAACGTGGAAGATCCAAGTTGGGTAACCTGGTCAAAAGGCCCACGGGAGTCTTCAAGGGGGCCCGGTGAGCCGGTACTCCGGCGCGCGAGGCTAAAATCTCCCGCGCGCTCTGGGCGATGTCGTCGGCAAGGTCCATAATTTGGACGTAGTCCTCGTGGACTTGGTCCCGTCGCTCCTGGGGGAATGACTCCAGGGGCACATCATCCAGATGCAAGATGAAGCGCCGGTAAAGCGCCTCCACCTCCTGAAGTCGTGTAGGGCATTTCTCATGCCTGTCCAACAATGCCTCGATTCGGTTCTCCCTTTTCACCAAGGCGGCAGCTGACGTGAACCATCTCAAATGAGTCGCAATCCCGGAATATGTCTCGCGGACAACATTATACGCGGCGGTAGACATCTTCAAAGCACAAACGGCACGAAACAAACAATCTTATAATAACAAAAAAAAACAAATATCTTTCACAAACAAACAATATTACAATAGCGAAAAAACAAAATATCTTTCAATGAGACAAGCCGCTATTACTCCAAACAAATATCAAATCTTAAATATTTTAAATCAAACAAACAAACAATTCCTTGCCAATGTGCAATTAATTTAATACTTAAATTATTTATTTTTAAGGTAACCAACAAAACAAACAAACGTATAAAATAAATGTTGTATTATACAAACGCACAACGCCACAATTTAACTATAACGTTGTTCAATATTAGACAATAATTAAATAATAATTTATATTAAATAATAACCTGAGCAACAAATACGATTAGCAATAGCACAAATAATTATCAAACCCTTTAAAATCTAATTGCCAATTCAAGTACTCAAATTAATTATTTAAAACTATACCAACAATTTAGATTAAACAAACAAACAACTAAATTAATCAAATTAAATTAATTAAATTAATTAAATCAATTTTCACAATAATGAGGGTATAGTTTGTTCAACATGGAACATTCGAGAAACGGAGTTCAAACCACGTACCACGGCCTAGACAGGAGAAACACCAGCCGCGGGCCTGGGCAATCCGCCTACGAGCGGCCACGTGCAGGACCGCGAAGTCTGGGCACCGCACCGTTTGGTGTCCCTGCGACTTGCAAAACCGGCAGTCCGGTGGCGCAGCTTGAGCGACAGCGAAGCGGGCGGCCGTACCTCCTCTTGGTGCAGGTTGGGCATTGCGCCGTTGGTTGGTGGGTCTGGGACGTGATGCTTCCACCGGCGTGTCGGCGATCATGACGTCACCCATGCGACACTCGTCCTCCAGGAACGTCAGGAGCTGGTCAAAGGTAGGGAGAGCAGATGCCTCATCCCTAGTGTGCCCCTGTTCAAAACGTGCCCTCAAAGACACCGGCAATCGCTTGAGTACGATACGCACCAGTAGGTAAGACCACTTGGCAACCGGCAGTCGTCACCGAGAGGAGGCCGAGTTTAGGCACTACCCGCATTTTGATTTGCCGTCTCGGGACAACGGCGCTCAGTCGCCGCCACGCCAACATTAGGATGTTGGCGTCTGCCCCCGCTATGCACCGCCCCCTTTTGAGACCGTCCTCTTGCCTACGGCCCATGTCAGGGTCTGGGGACGGACGGGCGCCTCGGTTGTAGTCCGAGCGATATTGGACACAGGCTCACAGGGGTGCATAGCCTCGTCTTGGTTGGTAGGGCAGACTGGCCAGACTATTGAAAAATATTCAGATGTAATAAGGGGTGTCGGGAACGCCCCCGTGGCCACGGTAGAGGGCCGCGTTTGGTTTGAGTTCTCCCCCTCAAATTCTCCACGTCCGACGTTGGAATCGTCGGCCATTGTGATGGAGAATATCTTAGGCAATCACCCGCAAGTTCGTTTGTCTGCGGATGCGGTAAAATTGACCGCGGATTTGAATTTGGCTGACCCTAAATTTGACCTGCCTGGCACGGTCGATTTGTTGCTTGGTGCCGATGTTTTGGGTAAAATATTACTCGGCAAGGATCGTGTTTTGCAGCCAGGTGGCTTGGTAGCCCTCCGGACCATATTTGGGTTCGCACTGATGGGGCCTGTATTGAGGACTCCCCCCCCTGCCGAACTTGGAACGGCCTTGATGGTGGGGTCCGCCCTTTCTGACGCCGTGCAGAGATTCTGGGAAGTGGAGGAGCCACCACAAGCTCCCCGCTCTGATCCGGAGCATGAAGAGTGTGAGCAGTTCTACAAGACCAACACCAGTTATCTCCGTTCTGGCCGGATCATGACAAGATTGCCATTTCTCGCCGTACGTCCGCCACTTGGCGTCTCGCGGCCTATTGCAGAGAAGCGTTTGTTGGCGATGGAACGCCGTATGAGCAGGGACCCACTACTCAAGGAGAAGTATATTGACTTCATGCGGGAGTATGAGGATTTGGGACACATGTCTGTGTCAAAATTGGATTGGCGTTCGACGGAGCACTTCTTTCTTCCGCATCATGCTGTAATAAAACCATCCAGTGGTAAGCTACGCACAGTATTTGATGGTTCTGCGCGGACTACTTCAGGAGTGTCATTGAACCAGTGTCTGCATCCTGGTCCCAAATTGCTGAAGGACCTTTGTGACGTCATCACGCGGTTTCGACGTCATCAATTTGTTTTTGTGGCTGACATCAAGATGATGTTCAGGCAAACGGTAATTCACCCGGATGATCGCCGATACCAGCTGATATTGTGGCGAGAAAACCAGCAAGATCCCATGCTTGTCTACGAGCTCAACACGAACACCTACGGGCTGCGGTCTAGCCCCTTTTTGGCTATACGTTCGCTTTGGGAGCTCGCGGATCGAGAGCGTATGTCGTTTCCTCGTGCAGCCGCCATTTTGAAGGAGGACCTATATGTTGACGATGTGTGCACTGGCGCGGCCACGGAGAGAGAGGCCCTGCTCTTGCGTGACGAGTTGATTGGCATTCTAGCCTCCGCAGGATATGAGTTGCGTAAATGGATCTCCAACTTACCTGCGCTCTTGGACGGGCTACCGGATGACCACCAGCAGGATCCTCACCTATTTGAGAACCGTGACAACCCTACCATGATGTCAGTGCTTGGAATCCAGTACAGACCAGTCCAGGACATCTTTACATTTAATGTCAATTTGGATTCGCATCACACTTGGACGAAACGACTGGTTCTGTCGACTGTCGCGAGAACCTTTGATCCCAATGGCTGGATATGCCCGGTCATATTCTGGGCCAAATGCTTCCTGCAGAAACTTTGGACTGCAGGTCTTGGATGGGACGAGCCACTTCGCGAAGCTGTTTTGAAGGACTGGCTCCTATTTGCTTCCTCATTGCCTGCCATCAATAGGATATCGTTACCCCGTGCTCTGCTTCCGCCAGGGAAGCACACCGCGTCCCTTCATGGTTTCTCGGACGCTTCGGAACGTGGGTACGCAGCAGCTGTATACTTGCGCACCGTGACCACAGATGGTCAGGTGAAAGTGTTGTTGGTCATGGCGAAGAGCAAGGTCGCGCCTCTTCGAACTGCCTTGACAATCCCTAAGTTAGAGTTGTCAGGGGCGGCCCTTCTTGTTCGCCTTTTGAATCACGTCATGTCCACCTTGTGCACGTCAATTGACATTTCCACGATATATGCATGGACTGACAGTCAAATTGTGCTATGTTGGCTGAAGACGTCAGTTCACACCTTAGAGGTGTTTGTAGCAAATCGTGTCTCTCAGATACAGAAATCGGAGACCCCGTTGGTTTGGAGGCATGTGCCTGGCGAGGTCAACCCTGCTGATTGTGCGTCACGGGGATGTATGGCCCCCCTTTTAGTTGAGCACTCTCTGTGGTGGGGACCTGAGTGGTTGACCAGATCAGAATCTAATTGGCCGCGAACTCCGGCCTTAGACATTGTCGCACTGCCTGGGTTGCGAACGCTTGCGCTCGAACGGCAGGACCGTCCGTTCGACCCCGATTTCTTACTTAATCGTTACAGTTCATTGGACAAATTGTTGAGTGTCACCGCTTGGATCAAGCGCTTCACGAAAAATTGTAGACATCCACAGAACAAATGTTTGGAGGCCTTCTTATCGCCACAAGAGCTCCAAGATGCTCTTCTTCACTGGGTTCGTTCTGTGCAAGAGGCACATTTTGAAGACGAGATTGACATCTTGAGGAAAGGCAAATCCAAGCTGTCTGGAGCCATTTGTAAGCTGAACCCTTTTTTGGATAGTGAGGGTCTTTTGCGTGTCGGAGGGCGTCTTAGGAACGCAAACCTCCCTTATGGATCTCGTCACCCCCTCTTATTGCCAAAGAGTGGCCACTTGGTGAACCTGTTGGTGACTGATCGTCACATCAAGAACTCCCACGCCGGCTGTAATGCCTTATTGGCCATTTTGCAACGGGAATTTTGGATTTTATCGGCCCGTCGGACGATCCGTAGTGTGGTCTTTCGTTGTATGCCTTGCTATAGGCTCAAGGCCCCTACCATGCAGCCTATCATGGGTGACCTTCCTTCGGATCGGGTCACTGAGATAAGGCCCTTTGCTGGAGTTGGTACGGACTTTGCAGGCCCCTTTTTTGTTAAGACCTCGACCCTCAGGAACAGTAAAACTGTCAAGGCTTATTTGTGCGTCTTTGTCTGTCTGTCCACCAAGGCGGTACATTTGGAACTCGTCTCAGCCCTCTCGACAGAGGCATTTGTTGCGACGTTAGATAGATTCGTGTCACGACGAGGACTACCGTCCTTGATTCGGTCGGATTGCGGTACCAACTTCAAAGGCACAAACAACTATTTAAAAGCGATGTATGATTTTTTGTCGGCTAACGAGACTGAAATTGCGTCTAGACTAGCTACACGTAGAATAACTTGGAGGTTCAGTCCCGTGTCATGTCCCCACTGGGGAGGAATATTTGAAAGCGTAGTAAAGGTTGCTAAGACACATTTGCGACGGGTAATTGGCGAGTCTGTATTGACCTTTGAAGAGCTCGCAACTGTGTTTTGCAAAATCGAGGCCGTTTTGAATTCACGCCCGTTGTGCCCGATCTCTTCAGATCCTAACGACTTGGAAGCCCTCACGCCGGGCCATTTTTTGATTGGGCAGCCACTGAACGCCCTGCCGGAATATCCCTTTGTTGATGTGAGACCTAATCGTCTCTCGCGGTTTGAATTGGTCCAACAACTCACTCAGAGCTTTTGGAAACGTTGGAATTTAGAATATTTGCACATTCTCCAGCAGCGCGTTAAGTGGACTGACAAGACTGATCCACCTCATGTTGGTGACCTCGTTTTGGTTAAGGACGCTAACTCACCGCCACTGTGTTGGCGCAGGGGGCGCATTCTCAACCTCGTCTTTGGAGCAGATGGAGTGCCCCGTTTTGCTGAGGTCCGGGTGGACGGTTCAATTTTGAAAAGAGCTGTATCAACCTTGTCGCGACTGCCAGTAAATTAGCGGCCAGGTAGTCCTGGCCGAGGCGGGTAGATGTTATGTACCAAACGATTAACTTATCGTATCAAGTCTGCGCACGGGCATCTCTAACTATTGATAACGTCACTATCGATGACGTCAAGAACTGACCGGTGCATTTGTCCTGGTGGCTCGTTTCCGCGCGCGCGACACGGTTACCGAGCGCGCGTTGTCAGTCGCAAAACACATCTTGTTTGCAAACTACGTCGCGATTTGAATGAGATTTGAAGCGTTTTTCTTGCAACTGTTTCGCGAGTTAAAATTGTCACTAGAATTAATTGTTGATAAAACTAATTATCCTTGTTGTGTGAATCGATAATTACAATTGAAACAAAACCTTGAAATGTCACCGCGAAATGTAATGTTCGCCATTTTTGTATGACATAAATGCGTTATAAAAACTAGTGAATTTTGTGTCTCCATACTTAATACTATTTAATGTAAATTGAACTGTTTGATAACTATAATTGTGATAGTATAATTGCATTAAGACGATTGGTGAAAGTTCACGGCTTGAGTCGCGCCAAAGGAGTGGTCTTTTGTGGACTTCAAGAGTTCGTGTCTGCCTGTATAAAGTTAAGTATAGTTTGATTAGCATTCTGCGTTATTTTGGCCAATTTATCGTAGTTAGTTAATGGAGCTATAGCTAGGGCTTGACACAGTGAAGACATTGTTGAAGAACAAAACAGGGTAAGTTTGTACTATTGTAAATTTGTTAACGCTGTGATATACAGTATATGTTCGTTCCTTTCGCGCCTGAGAGATATCACGCTTCCACTTAACCTATTATTAATTAAAACACCAGGTTGAACGCAACATATTTTTGGTAGCAGAGCGTGGTTCCTCCACTTCCCAGAATCTCTGCACGGCCTTACGGTGTTGCGTTCAACCTGGTGTTCTAATTAATAATCGGTTAAGTGGAAGCGTGATATCTCTCAGGCGCGAGAGGAACGAACATATACTGTATATCACAGCGTTACAAATTTACAATAGTACAAACTTACCTTGTTTTGTTCTTCAACAATGTCTTCACTGTGTCAAGCCCTAGCTATAGCTTCATTAACTAACTACGATAAATTGGCCAAAATAACGCAGAATGCTAATCAAACTATACTTAACTTTATGCAGGCAGACACGAACTCTTTAAGTCCTCAAAATGACCACATTTGGCGCGACTTAAGCCGTGAACTTTCACCAATCGTCTTAATGCAATTATACTATCACAGTTATAGTTATCAAACAGTTCAATTTACATTAAATAGTATTAAGTATGGAGACACAAAATTCACTAGTTTTTATAATACTTTTTTGTCATACAAATGGCGAATACTCAACTTCGCAATGACATTTCAAGGTTTTGTTTCAATGGTAATTATCGATTCACACAACAAGGATAATTAGTTTTATCAACAATTAATTCTAGTGACAATTTTTAACTCGCGAAACAATTGCAAGGAAAACGCTTCAATCACATTCAAATCGCGACGTAACTTGCAAACAAGAGGTGTTTTGCGACTGACTCGCGCTCGGTAACCGCTTCGCGCGCGCGCAACGAGCCACGAGGACAGATGCACCGGTCAGTTCTCGACGTCATCGATAGTGACGTTATCAATAGTTAGAGATGCCCGTGCGCAGACAAAAATATGATAAGTTAATCGTTTGGTACATAACATCTACCCGCCTCGGCCAGGACTACCTGGCCGCTAATTCACTGGCAGTCGCGACAAGGTTGATACAGCTCTCTTCAAAATTGAACCGTCCACCCGGACCTCAGCAAAACGGGGCACTCCATCTGCTCCAAAGACGAGGTTGAGAATGCGCCCCCTGCGCCAACACAGTGGCGGTGAGTTAGCGTCCTTAACCAGAACGAGGTCGCCAACATGAGGTGGATCAGTCTTGTCGGTCCACTTAACGCGCTGCTGGAGAATGTGCAAATATTCTAAATTCCAACGTTTCCAAAAGCTCTGAGTGAGTTGTTGGACCAATTCAAACCGCGAGAGACGATTAGGTCTCACATCAACAAGGGGATATTCCGGCAGGGCGTTCAGTGGCTGCCCAATCAAAAAATGGCCCGGCGTGAGGGCTTCCAAGTCGTTAGGATCTGAAGAGATCGGGCACAACGGGCGTGAATTCAAAACGGCCTCGATTTTGCAAAACACAGTTGCGAGCTCTTCAAAGGTCAATACAGACTCGCCAATTACCCGTCGCAAATGTGTCTTAGCAACCTTTACTACGCTTTCAAATATTCCTCCCCAGTGGGGACATGACACGGGACTGAACCTCCAAGTTATTCTACGTGTAGCTAGTCTAGACGCAATTTCAGTCTCGTTAGCCGACAAAAAATCATACATCGCTTTTAAATAGTTGTTTGTGCCTTTGAAGTTGGTACCGCAATCCGACCGAATCAAGGACGGTAGTCCTCGTCGTGACACGAATCTATCTAACGTCGCAACAAATGCCTCTGTCGAGAGGGCTGAGACGAGTTCCAAATGTACCGCCTTGGTGGACAGACAGACAAAGACGCACAAATAAGCCTTGACAGTTTTACTGTTCCTGAGGGTCGAGGTTTTAACAAAAAAGGGGCCTGCAAAGTCCGTACCAACTCCAGCAAAGGGCCTTATCTCAGTGACCCGATCCGAAGGAAGGTCACCCATGATAGGCTGCATGGTAGGGGCCTTGAGCCTATAGCAAGGCATACAACGAAAGACCACACTACGGATCGTCCGACGGGCCGATAAAATCCAAAATTCCCGTTGCAAAATGGCCAATAAGGCATTACAGCCGGCGTGGGAGTTCTTGATGTGACGATCAGTCACCAACAGGTTCACCAAGTGGCCACTCTTGGGCAATAAGAGGGGGTGACGAGATCCATAAGGGAGGTTTGCGTTCCTAAGACGCCCTCCGACACGCAAAAGACCCTCACTATCCAAAAAAGGGTTCAGCTTACAAATGGCTCCAGACAGCTTGGATTTGCCTTTCCTCAAGATGTCAATCTCGTCTTCAAAATGTGCCTCTTGCACAGAACGAACCCAGTGAAGAAGAGCATCTTGGAGCTCTTGTGGCGATAAGAAGGCCTCCAAACATTTGTTCTGTGGATGTCTACAATTTTTCGTGAAGCGCTTGATCCAAGCGGTGACACTCAACAATTTGTCCAATGAACTGTAACGATTAAGTAAGAAATCGGGGTCGAACGGACGGTCCTGCCGTTCGAGCGCAAGCGTTCGCAACCCAGGCAGTGCGACAATGTCTAAGGCCGGAGTTCGCGGCCAATTAGATTCTGATCTGGTCAACCACTCAGGTCCCCACCACAGAGAGTGCTCAACTAAAAGGGGGGCCATACATCCCCGTGACGCACAATCAGCAGGGTTGACCTCGCCAGGCACATGCCTCCAAACCAACGGGGTCTCCGATTTCTGTATCTGAGAGACACGATTTGCTACAAACACCTCTAAGGTGTGAACTGACGTCTTCAGCCAACATAGCACAATTTGACTGTCAGTCCATGCATATATCGTGGAAATGTCAATTGACGTGCACAAGGTGGACATGACGTGATTCAAAAGGCGAACAAGAAGGGCCGCCCCTGACAACTCTAACTTAGGGATTGTCAAGGCAGTTCGAAGAGGCGCGACCTTGCTCTTCGCCATGACCAACAACACTTTCACCTGACCATCTGTGGTCACGGTGCGCAAGTATACAGCTGCTGCGTACCCACGTTCCGAAGCGTCCGAGAAACCATGAAGGGACGCGGTGTGCTTCCCTGGCGGAAGCAGAGCACGGGGTAACGATATCCTATTGATGGCAGGCAATGAGGAAGCAAATAGGAGCCAGTCCTTCAAAACAGCTTCGCGAAGTGGCTCGTCCCATCCAAGACCTGCAGTCCAAAGTCTCTGCAGGAAGCATTTGGCCCAGAATATGACCGGGCATATCCAGCCATTAGGATCAAAGGTTCTCGCGACAGTCGACAGAACCAGTCGTTTCGTCCAAGTGTGATGCGAATCCAAATTGACATTAAATGTAAAGATGTCCTGGACTGGTCTGTACTGGATTCCAAGCACTGACATCATGGTAGGGTTGTCACAGTTCTCAAATAGGTGAGGATCCTGCTGGTGGTCGTCCGGTAGCCCTTCCAAGAGCGCAGGTAAGTTGGAGATCCATTTACGCAACTCATATCCTGCGGAGGCTAGAATGCCAATCAACTCGTCACGCAAGAGCAGGGCCTCTCTCTCCGTGGCCGCGCCAGTGCACACATCGTCAACATATAGGTCCTCCTTCAAAATGGCGGCTGCGCGAGGAAACGACATACGCTCTCGATCCGCGAGCTCCCAAAGCGAACGTATAGCCAAAAAGGGGCTAGACCTCAGCCCGTATGTGTTCGTGTTGAGCTCGTAGACAAGCATGGGATCTTGCTGGTTTTCTCGCCACAATATCAGCTGGTATCGGCGATCATCCGGGTGAATTACCGTTTGCCTGAACATCATCTTGATGTCAGCCACAAAAACAAATTGATGACGTCGAAACCGCGTGATGACGTCACAAAGGTCCTTCAGCAATTTGGGACCAGGATGCAGACACTGGTTCAATGACACTCCTGAAGTAGTCTGCGCAGAACCATCAAATACTGTGCGTAACTTACCACTGGATGGTTTTATTACAGCATGATGCGGAAGAAAGAAGTGCTCCGTCGAACGCCAATCCAATTTTGACACAGACATGTGTCCCAAATCCTCATACTCCCGCATGAAGTCAATATACTTCTCCTTGAGTAGTGGGTCCCTGCTCATACGGCGCTCCATCGCCAACAAACGCTTCTCTGCAATAGGCCGCGAGACGCCAAGTGGCGGACGTACGGCGAGAAATGGCAATCTTGTCATGATCCGGCCGGAACGGAGATAACTGGTGTTGGTCTTGTAGAACTGCTCACACTCTTCATGCTCCGGATCAGAGCGGGGAGCTTGTGGTGGCTCCTCCACTTCCCAGAATCTCTGCACGGCGTCAGAAAGGGCGGACCCCACCATCAAGGCCGTTCCAAGTTCGGCAGGGGGGGGAGTCCTCAATACAGGCCCCATCAGTGCGAACCCAAATATGGTCCGGAGGGCTACCAAGCCACCTGGCTGCAAAACACGATCCTTGCCGAGTAATATTTTACCCAAAACATCGGCACCAAGCAACAAATCGACCGTGCCAGGCAGGTCAAATTTAGGGTCAGCCAAATTCAAATCCGCGGTCAATTTTACCGCATCCGCAGACAAACGAACTTGCGGGTGATTGCCCAAGATATTCTCCATCACAATGGCCGACGATTCCAACGTCGGACGTGGAGAATTTGAGGGGGAGAACTCAAACAAAACACGGCCCTCAACCGTGGCCACGGGGGCGTTCCCGACACCCCTTATTACATCTGAATATTTTTCAATAGTCTGGCCAGTCTGCCCTACCAACCAAGACGAGGCTATGCACCCCTGT
This sequence comes from Orgyia antiqua, assembly GCA_916999025.1. Taxonomy (NCBI): domain Eukaryota; kingdom Metazoa; phylum Arthropoda; class Insecta; order Lepidoptera; family Erebidae; genus Orgyia; species Orgyia antiqua. Next base: position 30,640,719 of record OU779871.1, read on the forward strand.
GAGCCTGTGTCCAATATCGCTCGGACTACAACTGAGGCGCCCGTCCGTCCCCAGACCCTGACATGGGCCGTGGGCAAGAGGACGGTCTCAAAGGGGGGCGGTGCATAGCGGGGGCAGACGCCAACATCCTAATGCTGGCGTGGCGGCGACTGAGCGCCGTTGTCCCGAGACGGCAAATCAAAGTGCGGGTAGTACCTAAACTCGGCCTCCTCTCGGTGACGACTGCCACGAGCCATAGACGGCGGTTCGTAGCGCCTGGAGCGTCCGTACCGAGGGTTGCGCGTCTCCAAACGGGGACGTTCCGCCAGAGGGGGGGACGGTAGTGGTACCGGACGTGCATCACGGTAATCGTGGTACACTACTGGAGGTGATCTCGCTTGATCACGTGGAAGCGGGGAGGGCGAGCGGGACACAAAGGTGCGGGATTGAACCCGGGGCCCGCTTTCATACCCGCCCGTGGGGCTGCGCGCCGAACCAACTCGGCGATCGATGGCAGCACAGTCTGCGCGGCGTAGGGGTGATGAGCCGGACTCCAAATTGCGGGACTGGTCCCGGTGTCCACTGGCATACCCGCCCGAAGGCGACCCCGCGTGGTCGCGACGGCCATTCGCGTTGGCGCACAGGATTTTCAAATGGTGCCCTCCGCAAATAGGACACGGGTGAGTGTCGGGGCAGGCGCGCTGGTAATGGTCCCCTAGGCAAGAGAAACACCAGCCGCGGGCCTGGGCAATCCGCCTACGAGCGGCCACGTGCAGGACCGCGAAGTCTGGGCACCGCACCGTTTGGTGTCCCTGCGACTTGCAAAACCGGCAGTCCGGTGGCGCAGCTTGAGCGACAGCGAAGCGGGCGGCCGTACCTCCTCTTGGTGCAGGTTGGGCATTGCGCCGTTGGTTGGTGGGTCTGGGACGTGATGCTTCCACCGGCGTGTCGGCGACCATGACGTCACCCATGCGACACTCGTCCTCCAGGAACGTCAGGAGCTGGTCAAAGGTAGGGAGAGCAGATGCCTCATCCCTAGTGTGCCCCTGTTCAAAACGTGCCCTCAAAGACACCGGCAATCGCTTGAGCACAATACGCACTAGTAGGTAAGACCACTTGGCAACCGGCAGTCCTAAGCGGTTGAGCGAATTGGTGGCTATTAGGAGGGGGTTCAGCAGCTCGGTCCTCAACTGGGCAGCATTGCTCACGACGGGAAGGTTCAAAATCTGGTCGACGTGGGTATCTGCCAGACAGCGCTGGTTGTGATAGCGCTTGGTGAGCAACGCCCGCGCGATCCCATAGCTCCCGTCACATATTGGGAGGTGCTGTACTAAGCCCCTCGCCTCTCCATCAAGCACGGAGAGTAAATAGGCCAGTTTTTGAGACGGACCCAAATCGTCCCTCGAGTCCACAAGGCTCTCAAACAAACCAATAAACCCCATCCACGTGTCTAATCGACCATCAAAACGTGGAAGATCCAAATTGGGTAATCTAGTCAAAAGGCCCACGGGAGTCTTCAAGGGGGCCCGGTGAGCCGGTACTCCGGCGCGCGAGGCTAAAATCTCCCGCGCGCGCTGGGCGATGTCGTCGGCAAGGTCCATAATTTGGACGTAGTCCTCGTGGACTTGGTCCCGTCGCTCCTGGGGGAATGACTCCAGGGGCACATCATCCAGATGCAAGATGAAGCGCCGGTAAAGCGCCTCCACCTCCTGAAGTCGTGTAGGGCATTTCTCATGCCTGTCCAACAATGCCTCGATTCGGTTCTCCCTTTTCACCAAGGCGGCAGCTGACGTGAACCATCTCAAATGAGTCGCAATCCCGGAATATGTCTCGCGGACAACATTATACGCGGCGGTAGACATCTTCAAAGCACAAACGGCACGAAACAAACAATCTTATAATAACAACAAAAAAAAACAAATATCTTTCACAAACAAACAATATTACAATAGCGAAAAACAAAATATCTTTCAATGAGACAAGCCGCTATTATTCTAAACAATTATCAAATCTTAAATAGTTTAAATCAAACAAACAAAACAATTCTTTGCCAATGTGCAACCAATTCAAGACTTGAACTATTTATTTTAAGGTAAACAACAAAACAAACAAACGTATAAAATAAATGTTGTATTATACAAACGCACAACGCCACAATTTAACTATAACGTTGTTCAATATTAGACAATAATTAAATAATAATTTATATTAAATAATAACCTGAGCAACAACAAATACGATTAGCAATAGCACAAATAATTATCAAATCCTTTAAAATCTAATTGCCAATTCAAGTGCTCAAATTAATTATTCAAAACTATACCAACAATTTAGATTAAACAAACAAACAACTAAATTAATCAAATTAAATTAATTAAATTAATTAAATCAATTTTCACAAATAATGAGGGTATAGTTTGTTCAACATGGAACATTCGAGAAACGGAGTTTAAACCACGCTCTGGGTACCAAAAATATGTTGCGTTCAACCTGGTGTTCTAATTAATAATCGGTTAAGTGGAAGCGTGATATCTCTCAGGCGCGAGAGGAACGAACATATACTGTATATCACAGCGTTACAAATTTACAATAGTACAAACTTACCTTGTTTTGTTCTTCAACAATGTCTTCACTGTGTCAAGCCCTAGCTATAGCTTCATTAACTAACTACGATAAATTGGCCAAAATAACGCAGAATGCTAATCAAACTATACTTAACTTTATGCAGGCAGACACGAACTCTTTAAGTCCTCAAAATGACCACATTTGGCGCGACTTAAGCCGTGAACTTTCACCAATCGTCTTAATGCAATTATACTATCACAGTTATAGTTATCAAACAGTTCAATTTACATTAAATAGTATTAAGTATGGAGACACAAAATTCACTAGTTTTTATAATACTTTTTTGTCATACAAATGGCGAATACTCAACTTCGCAATGACATTTCAAGGTTTTGTTTCAATGGTAATTATCGATTCACACAACAAGGATAATTAGTTTTATCAACAATTAATTCTAGTGACAATTTTTAACTCGCGAAACAATTGCAAGGAAAACGCTTCAATCACATTCAAATCGCGACGTAACTTGCAAACAAGAGGTGTTTTGCGACTGACTCGCGCTCGGTAACCGCTTCGCGCGCGCGCAACGAGCCACGAGGACAGATGCACCGGTCAGTTCTCGACGTCATCGATAGTGACGTTATCAATAGTTAGAGATGCCCGTGCGCAGACAAAAATATGATAAGTTAATCGTTTGGTACATAACAATAAGGAACATACAGTCGGACAGACAGACAGACAGAAAAAAAATTTACTGATTGCAATTTTGGCATCAGTATCGATCACTAATCACCCCCTGATAGTTATTTTGAAAATATATTTCATGTACAGAATTGACCTCTCTACAGATTTATTATAAGTATAGATATATTCAGGATTTTTAAGCGTATTTGTTAGTTTTTGAACTAAGCAAATTATTTCTGTATCTTTCTCTCTATACATTAATATGCCGTTTGTGACGCCCTTTAATAGTCACATTGTTATCTTGAAGACTTCAAATGATAAAGTACAACATGTCGAAGTTCACACGTTATCTGTAGAAGATAAATAGATAATTGTCTGTCTTTATATAAATATGAGCATAGTTCAAACATATTACTCTTAAGTAGTAATGGCTTACTGTGTATGTTTTAAGCGACTTATGGTCTTATTCATAATGACTTATCGGAGGTTAAAAGTTCGCTAAAATTGGTTCGCGAAAATTGTCAAAACTTGTTATTCATAATAGTCTTTTTACGATAAAACGTTTATTATCTCTCCGACAAAATCTCCGTTTAAACCTCCGATAAGTCATTATGAATAAGAACATGCATCAACTAAGGGCCTACATCAATATTATCGTATATCATCGCCGACACGTACATATTAACACAGCCAGTAGGCACAGAAAATGAAGAATTAGGGATACTTTTCCTATTTACTCAAAATCTACTAAATATATTTTAATTCTGATTTACGTGTTTCTATATATAATAGTTACTTATGTTTTTAAAGTTATTTCATTAGTTAATACGCGATAATAGACCGACAAATGAAAAAAATAAAAAATTTGAGAGGTTGTATCGCCAAGATTTTCTATCGAGAAAACTTTTTTCAATCGCGTTTCTGAGTTGATGCGATCCTAGATCATATATTGAAAAAACATATACTTAAAAATTAGAGCTCTAGCCATTCAATCTAAAGAAACAATGAAAACTTCGTACATAGAAAAATGAACGAAGCTATTTTGGTATCGTCTTAATAAACAAACTTACGTACGATTTATTAATAACAGTTAATTGCAGTTACCTAAATAACAATTCAACTATAAATTGTAGATTCTTTGTCATGTCTGCCATTTACGAGGTCGCGGGTTCGATTCCCGCACAGGACAATGATTTGTGTGATGTTTATAATGTCATACAAATATTTTTACTGCGTCTGTGTGGTTAATATGTATTATAAGTATGTATTTACAAAAGAAAAGTAGTTTATGTAGTATATCCTTATTCTGGTATCCATAACACAAGCATATAAGCTTTACTTGGGAACAGAGGACGTTGTGTAAACTGTCCATGAATATTTATTTATTTATATTTGTCTTTTTAAGACATAATATATTAACATTAACCAAATTTAACCACAGGCCTTTAAGGCAAAGATGGTATAACCAAAGTCTAATAGATCTATAGTGGTGATACAACAAAATTGTATAAATAACGTAACAACATAAGACATTTCCATGAACTTCATGCGGCTGTTTTCTATTTCTCTCGTGTTTAGAACATTATGGTAAATTCGTTGAACTTATATGGGAAGCAATGTTATTACTCAACATTTTCTTTTCTCATACAGCCCAGAAGTTACTGAAACTAATACATGTATACATACACTGATTTAATACAGGATCCGGCTGTTTGACCAAAAGTCATTTGGCAGAATTTTATTATCCTTGACAAACAACGTTTGGCAAAACAATGGATTCGCCTATTGATCATTTTACTACTGATTATTTTACAAATGTTTCACTTTGCCAAATGTGCCAAACCAACATTTGATAAATTATTACTTTACAAAACGAACATTTAGGTCAGGATAGGTTAGAACTGTAGCCCCAAACGACTTTAAGGCATTTCTCTCATTAGGTCATTTTAAAACTTACCACATTTAACAATTGTAGTGTTTGATAAAGGATCATTTGCCAATAAGTTTTTGTAAGACAATATTTTTGTCTAATGTATCGTTTGACAAATGATTATTTGGTGAAACGTTGTTTGTCGAATGACCATTTGTCAATAGTTTTTTGGTGAATCATTAGGGAACCAGTGAATACGCGTTCGATCCCGAAGACACGTAACTTGCTAGGTATTAATGTGACATGGTAGTTCTCGCAAACTACAAACGTCAATTTTACAAGCAATAAAATAAGTATTCTATTGGGTGGAGACATTAGCGTGTATAATAGGCACTACATCTGGTAAATCTGTAGATGTGTAAACCTTTTCTTTTTAATAGACCTAACATGTTCAGAATATTGTTCTGAATGTTACATAGTGTAATAATACAGTCGGATAGGTTCGATCGATCCTGGCCGGCTGCCGGCTTCTTCAATAATGGGTAGTCCGATCCTATATGCAACGCTCTGGTGAGCAAATATACATATACACTTGTAACTATGTAATAAATAACTATTTATATGTTTGTGTATACCTTTATGTTAAGACACGTGACACTTTGAAAGCGCTAAGTACAAATAAGTAATTAAAATCGAAATAGAACCTGAATCTGACTAAAAGCTGATTTTGATTAACAATCTACAATTACGTAGGCACTAGCTAGACTAATAGCAGTAACATATTTTCTATCAAATTACTATTATATTCTATTATTGCTCGGGACAATCATTTGTGTGATGTTTATAAATGTCATAAAAATGTTTGTACTGCGTCTGGGTGTTTCTATGTATTATAAGTATGTACAGTGAAACCTGGTTAATTGGGATCTCAAGGGACCAAGACATATGTACCAATTATTGAGGGTTTTCAATAATCCAGTTTTCCAATTAAACAGGTTTAAATTTATAGTTGTCTCATTTACAGAGGTCCCCGCTTACAGAGGTCGAAAAGTGCTGTTATTCCATTTTTAGAGGTGGAAATGTTAATAAAAATGCGTATTTTTGATGTTATGAATTTAATGTAGGTATGAATGTACATACATAATGTATTGCGTCGAAAAGAAAATACTTACGGTAAAGTTTATGACTTAAAATAATCGGTTATGTTTGTTTGTGTTTGATTGCTAGTTGCTGAAACCTGTTTCTGGATAGAATAAATTTGATCAAAAATATTAGAATTATCAATATTTGACATTTCGAAATACTTCTACACAATTTAATTAATAATTCTACACAGGGTTAACTTTGGTATGTTATTCTCCCTACACAGTTCCTCACGCGACTTTCCACAATCATAATGTGATAGAAGTTAAAATTTTTTAGATACTGATAACGTTTTATATTTGCGTTTGGACATTTTGTACACTTTTATTCCCTTGTTTTTAGGTCAAAACATGAGATAGTTCTGACAATCAAAGCATGCGCGAAAGGCGACGAGAAATGTATGTAAACAAACACGTCAAAACGTGTTGAAACCTGATTAATTTGTCTCACTTATACAGGTAATTGAGCTACAGAGTCTCAATTATAGAGGTAAACATCGAAAAAGTCTTAGAATTCAAATCTTATTTAACCAGGTTCAAAAAGTCCCATTAACAGAGGTAATTTAATGAAAAAGAACCGGGACTTCGTTGCAACTCTCAATAATAGAGGTTTCTCATTTATCCAGGTCCCACTTAACCAGGTTTCACTGTATTTACAAAAGAAAAGTAGTTTATGTATTCTATCCGTATTCTGGTACCCATAACACATGGTTGTGTGAAATATCCCCAATATTTATTTATTTATCAACTATTTACGTTACATGTAATAGGAAATGCTATCCACCAGTAGCCTATTGCGATTTAAACCCCATAAATGAAATAAAGTAAAGCTGAATGGCACTTTATAATTTAATTCTACATTTTCTACTCATTTTAAACTTAATTTAGTAATTTCCGAAGGTTAACCCCTAATATAACAATACATGTTTATATAAAGCATCGACTAGGTTTCAGCAAACGAGGTCAAAACAACAAAATTTGAAATTTGTACCTGAAAATCCCTCTACCTTGGTGAATCCTTCCAGATGTTGCGAAAGTAAACAACAACTGAAATAAATTTCATTTCTACCGGATATCATAACACTACGATGGTGATGAATTAACAAAACCCGAGGGTTCTGTCGACAATAATCGTAAACACATCTCACAGAGCCACCTGAATATTGGCACTGAATAATCGAGTTCAATAAAAGCCTTCAAAAATTTATTTACTGTTTCCATTGAAACGCTTAACTGGATTTTTTACATAACGAATACAAGTCCCCAAAGCGACTCGGAGTCACCGTCCAATTAATTTACATTTGTAAATATTTATTTCGGATCTGAAGAATCCACAAGTCTGCACTCCTTGACCGTTAATTGCATTTACAGACATGTCGCAATACTTTCTGAATTCTTACAAATTAGGTTAATAGAAACAAGTCTGGCAAAATCTTTTTAATTGGATATACAATTTATTTTCGAAGTAACAATATTGAAAAGTAAAGAAAACATTGAATAAAAGCAAAATAAATAAACAAGTTCGTAAACTTGGCGTTGTTCACGAGAAACTTACGAAACAGGAAAATCCGCGGCAAGTTTAGCGGTTTTCGCTTGCAACACATTTTATTCGAGAGGTACAAATAAAAAAATGTGGAAAAGTTTAAGAAGTGGAAACAACTTTTAACTTTTACTTGCCCTCGTGATATATGAAGAGTTCTCGAAACTTCCGACAGGAATAACTTAGTATCGACGACGTTGCGCAAAACTTCTCTGGACATACGATAAATTCATATTAAATTAAATCCTTACTTGATAGCTATTAATTCTGAATTCAAATCTGGCTGAAGTGATATAAGGTTGGTCATATTAAAGCAGAACAGACGCTCGATGGAATATACGAGTTTTAGATATTAGCTACTTAAGGTAGCACATTCCGGTCTAAACGGACGACCTATAAGAGTGGGACTTGATGCGGAAAAAAGAGCGTTACAACACGCCTATTCCCAGCAATGAACCAGTTGAAAATCAATTCAGTCTAGAAGTATGTTTCACTTAACCATTTGACCTGAGGGTTAAAATTTGCCTAATGCTATTGAGATAAAACTAGAAATATCGGTTCTGAATAATTATTTCATGTAGTTTATAAAAAACATGTTTTTACTCTTATTAATTATACGCTCATAAATGTAAATCAATACTTTTGTGAAATTGGTTTAATATATTATTATGTATAAGTATAGGGATATATTTCACTCTGTAGAACGAGATCCAAGATGCGAAATCTTCTACTCATTTTCTTAGGGATGAAAATAATTGGTTAAGGTAGTATAAGTACCATTGGGCATTTTCAGCAATCTAATGTTGGAATGTGGTAAAAAAAATATTTGATATCTCTATAATCATGCGCCAAAAAACTGAAGCATTTGATAAACTATTACAAATGTTATAATTAACAAATTTTCATATTTTTTTTTCTATTCTTAACTTAAAACTAAAATAGACCATTAAATACAAATTATTACCATTAAAAAGTATTAGTTTCCATGTTGTTTTAGATTTTCTAATGAATTACACGTGGTCACGTAAATACAGTTATAATGCAACATTTACACGATACAAGACGTTTTTAAATATTCAAATGACCTATATTTAATTAAAAACAACAAAAGTACTCGGTATCTAGAAAAGATTTATGTCAGAAACTAGCTGTGAACCGCGGTAAAAAGAATAAAAAATCTGTTCGTTTTTTATCATCCCACGGGAACATTGCATTCCTTCGAGGAAAAAAGTAGCCGATATCTTATTCTGATGATAAGCTCAGTAGTTTTACGTGAAGGAGTAACAATCGTCCAAACATCCCCACAAACTTTCACATATATAATATTATTAGGATTAACTAAGCTTAAGTCAAATGTAAGGATAGCGGTAAAATAAGTTAAGCTAATTCATAAATGTAAGGCTTATCACCTAAGCTAGGCTTAGTTGTATACATATAGACCGCATGAAAGAAACACTAAAATTGAATTGTATAGAAGACATATAACATAGTCAAATTTACATCTAACTATATACATTTAAGTTGCTCTGGAGCAATATATATTCTATATTGTAAAGTTTTATTAGCATTGTAAGTTTAAATGACATTTAATTAAAAAAATATTAATTTGATTAAAAGCTCTGCTGAGTTTCTCACGCCGGTTCTTCTCAGCAGATTGCGTCCTGAACCGGTGGTAGGGAAAAAAAATTTGGACATGTCATAAGCACATAATTTTTCTGAAAAATTGTGTCTACTTGATAAAATGATTTTTCATTTCATTTCATTAAACCTAATGAAAATATAGCAAGTCGATGCACATATTGAGGAAAAATGAAAGGCAACAGAAGCCAAAATAATTTTTTCTAGATTTGCATCAGTTTATCTGAAAATCACGTTAAATCATATACTATATTGTACCATAATATTGGCTGGTAAGGTCGCACTGAATATATGGACTCCATTTTATCACAAGAATACATTTCAAAAAGCCTTTAATTCCACGTACATAAAGTTTACCAATAAATATTAAAAGTAATACCTACCTATAATAAATTCCCCATGACATATACACAACAATACACAAACAAACAGCACTGGTATACTACATTAGTATGTCAAATGAACCTATTTCAGTGACGCAAATACATTTTCATTCGCACCCATTTAGCACATAACAGTTGTAAGTGAACACCACGTGTCAATCAACATTAAATTAACGGTACAGTGACATATTAAATTGTGAAATAATGACATTTCGTGTGGTATTGACACTGCATATCGTGTTGTAATTATACTGATTTATAAATGAAAGAAAGAAAGAAAGTAAACTTTATTATTCCCCAGAAAGAGACACAATTATATAATTTAAACTGTATCTACGTGAAACTAGAAATAACTACTGATGTGTCGCATCTACGGGAAACAAAAGGGACTTTGCTCGGCAATGTTGTGACATCAATGAAATGAAATGAATGACACAACGCCGATTTTCAGCAAAGCCCTAACTCGCGGTTCTGACGCTCATCAGCAATGTATTAATATATTAGAATAAATAATGTGAGAAGAATAATGTATAATCGCTTGTAAGAACCATACATACCTACATCTAATCTAATCTAATATATAAAATTCACGTGTCACAGTGTTAGTTACCGTACTCCTCCGAAACGGCTTGACCGATTCTTATGAAATTTTATATGCATATTCAGTAGGTCTGAGAATCGGGCAACATCTATTTTTCAAACCTTTTTTTTTAGTTTGGCAAAACAACGTTTACCCGGTCAGTTAGTGCATGTATATTTTAATTACGAATGCTCTCGAGAATAACTAATATAATAAATAATAGATTCAGAACAACAAAAACTGTACAGACTGGAAACAGTCAGTACAGTTTTTGTTATTCTGAATTTATTAATTTTATTTGCATACAAAAGTATCTATCACGAACTAGGAATATAGAAGGCAAGGATTCTCTATGTCTATCGGGTAGCATAACTTAATACGAGTGAAAATTTTGCAAGCGCTTGACGACAAAAACGGCGTGAGTTTCTTTTTATAATAGTTCAACTTCAAAAGTATAAAATAACACTTTTCGAACCCACATTAAAACACGCTACAATTCAATCATCTTACCACTGCACCACCGAGGCGTCAGTCGACATACGAGGGGAGGTCCAAAAGTTCGTGGAATGGAGGGGATGGAGTGGGGATAGGGGCGCTCGCTTAGTGTCATACTAATTGGGGACTCATAATTAGTATATAAATGGAGTTTCAGCCCTATTGCGTCATTCGTTTACGAACACTCGCCTGCTAAACACGTCAATCCGGAAGAAAACTGAAACTATGGAGAAAATTGAACACCGTGCGGTCATTAAATTCCTTACCAAGCAAGGAAAGAACGCTCAGACCATTTTGAATGAAATGGAAACTGTTTACGGGGAACAGTGCCCTAGTAAATCAATGATTTACAAGTGGCATGGTCTTTTTAAACATGGTCGGGAGTCGATTGAAGACGACCCCCGCTCAGGAAGGCCAGTTGAGGCCACCACATCAGACATCGTCGAAAAAGTGGAAAAAATTGTACTGGAGGACACCCGTTTGAAGAAAAAACAGTTATCTGCATTAGTTGGAGTATCAGATACCACCATTTTGCGAATCCTACATGACCACCTGGGTATGACAAAAGTCAGTGCAAGATGGGTACCGAGAATGCTCACGCCGCTTCAAAAACAGCAGCGCGTCGAAGCGTCAAAACATTTTTTGGAGTTGTGTGGAATTTTGGCTCATTTTGAGGGAAAAGATAAAAAATATTTTTACGATGGTTTAGAAAAATTAATTCATAGATCTAATAAATGTATTCAGCTTAAGGGTGATTATATTGAAAAGGAAAAATAAATTTACTGTTTCATTTTTACTAAAACCCTTTCATTCCACGAACTTTTGGACCTCCCCTCGTATATATAGTTAAACTAGCTGACCCGGCAAACGTTGTTTTGCCATACTAAAAAAAAAAGTTTGAAAAATAGATGTTGGCCGATTCTCAGACCTACTGAACATGTATGCAAAATTTGAGAAGAATCGGTCAAGCCGTTTCGGAGGAGTACGGTAACTAACACTGTGACACGTGAATTTTATATATTAGAAGAAGAAAGATTATTATTAATCATTTGTGATTTATTACTTCCCATCTGTGACGCATTTAAATCACAAATAGGTATAATTCGCAGTTACAAATTTTAACTGGTACATAATATATTACAAGCATAATATTATAATTTAGACCAAAGTAAACACTTTTTTTTTACTTCTTTTTTTTCGCTGGGAAATGCCTTTACGCACACCCGTTCCTGTCATCTCGGTCATCACCGTCATGGTAGGAGCGAGTAGTGTCGGACTCGCCGATGAACGGAATACCGAATAAACCTAACTGCGGCGCTCTCCATGTCTTCCTGGAGCGCCAGAGTTTCCTTGTTCTGAACTCTCTCTGACGCCCCGACATTGGACCGGCGGCAACACCCAGTGTCGCAATACATTAAGGCAGGGGGTGGAGGCGAGCGTATTCGCGTCACCTCCTCTCTGGCCTTGCTCGGCGGAGCGGCCTCCTTCAGGAGCATGACGGCTTCACTGAAGTCGCTGTTAAGACTCCTTACTTAACATTATAAATGAGAAAGTAACCTAGCCTGCATGTATGTCCGTCGCCTTTTTATACCATAACTACTGAACCCAATCGCATATAACTAAAGTACAGGCAGTTTTAAACCTAACCTAAAGCCCGGTTTCCACCGCGAGCGGAACGGACCCATTAATGACTTCGTTAAACTCGCAAACGCAAACTGCATACTTGTATTTCCACCAACAAATAGTCGGACGGAAAGAGCCGAGCGTGTAGAAAGAGTAGAAATGAGCTCGCTCAGTTCTAGGGAGCGGAGCGGAGTACTTACGGACTCCGCTCAACTCGCAATTACAATTTACATAGTAGCGTTTCCACACAGAAAGTGGTGAGCGGGGCGGATTGAGCGAGTAAAAAGAAATTGAAAAGAGTCCGCTGCGCAAGGCCTGCACCGACTAGTTCAGAACGGACTCGCTCGCATAAACACTCACTCACTCGATAACATTGCAACAACACGACCACACGCAACCAGCTCAAAACTTCAACTGAACTCGTTCTCTGTGGAAATTATCTATTCGTTTTTCATTTCTCATTTTCCGTTCAGCTCAGTCCGCTCATTTCTCTATCTCAATTTCATTTTGCAGTAGAAATCAAATGACCAACTCTTCGTTGGTGGAAACTCAAACCTATTTAATTAAAAAGGAGTCCGTTCCGCCTAACCATTTTCCGCACATTACCCTTTCGCAGTGGAAACCGGGCTTAAAACATGAAAAAGGACACAACTAAATAAGCTACTTTTGGATACCAAAAAAAAGTGTTTTTTTTTATTCAAAATTTTACGCGTACGAAGTAGACAGCAACGGCTACTTTCTTTAGCTATGTACATAAACATCACATCTTCATAATATTTCTTATAAAATGTAACTAATAAATTTTATATTATAAATGCTGTATCGTCACATTCTAAAAGAATACATTTCGGATGTATAAATTATGCAAAAAAAAAAATTATACAGATGAATTATTATCGCTGTGTACTATTCACACAAAATATATTGTAAACCATTTTGAATTTACGTAGTCTTAAAATATATTAAATATGATGATGCAATTTACAAAAATATGTAGCTCACGATGTAGAAGTTTTTAAATAAAATCCATTGAGTTTCTTGGCTGATTATCACTATGATTAGAATCGAAATTTTAAATAACTTCTATTTTAGAAGAGTTTGTGACTCAGATCTATCTACCCTTACTAATTAATGTTTTAAAATAAAAAAGTAAGCTTATCTGTCTGCTAATCTTTCACGCAAAACCGATGAACCGATAGATAAACTAAAATCCAAAAAAAGAAAAACGCGAAGCCGTAAAAGAAGTGATTCCAAATCTCACACGTATCTAGTCACAGGCAATATTTAATTAAAATTAAAATATCTTAGTTACTACATCTTATTATGTGTTAACGATACTATAACATATCTTTACCAACTATATATTATGTTTAAGTAGGCATTGGACCTCGGTTTCAATTGTTTTTTTAACAACACTGGTAGAGGTCAAGTACTCCATAAGTAATTATGTAACCAACTGTCGTATATAACTAGTTATTTAATAAACCTATAAATAACTATACAATAAGTATTGAATAATCATGAACAGCAAAAACAAAATACAAAACAGTAAGACGGTATGAGGCTTTTGTAAAGAAACTTCAATCATTTAAGACTTGGGAATTTGTTGAGAAATTTAGGCCCGCAGATAAGTTCAGGAAGTGTTTGGATCGTAGCGAGTGTCGCTAAGACAAACTAAATTTACAAAATTATTTTGGGACCTTACAAACATACAATAAAAGTTATGGCTGACAGGCGCTTATTTTCTATAAGTGCCTACAGGTTAGTAAAATTTTTTCATCAGAATTTTACATCTGATACCAGAGAAATAACAACCTGGAAGTATTCATACACTATACAGTGATAGTACGTATAACACTATCGCATCCTATAAATTTTAACACTGTAAAAATAAGTCGGCCAGCTCAAGTATCTGACACTAGTAATTAGATCATATTTCTGTAGTTATCCATAACTACATTTGCGCAATTGCAAGTAATTTGATTTGCACTTTAACATAATTGTGTGTTTCATTGGAAAAGTATACATATTATATTGCATAAGTAATTAAATATAAGCTACTTCTCAGTGGTCGGCAAAGCCATGCGGCTCTTTTGATGCTTGCTCGCAGCTCCAATTTTAATTACTAATGGTCTTATCCATAATGACTTATCGGAGGTTTAAACGGAGATTTTATCGGAGAGATAATAAACGTTTTATCGTAAAAAGACTATTATGAATAATAAGTTTTGAAAATTTTCGCGAACCTATTTTAGCGAAATTTTAAACATCCGATAAGTCATTATGAATAAGACCATAAAAGACGAATGTTATGTTAAACTTAAAATGCTATTATCATAAATATTTATAGGGTAGAATTCAGTATTGGTTGAGCCACGGATTTACCAGATCCAGTGTCTCTTTGACTACATAACTGAGCCGGCTTGAAGCACTTGCGTGTGCTTAAAAATTGAAATACGTTCTATGTGTGTCTATGATACACGCCATAGGCTAAATTGAACCATCTTCTTTATCTCTTTATTTTACTTACTTCTTATAAAACAAAGTCGTAATTTTTGTATGTATGTCCCTATGTGAGCTTATATCTTCAAAAATACGCAACAGATCTTGATGCGGTTTTTTTAATAGATAGAATGGTCCAAGAGGATGGCTTTTCTCGCATAATAGATTGTGGTTTGCTATATATTGGATGAGATATGGTTAAATTTGCCGAGAAATTCGGACGCGCGCGAGCTTTAAATGAAAACGCTGCCTTATCTATGTCAGGTACAACAAACTAATGTATGCGGGAATTGTTTGTTACCTTTAGTTCTTCAAAAAAGTCCGCGAGGGCATATGTCTATCTTTTAAGGGAGACCCGCTGTACCCATAATAATGTCAAAAAATTATCAAATTCAATAGGGTGTTTTCAAAAGCTATTTATGTGTTTATAGTAATATTTTTTATCAAATTAAATAGGTTAGTTAGCTTACGCAATTAATATAGATTATAACAGCTCTTTACAGCATGCAATTTAAATGAATATCTAAGGATATATGACGAAAAAAGAATTACGCGCCAAAAAATAAAATACTAAATTGTTGGCTGAGCAACGCGAACGTTTCCTCGGTCTTCTATCCATACTCCAATGTTTGGACATGTGAGGATGTTTATTGTTCTTTCACGTAAAGACTACAGGATGGATTTTTATGAAACTTTCGAATGAAAAATGGAATACAAAATGAACTTATTTTTTATCCTTTTTACCGCGGGTAACACCGCGGGGCACAGCTGGTAGACTAATAAAACAGATCTTCTCTTCCCAATTAAATACTTAATTTATTTCCTTGCAAAAGTGTCTTTGTAGTTTGCGAAAACTACTGTCAATTGAATTAAGAATACCATATTAGACGATCAAGTACGATTTAGTCAGGCTAACCTAACTTTTCTTCGAGATTGAAAGCGTACCCACTATTTGGTTTATCTGTAGATTGAGCCATATTCGTATTTCCTCAACTATAATATAGGTTACGTTCGATTTCAAAACAGTTCCAAACAATCGGCACATAAATAAAATAAAAATTGCGTGTTCTCAAACAATCAATACAAATCCGCTGCGCTGACTAGTTTTTTATGAAACAATTTCAATATACACAGACATACGCAACGCTTAAAAAACTAGACGATTTTAATTTTATTACGAACTCAGAAGTTTGATGATCGGTGGATGAGTTCAAAAAGGGATATAAATTATTTGCTTTACGTATTAGTTACTAACTCTTGCAGTACATCAAATTACTCCTGGAATTTAGAAAGTAAACGGTAATAAATAATAATTATAAACATAGGGACAGGGAAGGTTATTGGCTATATAACATCACGCTGTGAACAATAGGAGCGAAGCATCAATGAAATATGTTACAAAAACGGGAAAAAATTTGTAAACATGGAGTTTACAAGATTTACGGGGAATAGCTAGTAATTTATATTCTGTGACTAAACTGAGTGATATCTCAAAAACATCCAACACCAAAACAACAAATAAAAATATTCGTCTATGAAGCCATTAGCGATCAGCACAGTACAATATTGAGCTTGGCAAAAGCCATGATGGCTTTGAAGAGGGGTTTAAAAGTTAACTAATTTCCACTTTGATCTCATACCGGACGATTTGACTGAGCACACATAAGCTACGAATCACTAATTAAAATAACCCCGTTTGCATTTAGTATGCAATCAGGAAATCTTTATTTAGGTTGGAAGTGGGTTTTTAAACATGCGTGTTTTTGTTTTAGTATCAGATTCATATTTTCAGTAAAAGGAGATCACCATTTCCTGCATACATTGTGAAACACCGTTTTAAACGTTTTGACTAGTCGTTAGATCTAATAAAAAAGGAAAAAAATTCATTTATTCTCAAAGTGGGCAGTGTAGACAAAATAAGTTAGGGAAGCCCTTCTTTAAACCAATAGGGAAATTAATCGCTATTAGTTGAAAAACTAATTTACGCATTTGCAAGTCGTTCGGTGTTTATACGTGATTTAGTTATTTATGAAACATTTTTGGCAATCCCTTTTTCTGGAAATTGACTGATTCTGTTCGTTTTATTGTGTTCGAAATCCTAAAAGTAGATCATAAATGGAACTTTTAAAACAATGCAGAATAGAAGATTGTTCTACATGACTGTACAAGTGTATATGGATACATTGATGTACCAACTTAAATATGGATAAAAAAAATTCGTCAGTGACATTTTACGACGTTCCCAATAATCCATTACACAGCCCAATTCTCTCGGGATAAGTTGAGAAGCCAGTACCTTGGCTTGTTATCACAGATATAAAACAAGCGTCGGTTTGTGAGGGTAGCCTTATCTAGATACACACCCGCCATTTGTCCCTTGTCCATTTCTGATTGGTTGCTGGCTCGTGCTTGACAGGTCCGCATATACTCGATTATTGATTTTCAGCCCGAGTTACTATATCTATAGTATACATTAACAAATCTGAAACTGTAATTTCGAACTTAAAACAAAAGCTTTGTTAGGGGTTCCGTTACCCTTGGAATAACAAACGGGACTTTATGCCTTCGCGATCAGTCTGTCTAGCTTATAACTCGACCTGGCTATCCCCTTATGTCCACTGTCATTGAAACAAAGACCCCTTTAAAATTTAAACAACAACCACTTGGACAAATCATTGATAACATTGATATGAACAAATAAAAGTTAGTAGTTGCAAGATAAAAAAAATTATTATTTATTAATCGAATTACCAGGATCTCAGGAGGCACAAGAGGAATTAAAAGTTTCGAAACTATAAATCCCGTTTCAAAAATCTAATATAAAATCACTTGGATTAATCATTAGAGCTCAACATCAAACGAACAACTTAAAAAAAAATAAGAAAAGGAGGTTATTTGTCAAACAAAATACCAGGCACGCAGGAGGAATGAGGAGTATCGATAAAATATGTGAGTGTGTAGCAATAAAATCCCATCGTAAAACATTTGGTTTATTGTTTACATTGTTTACTGATATTCTTCACAGTACAGTTACTTTATGAGTCAAGTAATTAACTGCAAAATATGTGGATGGATAGTATTATTATGACTTTCTCCTGTAAACCTAGTTGCTAACAGCTGATGTAATCACCGATCGATATTGAGCTAATGTTCGTACATTTTCCGATCGCGAATTCGTAACTCGTCACAGGATGATTGTAGTTTGATGTTTCTGTTTTGAATCTTTTATTGCGATTTATCTAGTAAATATGTCATTTAAAGAAGCATACCAATCTCTACCAATAAATATGGCAGCTGCAATAACGCTAAAGGTGACTATTACTATAAAATGGCCACAATTTGTTCATGACAAGTATAATTGAGTGAAGAAGGCCTTAAAACTTTTTCACCTTAAATTCCAAACCCCGAATAACTACTCAAAGTACTCCGTATTCTGGTGCCCATAACACAAGCACATAAGCTTACCTTGGGACCAGAGGACGTTGTGCGTAATGTCCATGAATATTTATTTATTTAACTATTCAAAGTTTTGATTAGTAGATAGTAGTAGACGTAAGTATTTTCAGGAAACGTCAGTTTTATTACTTCATTTATTACTCCCTAGAGATTAATGTAAGAATAATATGTCTAATATTTATGTGAATAACGCATGAAGTGGAACATTAAAATGATTGATTGTCGTTTCTCTTCGGATCGAATTTATAATGTGTTTTTATGACGTCATATGAAACGGTTATAACAGTGTACGTATATAAATAACCAATATATGCCACAATTCTTATAACGGTCAAAGAATGTAAAATTTTAGGGGTCTGTGTCTCTCACCTACCTACTGTTGTGGGGTAGACATTACCGTATAATGCAAGGAGTGTTAAAGAAAATCTCATTTACAGTTTTAGCGGTAGTTGAATAACAAGATGTCCACTAACTATGACTATTTCCTCTCATCAATTACGGTAATATTTAAACGTAAAATTTAAGTTATCCCACAATTTAGGTTATGAATATTGTTACTAGCACAAACGTTAAGTGTTTAAAAACACCATACAACTCAATACTGCACTCAAAACGAGCTCAAGTCTGCTGTCTGTCCGATTGTCCATAATTGCATGCATGGCAAAGTTCCAGAAACGTATGCAGGCTCAGTCACTGCCAAAATCTAGTACAATTGGCACAGTATTTACGCAAACGTTCAAATTAAGCTACGGAGGCGCGTAAAGAGGTTGGGCAAGCAGACCTTGAGACCGAGGCTAACATGACGAAAAAATCAACAATGGGTGAACACCGTGCAAAAAATATGCTCTTGCAAAAAGAAGTTATTTAAAAAAAATATTTGGATTAGCTAAATCATTGCTAAAGTATGATAAGTATGTTCAATATGATTAAGTCGTTCACAACATTAAGCTCCCTTCTGTAGATAAGTTGCTGAGGTGCAAATATGGATTGGAGAATAACTACCATTAGGTAAATCTTAAAATGAAGAACCGGGAGTGAAAATCCATTACAATTAAATAGTTTACTTTATCTCAGTTGAAACGCATCATAACACTATCAGTCCCTTCACTCCCTTCTCGACCAGGATTAATAATACTATATGTAATTAATACTGCTAAGTCTAACGCCCAAATATCAGACACAATACTGCTTTACTGGCGTGTCTAAACACTATCTAATGACTTATCGGAGGTTTAAAAGTTCGCTAAAATCGGCTCGCGAAAATTGTCAAAACTTGGTATTCATAATAGTCTTTTTACGCTAAAATGTTTATTATCTCCCCGATAAAATCTTCGTTTAAACCTCCGATAAGTCATTATAAATAAGACAGTAAATAACTAGTAAGCATATTTAAAGATTTTTTGTCAGCATCTACACTCCTACTTTACCAAATTACAAGCAAAATGGCAACAAAATTATCTTTATTTTACAGTCTACGAACCGGAACAGAATTATCAGACACAAATCTAGATCCTATCGCAAATGACAAGACAGTTCACTGTTCATTTCCTGTAAATGAAACAGAATTGACTGTGTCACGCTGCGAACTGCGAACGCCTTCCATGATGATAAACTAATTTTTATCGCCATTCAGGCCTAAAATAAAAGGGAAGCATGAGTCACGTTTAATTATATAATAAAAGAACGAAAGACCCCTAGTTTTTAGGGTTCCGTACCCAAACGGTAAAAACGGGACCCTATTACTGAGACTTCGCTGTCCGTCCGTCCGTCTGTCACCAGGCTGTATCTCAAGAACGGTGATAGCTAGAGAGTTGAAATTTTCACAGATGATGTATTTCTATTGCCGCTATAACAACAAATACTAAAAATAAAATAAAATAAATATTTAAGGGGGGCTCCCATACAACAAACATGATTTTTTTACCGTTTCTTGCTCGATACTAATAACGTTGCCTTATGTTGCATAGATAATGGTACGGATCCCTTCGTGCGCGAGTCCGACTCGCACTTGACCAATTTTTTACTCCACAGCGGACAGAAAAGTAATACACGCGCGAACTAGTGTTTAGTTCGCGCGTGTATTACTTTTCTGTCCGCTGTGGGTTAAAAAAACTAGCGGTCCTGTCTGTTCACTTGCAATACGTAGCCCAGACTCCTGCTATTTACTAGCATCGCGATTACCTTAGTATTGAATTTTGACTCACGAAAATTATTATAGCAAGTTAACTGTTACAATAATTCCGGAATGGTAATTAAAGATATTACAAATGACGGGCTTCGTGGTGGAGTGGTTTATGTAATGGATTGCCGATCACGAGGTCTCGGGTTCGATTCCCGGTCAGGACAATCATTCGTGTGATATCCATAAATGTCATACAAATGTTTGTACTGCGTCTGGGTTTTTACTATGTATTATAAGTATGTACATATTTACAAAAGAAAAGTAGTTTATGTATTATATCCGTATTCTGGTACCCATAACACAAGCATATAAGCTTAGCTTGGGACCAGAGGACGTTGTGTGAAATGCCCATGAATTGTCTTGTCTTGAATTCATTATTTACAAATCTAACCAACGTCTTCTCGGAAAAACTTTACAAATAGCTTTATAAAAACCCGACATTTCTATTCAATGGAAACATTAAATATTTCCTGTTAAACATAAGCAACAACGTTACGAAAATAATCATTCGCTCAAAAGTTTAAACAAACACTGTAACCGCCTTCAAGTTTTGAAACACCACAAAATGTTTGCCCGCAAAAACCAGCCGTCTACTTTGAAACAAGTAAGAGTTGGTTGAAATTTAATAAGACTTCATTAGAGACGATAATGCTACGTAATTAAGCGTAAATTAAAAAGAAGCGAGCATTCAATGGGGTATAATTAAGGTTTCGCCGGCTCAGTACACGTGACAAATTAAATGCAAATACAGAAATAAAGTTGGAAGGTAAAGAAATTCTTTTTTACATTTTCTCGGAATCGCCGGAGGTATGTAAAAGTATATTTTATAGTATTGTACGTTTCACACTTCAGTTCACAGCGTGTGGGAGTGTTTTAGTTTCGGGTACGAGTCTACCTAACAAATCAGTTATGTAAAAATGGCTTCTAAAAAAAATAGAATAATACACGACTACTTTAACATTTCAACAGCAATTTATAATTTTTTTTTAATGTTTTAGGTTTGGTTTTCAAATTGATTGAATTTTCGCAATCGCGGCCACTAACTAACGTAGCTTATATTTAATTACAAGACAGCTTTAGAAACTACAAAGCTATAACTATATTGTTTCGCATCCTAGTTAAATAAAAACAAAAAAATTTTGAGACAAAATGAAAACGTATAAAACTGAAGCGAATATCGATTGGTGTACACACATTTGCGACTTCACTCGTCGACACAAACTTCGACGACCGCAAACCAAAACATGGCGGGTCCGGTTGATTGAATATTGATTCCGTTGTAGGTATAAAACGTAACGTTGACATCGGACGATATATCATCATTGTACCGTAACATAATGCTCGTTTACAGCACAAATTACAATATATTTCGCCAATGTAATAGTCCTCTAAGGATACATAAAACACAATTCATTCAAGAGACATAACGCTTTCGGGAGTTTGCTAGCATATTTTGTTACTTTTTTTTTTTGTCAACTGGATAACATGTTGTAGCAACAAAATAAAGATAGGGGAATTACTCAAAAAGTTCTATAGTTAACGAACTAGTATCATTTCTATATAAATCTCTCACTCTAACCCATTAACGTCCCACACTGCTGGGCACGGGCCTCTTTCCACTTTTAGAAGGATTATTACTGTGGTTATAAAAAACCACGCTGCGACCAATAGCAGCGAAGCATCATTGAAAAATGTCGCAGAAACGGGGAAAATTTTCTAATTACCATGCGTACGTAATCGCGGGCAACAGCTAGTCAAATGTAAAACCTTACCGTAACCTTACCCCCGCTCGGGTCATGGTAATACCTGAGTGACTACCATGGCCCGGTCAAGGGTCGAGGAAGAATACCGTGGGGTTTAGTGGGTAGTCCGGGTCCGTTTATGGCCCGGGAGTCCCACACAATGAGCGTAAATGCATTCCCCACGTAAAAAAAAAAACCCGTAACCTTACCAAACCGTAATTTTTTATCAACTTATGCAATTTTATAATTATTTATTTATTTTATTTATGCAAGAATCTAAATATGTACCATAAACTGAAATAAGATTAATAATCCTTATTTCTGATGCTTACATCTATCCATTTATGGTAATTATGATAAAATAGCGATGGTCAATCAAATGTCAATAAAATAAAATAAACATTATTTTACATTATTAAAATCTAAAATACGCTGTTATCTGAACATTTAGGATATAAAGTTGTCGATTCAAAATCCTTATTTTAATACGCTGTTTAATTTGAGGAAGGCGCTTACCCTTGGTGTCAACAGGATGAAATAAATTGCGGAACGAAGAGGGGATTACGCATTCGCAGTAAATAAATAAATAAATATTCATGGACATTTCACACAACGTCCTCTGGTCCCAAGCTAAGCTTATATGCTTGTGTTATGGGTACTAGAATACGGATAGAATACATATACTACTTTTTTTTTTGTAAATACATACTTATAATACATAGAAACACCCAGACGCAGTACAAACATTCGTATGACAATTAGAAAAATCACACAAATGATTGTCCCGAGCGGGAATCGAACCCGCGACCTCTTGATCGGCAGTCCGTTACATGAACCACTACACCACGAGGCCCGTCAAGTAGTAGAGTAGCGTAGAGTAGAGTAGAGTAGCGTCGTAATGTAAGGTTTTTTCCATTACATTATTTACGTTACGAAATTTCTGGATTCAGCCCCCACGCTCAAGGCCCGCGATAGAAGCTATGCAATAGCTTAAAAGATTCTCACATCAAATTCATAGAAATAGAAAGTATCGATAAGATCTGATCTCACAATGCTATTTTAGGATGATATTAATATTGCAACATATGAGCTTCAACTAAAGCCTCACACAATCGAAGCTGGCACCGAATTTGGAACATTGTCAAACCAAATCTGTTCCATTGTGATCCAATCTGGCAACTCCGTGGGCACGACTTTTTACAAAAACAACAATGCATGACACATAATTTAAGAATTTTTCTATTCGATTCTGTTAAGTTCTTTGTTATCCGTATAGTGACCACTTTAAAAGGTTATGCTAACACGCCTGGTCAGCTTGGCATTGCAGACCACTCTTAACGTGGAGGGGAGTGCCCAACAGTGTGACATAATGACCTCGGAAGAAAAAGAAGTCAAAAGAAACAGTCACTATTAAATGAGGTGCTTCGAGAGCACTTAACCGACTTAAAGGATTATAGTATCATTTGATTCATTATGGTATTTGCATAAGGATGGCTTCTTTTTACATGTAAAACGTGACATGCGTCATCATAAATTATTTCATATTCTTTTAGTTAGAAGCAACTACAGACAGAATGCGTATAGGATTCGCGCGAGTTACATGTACAATGCGGCCTGTCAAGTCACTGATATCGATATTTTTTATACTAGTGAAAGAAAAATGAAAAATATCTTAAGTGACTGTTTCTTCAAGTAGTTCCTTTATCTTATTTTTATATAATTTAACATTAGTTTAGATCTCTACCGATTTGTAGGTGGCAATGTATTTGATCTGTGTATCTGTGGAAACTTCTAATAGGCCTTAAGGCCGGGCTCGACCGCAAAATGAGCGAGGTCATTAATGAGCTCGCTTAACTCGCAACGATAATTTTCACTCTCAGACCGCTCCGCTAGCCTCTTTGGCGGTCGAGCCTCAACTATGAAAATTATCGTTGCGAGTTAAGCGAGCTCATTAATGACCTCGCTCATTTTGCGGTCGAGCCCGGCCTTAACGCTATATTAACTTGTTACTTGTCAAAATCTAGCTGTAAATTTTCCTAATAAATAAATAAACATATACAGACTGACAAGCATCTGTATTAGTAACTAGGGTGTGGTCACTACTCATCACGTCGTGGTCGTGTCCATACTTACGTGCGTGCATTGACCCCTTTCAGGTGTTACACGAATGACGTAAATATGTAAAAAGTGTACTTAATCTGTTTTTTATAAACAACCCTTTACAGCTGCTTAGTCTTTGACAACAACACGTATCCAGGGGGCTGAGTCTGCTAATTCTGCTATTACAATCATATTACAATCTTCTTACAATGGTCAGTCACTGACGCCATTATGGTGCCATAATGGGGTCATTACGACAAAAAATTTATAGTAGACTACCAAATTTGATAAAATCTCCCCATTATGACACCATTATGGCGTCATTATGACACCAAACTTGATTTTTTGTCACAATGGCGCCATTATGGCATCTCTATAGCACCATACTGGCGCCATTGAACTGTCATTGTGGCTCTGGATTTAAAAAAAATTTTTTTTTTTATTACAAACCAAAGATTTACATAACCTTTTAACTAGTTATTTCCGAAGTTCTAGATGGTGCAAATTACTCTTATTATTTTAGAAGCTATTTGACCTAATGTTCTTTGCTGACATGGCAACGATACTAAGTGCACAACTAAACTTAACTAAAAAATGAAAATTGATAGTGTCAATATCACAATTCGGCCACGTTAGCCGAACTTTTTTATTAGAATATCTGCGTAGTAATAGACAAACAATAAAAAATTATGAAAATACATCATAGATTTTTTAATTTTTAGTTATACTTAGTTGTGCACCTAGAATTGGTACCAGTGAATGTTATTATGGGGTTATGTTTCCAAATATACAACGCAAAATATTTTCTACTTATAGCCAACTCTTACAGCACCTAATACTAATATTATAGATATCTATTGACGGGCTTCGTGGTGGAGTGGTTTATGTAATGAACTGCCGATCACGAGGTCGCGGGTTCGATTCCCACTTGGGACAATCATTTGTGTGGTGTGATATCCATAAATGTCATACAAATGTTTGCGTTAGATAATGTCGGCGTTAGATAGGGCATTTATCGAGGAAGGCTTTAGGCTATATAACATCACGCTACGACCAGTAGAAGCGAAGCAGTAGTGAAAAATGTTGCAGAAATGGGGAAAATTTTCTAAATTCCACGCGGACGGAGTCGCGGGCAACAGCTAGTGGGAGTATATACAGCAACAAAAGTCAATACTATACTGCACGAAGTCACGTATGGAGTTTACAACGCCTTTGGGAGCCAAAATACATTAATATTCATTGCACGTCTACTTTGTGCTGTCAGTATTTATCACTTAGTAGCCTAAAATACATCACGCCTGTTTATTCTAAAGGGAGTAAGTAGAAATAAAATAGTGTTTAAATGCGTTTGTTTTGTATCGCAAAATAACTAGTACTGACTATAGATATGGCGTAATGATTTGTCTAAAAATAAAACAATTGTAAATGTACTACATAATTACAGTTTTATCACCAGGAAATTGTATAATAACACATCAGAATTATCTTTATAGGGCATTATTATGGTACATTTGTTTTTTATAAACATTGGAACTTCCAAGGTATCTTTAATGTAGTTAGTGCTCTGATAACTAATGTAAGGTAATATTTTCCTATCTCTGTAAACATATTAAAAACATGGTAAACTACAAAAAAAAAGAAAACTACTACCTACTAAAGAAAAGTATTGTATGTAGTCTATCCGTATTCTGGTAGGTCATTTTCATTCACACGACAGGACACTAAAGCACAAAGAAAAATCCCCGATTCGCGTCCCTTCCCTTAACAAAATCAATCATACTCGTTCATATTTATGACCTAAAGGTCCTCGTAACCAGGTCATTAAATCCCAAAAAAATAAATCATTCATCTAATATATAAAATTCACGTGTCACAGTGTTAGTTACCGTACTCCTCCGAAACGGCTCGACCGATTTTCCTGAAATTTTGTGTACATATCCGCTAGGTCTGAGAATCGGCCAACATCTATTTTTCAAACTTTTTTTTTTGGAGTGGCAACACTACGTTTGCCGGGACAGCTAGTATTTTATAATAAAGAATTTGCGATTAGCGTTGCTTCTATGTTAACGCGTTTGTGTACGCTTTTATCATTTTGCGTGATCATTGAAAACAAAGTGTTTTCCTATTTTTTTTACAAAAACAATGTTGTAAACAAATCATAGAACGTTACATTACAATGATAGGAAAATGTAATAAACACTTGTTTATGTTACTGTTTAGGAGACGTTGGAATATTATAAAACCTACATCAAGATATCGATACAATAAAGCTAACTGAATTATTTGTTAAAAAGCAAATTAATTAAAAGAACGCAGCAGTACACAGTTCTATGGAAATGATCCAGCACCTCTTTACAATCTTCTTCTACTTCTCTTATTATTATTATTATCAATTGCTGTTCCTTAGTCTCGCTAAAACTCGAGAACGGCTGGGCCGATTTTGGTGATTTTGGTCTTGAAATATTCGTGAAAGTCCAGGGAAGGTTTAAACGTAGACAAAATATATGGGAAACTAAAATTCCACGCGTACGGAGTAGCGGGCATCAGCTAGTCTTATATATAAAAATCAATTGCTGTTCGTTAGTCTCGCTAAAACTCGAGAAGGACGGGGCCGATTTTTGTGATTTTGGTCTTGAAATATTCGTGAAAGTCCAAGGAAGGTTTAAACAGTGACAAAATATATGGGTATTTAAAATTCTACGCGTACGGAGTAGCGGGCGTAAGCTAGTCTCCAATAAATCTCTTATAACCATACCTTTATAGACTCCTAGTAACTATCCACTGAGTATAATTATGTACTAGTGGGGAATACGGGAAACAGCCATTTTATGTAATTTTTTATCTCTATCTTCAAAATATGACCATTGACCATTCTACTCGACGCATTTCGATTTCAAATGACGATGGTTTCGGACACTAAATCAGTTACAGTTTTGTTCTAGGTTAATGCAAATGGCATGCAGTAGTCAAATACCCTCAAATAGAAGGTTCTGATTTTCATTATCAAAGAAACACGAAAATATTCTAACTCATTATTATATTTCACAATAAATAAATATCAACATCATAAAATATTTTCACTGTGTTTTATCTTTGTTTTTACGGATTCATTGGTCGTCCGTTGACGGTAGACGAACAAAATATTTAACAACCGAGTGCTGTAATATGTGGTTTTATTACTGAGAGGGGAGAAACTGAATTATATGGTTTTTTGTTACCTTACTGAAATAAAACATTAATAACGTAAAAGCACCGTACTCCGACATACCTCCGTTCTGCGACTATTTCGGTTTTTACTAGAAAAAACGTATTAAAATACGCGCAAAGTCGTGAAACTGAAGAAATGAATTCCGTCATTCAATATACGCCACCTCCTAAAACTTTCACAATAAATACTTAATTAAAAATGTACATAATTAACAAAATGTACACAAAGGTGCACAAGGGTGCAATTGAATTAATGTGAAAAAAACATAAAATCGTAAAAACTAATTTTTGGATATTTTGGCGTATAATCCGCGAAGCTTGGATCTTATTGAATTTACATGCTTTATTAGTTCATTAAGTTCTTAAATTTTCCAAATACGGGATCTAAATCCACATTTTAATAAAGTTATGGCGCAAATAATAATGGTCGGAATGGCGCTCTCATAAAATAGCGTCATTCCGTATACCGACTAGATGAACGCTAACAGGATTTTTGTACCTTGTAAATTAATTTAATTTTCTATTACACAAATTGATTTGTGAGATATTTGTTGTACGTTATTTATTTACACTAATATTCTTTCTTAATTGACCTGTGTACGACTGAGGGTAACTTAAAAGGGTTTCTTACAATTATGCTTTAAACTGTCACTTTTTCTTATAGTTCAGATAATTTTCCTTAATACTACTGTTACTTCGAAACATTAAATTAAATTTTTTAGGCAGATTACAAATAAAAAAGTATCGAAATGAATGTAATGTGGGCTTAAATGCTTTTTAAAGCAAATATTGAAAAGATCGAAAACTGGAAACTGTATTTCGCATTATACTCCTCAGTGCGCGACGTTATTTGATCAAGTTCTGATTTAGCAAGCACTTTCAGGATCAATGGAGGGTAATAGAGCGGTGACATGCGTATTTTAATTCAGTCACCAGTGGAAATATTCGTCACCATAAGAAAAATCTCATTTTATTATTTTACTCTTCTCTTATTACCAATAAAATATGTTCAATAATAGTTTTTTTTGCGAATTGTTCCTTTATTTGTTACGGCATAAAGTTCATTTTAGTTTATCTAATATAGCCGGTCGGAAAACGGATCCTCAGTAGTCGGAGACACAAGAGGTGATCGGAATACGGTTCTTTCGAGATTTTTTCGCTCGCTAGAGTTCAATTCCAGATATAGACATAAAAGAGCCATTTTTAGAAAGAAATCTGTATACTACCAAAAATTAGTATTAATAAATGTTTCAGAAAAGCGGAACGCATTATGGGGTCTTGTGTTATAACTTTATCTTTAGAAAAAATCTTTGTGTAATTCCGATAAGTATTAGTAAGTACTTATGTTTTACTTAGAGCTATATTTTTTTTTTTTATCGAAAGCGTTGGGCAAATGACTGCAGTCCACCTGATGTTAAGTGGAAGTGCAATCCAAATGCAATTTTACATTACATATATTTTACATTATTTGGGATCAGCGCAACACGCTCTTTCCTTCCAACCTCTTTTATTAGCCGTTAAATATTCGCATCAACTCCTTTTTCTTTTATAAATATCGTCTCCCGCACAGTCCATCCATTTTTTCTTTAGTCTTCCTCTCCTATTCCGGCCATCGACATTCATAATCATGAAAGTTTTCAAAGCATTTGAACTCTCCTTCGTTGCTCTAAATTACTAGATTCTTTTTGAAATGTAAGACCTTTTTAAAAACGATCTTTTAATATTAACTTTGTGTAGAAGTTTATTCCAGAATGAGTTTTCTATTCATTTGTATGTTGACAAATTTTTACTGCGTTTTTTACAATTTGCATCTATGTTAAGTATAGGACTAAATCCAACAGTGTATGAAGAGAGGCTGATGGATGTTAAGTAAAAGTAAAACATTAACTTCTCTTAAGCTGAGGGCACGTGGACGTACCATGGGCATTCAAGTGCCTTAAAAATTAAAAAATAAAGTTCAAATAACTATTTGGATTTTAAACAAAAACTGACAGTAACTAACTAACTATTTACGGCATAGGTATTTGCAGTTACTGCAAAACTTGCAAATATATCTCAAAATGATATAACTATACTATGATATCCTGGCTAGGCCTGCGTAGTGCTTAAACATGATATTGTTATGTGTTACATCTAGCAATATACTTTTAATCCAATAATGCATCAAGCATACCAACACGGTCCGTAGCGCACGTATTAATCAAAGTGATTGGTTCTAGTAAACAATGCAATGTAGGTACGTCCGCTTGCACTCAGGTGATTACATCTCAGGAAGGTCATGCTTATGGTATGTATACAACATATTCATTTATCGTGGTAAAGTTTACAGTGACGTTTCATTACGCCTTAGGTTCGATTTCCAACTAACTAGGTTAGTACGTCCATGTGGTGACGAATTAAGAATACAAGTGTCCCCATTTCTTTCCCAGGGTACTGTTAGAGCTAGCTAAGGGACAATATAAGCAGTTAACGTCTACTGTGTCATACGGAATACTCGAAATTAAACCATACGCCTGGTTGTCGCAATAAAATTTCTCCCAAAATGCCTTCATCAAGGGTGACATTATCTTTCATGTGTGCCAAAACACCTTTTGAAATCAACCTTCAGGCTTTGTGTGCTATTGGTACTGGACTACCCACTAAACCCCAAAACCACACGGTGTTCCTCCTCGCCCTTAGCCGGGCCAAGGTAGCCATTCAGGTATTACTATAACCTAGTTAAATTAGTTAACCATATAGCCTTTTATTTTAAATATTACGGACATTTTCCTTATCACAATATTGTTGACAAAAAAACTGTAAAACAGCGGTGAGTCAGCGGCCAGATGACACATTTCACACTTATTAAGATATTCTCGGAAACTTATAAAACTGTTCAGCTGTACAAATCACTAATTCGGAGCTGACATCCGCAACACAAGAAAGTTAGAACTTTTATTTGATCTACTTTATCAAAGTTTGAAATATCCATAGCATGTATTGTATAAAATAAAAAAAACCAATACGTCTAAAGGTTTTACACGTGTATAGCCAGAGCGGACTGCCATTCACAAAGTCACATGTTCGATCCCCGCACAGTACAATAAAATTATTTCTGTAATATATAAAATAAACGTCATGCAAATGTTTGTATTGCGTCTGTGTATTTTCTATGAAATATGTAACTATGTAGTATATTAAATCTACATCTGACACCCATAAAACAAGCATGGAAATATGGCCTACTTTGGGACCAGAGGACGTTGTGTAAAATGTCCACAAATATTTATTATTGTCCTGTGGAGGAATAGAACCCGCTTTCTACGTTATGGTGGCAGTTTTATGAAATACGCAACTTAAAATGGTTGGGCCATTGTAGATGTAGGTATTTTCACAGAGTCTATAGATAGTAAGGTTAAGTAGTCAAAGAGGTCAGCACGCCAACTGCGGCAAAGTGGATAACATAAATGCACTTCTGACTATAATATCATGAATAACTAGATAACTATGGTTAATTGCCTTCATATTGATTAAATGGTGATTGCTGTTTAAATTAAGACAATATTTTTAGGGTTCCGCAAGAAAAGGTAAAGCGAAACTCCATTACTGAAATTAGACTTCACTATCCAATTTTCTTCAAGCTGTATCTCAGGAACACTAACAGTGATAGATAGAGAGTTGAAATGTTCACAGATTTTGTATTTCCGATGTTAAAGTAATTTATTAATTTTGCAATTGACATGCTATGCTTTTACTTAATAAAAAAGAAGGAAAAGTGATTACCGCAAGCGGGACTTGAACCCACGACCTCGGAATACCGTTCCGTAGCTCTGCCAGCTGAGCTCATTGCGGTCGTGCTTTTCAGTGATCAAATTAGGCCACCATAATCGTCACTCGATTGAGTTTATATCGTATTCCTACGTACAACGCCATCTATCAAGAATGTCTTGCAACATCTCGACCGATGCCGCTAAAAAACAACAAAAAAACAGAATCACTAGTTAGTTGCAATAATTTTTTAAGGGGCGGGCATTGAGTTTATGAAAATACGTTAAATCATTTCCGTACGTTAACGTTTATTATATGATTGGTACAAACCTTTTCATTAAATAAACGTTCTGCGTATGTTTGTGAAAGAAAACAACAATTATCTTGTAATCTTATTTTCTTTATCACATTACGTCATAACGCCCAACAAAATACACAAACGTACATATTACTACGGCAAATACGTACGATATATCAGGTACTTAGTTATAACTAGAATATTATGGACTAAATTGTGCTTAGTTACTCACTAGAATATTACCTAAGTAGCTGTTGCCCGCAACTTCGCACGGGTTGAATTTAGAAAACCAAAACCAAACAAGTTGAATAAAAAAGAACATCCTCTTGAAACCTTGAAGATATAAGCTCACATAGGGACATACATACAAAACTTTAATATGGAATAAAGTTTTTGGGTCATTCTTGTTATCACGAACTGCCAAGGACTGGAATAATTAGCATTATGTATATATGTTCCCCGAGACTTCAATAGAAACACGTTAAAAAATAGTGTCAATGGGATTCTTACATAGTTTGTGCACCATCAGGTGGGTATTATATTAAGTACCAAATATTTTTTTCTTTACTTAGTAATTATAAAACAAAATCGTTATTTTTGTATGCATGTCCCTATATATGAGCTTATGTCTTCAAAACTAGCAAACAGATTTTGATGCGTTTTTTTTAAAGATAGAGTTGGTAGGTTCTAGAGGATGTCTTTTTTGTATAATTTGTTAAGGTTTGGGAGTGTATATTGGGGAACGGGGGGCTCAATACATATAAGCGCGGGTGAAACCGCGGGCATCAGAAAAAACTGTAACATCATCGTCTGAATGGCGAGTTTAATAAACAAATAGAGTCAATCAAATCAAACATTAAAACAATTATGACTTTAAATGACTCGGCTACTTACTAGTAACTAGTTAATAGTACATATATTAAAGTTTCACAATCATTACAGTTGATACGACCTATAACCCCCACGTTTCGCAAGCGTACAGTTATCTCATGATACAATAGAATTAATTCAATAAATCAGCCGAGATTATTATTGTATGAATGGTGCGGTCAACACACTCACGTACACATATTTAAAACTGTTTTCATTAAATGTTAAGTTATTGTATGTGGCCATTAAATCATTAAAATGGTGGATTACTTTTTACACACTGTCGGGTATATTTTCTTCTGAATCCGTGATAAAAAGCTTTGTTTAAATAAAAGAGACGATAGAGTAAATATAAAATTTAAGACCTTTACATGAAGATGTGAACAATAGTTAGTTAATTTAACCTTTCAGCAAACGTAAGTTTAGTTCATCTAAGTTAGCTGAAACTTATCTGAACGATTGATTGTGAAACCAATTCAATCAGTAAGGCTTATTCTTAATGCTCTTGGCTCCTGACCTAATCACGGATATTTTAATTTTTAACACGCTTTTATTAGCTTGCAACATATCTATCAAGGAATAATCTATGTAACGGAATCTTTGAAAGTGATTTTTACCCACTTGCATTACTCAGATTGATCAAAAAATTTGCACACATTTGTATAGACCGATGACAATAAATTAATAAATTAACATAATAATAAACGAAATATTTAGGATTTTCAAGCAATTACAACAAGGTCTGAACATTCACATTTTACAGTACTTTTAGTAACAATTCTTTAGTGGTAATCCTAAGCGAATAAAGGAGAATAATTAGATAGAAAGAAGAAACGAACGCACTTTTATTGACGAAATATTCGCACGCAGCCCATCATACCCAGTTATGTTATTTAGACGCATAATAGCATGTAAAGTAATTACAGTTTAAAAATTTTCATTGGCATCCACCTCTCTTCGAGAAGTAACATTCTATGTGATTGAGTTAAATGTGTTTGAAATTAACAAGAATTAAGAAAATGCCGGCGATGACATCGGAGTAGATTTTTCTCGGGCGTCCTCTCCCAGCATTTCCACTTACCTCCGCCGTGTATATGCCTTTCGTTAAGCGTCTCTCATCCATCCTCTCCACATGACCAAACCACCTAAGCATACTTTTCTCCACCTTAGTCACTACATCCTCTTTCAGACCGCAACGTTCTCTTATAACTTCATTTCTTAGTCAATCTTTCAAAGTCACACCAAACATACTTCTCAAAGAGCGCATCTCTACAGCATTTATTCTACTTTTGTGCGTCTTCTGCAAATGGGCTAGAGCGTAGCACTTACAACCGTCGGGCATGTATGACCAGATGTATAAGTGTGGATGAAGCCAAGTTTTTGAAGTTGTTTGGATCGTGGCTGATGGCGCTCTGTGGTCTCTGCCTATCCCCATGGGAAAAAGGCGTGATGTTATGATGATGATGATGATGATGAAGAAGAATTAAGAAATAAAGACCTAACTTGTTCATGAACAATTCAGCATCATTCTATTCCTAAGCAAAACTAATAACTAACTTAATTTAAAAGCTCTTAATTTAGGTCTTTCGCGAAGGGAGGTTTCGCAATCGGGTTTTGGTGTTTATATTTCATTTTGTTTTAGTCTAAATATGTGGGAATTCTAACAAATTTGGAGGATTACTAGTTAGATAAATCCCTTAAAACCTCCATAACTGGGCTTAAAGCTAGGCTATAACGTATGAATAAACTTAAGTTTTATCAGGCTCAAATAGTTTTTGTTCAGTTGTATATTCTCATCAACTTTGTAAACAAAAACTAAAACCCGATCGCTATCACTAACTGCTTCGCAAAACCTCCATAAGAATTATAGTCCTTGTAAAGTTGCATTACATCATACAGAATGCAGATATTGTTAAAAACTTTACAATATACGAGCCAGTTTGACATTAATAAACGTATTTGGTATTACATTTTAATTGGCAATATCCTTTTCCATTCAATTAGTTCATATCCGTTGATTTAGTGTGCCGACATTAATTTAATTACTACCCACGCAAAATGTATACAAAAATCGAAATATAATAAAAATGTATGTTTGTATGTCCAATACAACATTTAACATAAGTCCAAATGTCTACAAAGCTTTTTTACTGTGTCTCTTTGTGCCAATAATCTCAGGAACTACTGTTTGAATTTTAAGGACATTGACACTAGTTCATTTTTCAATGTGCTGTTGGATTAAGAATACAGGTGTTCCTACTACATTTCCTCCCCAAAGTGGGGATATGTGAGCAAAGCGTATAATAGTCAATAGTATTTTTATGTAGTAGGTTGTACTTTGGAAGAACTGGATCGATTTAAAAAAATCTTTAACCAACGGGAAACAACACTATCCTGGTGAACACAGATTATTTCTTTTTATTTGTCGATAAAATTGCACATTTGAAGCCGGGATGCATTACTAGTATTTAACAAATGTCGTAATAATAACAAAAACTTTCAATAAACCAATAAATATTACTTTCGTGTCTCGTATCTCATGGCCGCACACATAGAAGCATTTCGTTCAGTAATCCGTCATTGTCGGACGGTTGATGAATCGCTCCATTCACTGACATTACTGACAGCAACAGGGAGGTGCGGGTTATGAGGTAGCGTCTTACACATTTCTTGCAAAATCTATACCAATAATACAAATAAATAAATAAATAAATAAATAAATATTCATGAACATTTCACAAAGCTGAAGAGTTTGTTTGATGGCGCTAATCTTAAGAACTACTGGTTGGATTTGAAAAAAAATTTTTGTGTTTGATAGTCCATTTATCGAGGAAGGGTATAGGCTATATTATATCACGTTGCGACCAATAGGAGCGAAGCAGTAGTGACAAATGTTGCAAAAACGGTAAATTTTATAAAATTCACGCTTACGGAGTCGCTGGCAACAGCTAGTTACTTTATGTGTAAACATTTTACTACGCCTACATTATTAATTTAAACGTTGCTTTTGTCTTATCTGTGAAATGAGTCTGTTTAAAGCCTCACAGTTCGTACTACTTTCCATAACTAATAAATTTACTAAATTAAATATTGCACAACAAGTAAAAGTTGTTGTTGTTGGCTAAAATATAGGATTAAAGAGTTTAAGGTAATGTTATATATATATGGTTAAAATAATGAAAGCTAGGCTACAAAACATTTCGGCAATAGTCAGCCAGTCGTCTCTGTAACGACGATAACTTCTGATTTATTAAAAGAGCATATTTATGTTGCCTATTTGAAAGAAAAAGGAAATATGTTCGACTTTCACTTTGAATATAAAAAGGGAGTCTATAAACTAACTTACAAAACCACCATTGCATTAACAAATTAAAAAAATTTACAAATATCAGATAATTTCTTCAATTTTTTAATTGACAAGTCAAAAAATTTGTACCTACTTTTTTGGATTTTCACACCATAAGCTTGTTTTAAGTATAGTCACGACTTCTTAACACTAATTTATTTCTTATCTTAACCACTCAATAGGGTTGTAAAGAACCAATTAGAATTAAAAATAACACTTTTATAAATATAAATTTAAAAAACTGTATTTATTTACGCACAGTAACTAACTACCATGACTAATAAACGATTCCATGGGGTTCATTATAGGGTTTCCAATCACACTACAACGTTGTTTTATTATAACCATTATAAATAAATCGATTATCATTACACACTCCGATTACTCGGTACAATATTGGCGCCGAGACTAATATAATAAACATAGTCATTATAATAATCCTTTAATCTTCTGATTATTACAATTATCATAATACATAATATGTGATAATACTATCAGTCGAAAAAACAATCAACCCTGGGTCGCTAACACCGATAATATATAAAACCTATTTATGTACATTCTTATCGATGGGTAAGCCAGAGGGTTCCTTTCCGTAGGGGTACCCTGAGAAGAGTTTCTGAGATGTCCGAAGAAAAACCATGTATCAATGAAATAATTGGGACTATTGTCGTTTTTGTTAAAGTTTCAAGCGACGGCAACCCTAGATAATCACAATCCCCCCTAGATAAATGGTTTTACAATAAAGCCAGGTGCACAGTGCAGGTGGACGAACCCTCGTACAATAACAACGGCAATAAACAAAGTAACTATTCCTAACTATTCCGTAATTATCATAATAGCAACATAATTTTATTTAAACACGTTTAAAATTCATAATAGTTCAGGCATGTGACTATCATTATCATTGTCCTGCACTTGTCCCATTACTTGGGGTCAGCGCTCCATGAGGTGTTTTTTTCTCTCTGACTGTTTTACTCTCCTATTAGAAAGTATAAATTAATAATTATTTAGAGAAAACCTTTAGACAGTCGTAACGCCGTAACGACGTCGTTGACGCAGGGTTTATTTTCGAGTATGCCATCACTCACAGAAGATGTTATCTGTAAAATCCTTAGCTGGCTTTTAAAAAGAAAAGGGACAAAAAAGGAAAAGAAATCATAACTACGTAAGTACAATTGCATAATGCTAGATAATATAAACAACTGGGATAATCTCAGGATACAACATCTAGGATAAGTCAAAGATTTTTATTTTAAATAGGAAAGATATACATGCTCCTTTAAAAAGTCAGATAAATTGAATAGTTACTCAAGGTTATCCTCTAACGCGCCTAAAACCGAACGAGAACTTAGGAAACTATAAATAGCGCCAACTATAACAACAATTCTACCTACACCGTAAAGTAAAAGTCGTGATATGACTATATAAATACATGTCTAATACCGTAGTTAATCAGTAAATATACGTACACACATACGTAGTTTGTAGTGTTTGTACATCAATATATCGACTGATAGGTTATCGTTTTGTATCGTAAAAGATAATAGAGTAATGATAACTGTGGAAGAGCTTAAATAATAATCAGTTCATTTTAGCTAGCAGTTTTTTGCGGTTATACAAAGAATAACTAGTTATTGCTGTCACATAATAATATTGGAAATAATAATATGTATCATGTTTTCGGCTAACACTCACTGTTTTGGTATTGCGACCGCTGCGCACTCGTCCTGAAAATGAGCATCAGATATGCTCGAAACCTGGGTCGACATCATTAATCCCAAAACATTGAGTGTTAGCCGGTAACATAATGTTTCTAATATGACTCAAATTCACGAAAATTTCAATGCGAAAATACATAATTAATAGTTAACTACATAAAACGTCATAAGTTTACTCAAAACTCACTTGGTTTTGGTTGTGATTGCTTAAATGTATTTTTTTTTTATGTTTGAACGTTTAATCCTGTGGCAGGGGTAATGGTATTATGCACAAAATCTAAACTAATATTATAAAACTGAAGAGTTTGTTTGTTTGAACGCGATTATGTCAGGAACCACTACTCAGATTTAAAAAAAGAAATCAGTTTTGGTTAAATAATATCACGCTGCGACTAATAGGAGCGAAGCATCAGTTAAGGATGTAACAGGGAAAATTTTCTAAATTCCATGCGTACGATGTCGCGGGCAACAGCTATGAACTAATATATAAACCGAAATTAACTTCTACACAGGTCAATACAATCAAAAATCTCGGCAACGAGCCTCCTCTGTATAAAAAATAATTTACTTAGTTTAAAAACTAAAAAAATCACGCTTCTTAATCCTGAATATTTTTTTACATTATTGCATTGTTATCGGTCCTTGTCAAGTGTACAAAATGTCAGATCAATCAGACTACTAGAAGTGGGCGAAAATTACTTTTAAAGAATACGTTACATAGATACATTGATAGATACATACTGAACTTATATTTAAATAAGCGTGTTAAAAAGAACAATGATTAACCTAATATTTACACCTAGCAATACATTCAAGGTTTATAAATGATTCAGAGCCTAACTAATATGAATTAATATTATTAACTACTGAATAAAAACAGTTGTTTAATGACTAACGTATTATTATTTAATGATTTTAAAGTCATTGACATTTGTAGCCCATGTCCGACTGCGAGCGGAAAAACTTTTGAGAAGGTCAAATTTAATCGTAACTATTTTGATACCTTAATAATAATAGCACTTAACTATCTGTTGTAAATTATCCTTAAGTTTGAATTGCATCCGTCCACGATTAGTAAACTAAGTCCGTATAAAGTGTGAAGTTTGTAGATCGTGTGCCTGTTTTTTTACGCTCATTTACTTCTAAGACGCTAATGCATTGACTAATTATTTACATATTTTTCAGACTTAGCTAATACAATGTTAGTTCAAAGCCTGGCAGAATATATAAATAATTCAATAATTTTACTTACATACACAAAACTGCTTAGATTTTCTAGTTAATTACCAATACTAATTAATGACCATTTTCATTATGAAACATAAAACTTAGTTAACAAGTAACTACAAGCCGTAAACTATTTAATAAAATTGGTTTAGTTTGCGCACGAATTACACATCGAAATGCAATTATAGTGTTTACATTATAGTGTTTATATAAACACAGGCTTGAT
Source organism: Orgyia antiqua (assembly GCA_916999025.1). Taxonomy (NCBI): domain Eukaryota; kingdom Metazoa; phylum Arthropoda; class Insecta; order Lepidoptera; family Erebidae; genus Orgyia; species Orgyia antiqua. Next base: position 30,679,842 of record OU779871.1, read on the forward strand.
TAATGAGCCGCAAAGGACTTAAAACAATAATATTGTATGACTATAACAACCGCTCTTGCAAATCAATATTGTATTTACTTTATTAAAGGCAATAATGCTATAATTTTATGATTCTTTTATGATGCGTCACGCCTATTACTTATGGAGATAGGTTTACACAATACTGGAATGATTTAAACATATTTCTATGGTGCGATTCCTAATTATTCACACATTTATCCTCTGTACCTTTCTAATTCTAATTATTTCTGTAATAACTATCAAAAGATAGCACGAATTCTAGAAAAAGACGAAAGAAAACATGTAAGGAACATGTAAACAAAGAAAGGGGGTAAGCACGTCAGACAATAGAGATCCTAAGCATTGGAAAGATGGCAGAACAATGATTTGCATTATTTCCATGAACCTTGCAGAGAAAAATAATCTAATTAAAATTAACTACTGAATTTCTAAAAACACCGCTAAAGCTCCGTATTATACGATCGGGCCTCTTGGTGGAGTGGTTCATATAACGGACTGCCGATCATGAGGTCTCAGGTTCGATTCCCGGTCAGAACAATCATTTGTGATGTTTTTAATTAACATACAAATGTTTGTACTGTGTCTGGGTGTTTTCTATGTATTATAAGTATGTATTTACAAAAGAAAAGCTTTTTGGAGCTTAAGAGAGATAATGAAAAATAAAGACATTAAAATAAACATTAAACGGAAACTCTTTGATACCTGCATACTTCCTATACTCACATATGGTTGCCAAACCTGGGCACTAAATAAAGCACATATTAAAAAGTTAGAAACTTGCCAAAACTCAATGGAAAGGAGTATGATAGGGAAAAGACTATCTGATAGAATAAGAACTGAAATCATAAAGAAACAAGCAAAAACAAAAAACGTCACAAAAACCATAAAAAAGTTAAAATGGAAATGGTCAGGACATACAATTAGAGGGAAGGAGAAATGGTCGAAATTAATAATGAACTGGTTCACAAGCCATAAGAAAAGAAAAAGGGGTAGACCACTTAGAAGATGGGTGGACGAAATTAAAACTGTAGCAGGAGTTACATGGACAAGAACTGCAAATGATAGAGAGGAATGGAGAAAGTTGGAGGAGGCCTTTGCCAATAGTGGCATGCAGACAGGGTAGTCGTTGCAAAAATAAAAATAAGTAAATAACTATAATTTAAATAAAAAAAAATAAAAAAAAAAAAAAATACGTAGAATTTGGGAATATAATGTAAGAAATAGTATAAGCATAGATTTTTTGTGAAAGAAAAAAAAAGAAAAAAGAACAATGTGAAATATACATTTATATTTAAGATACAATGTAAATGAAATACTGTCTGAAATAAAGGCTATTATTATTATTTACAAAAGAAAAAGTAGTTTATGTAGTATGTATATCCGTATCTGGTACCCATAATACAAGCATAGAAATATAGCTTACTTTGGGACCAGAGGACGTTGTGTGAAATGTCCTGAATATTTATTTATTTTTATTTATTTAAATCGCTAATCGCTTTCGGTTGTCGCCTACAATGAGACTTGTACTTTACACACCAGCTCTCATTATTTTCAAGTAATTGACAATAACAAGACGTTATATTTGCAAAGTAATAAAAACTCTGCAATATATTTCCATATAAAAATTTTTTATACACGTGGAATTTAGAAAACTTTGCAAAATTTTTTAGTGAAGCTTCGCTCCTATTGGCAGCAGCGTGATGTTATATAGCCTATAGCCGTCCTCAATTATTTAAGAATTATTCAAATCAGATCAGTCATTCTAGAGTTAAGCGTATTAAAAAAAAATCTGTTCCGTTTTATAATATTACATAGTATAGAAGTATAGATAATCAGCGAACCAAGATGTTATTTTTCATTGATAATTGTGTGCAAATCCACTTTCGAAATTATTTATGATAGTTCATTAAAAGTGTTTAATAAATATTATGATAATTCTTGCATAAAAATCGTTATTAAAGCAACATTTTTATAGATTAGTAGTTAATACTGTTCACAAATGTTTATCACGACTAAATCAGACGTGTATTATTATTTCTGTAATAATGTGGCAACAATCTGGAAAAAATTACAACAAAAAAAAAATTAAAAACGAGTCTTCATTTTTTATTTATTTAGCAACTGTTTTCTATCAAGTACTAGACAACTTTAGCTAATCCAGCATTTTGACAGAAAAAATAATGGACTTTTAAAACATTTGTAAGATATGTAACATAATTATCTCCTGAAACAATATCAATTGTAACTAAACATACCTATGTTTTACATAATAACTGTGTTACTATGTTTTACTACTAAACTGCATTTTGCACTTGTCTAAAACTTGCACATCTTTTTAAAACGAAATTATCTTTCAAAGATTTACAAACAGAATAGTGAAGCAATAGAATTGAAAGAATTAAGATCACAGCCCGTTAAAAAAATGAAAAGATGTAGTTTTTTTTTTAGTTTGCAATTGAATTGCGACAATAAAATTTATAGACAAAAGAAAATTTGACTGACTGACTTATTACTATAAGAACTCATCAAATATTGTTAGTCATGCACACGGGAGCATTTAACTTTAGCACTTTAGTTAAATGTGTAACTTATACACTAAAAACACACAACATATTAGTGAGTTTATAGCTCAGGAGCCAGGCAGTAACTATAATCGGTGAGATTGCAAGTTTAAGCTATAAAATTCGACTTTAGTCAAATCAAAAACTTAGTATTTTAAAGTAAATTGATATCAGAAATATTAATTCATAGTATAAATTATATTTAAGGTTTTTTTTTTTAAAAAAAAACAAATATACGCGTCTAAATCCGTAAAAAGTAGTTTTATTTATATTTAAGGTGTTAAATACGCGAAAATGCAGGCTTTTCCAGAACATTACATTGTTGACACAGCAGATAACACACCTCGGCATAGTAATCATGTTTATAAATGTTCACGAACAGGCTACATACAAGATTCATTACTAAAACATCTGTTACAATGTTAGCCGATGTGAAAACAGACGTTTTTACAAAGACTTCGCGTTTTCTTAACGGGAAAGGCAACTTATCAGGAAAAATGTTGGTTCTTGGTGTAAGAAGCTATTCGCTACAAATTACCCCAAGACCGGTAAAGTGCCGGCTCGTTCAAGAGCCACGCCGCAAAAAAACCCTATATAGACAAATAGGTTACTGCTGTGACGAAATTAGTATGTAACCCTTTTTGTAAGGATATTTTTTTAAAAACTAATATATTAAATAGCTGACTTACATTATAATACAGATATCATCCAACAACAGTCGTCATAGCGATCCAAATACTTATAACACTGCATAAATAATCACAATTCAACAAGGAACATTTTGTACCATCCAACATAAGATTACACAAACTACTTTAAAAACAACAATAACTCATAATATATTGCACTTAAACTTTCTAGAGGCACTTACACAAAACAATGATAATATAAAAAATGTTATTATCACCAATTTAAACGAAATATCACAAACGGATATCACTTTACTACATGTCCTTGCGTTCACATAAATTGGCAGCCATCTTGCGTTCATTTGAGCACTACGAATTAGAGACGATATTGCCCAATTCGTAATTATTTTACCCTTATTTTGTTTCAGGGTAATATTTTGTAAAGAACCAAAAATAAACTATAATGTTTCAGCTTGTGAAATGATCTCAAGTATTTAAAAATAGATAATTTATTATCATTAAGTTAATTATGGGATATAACAATTACACTACCATGCCTTTAACAAAACGGCGTTTGTAAACAAAACGGCCTGACTGAATTTATTTATATTTTACTTTATTCAGCACACTGAGTTAATTTGAGAATCAGTCAACGTTTATTTTGATAACTATAAGAAGAATATCAACAAATACCCAAATGGAACCGCGGCGTGCCGCTATTATTATCACTATGTGTTAAAAACCCTTAAACTCTGTTATAATTATTTTAAATTCAATAAAATACGAAAGAAATGTCTCATAAAAATTATAACACCAAAATAAAAAAAATAATAAATATTCATGGACATTTAACACAATGTCTTCTGATCCTAAGCTAAGCTTAAATGCTTGTGTTATGGGTTGGTACCACAATGCAAATGTACAACATAAACTGTTTTACACATTTACAACACATTATATTATACATATTAACAAACATCAACACATAATATACAAATAATTTTTTTTTTATGTATTTACACTTAGTATAATTTTCTTAAAGACTAATTTTTTTTATTTTGATATGAACGTAATTTGAATTACATCTGTTTATTCAATTATTCATATATTTATTAACATAAATTGTAAGAACATAAAGAACGATGGTAAGAGGACTTAACTTGTTTCTTAAAAGTCACCGAAGTTCAGGCAACTTTTATTATGTGGTAACACCAGTATAAAACCATAGACAATTATGTTTTTGTCATCTCGGTCTTTGCCAACAAATTTTTACCTAATCTATATACAAAGAGTAAAATAATATAGATAATAGATATAACTCTATATACCTACGTTTAATGTTATTTCAACATACAAAAATGCATTTAAAAATAGTAAAAATCACTTATTTATTTACATAATTATTGGTCAGATTTGTACACCAATAGAATCTAATATTTTCAACAGTTTGTAACTCAACTATTTTAACCTCAGAGTAGAGCAATCAAGGCAGAAACTTGTCCGAGTTTCCGTACTCGGTCTCGTGATATTTTGGTAAATTTATTTAAACTCGTTTTAGTAAGTTCGTAAATTTGATTCAGATTTAAGACATTTTTTCTCTAATACTTTGACTTTAATAAAAATTAATAAAAAAATATTCTGTTTCCTAAAAATACGATAATTAGAAACAGAGCCATCTTTTGACAACGCGTAATACTAATAAAAATCAGCACCCACAAAATTGCACTAGTATATAATAGTGTAAATACCTACATGTCACAGTATTTGAAGAATAGATGGCGCACAGTATTTTTTTTTTTTATGTTTTGTACAGTCGGAAAACTCGCAAGCCGCAAACCATGTGATGTGCCAATCTTGCCAACATACCTTGTCAGCGTGGCATACTATAAATTATAGACAAGATACTCACCACACCAGTTACCAAATAACCTTCCGAATTAAGGAGGCCCATGCCCAACAATGCGGCATAATTTTTTTATAATGCCTGCTTGATGCCTTACTTGCAATAAAATTAAAAAACAAAGTCGTATTTTCTGTATGTCCCTGAGTGAGTTTGTCTTTAGAACTACTCAATAAATAGATTTTATTGTTTTTTTTTTAAATATATATAGTGGTTGAAGAGTATCAGGACGAGGGTTTATTTATTTATTTGTAAAATTTGTTTGCAGAATAGGTAGTGTAATATAAATTTATTTGCACAATTAATCTGGGAGGACAATTAATTATTATTGTGTATCTATGTATAATCCATGTCATTTTATTTAAGGGATATATCGACAACGTAATAAAATTATGGTGGGATCAACTTCAATGAAAGATACATATTTTAAAAAATTTTTAGGAGTAATTTTTATAATAAATGTGCCAATTAGTAACTCTCTCCCTCTCTCTCTCTTTAGTCTATTACCGATTCGCTATTGGGCAGGGACCTCCTCCGTTTTGGGAAGTATTTAAGGTCTCTTCAGTCGCGCTCACCTAGCGTGTTGGCATAGGCATAGGGTTTAGTTTTGAGTTTTCCGTCTTTCACAGTGGATATATGTATATGTATTAATCTATGTAACGGAATCTTTGAATGCGATTTTTATCTACTTGCAATAGTCGGATTGATTTGAAATTTGGCATACATATCAAGGACCGATAACAATGCAATTACTTATTTTAAAATATTTTCAGGAATTTCAGGCGTGTTTTTTTGTTTTTAAACTAAGCAAATTATTATTTTACCTAGAAAGCTCTGTTAACCATGCCGAATTGTGTTATCGACACTATCAAAATTCTTTTTTTTGTGTTAAGTTTAGTTGTGCGAATAGAATTGGTACTAATATCAACTCCTGTTGAATCAATGCTCTAAGGTGATAAATAAAACGACAGTTTGGCAGTATTAGTACTTATTATGTATTTTGCCATTAAAATAACTTACAGACCACAGGTCTTACATTATGACTTACATCTAGCTTAATACAAACACAATATATTCTCAAACAATATATTAAGGCAAGGTTAAATTTTAATATTAAAATGCATTTAGCAATTTTTTTAACATAGAAATTATCACAATAATATTAAACTACAACCTTCTAAAACGAAGGAAAAATTTTGTTTATTTTTTCTTACATTACACTTAGATTAAGCCAATTTTTTTATTTGTACTTAAGTAATAGATAAGTACTTTTTAAATAGGGTTACCAAGTTTTTCTAATATAAGCATAATATTACAAGTGGTATTACATTGCTAGTTAAATAATTACAAGTGGACAAACAAAAAGTAAATTTTTAATATTCTGTTATTTTTTTATGATGGCTTAAGTTTTAATTTTTAAACAACATTATTAATTATTACTACACAATGAATTTATACATTTAATAAAAGTTGTCGAAATTTTTTTATATTATTTTTTTCATAAACAAATTGCTTAGTTTAAACTTAAAAATAATTATTAACTGGCAACCCTATATAGCGTACAAAAATAAAGATGGAATCTGTATTCCAATAAAATTTCAAATGCATTTTGATGGAGTTATGTTTAAAAGTTTTCTCTTCCCGTAAGTAACACCGAACTTCTTCGAATTTCAAATTATTGTTTTTATTAGAAAACATATTATAGGTATTTTCCCGACTTCATGTTTACGTCATGTAACTTCTCAATTCATCAAGTTTTCACTATTTACCGGGAAGAGAATACTGCGTAGTGTTATACTACAACATTCAAAGTCATTTAGTGACTAGACGCTCACACACACTTAGGCACTTACTCCTGTACATTCGTACATCAGGGAGGAATCATTTCTAAAGAAAATCATCGTTAATTTAGTTCCAATCGTTAATACGTGTTATATTCATTTCACAAGGCCAGGACAACGTTGGTATTCCACTGGGAGGAATATATGCATTAGTTTTTCAATTTCACTTCGGCATAGAGGGCAACGATTGCATCTATAAAGAGAGAGAAGAAAAAATAATTAATTAATTTAATATAAAGAGTTTTCTTGCGTCAAATAACGACGAATACTTTTGCTTTTAAGCTCTATAATTTCTGCTGCGTCTTTGTGCGTCAGTAATTTAGGAAGATAGTCTGAGGTTTTCGAATTTTTCACAGAGATTTCTTTCTTATGAAAGAACATAAATAACTAAGGAATAATAGATAGTACGGTAACTACCTGGGCGCACATTCCCCGCAGCAGACGACGTGTCGGCACGGCAGGAACAATGTGTCAATGGCAGCATCCATACACACGCGGCAAGCAAGCGTCTCACCGCGACGACCACTAGACTCTGAGCGAGAACGGGACTCCTGGGAAAAAAACAAGTATAAATAAGTACATTTTGTATTAAATCAATGCTTTTTAGGGTTCCGTACCCAAAGGGTAAAAACGGGACCCTATTACTGAGACTTCGCTGTCCGTCCGTCCGTCCGTCCGTCTGTCACCAGGCTGTATCTCAAGAACGGTGATAGCTAGAGAGTTGAAATTTTCACAGATGATGTATTTCTATTGCCGCTATAACAACAAATACTAAAAATAAAATAAAATAAATATTTAAGGGGGGCTCCCATACAACAAACATGATTTTTTTACCGTTTCTTGCTCGATACTAATAACGTTGCCTTATGTTGCATAGATAATGGTACGGAACCCTTCGTGCGCGAGTCCGACTCGCACTTGACCAATTATTACTATGAGTTAAAATACTTCTGGTTTCCCTGGTTTTGGGGAAAATACTTTTTAAGGGTAACCCTACGATAAAGTATGTCAAGTGTGTGCCTGTAATTGTGATTTTGTTCTATGTGTAGAATTACGGTTAAAAGCCTTAAGATGTGCTATGTCCTATACGTAGTACAAATATTTTGCCTATGATCAGTGTTAATGCCAAAAATGGGAGATCACATATCATATGATCATAGTGTCTTTCTTGTCTATTTATCACTTAATCGCATGTAAAGTATAAATTAAGCTCAGTAGGAATATTATGCACTTAATGTAAATTACTGTACGTTTGAATAGAAACAATGCACTAGATAACGGGCGACAAAAAGGTGCGTTTACGTGATAAGCTCGCTAACACGGTGTTTTGAACCATAAAATGAGCTAGGAGTCAGTTAAAGGCAAATAAAATTCTCTGTAAGATAATATAAGCCTATTAAGAGCTAAGAATACTTAATCGTGATCTTACCTTAGGTTCAGTCCCCTCATGGGACCTCCTCCTATATCTAGGCTCGTGTGCAGCAACTGCAGCAGCTGCGGCATGTGCAGCACGGCGAGCTCTGTCATGAACCTCGCGACAAGTACGCCTTATGTCGAACACGTAGCGGCGACCCAACGTTGTAGAGTCGTTGAAGATTGATGCTATTGTGCCCTAAAACAATAATATAGCGTTGTTTTATAAAATATTCGAAAGCAACATAAGACTAGAGAAAACACAAATGAAATGGTAAGAATATAGATATCTCTCTCTATCAGATACCCGTTGGAAAAGAAAAGTAAGTCGATAAATAAAGCCTGAATGTGTTGGGACTGAAGATTGTGTGGGAATTATATAGCTCCAAGCTTCTTCAAATCCCAATTTTGATTGCATTTAATACCAATTTCTGATTAAAATTATCAAAATAAATATGCTAAGTGACTGATTACTTATAATACCCGCTATATAATATTTTATACTCAAACGTCCTCAGAATATTAAAATGATTTAATGCGCATCAATTTAATATACCAATTACCAACATATGGACCTGACAAAAGTGACGTTATGATGAGTTAATTTATTTATTTAATTTTAAAATTATTGTAATAATAAAGGTAATAAATATTAGGTTATTATATTTCGATATGACTTTTATTTCAAAATATTGCCAGACATATTATAGAGTTTTTTTTTAATTTAGTGACATTCAAATATGTGAGAAGCAAAACACAATTAATATTATAAACAATCTGCTAGTAATCCATTACATACATACGTCATACATATTAAAATATTTGTTCTAAGATCTTGGGCAAATATACTTAGAATTTTGGCGTAGAGTTTTGACTAATAATAAAAGGCCTGAATATCTTACAGCATATAATTATTTGTCCTCGATATAGTACCTACAACTACATAACAAGCAACAGGGCGTTGACTCGGGTAGTTTCCAAAGGAGGACAAATAAACATTGTAAAAAACCTAGGTGACATTCTTATTTTATTATACTCCCGTGATCTATACCGTCATCACATCATTTAACTCTTACATTTTTACTACCTTGAAATAGAATAATGTCTAAGTATGTGTTTTAGTATTTAAACGTATGTAAGTTTATTTATGTAGTATGTTTACGTTGTCACATTAATTATGTGTAATAAATAAATAAATTTAAAAGTAGTTTAGGTTAATGTAATTTATTTTTGATGATGAACTAAGAGGAATTTATTATTTGTTGTTTTGTAATATTTAACGTTGAGACTGATTGTAAATATAGATGACAATATCTCATTTTTTGTCGTAAGTAGCAACTAAACAAAAAATTACGCAAATAATATACGCTGCGAGACAAAACTCTCTTTTGAAACAAAGCCTCATATCAATTAGAATGGTCATCAAAGCATAATAGAACAGATTCCTTTTCGTTATGGAAGAGACCAATGCTCAATAGTGAGACATAAGAAAAAAAATATTAAAAGAAAAAAATATTAAACTATTTTTATGTCAACACACCAAAGTGGTCGATATAGCTTGCAAGGCTAGCTCGCTAAAGTGGCAGTGGGTTGGCCATGTCTGTCGAAGAACTGATGGCCGATGGAGCAGACGGGTTCTTGAGTGGAGACCGCGACTCGGCAAGCGTAAGGTAGGGCGCCCCCCTGCTGATGACCTGAAGAAGGTCGCAGGATGGGACTGGATGCGGAAGGCGGAGGACCGTGTATTGTGGCGCGAATTGGGAGAGGCCTATGTCCAGCAGTGGACTGCAGTAGGCTGATTTGATTGATTGATATTTTTATGTGTATAAAATATTTTTAAGTTACAGAGATGTAAATTGTAAAGCAATATAAAACGTAAAACACGTTTTGTAAATGTTACTTGACGTGGTCAGAGCTATGTTAGATAAATAGTACAAAATAATTATATTTGTCATTAATAAGGTACATAGATACATCACTGATTGGATAATGAATTGTAACTAAATGACTTGTTTGGAGGTCACAGCCAAGCCCCCGCTCGTATTAAATATTTAACAGATGGTACAAAGTCCATATTTTTATGTACACTATTATATTATCTATTGTACTTATACCTGTGTTGTTACTATGCTGCTAAATAGTTCAGAAAAAACTTTGAACATTACGCAATAATTGTATAGTGTATAAATCTTATAATGTTTTTATTGATTTCGTTTTTATTTTAACACAAAAACTACAAAACTGATGAAATTTTACAGCTATAATTGCTTTTTGGAGTAAACGGAGCAGTAACCCTGTTTTAGCTAGTTGAATCTAATATTTGTAAGTTGGAAACCGGTCTAGTGCGAGTCAACCTTGTACCTTTGAGGCGTTTAATATGGACTACGAAGGGCATCAAACATAGCAAACATTCAACTTACAATGTCCTACAAAAAGGCCATAAAGAATAAAAAAGTTCATCATGTAGATACAATATGATGTGACTAATAACCACGGAATAGAAAAAACTATGTTTTTTCTATTCCGTGCTAATAACATTTTAATGTAGTTTTGGTATTAATTTCAAGCTTAAATATCAAGTTCTCATTTAGTTTTATAGTAAATATGTCGGCTTTTCTTTTATATTGTTTCACAATAAATAGGTCGGTCTTTCATTCCATTGTTCAGTTTTCAGGCCTATGTGTCATAGCAGGTTATAAATACAGCATTACACAAAGCTGAGTAACGGACAAGGTTAACTTAACAACTGCAAGGCATACGTGACTTGATACATGCAGTGCATACTTGGACGTCGGACTTTGTATTTTAATATAAATAACCAACCTTAATATGCATTATAAAATAGAATATCCTAGAAAATTGACATCTTAAAAGGCTAAATAATTAACTAAACAAAAAAGATAAGAGTCTGAATAATAGGATTAATAATTTTTACTAAATATCTTATTTATCAAGATGAATCAGATGTTTAGACGAGAACATAAATCCTTAATAAAATTATATTTACCTTTAAATCTCTGATGAACTGTTCTGTGACATCGCTGCGGACAGTTTCACAGCAGTAGAAGGCATGCTTTTCAGTGACTGCCCGGTATACAGCCGCAGCTTGTCCAGACGTCGCCATTTTAACATGAAGCGTTGCCTCGTTGCCCTCGTCCGTTACATAGGACATTTGGAAGTTTCTCCGGAATGGTTGTGCACGATGGATTGCTGTGTACGGGATGCTGGAAAGATGATAATACGCTATTAATATTTGAAAATTGCTAGATACATAATCTACATTATGTAACAAGTTCAGTTCCTCCAATGAATATATAAATAGCGGGAAGAAAATCGAAACTAAGTTCTTCATTCAATATCTCTGGTCAAAATAGACCAAATGTCTTCCTAAAGTGAAGAATGGTCTATCCTATTTAACATGCACGAACAGAAGCGTGTACTGTGCTTTTAATGTAATGTTTTGTTTGACAACCAACCTAATTCAGTGCTAGGAATAAGTATTCCTAATTCTATGATTCAGTGTAAATCTTTGGTAATGCTTATTTATTTAGATTAGTGACGTCACAGAACTAATTTAGATATCTAAATGTTTCTTCTACCGATATGTTTATTGTAGTTTAACATAAAACATAAAGATACAATTAATGCGGGTACTTTGCAAATATATTACCTACTATCTATGCAAAACATGTCGCTAATTTATCAGCTTCGTTAACCTAGTTAATTTAGATAGATGTCCCTTATAGATTAGATTGTTATAGTAAATAGGTTCTTTAAGTACTGCATACTAACATATTATGTGTATAATATGTAATGTATAATATGTATTGTAGTAATAGAGAGCCATATTTAATTATGTCCTAATTATAGGACATTTTAGTTAAAGGAGATTTGCTCTAAGTTTTTTAAGGTGAAAAGTCCATGAATATAATTTTTAATATTTTTTAATTAACTATAAAATTTCTAGCTACCAGATAGTGATATACCTAGTAGCATTATGTGTGGCCGTCATAGTCTAAGAAAGAATCGATTCAACACCCTCACCTCGTCGTAAAAAAAACAAGCATAGAGTGTAAAATATTAGAAAATTAAAAATTTCTAATTCTGTTATTAAAGTAACATTGTTTTTAAACGGAATTTCTACTCGATAATGTTATGTAAAGGTAATATAATTTTTATTTTAACTACGCCATTGCGAATGCTTTCGCGGCGCAATTCAATATTAACTGATAAACAAACAGTATTGTAGGTTTTATACAACAAATAGGTACGTACACCACGCTATTTTATGTTTACAGTAGATTTTGAAATTCATAAATTTGTAAAATCACATAATATGGTGGGCTTTTGAATTGAGACAAGAAAATTTTTAGGAAGTAGTGTTCAATTTTGTTTTTAGTAACACTTTTCGGCATTTTCGGGGGTTACGCTTATGTAATAATTTGTTAAGTATATAACGTTTAAGATGGTATTTTTCTCTCTATCTCTATAGCCTTCCAATGTCCCACTGTTAGGCCACTGTTGAGCACGGGGTTCCTTCACTTTGGGAGGGATTATGGTGTGCTGTGCCGCGCTGACCAGACGTGCTGGCACAGGGTTTATTTTCGAGGTTTCCGCCCCTCACAGAGGAAATTATTTATAACCCTAGGAAGGAAAAGGGGTTGTGATACTTGTATTCTTAATCCGTTATCACACGGCCTTATAAGATCGTATAGTCACTGCTTACCTCTGTAATATTTTTTATCGAAACTAATTTTACACGAATTTTATCAGGTAGGTACGTCTTATTTGTGTAAGATAAGATATTACACAGTTCATATACATTTTATTTACTTGAAAGTTCTCGCAACTCAGAACAAAGACTGTCACTGAGTTAGTACACTTTACTAGTTGATAACAAGAGATAATGAAAATCGTTATTGTTAGAATAAGAGAGGTTAGATTATGAGGAAAAAATGTGTTAAAGAGTCACCAGAGATTCTGGCATCTTTATGGCAATGATACTACATGGTGCAGTATATTAAAGACTAACGATTTTAATTAATAAAATGTGCATAACGAAATCTTTATCTTTACTTCATAAAAAACAAAGTAGTCGCATTTTTCTATGTACGAAGTTTTCATTGTTTCTTTAGATTGAATGGCTAGAGCTCTAATTTTTAAGTATATGTTTTTTCAATATATGATCTAGGATCGCATCAACTCAGAAACGCGATTGAAAAAAGTTTTCTCGATAGAAAATCTTGGCGAAACAACCTCTCAAATTTTTTATTTTTTTCATTTGTCGGTCTATTATCGCGTATTAACTAATGAAATAACTTTAAAAATATAACTAACTATTATATATAGAAACACGTAAATCAGAATTAAAATATATTTAGTAGATTTTGAGTAAATAGGAAAAGTATCCCTAATTCTTCATTTTCTGTGCCTACTGGCTGTGTTAATATGTACGTGTCGGCGATGATATACGATAATATTGATGTAGGCCCTTAAAGGGAAACCCGCTGTACCCTTAATAATGTCAAAAAAATGATCAAATTCAGTACTTAGGGTGTTTTCAAAAGCTGTTTATATGTATATAGGAATATTTTTTATCAAATTAAATAGTTTAGTTAGCTTACGTAATTAATATAGATTATAACTACTCTTTAGAGTATACAATTTAAATGAATATCTTAGGAGATGTGACGAAAAAATAATTACGCGCGGCAAAATAAAATACTTAAGGGCCTACATCAATATTATCGTATATCATCGCCGACACGTACATATTAACACAGCCAGTAGGCACAGAAAATGAAGAATTAGGGATACTTTTCCTATTTACTCAAAATCTACTTAATATATTTTAATTCTGATTTACGTGTTTCTATATATAATAGTTACTTATATTTTTAAAGTTATTTCATTAGTTAATACGCGATAATAGACCGACAAATGAAAAAAATAAAAAATTAGAGAGGTTGTTTCGCCAAGATTTTCTATCGAGAAAACTTTTTTCAATCGCGTTTCTGAGTTGATGCGATCCTAGATCATATATTGAAAAAACATATACTTAAAAATTAGAGCTCTAGCCATTCAATCTAAAGAAACAATGAAAACTTCGTACATAGAAAAATGCACGAAGCTATTTTGGTATCCTCTTAAACTGTTGGCTGAGCAACGCGAACGTTTCCTCGGTCTTCTATCCATACTCCAATGTTTGGATATGTATGGATGTTTATTGTGCTTTCACGTAAAGACTACTGGATGGATTTTCATGAAACTTTCCAATGTAAAATGGAATAGAAAATGAACTTATTTTTTATCCTTTTTACCGCGGGTAACACCGCGGGTCACAGCTAGTAGCTAATAAATCAAAATATACCATAATAGTTTTCATTGTTAAGTTTAGTTATGCTATGCACTTAGAATTGATACCAAAATCTACGAAAAATACAAAGCGAAGATAATGTAAAAGTGTTTAAAAAAAGATACCAACCTCTGTTTCTCAACGCCGATTTCCTGTTCGCCATTACAAGCTGGTCTGTACACCACAATACCATGAGGACCCACTCCAACACAAGTACTCAGTCTGCAGCCACATCCACCTCCACTCTGTCCTGATGTCAAACACCCAACTGTAGCCCCACCATCTATCTCCTGTTCATCCCTCCCTCTAGAAGGTTCCTCAACTTGCTGACGATGATACAACAAATGACTGTACAAATTATGAGCATTATTACTTTGAGTTACAGGTTTACAGAAGAAAAGCTCCTCTCCAAAAGACTCCAGCTTTGAAATCTGTTTCAATAATCTATATTCAGCCTGTGATGCTCTCATTCCAGCTATTTCACAGTGATAATCAATAATTTTGTCAACATGGTCTTCTGGGCGTTCCCCTTGAGGTCCAATTCTGTCACATTCTTTGTAAATGTGAGTTGGTGGCAAGTCTGGGTCACAATCTCCTGTTTCGGCTTGAGCTATATACGCTATTATCTTTCTAGCAACCTCTAAATCAGCAACAACCAGTCTACCTTCTGTCAAGTCTAGTTTAGCATGAAGGTAGAATTGATGACGAGTTGGTTCGTTTATTAGGAGATGTGGTGGAACCCAGAACTTGACGCGGAGATCAACACGCCCTCCAGGTATGCGGTGAGGATCAAGGGGGTTCCGTAAGTTGAGCCATCTTCCGGGCCCTGATCCCGGAGATACGCGAAGACCGAAGTAATCTGCTTCGGCACCGATCTCCAGTTTCTCGCAAACCTGAAACAAGAATAATATTTAGATAAGTTTTTTGTTTTGCGCATGTAAAGACTTACCTACATTTTAAATTATTTTAACGGTTGCTAGAGAGAGTATATTAATATTTTGATTCTTTTACTAGCAATAAATTATCTTATGTTTGTACTGAAATGTGGTAACAGTGATGATAAAACTAGACCGAACATTAAAAAAACACTTTTTATTCGCAAGTTTATGACATTTTATTGAACCTTGGACTCGCTCTTAAATTTTTATTATTTCAAAAAGTAATATGTATTTCTGAATAATATTTTTAAAACCTAGTTTCTTAGAAGCTCAAAAATGGTTTACTAGAACAGGTTAGGTTATTTGAATATAGACTTTCGCAAGTTGATTTTCGGTACCTAGTCGTTTAAATATGTAATTACATATTACAAGTCGTCTATTCGCCAACTAATTTGCGATCCAAGAAGTGAAAGTAGACGACTAAAAATACCTATTATTAGGTGCCATTTATCAACATTTAATATATCTGGTAAACTCTATCGCCGGGGGCTATGGTAGCTTATAAACCATATAAAAATAATTTAAGAAAATACTAAAATCACTTCAGTAAATACAATTTTATTATAACTTTTTTGATAGAGCTCATTTTAAAGAGGATTACTTAAGTTAAAAAATTGCAATGTTTTTTAGAGATGGCTGGGAATTACGTTCTTATTTTGTATATGGCATAATTGAATCAAAAAGCTACTAAATGAGACGTTTGAATATTGTAAAGGTTTTTATTCGACCGCAGGATTAAGAATTCTTAAGAGATTACTAAGAATTATGTACAAGAAATGAGAAAAAAAAGCCAAATGACATGACTGTATGATTGTATTGACTACATAGACTTAGGATATAGATCTAGACTCAACACTCGGTACAACGAATCCGGCCTGCTGCTTTTTAGGGTTCCGTACCCAAAGGGTAAAAACGGGACCCTATTACTGAGACTTCGCTGTCCGTCCGTCCGTCCGTCCGTCCGTCTGTCACCAGGCTGTATCTCAAGAACGGTGATAGCTAGACAGTTGAAATTTTCACAGATGATGTATTTCTATTGCCGCTATAACAACAAATACTAAAAATAAAATAAAATAAAGATTTAAGGGGGGCTCCCATACAACAAACATGATTTTTTTACCGTTTCTTGCTCGATACTAATAACGTTGCCTTATGTTGCATAGTTAATGGTACGGAACCCTTCGTGCGCGAGTCCGACTCACACTTGACCAATTTTTTTTATTTGAACACATTAAGAAATATACATAACTCTTTCTTTTTGAACGGGAGTAAAAGAGACAGCAAGGCTACTATTTACTATTTTACTTTTAAACCATAAACAGGGCGGCCCTGTCTTGGAACAAATCTATGTTCCCGAGTTGTTACTCCCTAATTATAACCTTCTTGATTGACTATCAAACCGTTGGGTTTTCCATTGTCAAATGACGTGAATTTTTTTAATCATTCACCATAGGTCACGGGCGTTGTTTAAAATGCCAGAGTATTTCTTAACACTTACGGTCAGGGGGTATAAACCCTATGCTAACACCCTTTGAAACTCAAAACTAAGTCCTATATTATAGAGTTTAGTTTAGACTACATTTTTTTAGCTAACTATGAAATTTGGGCGATGATATGAAATCTATCACCAGACAGAATACAATAAATTACGTGTTTTTTTCCAAATTCTGTTCTGTTTAAACGTGAAATGTTAATGGAATAACTTCAAGTGTTTACATATTAAAGTGCGCCGTCGATAATGAAATTATACATCTGCATTAATTTTTTTTTATTAGTGAAAAACAACCATGTTATTTATGTTCTTGTACCTCTTACTCATAATATATAAATATCAAATAACGCATTGGTATAATAGGTTTAATACGTGACTGACTGTAATATTCTGGTTTTGGTATTTCAGCTTAATTAGAAAAAAATAGAAAACTGTACCTAATTCTTGGATATAATGAGTACCAGATGAAGATTTAGGAATTCAAATAGATGTAAATTATTACCTAAATATCGTACAAAAACTCAGACTTGTAACTGTATTTCCTATTGTTATGCTTTATCAAACAAAAACTGAATTTTGATCTGAAGATATTGACATTGACTCTGCATAATGTGTCGCTAGCTAAGGCTGCCGCAAAAAAAAAATCTTTCGAAGGCTAACTTTGAAGCACTTAAAATTAATGAAAAATATTGTTGCCCTGTGATCCATGAATTGCAATGCATGTAAATAAAATGGCGAAGTCCTAAAACTAGACTATTATTATTATTATTTCATCCAGTTCTATTCAGTTTGCACATTATCTAACGATAAGTACATATTTACGCATAGTCGTTTACCTTTTTCGCGTTTACAATACTTATTTATAGAACGCACAGAATAACATAATCACGTGAAATATTAGTGAACAAAACATGATAGGTATTTCAAGATTAAACTTAACATTTATATCTAAGAATAATATACATACGAGTACTTTATATATTTGATTATTTCAAAATATGTTTGTGAATGATTTTCAGTCTTTTAACCTCTAGATTGTGAAGAAACAGAAGCCGGTATATACAAATACCGGTATACAATTCACACCATTTCTTTCTAAGGGAGCAGTTAGAGATAGCTAAAGGATAATATAAGCAGAAAACATCTTTTCGTTACACTGCCATCACGCCTAGTTAGCATGGTATAAATAGCGAAGATGGCAAGGCTGTGCCATAAACAACCGGCAATAGCGAGCCTACCTCTACTAAACGAAAAAATAAAACTAGTTTAAAGCAAGAAGACTGCAACTAAATTAAAAAAAAAATATCGCTCTGAAAATTCCTTTAGGATACTTTAATTCAATCGTCTTCCACGTGCCATTAATTGAGCGATCACACAGTAGCTCTAGTATCGTGTCATTATCACATATACCTACCGCCATTATTATTATTGATCTCCATTTACGACGATATCACACGACACAGAGTAATGTATCAATGAGACAAGATCCAATTACCATAAACACGCTTATTATGGATTGTTTTTTTTCTATTCTATTTTCACAACAAATGCCTTTGAAATTGATATGGGAACGTGCGCAGCGTGTCCTTGAGCAAGCAATTATATTAATATCCTATATTTAAAATAAAAAAATAATCTTTTAAAATTTAAGTGCGAGAATTTAGTGTTTTTTTTTTAATGTGTGCATTGTCCTCTGCTCTTGTATGCCAAAGGGGATGTGCCATTTTAAGGGCCAGATTTTTCAAGCGATTTAAATAAAATTGGTAAATCACAAGTTTCAATTTAATTTTCGTTTCTGTCTTCAGATTAACAAAATTAATAGCGGAAATTAATCTGACAATAAAATTATAGTGCAGATTTTGTTTGCATTGTGTAGAAGATACCTATATGCGAAAAGAATAAATACGTGATAAGAAAAACCATTAAAGACGAATATCAATAAAAAGTTTAAGATCATTTGAGATCATTCTTTTATATGTATGTATACATATAAGTAAAAAATTAAGTAATAGATTTACGTGTTGCTTACGTCACATATAAATAGTTTAAAAAAACTAAAAAACACGCTTTATTTAATCGAATTATTGCATTGTCATCGGTCTTTGACAGGTGTGCAAAATTTGAATAGAATCTGACCGTTTAAAGTGGGTCAAAATAGGGTCCAAAGGAGTCGGTTACAAACATACAAACAAACATACAAGTGAAGCTAATATAAAGCGTGTAATTAAGAACGTTTGGGTCACATGTAATCTTCATTAAGTAGCAAAATTTGTTGACGTCATCACCTATTTGCTAATCCCAAGGGAATTCTTAACGCATTTAATGTCATTATAGATATCATAGTTAATTTTTAAAAACTATAACTTAAATATCTTCAACAATGAGTCAATAACAAATGATAAATGAAACGGAACATTAACCTTTATCGTACTATGTAATAATTTCGCCTTTCATTAAGTCCTTCAAACAAAATTACACTCAATGTGCATAACAAATAAAGGTTTATTTTGTTTACTGATAATAATGTTTATAATCTACTATATAAAAATAAGTCGGGTTTTCCTTCCTGACGCTATAACTCCAGAACGCACGAACCGATTTCCACGGTTTTGCATTCGTTGGAAAGGTCTCGGGCTCCGTGAGGTTTATAGTTCATTTTTTTTTGTATGGCAAAACAACGTTTGCCGGGCCAGCTAGTTAAGTATAAAGTTTGTTGCTTATGGTGACAATATCCGGTACAGTATGGTATGTGTCGTAGATTTTAATATGTACATAAAACATGGTCAGTCGGGCATAGTCGGAGTAGGTGTCTTTCATAAGCAGTTCGGTATAGTCCAAAAAATTAAGTTCCCTGGGGAAACATCTGTTTTTACCGGAGAATGTTTCGGTCTTGTAAAGGCTTTGGAATATGTTTTATTGTTTAAATTACAGCGAACAGTCATATTTTCAGACTCGATTAGTGCGTTACAAGCTCTTTTAAAATTTCCGTTTAAAGCAACACATCCACATCCGTTGATATTTGAGACTAGATATAAGTTATTTATTTTTGTTCAGGCTGGATTTTATGTAAATTTTGCATGGATACCTAGCCATTGTGGTATATATGGGAATGAACATGCAGATAGAATTGCAAATCAAGCTGTAGAATGTGGTGACATATTTCCTTTTTTCATTTTTTTAGGGTTCCGTACCCAAAGGGTAAAAACGGGACCCTATTACTGAGACTTCGCTGTCCGTCCGTCCGTCCGTCCGTCCGTCCGTCCGTCCGTCCGTCCGTCCGTCCGTCCGTCCGTCCGTCCGTCCGTCTGTCACCAGGCTGTATCTCAAGAACGGTGATAGCTAGAGAGTTGAAATTTTCACAGATGATGTATTTCTATTGCCGCTATAACAACAAATACTAAAAATAAAATAAAATAAATATTTAAGGGGGGCTCCCATACAACTAACATGATTTTTAGGGTTCCGTACCCAGTATCTCAAGAACGGTGATAGCTAGAGAGTTGAAATTTTCACAGATGATGTATTTCTATTGCCGCTATAACAACAAATACTAAAAATAAAATAAAATTAATATTTAAGGGGGGCTCCCATACAACAAACATGATTTTTAGGGTTCCGTACCCAGTATCTCAAGAACGGTGATAGCTAGACAGTTGAAATTTTCACAGATGATGTATTTCTATTGCCGCTATAACAACAAATACTAAAAATAAAATAAAATAAATATTTAAGGGGGGCTCCCATACAACAAACATGATTTTTTTACCGTTTCTTGCTCGATACTAATAACGTTGCCTTATGTTGCATAGATAATGGTACGGAACCCTTCGTGCGCGAGTCCGACTCGCACTTGACCAATTTTTTTCTTATGATTTGTTAGCATTCCCAAATTTTATGTCAAGGCTTCTTGGGATGACGTTTGGAGACAGGACAGTAAAGGCAAACATTATAAAACCATCCAACCTTTTATTGATATGAAACCGTGGTTCTGTGATCGTGCTTTTCTTAAGCTAAGGCTTGACAAAAGAGCGACCACAGTTCTCATACGTATGAGATTAGGGCATACTTGTGTACCATCACATTTAGCTAGAATGAAAATACGTACAGATCCATCCTGCAGTTGTGGTAAATTCGGAGATTTGAATCACACATTTTTCGGTTGTGTCCTTTATGATCATCTTCCTCTCATAAATAATCTCATAGCCTTACATGTTCCTCTTCCCACCAATATCAATATTCTTCTTTCTTCTTTAAATCCTTCCATATATCTATGTTTAGTTTCATTTATTGTAGATAATAATATTTTACAGTAAATTTATGTACGATATTTGTGTTTTTTTTATTATTTAAGTTTAAGTATAGTTTTCTTACTAACACATTTTAATTTTTTATTTAGATTAGTTTAATTACCTAACACCTAACATTATGTACTTTCCTGATCACATTCCTTATTCAAAATTTTCGGTCCTTTTTGTAAATAATTCCTTCCCTAATTTTTGAATATGGCAAAAGTAAAACGATGCCAAAAGAAGAAAAAAAACATATACAGGGTGTCCCAGAACGTAACGTAGCTGGGAAGGGGGGTGATAGGGGGGGTCACAAGGGTCACCAGAAAAATAAAATAAAAATTCCCCTCTGGCTATTTAAAAAATAAATGGCATTTTTTTAAAAACTAAAAATTTTACACCTTGTGGGGCTATTTTGCTAACTGTACCTACAAATATAGCTGTTTAAAAAAAAAAAAAGATGTTATGTAATCCTCAATAACCCTTCATCAAATTGAATTAAAAAAATAATACATATCCAACCAAGATTTTAAAGAAAATTAAGTTCTTTTCCAGTCAAGGACTTAGTAATTACAATTTCACTCAACTTTCTCCAAGTGTACTGAAAAAAAAATGTACTATGCAGCTCCGGCGTGTAACTTAAAAAGATAGGTAATTTTATTGCAATTCCAAAATGGTATAACACTTATTTGAAAAAATCATACTTAGACATTTAAAAATAATTTTCGGGAACAATACCCCTGCAAAACAAAACATATCAATAAAACAATAGTCTCAAATTCCTAAGAAAATACATTTTTAAATGTCTCTTCTGTTCCTCTAATGTTACTGCCCGTTAATACTCAAGATTGGAGTACTGTACATACCTCAAACACTCAAGTACAGTCTAGGCCAGATAAAGCTTTACCATATTTTATGACAAGGAATTTAAATGAAACTCGGAAATAAAACATAATTCTAATTATTTATTCAAATAAAAATGTAAAATGTATTTTAAAAATGTGTATGTTAAAAATGTATTTTCTTAGGAATTTGAGACTATTGTTTTATTGATATGTTTTGTTTTGCAGGGGTATTGTTCCCGAAAATTATTTTTAAATGTCTAAGTATGATTTTTTCAAATAAGTGTTATACCATTTTGGAATTGCAATAAAATTACCTATCTTTTTAAGTTACACGCCAGAGCTGCATAGTACTTTTTTTTTTCAGTACACTTGGAGAAAGTTGAGTGAAATTGTAATTACTAAGTCCTTGACTGGAAAAGAACTTAATTTTCTTTAAAATCTTGGTTGGATATGTATTATTTTTTTAATTCAATTTGACGAAGGGTTATTGAGGATTACATAACATCTTTTTTTTTTTTAAACAGCTATATTTGTAGGTACAGTTAGCAAAATAGCCCCACAAGTTGTAAAATTTTTATTTTTTAAAAAAATGCCATTTATTTTTTAAATAGCCAGAGGGGAATTTTTATTTTATTTTTCTGGTGACCCTTGTGACCCCCCCTATCACCCCCCTTCCCAGCTACGTTACGTTCTGGGACACCCTGTATATGTACATACTTAGACTTACTTACTACATTTGCACTAAGAGAGAAGGAGACAGATAGTTAACTATACTTAAGTTTTTCTATCCGGTAGATAGAGAGGGAATATATTTATTTCAAACTTTTTTAATATTATTATATTTGTACAAAGGCCGAATTATTACCTGAGGCATTATCTGGAATACAACTTGTTGAAAAGACCTAATTTTACTATTAAAATTTTCAAGGCAACTTCTATGGAACTTTGACATTTATATTAAAACTACAGTTTAATGTGCACTTCTAGGAAGTATACTCGTATCTTTAAATAAAATTTACACACAAAGGAAACTTTGGTTTTAGTTATGATGTCTGACTCTATGGAGTAACATATTCTCTCTATGGTATGTAAACTGTCCGTATTCAGATCACCACAACTTATTGGAGTGAAATAATGGAAGTGAAACTCACTCACGGTGAATGATCACATCGTCTTGGATGTTGTAATGCTATTAAAATTACGTAGGTGAATATCTCGACGTACATTATACTTTCATCTAACACTCAAACGTAGTTAAAAGATATACCATTAAGGGTTACTCTTATGTATAAAAGTGCATTTCTAATTTACAGAAAATATTCCATTTGCTTTCGTTGTTTAAAAATATTTTAAATTCAGGTAATAGGTATTTTTTTCTAACAAAGACCTTATAGACCGAAGTAATAAACTCAATACCTACTTATTGACCCCCATACCACCTAACTGTCATATGAAAAGCCAATGACACAAAACTGTGTAATTGCATTCTAAGAAGTAAACAAGGTTCTAATGAAATAAAAAATCGAACAAAAACAAGGTAGGTAACCTACGATCTTAAGAAAATCCTTTGTTTGGCGTCATATAACCTGTTCTATAAACTATGCAATATACATTCATAAACCTACTTGTTTGTTAAACAAAGAAACACTATGTACTTAGGTAATATCAACACATATTTTATCAACAATACAAACATAGCAATATCAGTCTCGGCGGATTTACAAATAGACAAAAACAAATTTAATGTACGCTAATCTGGTCAACCAACTAATCGCAAAATTTATCCTTCAAGCAATCTAAACAATATATACCATGGGTAAATCAGTCGGCCAACAAATCGCTAAACGAGACGAGCACGCCTGTTGCGCGTGATTCGGTTTCACCGTTAGAGCGAGACAGCAAGAAAACATCTAGGTTGGTCGTTTTCTAGTCAATGTTTTACACATCTATTTTTGTTTCGCCAGCACTGACAAGGATTTTTAATATTATACCTGACCTAATTTCTAAGGTAAAAGTGTTGTTTCTATCACGCAGTTACAACGTGGACACTTAATGTAGTGTTAGGTTTGAAACTGGCGGATATTATTTACACTGACAAAGCAAACTAACGCCTACGTACTGAATTACACCAAACAGCTTTGTTTAGGAGTGTCAGTTGTACCTACTAGTTTTGATTGAGATAGGCCTTAGTCAGGAAGAATGTTAATCTTGATTGTATTACGTACTGAGTGTGTCTAATCAAGCTAGATTACTTCCTAACCAACGACTTGTAATCACCTTTGTTGTTATAAGCACAATGTTGTTTTGTTTTAACTACACCGATGCCAGTGGCGGATTTACCCTTAAGCCCGGTTTCCACTGCGAAAGGGTAATGTGCGGAAAATGGTTAGGCGGAACGGACTCCTTTTTAATTAAATAGGTTTGAGTTTCCACCAACGAAGAGTTGGTGCTCCCTAGAACTGAGCGAGCTCATTTCTACTCTTTCTACACGCTCGGCTCTTTCCGTCCGACTATTTGTTGGTGGAAATACAAGTATGCAGTTTGCGTTTGCGAGTTTAACGAAGTCATTAATGGGTCCGTTCCGCTCGCGGTGGAAACCGGGCTTAAGGCCCAGTAGGCCCAGGCCTAGGGCGGCCAGAATTTCATTATGTAGTTTATATGGTGGATGCTGAAAAAGGGGCAGCTGATGGCTTGGGGCCTAGGGCGGCCGAGACTGCAAATCCGCCACTGACCGATGCTTTTGGACCTAATCCGGGCATTGTCCTTTAAAATAGGTTATGAATAGGCTTTTCCATTAGTTAATTGGTACCAACCTAAAAACGTAACATGTATCTGCAGAGATAGTTATTTAAAAGTACATTTTTGTGGTATAAACGTGAAATTAACTTTCTAAAACAAGGTAATATGGTAGGTACCTAACTAACGTAACTACTTACATGTTGAGTGATAGTTATTTCAAATAAATATTAAAATCACAGATTAAAAATACATGAAATCCGATATATAAAAGCACAGATTAATCTAAAAGTTACTGGTTCATAACGCATTTGTGTAACATGTAACCGTTGAATTTAAAATTTCGAATTCTATCCAAATAAGATGGTTCAAAATTTAAAATGTTACGTAACCGTTTTTAGCTTTTAAGTTGGCACACGACCAAAGTTGTTCTTTGTTTGGAGGGAAACGCCAACTTCTATACTGAATGCAAAAAGTCAACGCCCTTTATCGTCACGACTCAATCTTTACAAAGAAGCCATGTAAGGTTGTCTTTCATACTTATTTACACGAATATAGTAACGTAAATAAATAGTTACTAGCCTACTTAGATATAAATAAATAAATAAATATAAATATTCATGGACATTTCACACAACGTCCTCTGGTCCCAAGCTAAGCTTATATGCTTGTGTTATGGGTACCAGAACACGGATAGATTACATATACTACTTTTCTTTTGTAAATACTTAATACATACTTATAATACATAGAAACACCCAGACGCAGTACAAACATTTGTATGACAATGAGAAAAATCACACAAATGATTGTCCCGAGCGGGAATTGAACCCGCGGCCTCTTAATCGACAGTCCGCTACATGAACCACTCGACCACGAAGCTCATCGTTGTCGAGTATATAATATCTACTATATAAAAATAAGTCGGGTTTTCCTTCCTGACGCTATAACTCCAGAACGCACGAACCGATTTCCACGGTTTTGCATTCGTTGGAAAGGTCTCGGGCTCCGTGAGGTTAATAGTTCATTTTTTTTTAAATTTTTTCTTTACTCTTTTTTGGTATGGCAAAACAACGTTTGCCGGGCCAGCTAGTATATATATATCTTATATATAAAATTCACGTGTCACAGTGTTAGTTACCGTACTCCTCCGAAACGGCTTGACCGATTCTTCTCAAATTTTGCATACATATTCAGTAGGTCTGAGAATCGGCCAACATCTAATTTTCAAAATTTTTTTTTCAAGTATGGCAAAACAACGTTTGCCGGGTCAGCTAGTTTAATATATAAAATTCACGTGTCACAGTGTTAGTTACCGTACTCCTCTGAAACGGCTTGACCGATTCTTCTCAAATTTTACATACATATTTAGTAGGTCTGAGAATCGGCTAACATCTATTTTTCAAACTTTTTTTTTTGTATGGCAAAACAACGTTTGCCGGGTCAGCTAGTATAGTATATATTTCGCTATACATTGGTACATTTGCTCTAATTTCCCCAAGTTTTTAGATTTTAGTTCCCTTACAGGTAATTTTAAAATCTCCTACTGTAGAGTCTGTAAACTCCCGTCTTTCGAACTAGGTACTTAGTAGGTTTAAGTGTAACCAGTTCTTGCTACTGTCGGGTCGTTGTCCGAGACTGAGGATATAGCGCACGTGCCACGATTTAAAACAACTCATCGATAATGCAGCAAATTAATTTTAACAACTAACAATACATTCCATATTTAAATTTTAAAAAGTATCCGACTAATCAATAAATATGGGATTTGAGAAATTCTAAATTTAAAACTGTTTTCTTTTTAAAATTCAAACATAGAGTTTGATTATTGCCAGAAATGACGTATAGAAAAAAAAGAAAAATTTAGAACGCAGTTTTAAATACAATAGCAATTTATATACGCTACCTCTTTAGGTATACCATTGTCTAAAATATTAAAACGCAAAAGTTTCTGTTATTGCAAAACATTAGTCAGTTAACGGATGTAGGCACGAGTTGTTTACATTATGATAGAGGCTACTACATCCATATTTTTATATGAAAATCACCTACGCGCCTATATGTATATAATGTAATATGAATAGTCTAATATAATGTAATATTCGTCGTAATTATCAAAATTATGAGGCCGCAAGTCCATTACATTTTACAAGCCATTATATTCTAAGCTCTATTTTAATACAATAGATATAAAAATTGTGTACAGTTGTTGTTTGACTCATTTAAACCGGTAAGCTGGGAGCCATTAATATGGCTATCCTATTACGTCATAAAACTAATGTTTTATGACGTAATAGGATTACATAAATGGGATTAAAAAAACAAAGTACTTGCCAGGAAGTATCTACTGGAACAAAATGTTTATGTACATTTATTTAAAACTAGCTGTATCTCGCGAAAATTTCCCCCATTTTGCAATATTTTAACTACTGCTTAGCTTATATTGGTCGCAGCATGATGTTATATAGCATATAGCCTTTCTCAATTATTATACTATCCGACACTGAAAGAATTTTTCAAATCGGACTAAGTAGTGGTTCCTGAGATTAGCGCGTTCAAACAAACAAACAAACTCTTCAGCTTTTTAATATTAGTATAGATAGAAGTAGAACACAGAGAAGTGAAAAGATAGAAAAAAATATTCTATAAATGTCCATAAGGAGTCAATATAATTAAATTACCAGTTCCAGCTAACTTTGTGTTTTTTTAATGGTCTTCAAAACAAAAACGCAATGGCTTCTTTAAAAGACGTAATAAAGCATTGAACTTATTACAAACATTTTTACCTTAAAATAGGGAGTTTCTATATATGGCAATTAATGTTAATAAGTTGCGGTTGAGCACAAAACTGGACAACCTTGATAACTACCACTTTAGTGTCAAATAAAATTATTCAGTATAAATACTGGTTTGTTTCTGGTACTTGGATTGTATATGCATGTTTAATTAATATACATATTTAATAAATATGTGGTCGGTTTGATAAAGTAATCAGGTATTTATTTATAATTATTACATATTTATTAATAGCTCGGCAGCCGTATCAAAAACGAATGCTTGTAACAATTAAATTACAAATAAAAGTATTTAGCGCTTAAAAGTAACAAAACGATGCAAGATATTTAACATAAGTTAAGTAAGATTAAGTTTAATTAGTTAATTGGTTTAAAACTTATGAGACAAGTATATTTATTTCTTTTATTGGTAGCGTACTTTTTGCAGATTATCAGATCACGGTTAAATTTAAGAATTATGTATTAATATTTACATAAGGTTAGGTTAAGGTTTATTCTATAAATAATTCATATTGCATCAGTTTTTAAATTATCAAAATGATCTAAGGTATTATTATGTATACCTATATATTTTTCTATACGATAAGCTTCCGTGTTAAGTTGTTAGTCAAACAATGCCATATTTGAGGGGCCACGTTCAGGTAACGTGGCAACACCGAGATTATGTCAATCATGTACTCTGCCAAACAGACTAAACACAGAAAAAAGCATTAAAATAAATTATTTTTCTTATAGACCATTAAAAGATTTATTGTATTTAAATAAGGTAATATAACTTTCAATATCTCTACACAATTATAGCAACCACACAATGCTTGTTGACCATAGACCGCAATATATTCAATTTAAAAATCAAATGTCAAACTTTTTTAAAAATAATTATCTAACTTTATACTTTTTACTACTACGGTACTGTTTAGTGCGCTTTAGTGTATAAAATCAACCGTGATATTGAACCAACATAAATCCATGTTTATGATATGCTTTAACAAAATACAATAATCTCTACCTTCATAGCACAGAGAATTTTAATATGCGTAATTATTTTTTTCAACCTAGATTGGTTCGCAACGCAAGTGCGTTTTATTTTTGTTATAAAACCAGTTGCTAATAAAAATGTATTGATTCACTTTAACCTTCAACATTTTTACCTGTTGTTTTTTTTTAATCGATAATACGCAATTTCATAAATCCTTATCAGCTAAGTAAAATATTTTTCTAAGCTAATAAGAACTTAAGTGTATAAGATTATGATACCTAATCCTCGATAAAAAAATAACAATAAAATAACTTTACATACTTTACAAACTTCACAAAATACGATTGTTTTCGAACAACTACCTACTTATGTTAACTTTTTTGTTAAAGGCTAATTAAAAAAATTACCGAGTAAAACTATTTTCGTACCAATATTTGAAAAAAATTGATCAATGGTAAACTAGTTATGCATGGTAACTAAAGACACTCTTCAACTCTTTCAAATTGTAACGCTAATTATGGGATTATCTTGTCTGGAAAGTATTAAAACACCGAGATAAGTATCGGAGACATCTTAATTTTCAATGTCAATACTGAATTGCCCAATAACTTACATTACTCTGTGCATTTCGAAATCGTCAACTTTTGAAATATTTTGGCTCCATTCCATTTGACAGCTTCAAACAGTACACCTAAACTATTCATTTATGACCACACTTTCATCAGAAATTGAGAGGTATGTATTTAAGTTAATAATCACAAAATTTTTGACCGAAGTCAGTACCTATTGATGTGAATTAAGAGGGTACTGTACTCCTCATTTAGGTATTTGCCTTAGGTATTGCTATCCCTATTTCCGAGCCCCGCGCTGAAAGGGACAAGTATATATGAAGCGGATTTTACCTACAAATTCTTTGAAAAAAGACGAATCGTACTTCCGTTTTTTTTTTTGCGAAAGTAAACCGATTTTAATAGTTTTTACGTTATATTATAGATAAAGAGTATATCTATGCTTCTATCACTTTATTTTGTGGTAAAACTTTACCAAATTTGTGATATAGACGCTGCAACTTTATCTAAAGAAAACCGAAAAAAGTGGGTTTTTCGGATCGTCATATTTCTTTTAGTTATTATGTTTTGAAAAAAAAAGAAAGTGATAGAAGTATAGATATACTCTTTATCTATAATATAACGCAAAAACTATTAAAATGGGTTTAAGTTTCGCGAAGAAAAAATGGAAGTACGATACCCATATTTGTGTATGAAGCATAATTTGGTATCGTCCCGTCTTAAGTTTCACAATAAAATACTTCACAACACATAATGATTTTGACCATCGATCAGAGCCTTTATGCTTCACCGGTTTAATCAATAATTTTTTTTAATCCGTCAAAGACAAGATAAAATATGAAATACTTAATTAGTACTTAGTCACATGATTGGCCCCACGCACTTGTTTTTGTTAGTTATCATCATGTAGGTAAATAAAGATATCGCTAATTCTCTTTGACGTGTAATCTAAGTAATTTTAGCACTCCTTTAAATGACATGAATATAGTAAACAATATTTTTGCGCAGTTAAAGCTACAATTGTGACTCGATACCTGTTATACCTGTTGAAGAAACCGTTCCGGGCACTGCCTCAATATTAACGAAGCAACGCGAGCTGTGCACACATGACGTATTGTGAATTTTAACTTTGTAGTTCGTATGGCCGTTAACCGCCATCTTGAATTCAATTGTATTCTAAATTAAAAAAGCAATTATCATGCAGTGTCTTTTATTACTTTTTTTTAATTTGCACTTGTCACAGATTATAGAATGTTAAAGTCACTGACAACATGATTCTTTTAATTTTGTTCGCAGGCATGGTTTCACCCGTAGAGCTTCTTTTTTCTAGTAGGTATGTAGTAATATATAGTAGTAGTGTGATAGGATTGTTTTCCAAAACCAGAGCATCTCAAATTATCGATATAGCTACTTAAAATTATTTTAAGTATATACAAAAATTAACATAAACTATTAATTAAATGGCGTCCCGGTAGCAAGAAAACCATATTTTTTGCATTGTTCTTCGAAATATTAAACTATTTTTTTCTCATACATTTGTTCTAAGAATTCTGTAATAAGTAGGTACATGATAAGTACATAAACATATTTCTTGTTCATTAAATATTATTCAAATTAGCAAACAATTCATAAACATGTTTGTCTGCCAGACATACTTAAATATAATTATAAAAAAAAAATACGGATTAAATTACATAATATACTGAAAACAATACCTACAGTATGAGTTACTAAGCCGGTCAAAATCCCATATTTGATGTTTATTCAAAATTCGAATTCTTGTTTTTTTTTTATTAACGTTACTTAAAATTTACTCTTAAATGCTTGCTATTTCAATTGTTTTATTAGATAAAATACCCTTAGAGAATTTTAATAACTAACTACTTAAATTCTAAGATGAATATGATTTTTTTTAAATAGGTTTATCTGCATCTGCTAGGCAAGTGCATAAAAATACTATAAAGTTAGGTATGTAACATTTTACTTTTGCCAGTAGCATAACGAAAGTTTCTCAGAGTAAATCATAAAATAAAAGCTCAATGCAAATTAATCCAGCTCGACAACTTTAAAATACTTTCACAAACAACACAATATACGTGGAAAAACATGGTCGTACTGTACGCTGATTATTTTACTTGAGTGTGTGCTTAACCCCCGACTAGGCAAAATATAATGATATCCTACTTTTAGTAGGTAATTTCATAATATTTAATTTAAAAAAGGAACTAACTTTTTTTCCCTCCATTCATACAAGAGGGTTGGATTCTCTTTTGATTTCTCAGATATGTACTTATATGATGTTTTTGAAAATGGAACAATTACCGTATTTGTATAGACTGTCATTCGTAAGTCATATGTTTTAAATATTTATGTCGACACCTAATACAGAATAAATTGTGGCCGAAACAATCCTGAATTGCCTTGTGATTTGGCAATAACCATTCCAAAAAATGTTAGTTTCCATATCGATTTAACACCGACCGATAAGTTTATGTACAGATGAGTTTTATAAGTTGCATTCGGTTTTGTTGCTTTATATTGATTCAATCGTAAGCATACTCATTTTTATGTGATTAGATAATGTATTTGTGTTAAAGAAACCGGGTGGCAACGAACGATATATTTAATCTTATAAGTACTGACGTACCTACTTAGATAACCTTACAATAAACAAAAAATCTAAAACAATAATTATTATCTCATTAGCTGATAGCCTTTTGCTTGAGACTTCGGGCGATTGAAAACGGTTTTACAAGAGCTTATTTTAAAAGTTTGTGTCACAGAGTTACCAAATGTACCTGTCAGCTTGAAGCCACTTAAATATCTATGTGTGTGTATTGGTAATAATGTATCTATGTGTGGCTATGATACAGGCTATATGTTATATGAAAGAAAAAGGGTGATGACATTTGTATTCTTAATCCGTCACTGTACGGACATCTCTTATACGGTATTAATATACAACGCGTCATTCGTTATCTACTATATAAAAATAAGTCGGATTTTCCTTCCTGACGCTATAACTCCAGAACGCACGAACCGATTTCCACGGTTTTGCATTCGTTGGAAAGGTCTCGGGCTCCGTGAGGTTTATAGTTCATTTTTTTTTTTTTTACTTTTTTTGGTATGGCAAAACAACGTTTGCCAGGCCAGCTAGTAACTTATATTAATAAATATGTTAAATAAATAACCGCTCTAATACGGAAAATAAATAGTAATTATATGTACCTGTTATTAGAATATAATTATTGTAGCATAAAATATATCCAAGCCCCAATAATATAATCCGAGCCCCAATTAATCAAACTCCGTTTCAAACTGGTTTTAACTTTGTGTAGAATTTAATTTCAAACTATTATAAGGTTTTTATTTTATAGCTATCACGTTTGGTTGCATGTATGTTCATAGCTACTGCTCATCACTGTGACATTTTGGCGTGATGATAGTGACTGACATTCCGATCAAGAGATATCTAAAACTATACACAGTTTTTTTTCATTAGGTGGAGTGTAGTCATTTGCCTAACAATAGCTTTAATAAAAATATAATAGTTTAAAAAAACTAAAAAACACGCTTTATTTAATCGAATTATTGCATTGTCATCGGTCTTTGACAGGTGTGCAAAATTTGAATAGAATCTGACCGTTTAAAGTGGGTCAAAATAGCGTCCAAAGGAGTCGGTTACAAACATACAAACATACAAACAAACAAACATACAAGTGAAGCTAACATAAAGCGTGTAAAAATGCCATAGATTTTAAAAAGTCTAATAATTTTATTTGATAAAATTTTGTATATCTTATACTCGTATGTATACAAAATTCACGTGTCACAGTGTTAGTACTCCTCCGAAACGGTTTGACCGATTTTTATGAAATTTTTTTTGCATGTTTAGTAGGACTGAGAATCGGCCAACATCTATGTTTCAAACCCCTCCCCCCGCTGACATTTGTACGGCAAAACAACGTTTGCCGTGTCAGCTAGTTTTATCTAAATTTATTAATACATAGCTAATAAATTTAAAAGTACGAAAAAATTTGTGTGAATATAATTATAATGCATAACAGCTAACTACGCTATCCCCTTGAAGAAAATAAAAATTACGCTTCTAATCTAACTTCCCGCTCACTGTCGACAAATAAAATTATGTATGTATTTTAAAGAATTATGGCCTATTTTTTTATTTTTGTGCCTGTTATAGTTAAAATCTCCTTAAGCGAGCCCCCTAGATGTTAAAACGTTTTTAATAAGAGTGCAATATGTTCGGTCAGTAGCTCACATATTGCTGGCGCAATGCCAGAAGAACACGAGGTAATACCGTGAGAACTGACGCAAGAGGGCTCTCCCACTTATTTCAGCATCATCATGTATCCATCCACGACCACGCTGTTATATCTAATTTAGTACAGAATTACAAATAACGATTTATTTAGATGCCAACTGAAACTCCATTTTTAGTTATATAATTTTTTTACCAAATTTACTGTTACATTTTTCAGATTTTTTTTTATTTTTATATAATGCGATTTGAAGTCAGGATGGTGATGGATAAAGAATATAAGTGACACCATCCCATTTCTTTCTCAGGGTATTGTAAGACCCAACTGTTAACATAATATAACAGCAGTTTACACATACTGAAAGAGAAGGAAAACTCGAAACTAAACCCTATGCCAACTTGCTGGTCAGCGCGGCATAGTAGAATATTATAATCCTTTCTAAAGTGGAGAAGGCCCGTGCCCAAAAGTGGGAAGTTAATATGCTGGAGAAAGAGAAAAAATTTTGCTCTTATGAACCGCTATTTGGTTATAAATCTTCAAACATTAATGTTAGTATTATTAGCTACTTCAATTCTATGCGTACGAAGTCACAGGCAACCACTACTAAATATTGTTTCATACATCTGCTTACACCTTTTGCTAACAACTAAGTGATAGTATAATTATTTTAAAACACATAAACCATTATATTAAAGTTTTATAGGTAGTACACATGAAAACGAATCATAAAATCTGCTTTTCAGTTACTACGCGGATGTAAACAGTAAACAGTGAGTCAATAAATATAGTCTTATTAGGTGAGAATACATACAGAGTACAGCATCAATCTCAATAAAGATAAATAGAGTCTAGTCTAGTAAGTATTAGTCTATATTAGCATTTTAAAAACCTGGTGCTCAAGTCCACTATTTTGGAACAATTGTCATACCGGCACAATTTTTTGGATTTTTAATGTGTTAGTTTGTGGAAGCGTATTAATTCTTCAGGCCAACACGAACGAACTTAAAATCTGCGTTTCACAGCGTTAACAAATTCATAATAGTACAAACTTACCCTGTTTTGTTCTTCAACAATGTCTTCACCGTGTCACCCTAGCTATTGCATAACTATCGATTAAAATATTGGCCAATATTAAAATAAATAATCAAGCTTACCTAGCTTATTCAACAACACAACACGGGTAGACCACGGGCTCCTGATGACATCAATCGTCCCAATACAATTACACCATCACAATTATAGTTCAATTTCAAAATAGTTCAATTTACATTAAATAGCATTAAATATAGACACACAAATCGTATTAAGTATGGAGACACAAAATTCACTAGTTTTTATAACACATTTATGTCCAACAATTTGGCGAAGATTACATTTCGCGGTGACATTTCAAGGTTTTGTTTTCAATTGTAATTATCGATTCACACAACAAGGATAATTAGTTTTATCAACAATTAATTCTAGTGACAATTTTAACTCGCAAAAAACAGTTGCAAGGAAAACGCTTCAAATCGCATTCAAATCGCGACGTAATTTGCAAACAAGATGTGTTTTGCGACTGACAACGCGCGCTCGGTCACCGCGTCGCGCGCGCGGGCAACGAGCCACCAGGACAGATGCACCGGTCAGTTCTCAACGTCATCGATAGTGACGTTATCAATAGTTAGAGATGCCCGTGCGCAGACTTAATACGATAACTTAATCGTTTGGTACATAACATCTACCCGCCTCGGCCAGGACTACCTGGCCGCTAATTTACTGGCAGTCGCGACAAGGTTGATACAGCTCTCTTCAAAATTGAACCGTCCACCCGGACCTCAGCAAAACGGGGCACTCCATCTGCTCCAAAGACGAGGTTGAGAATGCGCCCCCTGCGCCAACACAGTGGCGGTGAGTTAGCGTCCTTAACCAGAACGAGGTCACCAACATGAGGTGGATCAGTCTTGTCAGTCCACTTAACGCGCTGCTGGAGAATGTGCAAATATTCTAAATTCCAACGTTTCCAAAAGCTCTGAGTGAGTTGTTGGACCAATTCAAACCGCGAGAGACGATTAGGTCTCACATCAACAAAGGGATATTCCGGCAGGGCGTTCAGTGGCTGCCCAATCAAAAAATGGCCCGGCGTGAGGGCTTCCAAGTCGTTAGGATCTGAAGAGATCGGGCACAACGGGCGTGAATTCAAAACGGCCTCGATTTTGCAAAACACAGTTGCGAGCTCTTCAAAGGTCAATACAGACTCGCCAATTACCCGTCGCAAATGTGTCTTAGCAACCTTTACTACGCTTTCAAATATTCCTCCCCAGTGGGGACATGACACGGGACTGAACCTCCAAGTTATTCTACGTGTAGCTAGTCTAGACGCAATTTCAGTCTCGTTAGCCGACAAAAAATCATACATCGCTTTTAAATAGTTGTTTGTGCCTTTGAAGTTGGTACCGCAATCCGACCGAATCAAGGACGGTAGTCCTCGTCGTGACACGAATCTATCTAACGTCGCAACAAATGCCTCTGTCGAGAGGGCTGAGACGAGTTCCAAATGTACCGCCTTGGTGGACAGACAGACAAAGACGCACAAATAAGCCTTGACAGTTTTACTGTTCCTGAGGGTCGAGGTCTTAACAAAAAAAGGGCCTGCAAAGTCCGTACCAACTCCAGCAAAGGGCCTTATCTCAGTGACCCGATCCGAAGGAAGGTCACCCATGATAGGCTGCATGGTAGGGGCCTTGAGCCTATAGCAAGGCATACAACGAAAGACCACACTACGGATCGTCCGACGGGCCGATAAAATCCAAAATTCCCGTTGCAAAATGGCCAATAAGGCATTACAGCCGGCGTGGGAGTTCTTGATGTGACGATCAGTCACCAACAGGTTCACCAAGTGGCCACTCTTTGGCAATAAGAGGGGGTGACGAGATCCATAAGGGAGGTTTGCGTTCCTAAGACGCCCTCCGACACGCAAAAGACCCTCACTATCCAAAAAAGGGTTCAGCTTACAAATGGCTCCAGACAGCTTGGGTTTGCCTTTCCTCAAGATGTCAATCTCGTCTTCAAAATGTGCCTCTTGCACAGAACGAACCCAGTGAAGAAGAGCATCTTGGAGCTCTTGTGGCGATAAGAAGGCCTCCAAACATTTGTTCTGTGGATGTCTACAATTTCTCATGAAGCGCTTGATCCAAGCGGTGACACTCAACAATTTGTCCAATGAACTGTAACGATTAAGTAAGAAATCGGGGTCGAACGGACGGTCCTGCCGTTCGAGCGCAAGCGTTCGCAACCCAGGCAGTGCGACAATGTCTAAGGCCGGAGTTCGCGGCCAATTAGATTCTGATCTGGTCAACCACTCAGGTCCCCACCACAGAGAGTGCTCAACTAAAAGGGGGGCCATACATCCCCGTGACGCACAATCAGCAGGGTTGACCTCGCCAGGCACATGCCTCCAAACCAACGGGGTCTCCGATTTCTGTATCTGAGAGACACGATTTGCTACAAACACCTCTAAGGTGTGAACTGACGTCTTCAGCCAACATAGCACAATTTGACTGTCAGTCCATGCATATATCGTGGAAATGTCAATTGACGTGCACAAGGTAGACATGACGTGATTCAAAAGGCGAACAAGAAGGGCCGCCCCTGACAACTCTAACTTAGGGATTGTCAAGGCAGTTCGAAGAGGCGCGACCTTGCTCTTCGCCATGACCAACAACACTTTCACCTGACCATCTGTGGTCACGGTGCGCAAGTATACGGCTGCTGCGTACCCACGTTCCGAAGCGTCCGAGAAACCATGAAGGGACGCGGTGTGCTTCCCTGGCGGAAGCAGAGCACGGGGTAACGATATCCTATTGATGGCAGGCAATGAGGAAGCAAATAGGAGCCAGTCCTTCAAAACAGCTTCGCGAAGTGGCTCGTCCCATCCAAGACCTGCAGTCCAAAGTTTCTGCAGGAAGCATTTGGCCCAGAATATGACCGGGCATATCCAGCCATTGGGATCAAAGGTTCTCGCGACAGTCGACAGAACCAGTCGTTTCGTCCAAGTGTGATGCGAATCCAAATTGACATTAAATGTAAAGATGTCCTGGACTGGTCTGTACTGGATTCCAAGCACTGACATCATGGTAGGGTTGTCACGGTTCTCAAATAGGTGAGGATCCTGCTGGTGGTCATCCGGTAGCCCGTCCAAGAGCGCAGGTAAGTTGGAGATCCATTTACGCAACTCATATCCTGCGGAGGCTAAAATGCCAATCAACTCGTCACGCAAGAGCAGGGCCTCTCTCTCCGTGGCCGCGCCAGTGCACACATCGTCAACATATAGGTCCTCCTTCAAAATGGCGGCTGCGCGAGGAAACGACATACGCTCTCGATCCGCGAGCTCCCAAAGCGAACGTATAGCCAAAAAGGGGCTAGACCTCAGCCCGTATGTGTTCGTGTTGAGCTCGTAGACAAGCATGGGATCTTGCTGGTTTTCTCGCCACAATATCAGCTGGTATCGGCGATCATCCGGGTGAATTACCGTTTGCCTGAACATCATCTTGATGTCAGCCACAAAAACAAATTGATGACGTCGAAACCGCGTGATGACGTCACAAAGGTCCTTCAGCAATTTGGGACCAGGATGCAGACACTGGTTCAATGACACTCCTGAAGTAGTCTGCGCAGAACCATCAAATACTGTGCGTAACTTACCACTGGATGGTTTTATTACAGCATGATGCGGAAGAAAGAAGTGCTCCGTCGAACGCCAATCCAATTTTGACACAGACATGTGTCCCAAATCCTCATACTCCCGCATGAAGTCAATATACTTCTCCTTGAGTAGTGGGTCCCTGCTCATACGGCGCTCCATCGCCAACAAACGCTTCTCTGCAATAGGCCGCGAGACGCCAAGTGGCGGACGTACGGCGAGAAATGGCAATCTTGTCATGATCCGGCCAGAACGGAGATAACTGGTGTTGGTCTTGTAGAACTGCTCACACTCTTCATGCTCCGGATCAGAGCGGGGAGCTTGTGGTGGCTCCTCAACTTCCCAGAATCTCTGCACGGCGTCAGAAAGGGCGGACCCCACCATCAAGGCCGTTCCAAGTTCGGCAGGGGGGGGAGTCCTCAATACAGGCCCCATCAGTGCGAACCCAAATATGGTCCGGAGGGCTACCAAGCCACCTGGCTGCAAAACACGATCCTTGCCGAGTAATATTTTACCCAAAACATCGGCACCAAGCAACAAATCGACCGTGCCAGGCAGGTCAAATTTAGGGTCAGCCAAATTCAAATCCGCGGTCAATTTTACCGCATCCGCAGACAAACGAACTTGCGGGTGATTGCCCAAGATATTCTCCATCACAATGGCCGACGATTCCAACGTCGGACGTGGAGAATTTGAAGGGGAGAACTCAAACCAAACGCGGCCCTCTACCGTGGCCACGGGGGCGTTCCCGACACCCCTTATTACATCTGAATATTTTTCAATAGTCTGGCCAGTCTGCCCTACCAACCAAGACGAGGCTATGCACCCCTGTGAGCCTGTGTCCAATATCGCTCGGACTACAACTGAGGCGCCCGTCCGTCCCCAGACCCTGACATGGGCCGTGGGCAAGAGGACGGTCTCAAAAGGGGGCGGTGCATAGCGGGGGCAGACGCCAACATCCTAATGTTGGCGTGGCGGCGACTGAGCGCCGTTGT
Organism: Orgyia antiqua; assembly: GCA_916999025.1. NCBI lineage: Eukaryota > Metazoa > Arthropoda > Insecta > Lepidoptera > Erebidae > Orgyia > Orgyia antiqua. Next base: position 30,719,158 of record OU779871.1, read on the forward strand.
CCCGAGACGGCAAATCAAAATGCGGGTAGTGCCTAAACTCGGCCTCCTCTCGGTGACCACTGCCACGAGCCATAGACGGCGGTTCGTAGCGCCTGGAGCGTCCGTACCGAGGGTTGCGCGTCTCCAAACGGGGACGTTGCGCCAGAGGGGGGGACGGTAGTGGTACCGGACGTGCGTCACGGTAATCGTGGTACACTACCGGAGGTGATCTCGCTTGATCACGTGGAAGCGGGGAGGGCGAGCGGGACACAAAGGTGCGGGATTGAACCCGGGGCCCGCTTTCATACCCGCCCGTGGGGCTGCGCGCCGAACCAACTCGGCGATCAACGGCAGCGCAGTTTGCGCGGCGTGGGGGTGATGAGCCGGACTCCAAGTTGCGGGACTGGTCCCGGTGTCCGCTGACATACCCGCCCGAAGGCGACCCCGCGTGGTCGCGACGGCCATTCGCGTTGGCGCACAGGATTTTCAAATGGTGCCCTCCGCAAATAGGACACGGGTGAGTGTCGGGGCAGGCGCGCTGGTAATGGTCCCCTAGGCAAGAGAAACACCAGCCGCGGGCCTGGGCAATCCGCCTACGAGCGGCCACGTGCAGGACCGCGAAGTCTGGGCACCGCACCGTTTGGTGTCCCTGCGACTTGCAAAACCGGCAGTCCGGTGGCGCAGCTTGAGCGACAGCGAAGCGGGCGGCCGTACCTCCTCTTGGTGCAGGTTGGGCATTGCGCCGTTGGTTGGTGGGTCTGGGACGTGATGCTTCCACCGGCGTGTCGGCGACCATGACGTCACCCATGCGACACTCGTCCTCCAGGAACGTCAGGAGGTGGTCAAAGGTAGGGAGAGCAGATGCCTCATCCCTAGTGTGCCCCTGTTCAAAACGTGCCCTCAAAGACACCGGCAATCGCTTGAGCACAATACGCAACAGTAGGTAAGACCACTTGGCAACCGGCAGTCCTAAGCGGTTGAGCGAGTTGGTGGCTATTAGGAGGGGGTTCAGCAGCTCGGTCCTCAACTGGGCAGCATTGCTCACGACGGGAAGGTTCAAAATCTGGTCAACGTGGGTATCTGCCAGACAGCGCTGGTTGTGATAGCGCTTGGTGAGCAACGCCCGCGCGATCCCATAGCTCCCGTCACATATTGGGAGGTGCTGTACTAAGCCCCTCGCCTCTCCATCAAGCACGGAGAGTAAATAGGCCAGTTTCTGAGACGGACCCAAATCGTCCCTCGAGTCCACAAGGCTCTCAAACAAACCAATGAATCCCATCCACATGTCTAGTCGACCATCAAAACGTGGAAGATCCAAGTTGGGTAACCTGGTCAAAAGGCCCACGGGAGTCTTCAAGGGGGCCCGGTGAGCCGGTACTCCGGCGCGCGAGGCTAAAATCTCCCGCGCGCGCTGGGCGATGTCGTCGGCAAGGTCCATAATTTGGACGTAGTCCTCGTGGACTTGGTCCCGTCGCTCCTGGGGGAATGACTCCAGGGGCACATCATCCAGATGCAAGATGAAGCGCCGGTAAAGCGCCTCCACCTCCTGAAGTCGTGTAGGGCATTTCTCATGCCTGTCCAACAATGCCTCGATTCGGTTCTCCCTTTTCACCAAGGCGGCAGCTGACGTGAACCATCTCAAATGAGTCGCAATCCCGGAATATGTCTCGCGGACAACATTATACGCGGCGGTAGACATCTTCAAAGCACAAACGGCACGAAACAAACAATCTTATAATAACAAAAAAAAAAACAAATATCTTTCACAAACAAACAATATTACAATAGCGAAAAAACAAAATATCTTTCAATGAGACAAGCCGCTATTACTCCAAACAAATATCAAATCTTAAATATTTTAAATCAAACAAACAAACAATTCCTTGCCAATGTGCAATTAATTTAATACTTAAATTATTTATTTTTAAGGTAACCAACAAAACAAACAAACGTATAAAATAAATGTTGTATTATACAAACGCACAACGCCACAATTTAACTATAACGTTGTTCAATATTAGACAATAATTAAATAATAATTTATATTAAATAATAACCTGAGCAACAAATACGATTAGCAATAGCACAAATAATTATCAAACCCTTTAAAATCTAATTGCCAATTCAAGTACTCAAATTAATTATTTAAAACTATACCAACAATTTAGATTAAACAAACAAACAACTAAATTAATCAAATTAAATTAATTAAATTAATTAAATCAATTTTCACAATAATGAGGGTATAGCTTGTTCAACATGGAACATTCGAGAAACGGAGTTTAAACCACGCTCTGGGTACCAAAAATATGTTACGTTCAACCTGGGATTTTTAATGTGTTAGTTTGTGGAAGCGTATTAATTCTTCAGGCCAACACGAACGAACTTAAAATCTGCGTTTCACAGCGTTAACAAATTCATAATAGTACAAACTTACCCTGTTTTGTTCTTCAACAATGTCTTCACCGTGTCACCCTAGCTATTGCATAACTATCGATTAAAATATTGGCCAATATTAAAATAAATAATCAAGCTTACCTAGCTTATTCAACAACACAACACGGGTAGACCACGGGCTCCTGATGACATCAATCGTCCCAATACAATTACACCATCACAATTATAGTTCAATTTCAAAATAGTTCAATTTACATTAAATAGCATTAAATATAGACACACAAATCGTATTAAGTATGGAGACACAAAATTCACTAGTTTTTATAACACATTTATGTCCAACAATTTGGCGAAGATTACATTTCGCGGTGACATTTCAAGGTTTTGTTTTCAATTGTAATTATCGATTCACACAACAAGGATAATTAGTTTTATCAACAATTAATTCTAGTGACAATTTTAACTCGCAAAAAACAGTTGCAAGGAAAACGCTTCAAATCGCATTCAAATCGCGACGTAATTTGCAAACAAGATGTGTTTTGCGACTGACAACGCGCGCTCGGTCACCGCGTCGCGCGCGCGGGCAACGAGCCACCAGGACAGATGCACCGGTCAGTTCTCAACGTCATCGATAGTGACGTTATCAATAGTTAGAGATGCCCGTGCGCAGACTTAATACGATAACTTAATCGTTTGGTACATAACAACCGGCACGATACCGTTGCAATTGAAGTCAAATATCCGTAGTCTGCTATATGCCGTCATAACGGTCTTTCAATGGTAATAGAATTGTCGATCTCTTTTATCTATGCATTGAATTTTCGGTCTCTTTTATCTATGGATTGTGTTAGAATGGTATGTATGTGTTGCCGTTTTTAAAAAATGCGTTAGTTGAAGTGATTTTCGAAAAACTACTAATAAATTTTAACATTTAATCATGCTAGACTTCGTTTAAATATATTTGTACATACTATTTATTAGTATAAAAAGCAATGTGAAGTTTAGGAGATTAGTAAATTGCAATAAATTACAAAGAACAATTTCTAATATTTCTATCTATCTATTTTTTATTTATGGCAATCTGTCGACACAGGACAATTTAAAAATATTACTGTCAAATTCAAAATAGCAGACTACCGAAACATTTCAGTCATTGAATTGCAATTGTGAAGCAGTTGTGTACGAGACTAGCAATTTATGTCACTTTGACAATTGTAAGACAATGATGACGTCGTTATGACGACACATTAATAGTAGACTACCAAAAACTTTACTATTGCACCATAATGGTACAATAATGGTACAGTTGTGACACCGTTGAAATACCCGACTCAGGGCCCTGAATGTGATTACAAAGTCACCTCACCTCTAATCAACGACCTAATTTTTGAAAGGTGACTGTTTGTTGTGGAGATAATTAGACACTAATTGTTCTGGAAGAAAAGACGATTACAGTACAGAAAACGTGATAAATAAAACATATTATTATGAAACTATATTTCGCGCCATTTTAATTACATTTTCGCTAACTGTGAAATCAAACGTTATTCGGCAAGTATTGTAATTACATAGATAAAAACAGTTTTTTCCTAAAACAAACATACGATTTTATAAACTTTTTGAATAAATTCTTTGAAACTCTGGTTTAATTAAAAAACGCAATAAAAAATGGAATAGAATAGATAATAAAGCCATGCAGCCAGCAAGTTGAAAACTGTGTGAGCCTCCACGCGTGTAAATTTTTTCCATCAATAGTTTTTTTGAACCTTTTTCATGAACCATTTGCATATGGGTTCAATAATTTATTTAGTAAATAGTTATTTTACATTATCGCAAATAGACAGACACAACAGGGGATTTTATTTGGAATATAAATGATTGATGTGAGGATATTGGGGATATTGTAATTTACAAAGTATATTGATTCTCATGATTGCTACAGCAAACATGTTGATCTTTGGTCTGTGTGATTTTAAATATCATGATAAACAAATCTAATTGTCACATTGTAAATTAGTCGTGCTGATAATATTATCGTTGATAACAATAGTAGCTGATACTAACCGGATCTTGCTCATATGTGGTCGTAAAAGACATTTTTAAAGTTATACTATCTGGCCCGGCAAACGTTGTTTTGCCATATAAATGTCAGGGGTATGAAAAATAGATAGTAGCCGATTCTCAAACCTACTTAATCAACTTAATGTGCATGTAAAATTTCGTAATCGTTGAAGCCGTTTTGGAAGAGTATGGGTACGAACATTGTGACACGAGAATTTTATATATTAGATAAACGCGTATCATCATCATCATCATCATCATAACATCACGCCTTTTTCCCATGGGGGTAGGCAGAGACTATAGAGCGCCATCTGCCACGATCGAAGCACACTTCCTTGGCTTCATCCACACTCATACATCTGGTCATACATGCCCGACGGTTGTAAGTGCTACGCACTTGCCCCTTTTGGAGTATCCCAGCGATGACATCGGAGTATATTTTTCTCGGGCGTCCTCTCCCAGCATTTCCACTTACTTTCGCCGTGTATATGCCTTTCGTTAAGCGTCTCTCATCCATCCTCTCCACATGACCAAACCACCTAAGCATACTTTTCTCCACCTTAGTCACTACATCCTCTTTCAGACCACAACGTTCTCTTATAACTTCATTTCTTAATCTCTCTTTCAAAGTCACACCACACATACTTCTCAAAGAGCGCATCTCTACAGCATTTATTCTACTTTTGTGCTTCTCCTGCCACACCCAACATTCGCTTCCATACATAAGCGTAGGTAACAACACGCCATTGTGGATCGCCATTCGAGCCTTTTCAGTAATCGCTTGGTTAGCCACAATAGCATGCAAGGCACCATTCAGCTTATTTCCCGCTAACACCCTTCTTTCCACATCAGCATCAACCTTACCATCTCTTGTAAAAACACTTCCCAAATAAACAAATTCTTGTACCTGTTCCACACTTTCATCATCTATTTTAATATTACATGCAGACATACACTCCTCTTTTTCAAACACCATAACTTTCGTCTTGTTTACGTTTACTTTCATTCCTTTTAGTCTAAATGCTTCATTCGTTCTAGTTACCATATCTTGCAATTCTTCCGCAGATGGTGCAAGTAGAACTTGATCATCCGCGTAAAGAAGACACTTGATAGGCAGCTCACCCATAACCAATCCATCATCACTCTCTCTCAAATCTACCAGACAACTATCCATGTATAGATTAAACAGCCATGGTGACGCTACACATCCCTGTCTCACACCCCTAGAGATACTAAACCAGTCAGTATATGCCCCATTTATCCTGACACAGGCTCTAGAATCCCTATAAAGAGATTTCAGTGCCTGCACCAAGCGCCCGTCAACTCCATACATAGATAGTGTCGACCACAATTCGTCCCTCCACACGCTATCATATGCCTTCTCCAAGTCTATGAAAGCGCAGTATACTTTCTTGTGTTTAGCCAGGTGTTTTTCGGCTATACACCTTAGGGAGAAGACCTGATCCACACATCCCATTCCCTTCCTGAATCCTGCTTGTACATCCCATAATTTTTGATCTGTCATACTCATCACTCTATTAATTAATACCTTAGCGTACAATTTGCCTACAACACTTAAAAGGCTAATGCCGCGGTAGTTTTTGCATTCCTGCTGTGAACCTTTTCCCTTATACAGTGGAACTATAACAGCCTTGCACCAGTCGTCTGTATTAAATAAGTATTGGCCTAAGAAACAAGACAGTAAATTTTAGTGTTAACAATTTATGTGAAATATTTCTACATAACAGTGTTTAGCACAAGGAAATACTCAAATAGGACAACATCAAAATATTTGCTTTGCAACATTATTTGTATATACATTCCTATAAGAAATCATATTAAGTATTGTACTAAAAAAGCCCTTTTTAACCGAACATACATGGTGACAGCGGATAATCTGTACTAAATGTTAACGCTTATATAAGCCACACAAATTGGTAATGCGCCTGGCGGCCATGTTGGTGACGTCAGAGTGACGTATAGATGAGAATATTACATTTTGTTAGCTGTATTTTTTCTTTGCTGATGACGTCACAAGGGCGTTAATTTGACAAGGGTCTCATAGTTCATAGACTTACGATATAGATCTAGACGTAACACTCGGTACAACGAAACCGGCCTGCTTCTTTTTTTAGTTGAACAAATTAAGAAAAATAAATAACAAAGAGCCTATTTAGTAGCCTTTCTAACTCTTTCTTTTTGAGCTGGAGTAAAAGAGAAAGCTAGTAAGAAGAAAAGAGAAGGCAAGGCTACTATTTTACTTTTTTGGGACAAATCTATGTTCCCGAGTTGTTCCTCCCTACTTATAACCTCCTTGAATAACACAAGGTAGCTTCTTCTTCCACTTAAGACTGTCAACTGTCAAAGATATGTTTACCGATTCTCTATTTATTGTTTTGGCTCTGTAGAGACTAAGAACAGAGTTTATATAAAAAATAATTATCCCTTTTGTACTACTTCAGTTAAAATACAGTTAATCCAAAGGGAAGCCATCCCTCTTAAATAGACGGAGGAAAAGAAAAAAAAAATACAGTTTCTTGTGAAAAAATAATGACTGTCGGTCACGAGTTCGATTCCCGCACGTGACAATCATTTGTGTGATAATTATAATTGTCATACAAATGTTTGTACTGCGTGTGGGTGTTTCTATGTATTTCAAGTATGTATTTATACAAGATAATTAGTATATCCGTATTCTGGTACCCATAGCACAGGCACATCAAGCTTAGCTTGGGACCAGAGGATTGTTGTTGACAGTACTTTATTAATACCAATAATCATTCGGTTATCATAGTAGATATGGTTAAATCCTTGAATTGAGGCCAACAACAGGACAATACTGATATGTACCGTTCATTTACCTCTATTTACAGGAAATTATATATTTAACCTCAAATGAATCCTCTATATAAATAGTTATAATAATTCTATGAAAGCTAGTACAGACGTCGTCACAAATAAACTGACGTTTAGAGGTTTTTAATAGTTATTTTACAGTTCTGTTACCCGATGGTATGTATATGTATACCCGTAGCTCTGGATAACAAAAGTACTTCTTTACATATTATAGAACAAATTCGTTATTTTTGTTTTTATGTCCCTATGTGAGCTTAAATCTTCAAAACCACGCAACGGATTTTGATGTAGTTGTTTTTAATAGATATAGTGGTTCAAGAGGCCTAAACACTAGGGTGTTTATACAACCAAAATATTGCATCTATGATTTTGAAGACTGTTTACCCATTCTATAAAATAAAGGCGTGATAACAAGCAACCTAGTTTTAAAATTATTATAAAATATCTAAGGTTAAAAAGCAATTATTATTTCATTATATGATTTAATAAACAATAAATGTTATCAAGTGACAAATGGTTGAAAATGTCAGTAAATTGTTCAAAGTCAAGGTCTACGATACCCTTTGATCTTATTATCAATGTCATCAATATTAAAACGTTGGTTACATCATTTTGTTAATATCACTTTTGCATTATTCACACAATGAGATATTTGCACTTCGGAAGTGTGTTATCTAAGGTCAATGTAAAATATTATATTCTGTATCATTATTAGTTACTATAACACTATTAACTTTTTATCTAGATAAATACTCTTTAACAATATGCTAACGTGGCCTAAACGCTATTTTTCTAATACCTTTAAAAATGCCGAACGTTTTAATAAACTTTTACAAGCCAATTTATAGGCTGAATTTCATAGCTTCTGCAGTTTTAATTCTTCGTTGATACGTCAGATTTTAAGTTTAGTGACACAACAAGGAAAATACAAGCCGTTACTTACGGACAAACTTAGATATTCTCGAACACTTAAATAAATGGTACCTAATTGTACTTTGAACCGGAGTTTAAAACATTAATACTGATTCATCGTTATAACTTTTACATTATAGCATCATGGGAATTAATGAAGAATACATTGCAATACGTCAGGTACAATAAAGTAATAATAATATGTTTCTCACAGGTCTGTTTTGTGATTAAAAATACATATGTCACTACCTTCTCAAGGTTACTGCAAAAGTCAGTTGAAGTAAGAGCAGATAACTTCTTTTGAATCTAAACCCTATATATACCTGGTCAGCGTTGTATAAGTAGATCAAAATTTCCTCCGGAATCAGTATACGAACGAAGACATGCTGATCAATTGTTCAGCTTTATTTGAAGAAACATGTTAGGAAAGAAACTCTTTGTATTGTTCTATCTGCTTATCCCATAGGAGATTAAGCATGGTAATAATAAAGTTTATTTTCCGTCCTAATCGTTATAGTACATGACATAGATTTACCAGATAGTGGGAACGCCTTCTTGAGGACACGTAAATTTAGCTTAGCTAAATCGTACTCTCAAATACAGGCTATTTGAGACACGAATAGATACATATTTCACGCACACGTAGATATTTTTAAGCTATTGCATAGCTTCTATCGAGGGCCTTGAGCGCGGGGACCGAATTTAGAAATTCTGTAACGAAAAAAAAACCTCACGCTCCCCACTCCGACGGGCACGGAGTTTTCTTATTTTTGTTTTCTTATCGGTCACCACGCTCAAAAAGTGTAACTTGAATTAATGTCAAAGAAAAAGAAATACTGCATAAATAAAATAAATAAATAATTATAATTGCATAAGTTGATACAAAATGCTATGCAATAGCTTTACCGCGGCAGTCCCCGAGTGCCACACGTCTTTTTATTTGGCATATTTATAGGCACTCTATATGGTGAATCTGTGGTACAAGATCTGTACAGTACAGGTAGGTAGCTCGTCACGGTGCCGTGATGTTGAACCTTGGCTTACATCAAGGCATCGTTATAATCTTACATTCATATGACCTTATTTTTGCATCGAGTTAACGTACTACCATGCACTTACTGATTCTATGATTTTAATTTAAAAAAATATGATTCACTGGGGTTTTACACAAATAATTATTGTTTTGAAGATATCAATGTCTTGAAATTTAAAACTTTGAAACCTTTTTTTCCCAGAATTTAAGTGTGAATGAGATAAGATGCTACGTTAAAGAGAGAAAAAACGTTTGACTTGTCAATGTGGTAGTCCTAGACTTTAGAAGTATGGCTAATTGTAGTTTACATTTTATTGTTGTTGTTCATTGTTGTTACAGTCTATAAAATAATATGAAGGTCTGAGCAAAAAAGTAGTATAGAGGGTTTGAAAGCGAATTTATGCGTTTTTGGGTCCCTAAATTGGTTCTCGGATTTCTTATTAATGATACAGGTACATAATACTCATCTTTAGTTATTATAAAACAAAGTCTTTATTTTTTTATGTATGTCGCTATGTGAGCTTATATTTTCAAAAGTACGTTACGGAAATATATGTATTTTTTTAAAAGATTGAGTGAGTCAATAGGATGACTTTTTTCTATGATTTGATTTGGTGTTTAAATTCAACACGTACGAAGTTGCGGGCAACAGCTAGTGTGCTATAAGTACTTAAGTATCGTAAAACAATACTCTATTTAATCTATTACAGTGACATCTGTTACATGTGTTTTTGTTATGTTATCATACCGCGGCCACCAGATGTCGCTTAAACTAGTACTTGGCAACATTTTTTAAACGTTTTTTTGACGACTAAACTACTATAAACCTATTCATTTATAAAAATTTATCGAAAATAAATAATAATAATAAATAATAATAAATATTCATGGACATTTCACACAACGTCCTCTGGTCCCAAGCTAATCTTTATATGCTTGTATTATGGGTACCAGAATACGGATAGAATACATAAACTACTTTTCTTTTGTAAATAATATAATATTCATGGACATTTCACACAACGTCCTCTGGTCCCAAGCTAAGCTTATATGCTTGTGTTATGGGTACCAGAATATGGATAGAATACATACTACTTTTCTTTTGTAAATACATACTTATAATACATAGAAACACCCAGACGCGGTACAAATATTTGTATGACAATTAGAAAAATCACACAAATGATTGTCCCGAGCGGGAATCGAACCCGCGACCTCTTTCTTGATCGGCAGTCCATTACATAAACCACTCCACCACGAAGCCCATCGAATAATTATTGTTTGTGTGAAATATCCATGAGTGTTATTTTTTTTAAATTATATTTTTTTTAGAGCATAACGCTTTAAAAGAGATATAATTGAGTTAGGTCGAAATACGTTAAATAAGATTACTGCCTATCTCTATACATTCAGGCATGGTGTTATATTCAAGGTGTGTTATATCTACATAGAAGTATATAATTAATTATATAAATAACTACATGCCAAAATACAATTTATATTGTTTTCGCGACACGCCCATAAGATGGTCTATTGTTTAGATTATGGTCATGAAATCTTTTGTTTTTAATAACAGTTAAGTGTTTGTCTACTACCAAATTTGTACGTAACAAGAAATAAAAGGTTAATTATTCATATAATTAAAATATAGTTACCTACAATAACAACAATGGGTTGTCAGAAAATGTAAGCGCTAGTTTCGCTTTAAATAATTTAACTTCAATTTGTGATAGAAAAAAATATTTGAAAGTAAGAATTTGACATTCGGTTGTGTCCTATATGACCATCTTCCTCCCCTGAATAACCTCATCGCCTTACATGTTCCGCTTCCGACAAATATTAATACATAGTCTTCTTTCTTCCTTAGACCCTTCTATTTACTTTTGCTTGGCTACTTTTATTGTAAATAATAATATATTATTGTAAATATATAAATTCAATTTAATCTTTTATTTTTTCTTTTTTTCTCTAAGTATAAATATAATTGTTTATTATTTATTTAAATTAGTTTATTATTCCTTTTGTACTCTCCTGATTTTCCTTTTCCAAATTTTGCGTTTTCGTTGTACATAACAATTCCTTCCCTAATTTTTGCATATGGCAAAAGTAAAAAGATGCCAAAAAGTGCAAAAAAAAAAGAATTTGACAGGCTGGAGATGGTTTAAATTTGGAACTGCTTTTTAAGAAATAGGCAAAGGCATAATTAATCTGCATCCTATATGTAAAAGAAGAGTCGCTTTTCACTGTTATATGAACTTTATTACACAAAATACATAATAAGAAAAAACGTATTTTACGTAATAACTGAGAAACCAAATGATTTCGCTCAGAATTTGTTAACTATTAAGTAAATACGATGTGTAGTTGGACAAATATTTAATAAGAACTCTTTAGATGGTAATGGCTAATGGTTCAGATCAATCTAGAAAATATTCGATGAATGACCAATTGTTATACAGTCAACAAACGGTCGGAAAATCAACAAATCGAAGGATATTTTGACAAACAGTTACACAACGATGATGTCATGGTACAAAGTCCGAACAACCAATTGGAAAGTTCGCCGTTGTAAACGGAACGTTTGCGCCAACTATTTGGTCTAATCTGTGTTAAGTGGGTCAATTTATGTTTTGACAAAGTCCAAAGTACGAATTGTTTATGAATTACAACATAATTCTTAATTTAAGATTGCTTTACTAATAAAACGACCCTGTACTCTGGTAAAAGTCTAAAAATCTGTTGAACCGTTAAGGAGGATTTTCTGAAGGTTCGATACGTATAGCGGAAAATTATGTCTGTATAATCAAGGTACAAATGCCGCCAAATTCTGATTTTGCAAAAACGGCAGGACATAATTGGGATCTATTTTTTATCCAAAAATGAATAGGGTATAATGACAGAATCCTAGTGCAATTAAAGGAATTCAATATCGTTGACTCACATAAAGATGGTTCTTTTTAAAACAATAAAAACTTGTTATAACAAAAATTACTTGTTTGTACAAAATGGCCGCCGCTCCCTGAGTCAGCATAGAAAAAGTAGAACATAATTCAGCAGTTTTACAAAATTATTGCGACATTATAGCGAAACGACAATCTTGCAAATGTTACATATTTATCAAGTTTCTATATATTTTGATGATGCTATTAAATTAATTGAGTAATATAGAAAACAATTGCTACAAAAATGGCGACTAAATTTAACTAGCGTGTGCAAAAAAAGTTAAAATCTATGCTGTTTCTCTGTTGTCAAGGAAAATAAAAAATAGTACATAAAAACTGAATAATATCTACAGTATTATCAAACTAATTGCGTCGGAGTTATAAAATAATAAAATTATTTTAGAAGAAAGCGCCATGTTAGTTGTATTAACAATATGTATTAACATTTTGAAATATCAACTATTCTGTTTTTGAATTAAGTGAAGTTTTTTTTTAATCTTAACGTTTTGCAATAACCAAGGTAATAAAGTCATTTTAAAAAAAGAAAACAAATGTAGAGTCATAGAGTAGATTAGTAGAGTCGAATAGTTGTTGTGTTATTTATAGAAGATTTGTACGGAAAATAAACAAAACTACGTAGGTAAACCTGTAATCCATTGATTAATGTTTTAGACAGTAGACTTTTTTCCGTAAAAATTATCTATCACATATTGATGACGTCTTTATATATTATATTGCATACAATCGGCTTTTATCTTAAGCTGGGTGTAGCTTTTGTCTTCGATCTTATCTGGGCCTTTTTATAAATTAATGCTTCTAAAAAGTATTTATGTGCGTATGCACCATATTTTTTACACGCTTATCAGCTCGCCTTACATAGTAACGGAACATTTTTTATCACTTCTATTTTTGAAAGGATCACTGGTAGTAATTAAAAAAAAATTGAACATGGCAAAGGTTAGTTAATACGAAATATTAGCGTGGATGCGGTGACTACGTAATGTAGGTACTTATTGTAGTACCTTGTGTGATAGGTTTTTTTGACACAGATTTTTTTATATAAGTTTCTAACTATCACCTTTGAGTACATTATTGCTTCGCGTTAGCAATTATTCTGTACGTGTTAAATTCACTGAATACAAAATACGAACATTAAATTCTATAAAATATGATACAATTAACCTCTTTAGCAAGTATTATTATTATTGACCACATGTCCAGCCTGAATGCTAAATATAAACGGACGACTATAAACCAATGTTTATATTAAAGTTATTTACAATTTTCTACTCTAAACTTAAAGAGTCAAGTTATAAATTGTCCTGAAACTAACACAGTTAATTCTGAACTCTGATTCATAAGCATAAAACCGCTATTTATGTTTACTATTTTGTTAGCTAACTACAATTATAGACTTTGAAACTTTAGTTTTCTTCGAAAACAATACTTGTGTGCGTCATAATATTATGAAATTCCGTCAAATTTAAACAATTTACTCTACAATTGATCTATTATTATTATAATTTACACCAAAGAACTCAACGTGGTAAGTCCAAAGGTTGAAAACTATATACCAGTGCTACACATACGTCAATAAGAAAAAAAATGTCATCAGTTCAAGAAAGAGGTCTGTTACATTTATCTTAAGGTTGTAAATGTAATTTCTAGGCTATGATCACGCAGAGTGCACGTGCGCAAGCGCCCGGTAGAGAGTGCACAGCTGTTGTTTAAATATTGGACTTTGGACTGGTGGCTTACAATCACCGGTGAGCGTGAATAACGTGTAACGACTTCATGATTTGTTTGAATAATTGAGTCATTGGTTTCGCTGTATCTATACAGCCAGTTGGAAAAAACGACTAGAAAAACCATAGCGAGGAAAAATTAGATTAAAATTTTAATTGAATAAAATAAAGGTGCTAATGCTAATGACACAAGTTTGTTTTAAAAAAAAGTCAATGCTTGTCTATGCTATTGTTAAAGTTTCCTTGTACTTGCATTGACTAACTAATATTGTTAGATTAAAATATGTACTTAACTAATTAGTACATACACGTTTGTATGACCTAGATAGGTATAAATAAAGACCTAGAAACGTGTAGTCTTCTAATTAGAACAGTTTTTAGATAACCTGGTTTAAATATAATCACATAAGCGCAGGTACAGGCTGATTAAAAAAAAAGAAGATTCTTTTTATTTCTATAATCGAAGTTTAAAACTGATAAATGGTTTCTTTATAAAGACCATTAATTAGTCTGTATTTTAAATAATGCATACTTCTTGGTTCATTTACTTGGAAGCAATCACTCCATATTATTATAATAACCATAATTTATATTAATATCTAGAAATAATTGACGATTGTAAGTGCTACCAAGTTCGTGAAGAGTTATGGAAAGTGTGTAGGGTTACGCGACGAGAGTCACGTTCGCAGACTCTTGCTTGTTCGTATGAGATTTTTCATAATTTTTATTCGATCGCAAATGCGTAAAGTTGTTGTTAAAAAAACTGTGGTTTTATATAACAAACCGAAGTAAGTAGTATTTTGTTATAATATTATATATTTATAAGACAAATTAGTAAATATATACTCAGGTAAATATTTTCAATAAGAATCATGTAAGATTAAAGCAATTGGTGTAGTCAAAATGCCGGAAAAAGCTGTACACGATTGCCCCATAAACTAATAAATTTTTACTACTTAAGTGCCTACTTCATAATATAGGTGTACCTTTGTGCCAACGGCCCCGGTGAACGACGGGCCCGGCTTCACCGGGGCCGTTGCAACTTTTTTTTTCCAACGGCCCCGGTACCGGGGCGGTTCACCGGGGCCGTTGGGAGTTACCCCTAATTAATTACAAATGATACATAAATTAGGTACACATGTGCATTATTTTAGTCCACTTAAGGACGGATTAATTGTGTGGCTAGATAGGTATAGGGTATGTAACACTAGAGACAGACGCATTGCCATAATAAAGAATAGATAATTACTTAGTTAACACCTAACTGCTCTCAAAGACAATCATAGGGTTAAAGCTTTTTCTTACAATACACTTTGCACTTCAACCGAATAAAAACTCTAAAATTGAGAAAATATTTAATGTGTCCTTAATTCGAAATAAACTGGAGGAAAGCCAAAAACATTGCATATAACGTTTCTGGCACGAAATTTACAAAACAATGCAATTCTCACGCACAGTATATTTAGTAAACCATTTTAATATTTATTCAACCGTGTAAAAAGCAAAAAAAGCGCGCCAAAAATACAATTTGCCATGACCAGCTCAGCATTCGAATTTTAAATTACAGAATGTAATTATTTAGTGTTACGGTACCTGCATAGGAAAAAATGATTACTTGGTTGCTATCACGAAGGTAAGGCGTGTAAACTAGAATGCCATTTGCCGGGTCCAAAGTCCGCAAGGTAACATTGACGTAGTACAAACGTGTCTTCGACAATGCTTTTGTTATAGTTAACTTTTTATTCAATATTTATTAATCTATTGGTTAGTAGAAGATTGTAATATTTCAATTTATTGAATACATGCTCCATATGTTGCAAACATCACGTTTTATTCATTCTTCAAAATTGTTCTTATTTAATCATCTTTCATTCAGGTAAATAATTATGCAAGTCTCTTAATTATTACATACTTACTATTATCAAATATATTAAACCAACTCTTTACCACTAGAAAATTTAAAGATTTTTAGATATTTTACAAGTTTGCATTTATGTTGTAATCATTGTGAAGTCTTACCTTTTCAAGCAGGTCCTGGCCTATGGAATTGGTGTCCACTTTGACTTCCAAAATCACAGAATTAGGCTGACTGATTAACCACATTTTATCAAATATTACGGAGAGAAAACTATAAAAATAGATTCTAAAAAGAGATCGAAGTGTTGATTCGTTGTTAAGATTTCGCGGTTCAACACTTATCCGATAATGTTTATCTCACTCGCGTAAAGAATTTATTTAAAAATGTTCTTCTTAATTCGCTCTGCGGTATGTTTATCGCGTATTCTTTGTGGAAGTAAAACTGTGAATACTTCCAAACGACGGCCATACTATGTTAAGTTTGCCACTGAAATGATGATAAAGAAAACAGTGACGTTATGAGTGTGCGGGGAGCGTGGACTCTGTACTCCGGTAAAGTGAAAAGTATGTAAATAATAATTTATCAACATCCATTGCTTCTAAAGTAGACGTTACATTTCAATGTAATCAACAATACAAGTCTTTGTATACAACGGCGTTCGTTAAAAATAAATGTTTAAACATTCGTTTGTGTTTCTGTTTCATAAACACGTTTCTATGTGAAAGAGATGGATATATAACTTTATCGTCCATCTTGCTATTGTCATACTTCAGTTAAATTATTATTTATTCTGTGTTATTGAATAAAATTAACAGTAAACCTTTGGAGCTATACCTTACATACAATAATACCAACTAAAGGGAGATCACTTTTTATTGTTAACACTTTACTAATAACGCGCCCCTTTAAGTCTGTAGCACCCACAAGTGAGCGCTATCGCCCACTTTTGGAAAGACTGCCATACTCTATATTATGTATTAAAGCTTACTTTCAGAATAATTACTATAAATAACATAACACGCACAGAAATTAAGTTAATTAATGTCAAAGATTGGTACCAATTCTACATGCACCTCTAAACTTAACTAAAAAATGGAAAACAGCTATGGCGTATTTTGATTAAATGACTATTTCGTTATACACATTTTTACTAATTATAATCGTTAGTCTAATCTAAGTTAGGTATATTATACAGATTTTCTCATAAAAACGTTCAGTTAAGATTGTTTAAATTACACTATCAATTTTCATGTTTTTAGTTAAGTTTAGTTGTGCTCGTAGAATCGGTATCATTAACTATCAGATTGCTTTTAATTAATTACATAAAACACTCGATCACCTAAATATTATATATCCAAAAGCAACCTATGACCTTTTATAGAATTTAGCCACTATGAGTTATATGAGATTTTGTACGCTTGAAGTTTAGAAACCAAACTTTAAAAAATCGACCAAATAAATCTTCCTCTTGAACAATCCATCTATTAAAATAACCGGGTCAAAATCCGCTAAGCAGTTCTAAAGAATTAAGCTCACATAACATACAAAAATAACGACTTTCTTTTATATTATGTAAATATTTTAAAAACGATAATTAGGAATTTTCGTAACTACATGGTAATGTCAACCTACGTCATATTCAAATTAGTATGTAGTCAATAAATTATTTATTGCTTAGTAAAATAATGTACCTACTAATCACATATTTATCGAGTATTAATCCATCAAGGTAGGTAATGCGAGGAATACCTATAATTACCATATCCATATGAAATCCGGGGCTAAAATTAGCACATAAGAACCAGGTATTCATTTTATGTTGATTTTAAAGCGATAAACTAGTAATAATGGATAAAAATTTACCAGTTTTAATAAAACTACTTTTTACGGATTTAGACGCATTTGGAGTCACCATGGTCACGGGTGAGTCTCACCCGTGACCATGGTGACTGCAAAGTCTCCGAAACGTCGGGCCAAAATTTAAAACAAATGTACGCGTCTAAATCCGTAAAAAGTAGTTTTATTTGAACAGATGAGTCGCGCAAGTGTGTATTTTTATGGAATTTTATATCGATAAACTAGTATAAGTTGATAATAAATTACAGACCTACCGATTTCTTTTTGATTTTTATAATAAAAATACAGTGTAATATTAAAGAATACATTTTGCACTTAAAATTTTATTTTTATGGCGCAAAATGTATCTATCAATGTATTAATCTATGTAACGACATCTTTGAAAGTAATTTTCACCTTCTAGGAGTAGTCGGAAATGGTACCAATTCTAGGTACACGACTAAACTTAACTTAACTAAAAAATTAAAATTGGTAGTGTCAATATAGCTGTTACTTGCTATTTCGTTGTACACATTTATATTAATTAAAATCGTTAGTCTTTAATACACAGTTTTAATAATAAGAAAGTTCAGTAAACATTGCCGCATTATGATAATGACGCTGTCAATTTTAATTTTTTAGTTAAGTTAAGTTTAGTTGTGTGCGCAGAATCGGCACCATTGTCTGATATTATGCACTCATATTATGGATCTATGACAATGCAATATTTTTAAATAAAAAATTATAATTTGCGAGTTTTTAGTTTTTTAACCAAGCAAATTATTATAGTTATATTTTTTTAAAGTTACTAGCAATAAAAGAAATCGTCATCAAAACCATAATAATTTCATATTTAAAAAAAAAAAATTCAACCTAATTCATGTGGCTTTGACATTTGTGGGCTTTCCTCGATTTCTCAGGAGATAATCATCAGATCCTGACCTGGTGCCAATGGAACCAAACGGGAACCACCAGCTTTCAATTATAAAGGGAATCTTCAAAATCGGTTCGCCCAGTTAAAAGCTATGAGGTAGGTAATCACATAATATATTCTGTATAGGTAACAAACATAAAACAATAAAAAAACAACATAGAGACTAATTAAGAAGAGAACCTCCTCCTTTGTTTCAAATCGGTTAAAAATTAAGTGCTTAGGTAACTATTTGATATTGGGCATAATCTAATGTGTATCGAATTTTAGGTGTTATCTATCTCTATAGCTAATAAACACGAATCACGAAAATGTGTTGCTAAGCGCAAAACAAGATGGCGGTTAAACGATCACGTAATTTATTTGTTACGAAAATAAAGCATTTTCTTTTTATTTCCTAATACCTTTTGTCCGCGAATTCGTACGCATGGAATATAGACAATTCTCCCAGTTCTTGCAACATTTTTCACTGATGCATAGTCGCAGCGTGCTTTTATATAGCCTATAGCCACAAATCAGAGAGTATATAGCTTTTGTCGATAAACATACTGTCCAAAACTGAAAGAATTTTACAATTCAGGCCTGTAGTTCCTGAAATTATCGCATCCGCGTGGAATTTAGAAAATTTTCCCCGTTTTTGCAACATTTTTCACTACTGCTTCGTTTCTACTGGTCGTAGCGTGATGTTATATAGCCTAAAGCCTTCCTCGATAAATGCCCTATCTAACGCTGAAAGGATTTTTCAAATCGGCCCAGTGGTTCCTGAGATTAGCGCGTTCAAACAAACATACGTTGTTTGTTGATATGCCTGAATGCATTTTTTTTTAATTTAATATTATTCATACAGAGATTAAGAGGATACCAAAATAGCTTCGTGCATTTTTCTATGTACGAAGTTTTCATTGTTTCTTTAGATTGAATGGCTAGAGCTCTAATTTTTAAGTATATGTTTTTTCAATATATGATCTAGGATCGCATAAACTCAGAAACGCGATTGAAAAAAGTTTTCTCGATAGAAAATCTTAGCGAAAATACCTCTCTCATTTCTTATTTTTTTCATTTGTCGGTCTATTATCGCGTATTAACTAATGAAATAACTTTAAAAACATAAGTAACTATTATATATAGAAACACGTAAATCAGAATTAAAATATATTTAGTAGATTTTGAGTAAATAGGAAAAGTATCCCTAATTCTTCATTTTCTGTGCCTACTGGCTGTGTTAATATGTACGTGTCGGCGATGATATACGATAATATTGATGTAGGCCCTTAAAGATGAAAATATTACATGTGCGTTAATTTATTCACTTATAAATACTTAAAAAATCATTAGGGTCAACCACAGGGCCAAGCAAAGTTTTATGGAGAGACTTATGGCCAGCAGGGGACAAAGAAAGGCTAATAGGTGTATTTAAAAATATTTTTACGGGCTCCATTGTGCAATTCTTAGCGTAACGGATTGTCGGTTTGGTATCACATCTAATCAGGGATAAAACTACGGGCTCAATAATACGGGATAAAACTCATTAATTATTTAATTATACATGAACATTTCAAATATCCCGCCAGAATATCGTACAATTTTGCTGCCATATAAAAAAAATATCTGACAACTAAACATATAAAATGAAAACGTGAAGAATATTTACAACAACGCTCAAACAAATTGTGCATGCTGTGTCCAGCTTAATAGGTTTAATAGGTTGATTGTCACCGTAGCTTGTGTTGTATTGTAGTATTATTGTATTAACCACTGCTGGTCCATATACGAATAAATCAATAAAATAAATTAAAAAATTAAGAATAAGCAAAATATACAAGCAAAATTGGCGTGAGAACAATAAAATGTATTTAGGTTTATTTACATCATATTTTTTTCAACTTAGCTCATTTCTTTTACCCACTTTTGTCTATGGCACATAGATGGCATTTTGGTGATTTTGTTGCACAGTGCCATCTATTGGGTAATGATAACATAACTGCTACCAACTTGGCAGTTATAATCCATTATACCCAAAATGTTCAAAACAAATACTACGAAATGGTTATTCTTTTTCAAACATTAAATAGTCATTGTATTATATTATTACACGAATAATTTTATTATTTACAGAATTAAACAAATTTTCTTTACATATTTAGATTTTAGGACAAAAATATGTACTTTAAAATAAAAGATTACACTACGTTACACGCAGAAACACAGAAGCACGAGTTGCTGACAGCGCCAACAGCGAGAACATCGCAGAACTAAAGTAAATCATATGACTTTCGTCACGAATTCTCACTGCGCCTATTGATTTCTGTCTCGGTCTTGATTCTTGCTCGACATAGTTTTTGTGTGAATTTGAAATGGCGAGCCAGACCCAGGGAATCCAACAATTGTTGGCGGCTGAAAAACGCGCTGCCGAGAAAGTGTCAGAGGCCAGGAAGCGTAAGTTAAACTTATTATTTCTATTACGTATCTATGAACAACGATGCTTGTACCCTTCCACAATGATTGGTAGCATAATCTTCATCCGACTATCTTAATTACTCGACCCTTATGTCTCCAGAAAGTTTGATCGCATAATGTAATCACATGATTTATTGATACTACGCCTTGAACGAAGAATGAAATCCTTGATAATTCCAATTAATGAGAATACTGTACACCCTAGTCTTTCGTGACTTATTTCAAGTTGATGTATTTCTCGTTTCCACAAATATGTTTGTTACTAATAATTCTGAAAGTTATTTTGAATTGTTTGTGGTATATTTCCGCTCGTAGATTAGTCGTTTATTTGTTAAAAGCTTACAGATAAATAGCACTTATTGTGTCACTACATTGCTAAAGATTTATCTTGATAGTGCCCATATTTTGATGGATATACTTACCTATTATGACATAATCTTCTAACATAATTTCTAGATTCAAAGACGTTAGATTTTCAGTTTCATATGTAGTTTACATAGAGAAAACCAAGTAGATAAAATCTAATCTCGCTGTGTAGAGATGAAATTTTACCAAGGTCATGAAATTTTAAAGCTGGTTTTCAAGGAAATTTTGTCTTTTCATAAGCCAATTAGACCAGTTCTGGATGACATCTCTATGAATTATGTACTTAATAATGAAACATGGTGGTGCAAATCACAAAATTAGTTGTATCTACATATTTTTGGGGCTGAATACATTTTTTTTAGCTTAAATAGTGGTCGTAATCGTAATTATGAATTGCTAAATCAGTTAATACTTTATTGCACCTTTTATTAATGCAAACATGGTAATATTTTATCTAAATAGTAAGCACAAGTTTGTTGCTATGCGCAACAAATTTGTATATTTTGTATGATGCTTGCATTTTGATACAATTTTTAAAAGAAAAGAATAATTTTGTATGGAAAAACAGGCACTATTTTGGTGTGAGTCCTGTAGTTTATTTCTAAATAATTCCATCAAAATGTGTATCTTTTTGTATTTTATTTGCAGGAAAAGCAAAACGCCTAAAGCAGGCTAAGGAGGAGGCCCAAGATGAGGTAGAAAAATACAGACAGGAACGTGAAAGACAGTTCAAAGAATTCGAGGCCAAGGTCTGTATTCATTATTTGCAAGTCAAAGATAAATGATGTTTTTTTATCGTAATCTTAGCAATTGGTGCATATTGTTATGAAAATAGAACCAATTTTTATGCTACTTTTCAGCCAAAAGTATCCAAATTGACATGTTGCAATTGAGCTTAATTTTCAAACATTTTTTTAACTGGCAACTATTGTTCATATTTTACTATTTTGGTTGTTATTTAAGGTCTGTTGGGCAGTCAATAAAAAGTAGCTTATAGGAAATTATTTTTATAGTTATTTGGTAGATAACTGCAGATTTAATCTTACCCATTACACTATTTTTAGTACTATGTTTAGAACTAATTTGCCAAAGGTATAAGTTGGTAAGTTAATAGTTTCTTCAGGGCACTATTTTATTTTTTACAGCACATGGGCACTAGGGAAGGTGTTGCCGCTAAGATCGAGGCTGAGACCAAAGTGAAAATTGAAGAGATGAACAGGATGGTGAAACAACAACAGGAAGCTGTATGTTTTATTTATTTTATACATTTTTCTATTACTTAAGCTTAGCTTGAGTTAAACCTGTGCCTTATGTAAATTCCATATAAAGAAGAACATACCAGAGTGGGTTATCTATTTTTAATTTGTAATATTCAAGCAATTGCATGCTGGTTAGTTTTGAGGCAGAAAATATAAGTTCCTCCAATGGTCATAATAGTTTTGGAATGTCAGCTTTTTATGAGAGTCTCTTTGGTGATGTAAGGGTACCTACTTACTGGACCAAGTATTCAATTGACTAATTGAATCCTTTGTTAACTTTTTGTTACATGAAGAATGCTGTGTGCTCTTACACCCATATTCACAAACAATATTTACTTAAGTAAGTACTTAAGATGCACTGTGCAAAGGGTAACACTTCTCAGTGCGTTCCGTTCATCGAGCTTTTGTATTCATAGACAAAACTTAGCCATGCGTTCAGTTTAACAAGCGCATAGTGCGCTTCACCACTTAAGTATTGTTTGTGAAATGATTTTGCTACCCCTGTGCGTCCATGCCTACTATGAGACCTCACAGTAACGTTTGTGAATACGGCTGTAAGTATTCAATTGACTAATTGAATACTTTGTAAACTTTTTCAGTTTTAACTACATGAAGAATGCTGTGTACTAGTAATGTTGATTCCTTTTAAATTAGGTCATAAACTCAATAGAATTCCTAAATTGTACTTGAGTTTTGTTAGTTTGTTCAAATCATTGTGTAGAAAAAAAAATCGAAATAATTTAAGCCTGTTTGATACAGACTGTTTTCTTATTTCTGTTTGATGCATACTCTTTTTTTATATTTTGTTTCTTAATTCCAGGTGATCAAGGATATCCTCAGTCTGGTGTACGACATCAAGCCAGAATTGCACGTCAACTATCGTGTCTAAATTAAAATAATCATTTATTTTTATATAACATCTTGTTGTTTAATAACGTGATCACATAAACTATAGTTGTTATTATTCATTTACTGCTAGGAACTTAGGCGCGGTCACAACTTGCGAGCATCAGGAATTTTATAGCAAAAAAAAATCATGGAAATCGATTGACTTTGATTAGTAAAGGTGATCACACCTCTACGATTTTTAAATGTAGAACACACATAGACTACGAAAGTAGCGGAAACTTAGCTGTCAAATCTGACAGCTCTGTTCGTTTCTGTCATTTAAGCTCAAATGTCAAAATTGTGCTTAATCTGTCACTTTGCTGTAAATAAAAGTGTTGCTTGGTGTTGCCAGTTATTTAAATTATTCAATTGATATTCATAAGCGTTAAGAATCAGCTCGGTATCATTCCAGAACGTTCGAAGGTCCGACAAAGAACAGTATAAAAAAAATGAAATGTACCTATAATCTTAAATTGTATGTTATTCAATGTTGTATGTTGAATAGAAAATATATAATGTTTTAAAATGATTGATTATGTTTTTCTTTTGCCTTGGAAGAATGTACAGTATTAGATAAAATATAAAATGTTGATTCAATTTAGTCGTTTTATTGTAATGGGATTGCTTCTAGTGGTTTTATTGCTGTATTCCTGCAATAGAATATATTTGTTAGATAAGAATAAAACAACTGAAAAACTTTTCAGCAAATACAGTTAAATTTATTTGAAACAAATCACGTCACAAATTTAACTCTCACAAATTCAGCTCTATCGGTGCAAGGCTTATTATCTGATACAATTTTGAAATTTTATCTGAACTACACGTAGACTGTACAAGCATGTACAAGTTCACAGGTGTGTAATAATAGAAAGCAAATGAAAACCCATTTTCTTAAGAAAGATGGTAACTATTCTTTAATAAAATTATAGGCAACATTTTACCATAATTATGATAGATATATGATATCTGGAAAATTGTAAATTGCAGGCAAATTACAATATTTCTTACTTTAGTTGCACTTGTTTTTCTCCAAGATTCTCCAACCACGTGGTTACAGAACCGATTGTAGAAAACACAGCTGGCTTGTCAGGTGTGTCACAACGTTTAGATGAGAATGACAGGATTCCGACGAGTGCGTTATCTAAAATTGCTGGTCCACCGGCGTCGTGCTAAGATAAATACATATTAATTAATACGGTGATCTTCAATACATTGTATGAAACAATGCTGAGAATGAGGAAACCACCAAATAGCTACCTAATGAGTCGTGATGTTACTGGTATCTACTGAGTACTGACCGTAAGGAAAATAATTGGTCAAGTGCGAGTCGGACTCACGCACGAAGGGTTCCGTACCATTATCTATGCAACATAAGGCAACGTTATTAGTATCGAGCAAGAAACGGTAAAAAAATCATGTTTGTTGTATGGGAGCCCCCCTTAAATATTTATTTTATTTTATTTTTAGTATTTGTTGTTATAGCGGCAATAGAAATACATCATCTGTGAAAATTTCAACTCTCTAGCTATCACTTGAGATACAGCCTGGTGACAGACGGACGGACGGACGGACGGACAGCGAAGTCTCAGTAATAGGGTCCCGTTTTTACCCTTTGGGTACGGAACTACGGAACCCTAAAAAAAAGGGTGATCCTTTCACAAGAATTACGCTACACGCTATAGAGTCTGCCTACACTCACGAAAGAAAAGTGTGATGACTTCAAACAACAACACAGATTCTGCGAGAGTAAGAAAATTCTACCAAATCTTAAACCGATCAATTAATAAATATTATAATTATAATCTATACTTATAATAAATCTGTAGAGAGGTCAATTCTGTACATGAAATATATTTTCAAAATAACTATCAGGGGGTGATTAGTGATCGATACTGATGCCAAAAATGCAATCAGTAAAATTTTTGTCTGTCTGTCCGTCTGTATGTTCCTTATATAAACAAAAACTACTCGACGGATTTTAACGAAACTTGGTACAATTATTCTTCATGCTCCTGGGCAGGTTATAGTATACTTTTCATCACGCTACAATCAATAGGAGCAGAGTAGTGAAGAGAAATGTTGGGAAAACGGGAAAAGGTGCTCCATTTTTTAAGCTTCCGTCGCGTGTGCAGCCTTACGGGTTAAAGTTACATAGAAATCATGTATGACGGAAATATTCTACATAAAATTGTCTGAAAAATATCCCGAAACAGCAAATATCTATATTTTATGGTTGACTCACAATAACACGTGTAACTCCTGATAGCTTAGCAGTTCGTTCATTCTGATTATATTTGTTTACTCTTACGTTTATAATACTCTCTCTCAAGCAGTAGTTAATAAAAAAATGGTCAAGTGCGAGTCGGACTCGCGCACGAAGGGTTCCGTACCATTATCTATGCAACATAAGGCAACGTTATTAGTATCGAGCAAGAAACGGTAAAAAAATCATGTTTGTTGTATGGGAGCCCCCCTTAAATATTTATTTTATTTTACTTTTAGTATTTGTTGTTATAGCGGCAATAGAAATACATCATCTGTGAAAATTTCAACTCTCTAGCTATCACCGTTCTTGAGATACAGCCTGGTGGACGGACGGACGGACGGACGGACGGATGGACGGACAGCGAAGTCTCAGTAATAGGGTCCCGTTTTTACCCTTTGGGTACGGAACCCTAAAAATGTTGAAAAACGGGGAAAATTTCCTAAATTCTACGCGGACGGAGTCGAGGGCAACAGCTATTTAATAAATAATTGACTATTTATGTAATTAAAGACACCCTGTACGGGGGAGGATTTTTATTTAGCTTATAGGTTGAGAGAACCGATTAACTTACGTTACAAACATTCTTTCTTATAGAGATATAACCAGCACAGAAGTTGTTACGAGTTACCAACTCACTGCAAATAAAAAGTAAATTGTTTTTAGTAACTACTTGTTTACTTATAAATTAGTGTGAGCATCAGGTCTGAGCATTTTTCAATAAGTAGTATAGCATAATCCAGTTTGTTAGTAGAAATTTCTAACCTTAAAGCATCCACTCCAACGTATTTATATTATTTGCCTTGCCAGACTAATAGTCGCTTTCGACCTGTTGGCCACCCTTAGAATAGGTCAACTTATTTGTTTTGCTTCATTGGTTATCCTTTTCCGAATATCTTAAAAAAGTAGGTTAACTGTGTGTTTTAGAATATTTACCGTCCATAAATTTCTTGGCAATCAGACAAGTCGTATACAGGTAATTTGACCTTCTGCAATAAAACCTCTCCTCCTTTCCCAGTGATGCCCTAGAAACAAAAATAAATTGAAATGCACTTGCAATAAATTTGGATGGCCATTTAAAAAAGAAGAAGGAAGAATATTCTCACCAAAACAGATCCCCAACCAAGGAAAGTAATCTCGTTATCAACAGGAATGAGCTTATTAGTGGAGTAGGGGACACTATTTATAGGAGTGTCCCTACTTCCAAACGTGAGGTTCCTGTGCAGCTTCACAACAGCGAAGTTAAACTCCAGGGTTTGTGGTTTATAGTTAGGATGGAAGAAGATCTCGGTGACGCCCAAGATTTCACCTCCAGCGGTGGCATTAGTGGATCCAACACGAACTGTTAACATCTTGACGTATTCTCGGAAAAATCTGTTATTGTATTGCCTGAAAATGTTACATTAATTAACTGGTTTCTTATCAATTGGCATTGTTCATATTTTTTTAAAACTCTTAATTCCAAAACCATTTCGGGGAATAGAGTTTCTGATCATGATTCATTAGTTTTTTTCGGGAAATTTGCTATATTAACGATTATTTTTCCAAACAAGCAAATGATCTCTATTTGCCCTTGAAATGAAGAACTTAAAATATTAAGGCGTTCTTAGGGATATACTACTCTCTGGTGGAGTTGAAATTGGTGTAATAAATCAACTTGGCAACTTTGAAAAGATATATTGTAATCTGTCTTATGTATATCAGGAAAAGGCAATACACAGATTGCGTACAACGATGACGTCACAACATTTAAAATAATATCTTTAAGTATTTTAAAAAAATTCTATATAGTGAATATTTCAATAAAATTTTAATTAGTTGCTTAAAATAGTCTATATTTTCTAAAAAAAATATAAAAACAGCAGGTCAAAAATTATGAACAATCCCAATTGGATGAAAAAGGAAACAAATGCTTTTTAGATTTAAGGTCGAGTCCAAACCTTCGCTCTTATGGCAAAGAAAGTTTAGTACTTACTGAATGTAACTACTAAACTTCTGATATGTAACCTTAGATTAGCTATAATATTTAATCTAAGTATGAAACTACTAAACTTCTAAGAACTGCCAAAGTTTGAATCTTGATCTACGTAAAACAGGGAAAACGCAACAATTAGGGTAACTTTAAGTGCATAGAGATACATCATATCATTCATTATTGGGAGCTCCCCATTAGCTTATAATGAAGAGTTGTGACGATTAGTATAGTGGTAATTGAATAACTAATTATTTTTTCATCTTCATAGATATCATTAGTGGTTCGTATTTAAAATAAGCAAAGAGAGGGAGATCAAAGAAAGATAAATGGACAGGTATAAGAGATGATGTGAAAGAAAAAGGTGTTAAGGAGACTTTGACGTCTGATATAAAATCTTGAAAGAAAACTACATGTGACTCTGACCCCAAATTATTTGGGAAAAGGGCAAGAAGTTTTTAATAATTAGGAGTGTGTGGAGTGGCTACACTACCATGTTTTACTTACAATTGTAAACAATGTGCAGCTGTAAGAACTTTATCATTATCGATAATGACTCCACCACACCAGAGCTGACCGTTCACCAACAACGCTGCTAAGTATGGATACTCCTCAATGGAAGCCACCTCATCAGGGTTATAAATACGACGATATTGATGGTTTAGTGGTGGATATATGCCTTCCGTTGTTGAGGACTTTGCCGCGTCAGATTGTTTTTCTGAGTTTTCTGTTGGGGATTTTTAAAAATAGACTATTATTAGAAAAGTATTTGATTGAATATATGCTCTCTTTTATTATCTTGTGTCTAAGATATCAATGTAGTCATACTAGGTACCTATGTATTGTATCGATGTAATGGAATTTTTCAACGTTCGAACGCTATTTGTATTGGTTATAATATTGTTACGAACACACAAAACACAAAGGAGCTAGCGCCATCTAGCAGCAACTAGTAAAACCAATTAAAGAACCGAACAGAGTGAAACCCCTATTAGATACTAGATGGCGTTAGAGGAACTACCGAAGTTTCCAGAAACATTCGTTCCGGGCGATCACGTTCGCGCACAGTCGGGAACATTCTGGAATGGTCTGGAACTCGTCTCGGCGCATATAAATAGCGGCAGGGAGGCGAGCCCGGGCAGTTCAGTTTGAGCTACGAGAAAGGCGACTTCGAGAGCGAAAACAAGTGATCAAGAGTGATACCAGTGAAACCTACGACTTGGCTACGATCTAGGACATTGTTAGTGCTTAGTGTTTGGACCTAGTGCTTAGTGTTTGGACCTAGTGCTTAGTGTGTAACTAGTGCTAGTGAATAAAGTCTTCAAAAAGAGTCAGCAGGTCTTTCTCTCCAAATCCTTCGAACCCTAACACGTAACAACTGGTGTCGGAAGTGAGGTTTGGAGATGCCATTGACTCCGAGAGAGGACTTCGAGGGCGTCAGGACAAGGGCACAACGAGCTGCGGAGGCCACGCCCGCTGTGGACCAAGCCCCGCCCACTGGCCCCACCTACCAGGCCCCGCCCACCAACCACGCCCCCTTAGACCCGCCCACAGGCCACGCCCACCATGCCACGCCCACCGACCACGCCCACCGGGATCCGCCCACCCAGGCCCAGGCTCCGCCTACTCAGACTCAAGCCCCGCCCACTGGCCCGCCCACCTTGCCACGCCCACCACACCGGCCACGCCCACTAGACAAGCTCCGCCCACCGGGATCCGCCCACCCAGGCCCAGGCTCCGCCTACTCAGACTCAAGCCCCGCCCACTGGCCCCGCCCACCTTTCCACGCCCACCACACCGGCCACGCCCACTAGACAAGCTCCGCCCACTGGATCCGCCCACCTTGCCACACCCACCACACAGGCCACGCCCACTAGACAAGCCACGCCCACCAGCGGCACCGTAGCGTCAGTTCCTCAAGTAGAACTTCAATTAGGAAGTTTAATTGAACTGATAGAACGCAAGTTCGAGTCACAAGAACGCAAGCTCGGCGCTTTGCAAGAGTCACAAGAACGCAAGTTCGAGTCACAAGAACGCAAGCTCGGCGCTTTGCAAGAGTCACAAGAAAAAGTGATTTGTGCTATAAATGATGTTAGTAACACGGTGATTAAGCTTCGAAAAGATGTCGACGTAGTGGAAGAACGAGTTGCCGGGTTAGGATTGGATGTCGAAAATGTGAAAACCGGCCTCATTGAACTACAGAAGAAAGTAGTGCGCCTTGAAACCACGGGAGTTGCGATCTCTAGTGGAACTATCGGAGTGGCACAAGGACCAAGAGTGAAAGTTCCGCCATACGACGGCACTACTTCCTGGAACGCTTATCGTCAGCAATTCCAGACGGTTGCTACTGCCAACGGATGGACGGAAGAACAATGCTTGACCGCTCTCACTGTTGCGCTCAGAGGGCAAGCTTTGTCGGTCCTGGAAGCACTGCCACATACAGGAAATGGGTTCCAAGACCTGATGGAGGCACTTGAATCCAGATACGGGGAGCGACACCTGGAGCACGTGTTCCGTGCCCAACTGCGTGACAGAGTCCAACGCTCAGGAGAAGGACTACAACAATGGGCGTTGGAAATTGAAAAACTCGTCAGGAAGGCACACCCAGGAACCGACACCAAGATGGTAGACACGAATATTGTTCAAGCATTTGTCGACGGAATCAAAGACCTGGAGGTCAGAGCTGCAGTGAGGCTTCGTCACCATACCTCGCTAAAGGAAGCATTGGCACATGCTTTGGAGGTCGAGGCTGTTCGTTATGACATACGGCATACCCATAAGATCCGCGAGGTCTCTGAGGAAGTCAAGGAGGTTAAGGCCCCTACGAAGAGAAGTTCTGGAGCCATGTGCTACAAGTGCGGCGAGAGGGGCCATCTTCAGCTCAACTGCCCGCAGAAGGAAACCCAGATGGAAAGGATGAAAAGGATCGAGGAACAACTAGAGGTTCTGAAGAAGCAGGGGGCTTTGCCCCTTGCCCGGGATCAGGGAAACGAATAAAAGCCAGGACTAAGGGGCGAGTGCTGGCTGATGCGGAGGGAGCCCCGATAACTGTTATCTCCCAGGCATGCAGCGGAAATAGTCTTGCGATTCAGGGGACTATTAACGGGACGGATTGCAAAATGACTCTGGACACAGGAGCCTCTAGAACAATAGTGAACCCAAGTCTGGTAAAAACCGCAACGGGACACAAGAGGAGAATTAACTGTCGGCTTCTTACTGCCTCCGGTCAGCCAATACCCGTCCTTGGAGAAACGTCAGTTACGATGTATGTAGGGGGGTCCTCATACTCTCATAACGTAATCGTGGCTGAGATTGTGGATGATTGCATCTTGGGTTTGGATTTCATGAAGAAACACAACTGCAGAATTAATGTCGCTGACGGAGTTTTCAAGTGTGGTGAAGAAGAAATCTTCATTCTTGGAGGCGCCTGCGGGAAAGTCGCATGTGTAAAGAAAGTCATCATACCCGGACGAGCGGAAGCTCAGGTACTGGTGAAACTGCCGCCAGCTGGAAAGAAAAAGTCAAACAGATGCGTGTTGATCGAAGACACACCTACCAAGACATCGTCACAAAAACTGATGACGGCGAGAACCCTTGTTAGTGGAAGCAGTAACGCTGTGGTCAGGGTTTTGAATCTTGGTGATCGCGAGATCTGCTTGAACAAAGGTGACGTCATCGGAAAGTGCGAGGAAGTTGTCTGGATGAAAAAGTGTAGTTCGATGACAGGCGCAGACTCAGCAAACAGCAATAACTACGATTTAGTGACTAAGCTACTCGATGACTGTAAGAGTAATCTGACTTATTCGCAGAGCATGAAAGCTAAGAAGTTTTTGCAGCGCTACGCGAATATCTTCTCCAGTCAAGAAGGGGACCTTGGAAGAACGTCAATGGTTCAGCACAGGATAGATACCGGAAGCGAGAGACCAATTCGTCAACGAGCAAGACGGATACCAATTGCAAAGGAAAAAGAAGTTGAAGGCCTTTTGGAGGACATGAAAAGGAATAAGATTATTGAACCGTCTACAAGTCCGTGGTGCTCACCTGTTGTATTAGTGAAGAAGAAAGATGGTAGCACGAGATTTTGTGTGGACTATAGGCGTCTCAATGATGTCACTAAGAAGGACAGTTACCCGTTACCTCGAATCGACGACACTTTAGATACCCTGAGTGGCATGAAATGGTTCTCGACCCTAGACCTGAAATCTGGCTACTGGCAGGTGGAAATTCATCCAAAAGACAAGGAGAAGACAGCTTTCTCGACCGGTAAAGGTTTATGGCAATTTAACGTCATGCCCTTCGGATTGTGCAACGCACCTGCCACCTTTGAGCGACTCATGGAGTGTGTACTGGCAGGCTTAGTTGGAGAGGCTTGCTTGGTCTACTTGGATGACGTCATCATTATCGGCCGCGACTTCGAGGACCATTTGCGAAACTTGGAGCGAGTTTTCGCCAAAATAGAGGGAGCTAAATTAAAGTTGAACCCGGAAAAGTGTCATTTATTCAGGAGCAAGGTCAACTATCTCGGCCATATTATCTCCAGTGATGGAATCCAGACAGACCCGGAGAAACTGGAAGCAGTTCAAAAATGGCCTACCCCTAAGGACAAAACCGAAGTGCGGGCATTCCTCGGCCTATGCTCATACTACAGGCGTTTTGTTAAGGGATTCGCAGAGATCGCCAAGCCACTACATCGGCTGACAGAAGATAAACGACAATTTAGTTGGGATGAGACTTGTGAAGATTCTTTTCAGAAACTGAAGAAACATCTGTGTGAAACACCAATCCTGGGGTATCCACAAACTGAAGGTCAGTTTATAGTTGACACGGATGCAAGCAACACGGCCATTGGAGGGGTGTTATCTCAAAAACAGGGTGAAAGAGAATGAATGAATGAATGAATGAATGAATGAATGAATGAATGAATGAATGAATGAATCCTTTATTTGCCGAAAATAGGTCATACAAGTTATTACACTATAATCTGAATTACATTTGTTCGCTATTTTCTACCCATTAGGCATGCAAAAAATACTTGTAACATTTTGTCAATGTCAGTCATACTATAATATAAAATGATATAAAGCAAATTTATGTTATTTTCATGGCCATGTCAAGTATATAATTTAATTAGTAAAATTGGTATGTCAAATAGTACGTCTACAGCTAAAGCGCGCAAAATTAATATTTAATAAAAATAATCAACAAACCAATTAACAACAAAAACTAATTAACTTATTTATAATTTAAAAATTCGTCTACAGTATAAAAACATTGTTTTATCAAAAAGGCCTTCAACACTTTCTTAAATATACTGAGTTTTAGAACTTTCATGTCCTTTGGTATTTTATTGTACACTGCAACTGCCATGCATAGAATATTCTTCTGCATAAGTGTAGTATTAGCTGATAGTGCCCGTAGTCTTAAGTTATCTCGTTGGTTCCGCGGCAATGATGCAAATGTTTGAAATAGCTCGGGGTTCGATTTCACAAAAACAGCAGTTTCATAAATATACAGCGAGGGCAATGTAAGTATATTATATTTTTTAAAGTATGGCACACAACTGTCCCTTGTTTTTAATTTAAACATAGCTCTTATACACCTTTTTTGCATAGTAAATACTAACTTCTTGTTAGTAGAATAACCCCAAAAAATGATGCCATATCTTAATTTTGATTCTGTTATACCATGGTAGGCAGTAAGTAATGCGTCACTATCTATGATTGGCGCAAGTTTGAAAAGGGCATACGCCGATTTGCTAATCTTCTTACAGAGTGTGTCAATGTGTGCTTTCCAGTCAAGTTTATTGTCAATTACTAGTCCTAAAAATGTAGTAAAGTTTATTTCATTTATTTTAGTGTTCTTATAGTTAATATCTAATGTCTTAGCTGCAGCTCTTTGTCGAAATTGAATTAAATTTGTTTTTGCTATATTAATTTGTAATTTATTATCTGTCATCCATAGTATTAATTCTTTCAGAGTATCATTAATGTCATTTTCATATTTAGTTATGTCATTACATGGAATTATAGCAGTGCTGTCATCAGCAAATAGGGACATGGGTTTCGTGACTGCTTTAGGCAGATCATTTATATATACCAAAAATAATAGAGGTCCTAGAACACTGCCCTGGGGTACTCCACTGTTTATGTTACGTTCAGATGACGTATATTCTTCTTCAAGATGTTTTATATTATTTAAAGTCTTAATATATGTACATTGCTTTCGGTTTGATAAATAAGACCTTAGCAGGTTATTAATATTACCTCGTATGCCGTATGCATCTAGTTTATCTAATAATAAATCATGATTCACGTGATCGAATGCCTGAGTCATATCACAGAATATGCCACAAACAGGATTCCTCTTGTCGACATTTTTCAGTACTGTATTTAGAAAATCATAGATGGCTCGGTTAATTGATTTAGACTGTCTGAAACCCTTCTGCTCTTCAGAAAACAGTTTAAACATTTCGAAATAGATATAAATTTGACTCTGTATATACTTTTCAAATATTTTTGAGAAAACAGGTAACAATGCAATAGGCCTATATGATTTCATATGATCTGGATTGTCTTTTTTATACAATGGTCGTATTATTGCCTTTTTTAATTTATCCGGGTAGATTCCCGTACTGATGCACAAATTTATTATGTGGCTTATTGGGCCAGCGATGTTTTCTTTGACAATTTTAACTGCTTTTGTAGCTATGCCATCGTAACCCGTGCTAGATTTATTTGCTAGTTGCTTGATAATTGTTATTATATCAGATGGGATACTGGGTTGCATAAACATTGAGTTTTTTGAATTAACAATATATTTTGTGATATTATAACTTACAGAACTGGAAGGAACAATTCGCTCAATAAAATAATTATTAAAGGCAGTAGCAATGCTTTTCGGATCACTAACTACCTTGTTTTCCTCGTCAATTACTTTAGTAATGTATTTATTACGTTTTTGTTTAGTTCTGTTAATTAAATTCCAGGTTGATTTTTGTATATTTTTTGAGGTCTTAATAATATAAACATTCTGAGACCGCTGTGTTTGATTAATAACTTTTTTAAGTATATTCTTGTACCTTTTATACTTCTCTTTATTAAGAACAGAGGGTCTTAATCGACTTAACCAAAAGAATTTTCTTTTATTTTTTGTGCATGCTTTAATACCTCTTGATATCCATTTTGGCTTCTCTATTGCTTTGCAGATTATAAACTTAAAGGGGAAGCATTGGTCATAA
Organism: Orgyia antiqua; assembly: GCA_916999025.1. Taxonomy (NCBI): domain Eukaryota; kingdom Metazoa; phylum Arthropoda; class Insecta; order Lepidoptera; family Erebidae; genus Orgyia; species Orgyia antiqua. Next base: position 30,754,150 of record OU779871.1, read on the forward strand.
AATAGCCTAAATACGTCAATAAATATATTATAGGCTTTATTTGGATCATCAGTTTCATAAACTTCACTAAAAGAGAGGTTGGCAATATAATTTTTGAATTTTAATATGTGTTCTTCACATAAGTCACGTCTTTTTATTCGCCAGAAAGTCTTATCAACTTTTCTAATTGGAACCTCTATCAGTTGTGCGGTATGATCCGATAAGGTCAGGTCTAAGATCTTAGACTTGCATTTATTTCTTAAATTGTGTACAAAATTATCAATACAAGACTGACTTTGTAAACGAGTAGGGCTTTTTAATTCAGTGTTAAAGTTATAATTACGCAGCAAACAATCAAACTCTAATGTCGTATTGTTTTTATTAAGGATATCAATGTTAAAGTCACCAGCGATAACTATCTTCATTTTATTCATTTTTTTGGATAAACTTTGGAGAATCTGTTCTAACCGTTCAAAAAATATTTTTATGTTATTGTATTTTGGTACTCTGTATACACATACCACTATTACATGTAGATTAATTAGTTCTATAGCGCAGCATTCAATTAGTTCTGGAATAGAAAGATTTAAAATGTCGTCCCGTACGCGCCATTGGAGACCTTTTCTTATTAAAATACAGGCACCGCCACGTTTCGAATTTTTACGACTGAAATGTGTTGCTAAGTCATAATTAGGCAGTAAAACATGATTTTCAGTACCCAATTTTATAAAATGCTCAGTTATGCAGATAATGTCAATATCAGTATCGCTGTTCGATAACTCTTGCAAGCACACTGCCAGTTCATCTAATTTATTAATAAGTCCTGCTATATTTTGGTGCAATATATGTAAATATTTATTATCGAAAAAGCTGTAGATTGTTGATGTCGATGTTACTGTCATTATTAGTCAAATTAATAGTGTTATCATTCTTATTTATGTCTTTAATGAGTCGTTGTATATCTCGAAATATAATGTCCATACCATAATTGTTTATAATGCCCGATGATTTGTAAAACATGTTGTAGTCAGGATTTAGGTTATTGTTTGAGTCAAGGATATATGCATATTCATTAGTTACTCTGTCGAGATACAGCAATTTGTTGAAAGTCTCTACTCTACAGTTGTACATATTGGCGTGATAGTGGTTCTTATAGGTAGGGAGGCATATTATGACATTAGTGTGTTTTATGTCCTTTAAAGAAGCTCTGATATCAAATATCAGTTTAAAATAATTTTTAGTTTCAATAAAATCTTCACTACCTATTTGTAAAATACAGAAATCCTTTAAGGTGTAATCTTTTAACTTGGCTTTTATTCCATTTAAAAGTTGCCGTATGCCACCATTGGTATATATGAAATGACATACATCAAATTCTTGTAGTCTTCTTTCAGCTATTAATGTGGATTTATTATATTTGTCCGTGCTTATAAGACAAATTTTGTGTTTTGATTGTGTATTTATTGCCTGTATTTTATGTGTTAATGTAGTTTGTTTCTTGACCAAATTGTCTACGTGCTTATGAGCTGTATGTAGTTTATTTATATCTACTTGATTTTCATGCTGTAGTTTATGAATTTGAGGTCTACATTTGTTAGGTGTCTGTCTTTTAAATTTAATGGGACTAGATGTGACTTCCTTATATACCATATTCTTATGTAGTAACTCAATATTTTGTTCCTTAAGTCTAGTATTCTCTAAAGAAAGGGATTCAATTTCTTGGTGGGCACTATTCAATTCAATGTTCAGATTATGAATTTGCTCCTTGAGCTTCATGATTAATTCACTGTCATCATTAGATATATCAGTAAGACTTAAAGTTGTAGTGTTTAGCGTTGATTCTATGTATGACTGATTTTCAACTGTGGTATTTAGGACACTTGAGTCCGAAGTAGCACGTTTACGACGAAAAGTAATATTTTCCAAAAAATTCATGTTTAATATTAATATTAATTATTATACACTCGTTTATATTGTATTCGTTAAATGTATTGGCTTCTTTTAGCATATAAAACTAAATTATGTGCTTATAATGTTATCTTCACACATCATAATTATTATAATATAGCGTAATTCATAACGCAATCATTACTCATAGCACGATTGATTATAATATATTACTATTCAATGTTATTATCACTTTTTACCTCTGAATTGATGTAGGTAGTTGAAGAAAAAGGACCATTTTAACTCACCAGTCGCAACAAATTATTTATTTTATGTAATTTAATATTATTATAATTTTCTTACTCTTATACTCGTATTCTTGTTTTATTGATTGTAGAAGTATATGTCATCGAATTTCTACAGTACGGAAAGGAATTTATAACTGTATCTTACTGTTGTTTCGTGTTGCACATGAAGCACATTTTATTATTAATTTCTTTATAATCAGTTTACGTATGTACTTGATAATAATAATAGCCAAGTATCACAATATTTTTTCACTAACACACTACTTTTTAACAACATTTGTAACTTAATTTTGTTCTTACAATTTTTTAAATACGGAGTGATATTATTAATGTGTCACGACTTTTCGTGTGTGTGTTGAGAAGTTGTTATTGCATATTTCAGCAAATCTTTATCCAAGCCAGAGAGAAACTACTGTGTGACAAGACGAGAACTCTTGGCTGTTGTAAAGACGCTACAACATTTCAACAAATATCTCATCGGCAGACAGTTTTTACTACGAACTGACCACGCAGCCTTGAAGTGGCTACTGCAATTCAAGAACCCAGAAGGTCAAGTAGCTCGATGGATTGAACAGCTCCAGGAGTATGACTTCAAGACGGAACACCGCAGCGGAAAGACACATGGGAATGCCGACGCACTCTCACGAAGGCCGTGTTCGGAGGACTGCAAACATTGTGTTAAGCAGGAATGCAATAACATTAAAGCTAACGAGAACGAATCCTTTGAGTCTCTGGGAGAATGATGCTATGAGGGAGGCTCAAGAAAAAGACGACGACCTTCGGCACATCATCACATGGAAGAAACGGGGTGACGTAAAACCAATATGGAGTGAGGTTGCACCCACTGGCGCTGTCACTAAGGCGTACTGGGCGCAATGGGACAGTCTGATACTCCAAAACGGAATACTCTACCGGAAATGGGAGAAGACTAACGGCAGAGAGTTCCATCTTCAGATAATTGTCCCAAGAACGAGAGTACCAGATGTTCTCCGTGAAATACATGATGGCGTATCAGGAGGTCATCTAGGTGTCAAGAGGACGTTAACAAAAGTGCGAGAACGATTCTACTGGTTGCATTGTCGAGATGATGTACAGGATTGGTGCCGCAAATGTACTACTTGCGCTGCTGTGAAAGGACCACAGACAAGGAGCCGTGGGAACCTGTGGTTGTATAACGTCGGTGCACCGTGGGAACGAATTGCAGTTGACGTAGCGGGGCCATTTCCTGTAACGGATTCGGGAAACAAGTATTTTATGGTCGTCATTGACTACTTCACCAAATGGCCCGAAGTGTTCGCCATACCAAACCAAGAAGCCACAACAGTCGCTTCTAAGTTAGTCGAAGAAGTTATATGTCGCTTTGGTGTGCCTCTGGAAATCCATTCTGATCAGGGCAGGAACTTCGAATCGCAGGTGTTCCAGGAAGTGTGCAGAATTTTGGGCATGCATAAGACGAGGACCACCGCGTACCATCCGCAGTCTGATGGAATGGTTGAGAGATTTAACCAGACCCTTGAGAGGCATTTGGCGAAATTGGTAGATGACAAACAAAAGGATTGGGACAAGTATATACCACTCTTCCTTCTGTCTTACCGAACCGCCGAGCATGAGAGCATAAAAGCTACCCCGGCGTATGTCAATTTCGGTAGAGAACTACGAATACCAGTAGACCTATTGACAGGAGGGTCACCGGAGGAACCAAAGACTGTACAAGACTATGTCTGCGATTTAAGGGAAAAGATGCGCTATATACACGCCTTGGTTCGGGAAAATGGGTTACAGTCAAGTGAGAACATGAAAACCAGATACGACCGGAAATCGAACACGAGCGGCTTCGAGGAAGGGTCACTGGTGTGGCTGCATAACCCAACTCGCCGGAAAGGGAAATCTCCAAAGTTGCAGAACCAGTGGGACGGTCCATACAAAGTGGTTACCCGACTGAATGATGTGACCTATAGGATTCAAAAGCAACCAAGAGGGACATTCAAAGTGGTACACATAGACCGTCTGGCGCGCTACCATGGTAGTAACAACGATGCTCGGGACGAGCATCTCTAAGAGGGGAGTAGTGTTACGAACACACAAAACACAAAGGAGCTAGCGCCATCTAGCAGCAACTAGTAAAACCAATTAAAGAACCGAACAGAGTGAAACCCCTATTAGATACTAGATGGCGTTAGAGGAACTACCGAAGTTTCCAGAAACATTCGTTCCGGGCGATCACGTTCGCGCACAGTCGGGAACATTCTGGAATGGTCTGGAACTCGTCTCGGCGCATATAAATAGCGGCAGGGAGGCGAGCCCGGGCAGTTCAGTTTGAGCTACGAGAAAGGCGACTTCGAGAGCGAAAACAAGTGATCAAGAGTGATACCAGTGAAACCTACGACTTGGCTACGATCTAGGACATTGTTAGTGCTTAGTGTTTGGACCTAGTGCTTAGTGTTTGGACCTAGTGCTTAGTGTGTAACTAGTGCTAGTGAATAAAGTCTTCAAAAAGAGTCAGCAGGTCTTTCTCTCCAAATCCTTCGAACCCTAACACGTAACAATATCTATTCCTGGTTACGGTCATGCTGAGCACTTCTGAGAATAAAATTGATTCAACATTTCTTTTTAGTGATAAGTTTATAAAGTTAGTTTTTAGTTACCACTGAGCTTGTTAATATCTGGCATGTTCTTTCTATCAGGGACCTCTATGGACAGTCCTTTATATTCCTTATTGTGGCGACGTCTGTCTTCTATATGATTGTCTGAAACTGGAGTATAAAAATTCTATAAAAGCATTGGGTATAAAACGTCACAGCAATAATAATGGTGTCTGATACCTTCTACAATATGGTTGTTTGGAGATGAACGGCCTTACATATCGTCCAAGATCTATAATAATATTATAAAGTTGAAAAATTTGTTTGTTAGAATGCGCTAATCAGGAACCACTCGTCTGATTTGAAAAATTCATTCAGTGTTGGATAGTCTATTTATCGAGGAAGGTTATTGGCTATATGTATAACAAGACGCTGCGACCAATAGGAGCGAAGTAGCAGTGAAATCAGTGAAATGCTTGCAAAAGGGGGGAAAACTTTAAAGACTTCATAATATATTATTGCGTTTAAGATAATATATTCAGAGTCTCAGATATGCCAGATATTAGTGACGTTTAAAATTGAGGACAAGTAACTTTATTAGGCTGGCTACATCATATTTCATAGAATAATGACGTTTCATATGACGTATAGCCTGTACCTCCTGTGCCAACACGCCTGGTCAGCGCGTTACAGTAGACCATAATCCCTCCAAAAGTGAAGGAGGCCCGTGCCCAACAGTGGGACGTAAATGGGCTGGAGAAGAAGATAGCCTGTGTCATAGACACACGGATACATATTTCACACACACATAAATATGTAACTGGCTCCAAACTGGCTGAGTGATTTAGCCAAAGACTATACATCTAATATATAATATATGTGTTCAGAGTCTGCTAAGGATAAATATAGTAGGTACATCAGCTTAAAGTAAAATGGTACTATATCTTATGCCAAGGTCAACGTGGTATAGTTTATGAGACCAACTACATAAGAGTTCGTATCCTGTTGTAAAAACGGGTCTTTCACAGAAGCGGGGGCGTAGCTACCATCAGCCGTATCAATTATACGGGGCCCCCAGGCCACGGGGGGCCCCCGATGTGCGTAAGCAAAACTTAATAAATAGTTCCCAAATTTTTTATTATTGGAAAAAAATAACAGATAGATAATTATGATGAAAAAAATATCTCTATCAATTTTATGTAGGTATAGATATTTTTTCACCAAAGAAAAAAAATATTTTGCCTTTGATGAGCTCTTGCTCCCAAATAAGTTTTATACGGGGCCCCATCAAGGCACGCTACGCCCATGCACAGAAGTGGAACCTTTATGGTCTGACAAGAAATTCACATATTTTGTTATAACTTGTTATAAGGAGCCGAGCAAATCTAAAATTTTGTCGTCCGAGGAGCTTGAAAGAAAAAACAAACAACTGCAGATTTGTAACAAACTTCTGTTAACTTCGTTCCTATCTACGTACGTATGCATGTAACGGAATCTTTGAACATTACTCTTGTGCCTTTTTCTTCATCCCGATTGGTATAATAATTATACCGTATTATACTTACAATCCTCGTCACTGAATGATGACGAAGGCTCGATGTGACTAATTGCAATATTCACAAAATCCGTTAAAAGAATTGCAGCCACCATTTTGTAATACGATTGAGCAGCCATCTTGTTATTTTAAAATAGTTAAAGAACCTTCTAGAAATTTTTAGAAATCAAAACAACACTACAAATGTGAATAAAAAATCAAATAGGTACGATTATTTTATCGTAAATTTTCTTGGTTTGTCATAAAATATAGTTAGTATCTATCTATAACAATAAACCTATTTATAATATTAAATTAAAATAGTTTTCCGTTACGTTGGTCGTTTGTATGTCTAAATGTTCATGGTAAAATTCAAACTATTAAGCAGATTTTTATGCAGTTTTCGCCAGTACAAATATTTTAATGCATCTTCTATTTCTCTATTGTGTGAAAATCCGTTATAGGAACGTACGTATAGAAATTATAGTAAAAAATTGGTCAAGTGCGAGTCGGACTCGCGCACGAAGGGTTCCGTACCATTATCTATGCAACATAAGGCACGTTATTAATAAATGAGCAAACAACACACACAATACTTAATTAATCACGTTTGTTGTATGAGAGCAAGAAACGGTAAAAAAATCATGTTTGTTGTATGGGAGCCCCCCTTAAATATTTATTTTATTTTATTTTTAGTATTTGTTGTTATAGCGGCAATAGAAATACATCATCTGTGATAATTTCAACTCTCTAGCTATCACCGTTCTTGAGATACAGCCTGGTGACAGACGGACGGACGGACGGACGGACAGCGAAGTCTCAGTAATAGGGTCCCGTTTTAACCCTTTGGGTACGGAACCCTAAAAAACACAATATGTTTAAAACCATGCATACCAAAAATATAGTATTCGTTTGTTATTTTTATAACTTGTATTTTTCTATATTCTTACGTTACCCTTTCGAGTAAACTTTAATCAGATTTTACAATTCAACTAAGTCATAAAACTAGTGTAATATATATTTCACATTGCTGAAATATACATTCTTATTGGCCACAGCGTAATGTTATATCAGAGTTCCTGATGCTCAAGCAAATAAACATCACACCACCTGCTCGACAATGCCTCATTATATATCATGCAAGCCTTACTCAAAGTAAATCATTATAGCCCTTGTCTTTTGCCGGGGTGTAATGTTGTACTGTATTTCATTAAAACCCGCCGGGCAGTAATGTGATTCTCAATTCTCTTAGTTCTTATTGTTATGCAATTAAAGTCTAATTTCGTCAAAATCGCGCGGCGCGCGGCTGAGGAGGTGGACGGCGGCGCGCGCCGCGCCTCATTTATTTGAAAATCGAACTTATTCGAAAATCGAGCTGGCCACGCCACGGCAAGCCGAACGAAACAAAATCAATACTTAAAACAAACGCCGCGAGTATTTCAATACGGTGCAATCAATATCAGGCAAAACTGCAAAAGAAGATAGAATAAAACATTAAGAAAATGTCGAGTGACGAAAGTGATTTAACTCCGGAGTCCATTAAATTAGATGCCTTAGGTATTGTTAATAACCTACTACCAGAGAAGTCGAAGGAAAAATACTTGAAAGCTTACGACGATTTCCACAAATGGAAAACAGCAAAAGGCGCAAAGTCTGTGTCGGAGTCAGTGCTTCTTGTTTATTTCGAGTATTTATCGTGTACAAAGAAGTCCAGCAGCCTGTGGTGTATCTATTCGATGCTCAGGTTAACAATAAGCATCAAACACGACATTAAGATAAATACATATAGCAAGTTATTGGCATTTTTAAAGAGGAAATCAGATGGTCATCGAGCAAAGAAGTCAAAAGTATTGACAGCGCAAGATGTGGAAAGTTTTCTGAATGAGGCTCCTGATCACAGCTTTCTGGCCATGAAAGTAAGTGTGAGTACTGCCTACTTTTTAGTTACGTTTCTAGTACCTACCTATAATAGCTCTATAAAATAGTTAATGAATAAAAGGGTATTTTTATGGCACACATTTAAAAAATACACATTCTAAGGTTTTGTCGCAAGCTTTTTTTATAATATAAAGGTAAAAAAATGTAGTAGTGTATCTATCTATTTACTCACAATCCTATTTTTTGTTACAGGTAGCCTTGATTTTTGGAGTGAATGGCGCATGTCGTGTAAATGAACTCGTAAACTTAAAAGTCAATGATATCAAAAAACATGCAGATTTATTGCTGATTAACTTACCAGATACCAAAACAAATAGAGACCGTTCGTTCATAGTTCGTGAAGATTATACAAGAATTGTCGAAAAGTACCAAGCTCTGCGCCCCTCTAATATAAACACCAACAGATTTTTTATCGGTTACAGTAATGGCAAATGCACCAGGCAAGTCATTGGCAAGAATAAAATCAGCGCCATGCCGAAAGAAATTGCAAAATACCTCAAATTGCAAAATCCCGAGCTCTATACGGGTCATTGTTTGAGGAGAACATCGGCAAGTCTGTTGGCAGATTCAGGAGCAGATATGGCCCAGATAAAACGTCATGGTGGCCGGAAATCCGATGTAGTAGCGGAGGGCTACATAGAGAATTCCATACAAAACAAAAACAAGATAAGCTGTCGTATTGGTGACAACATTCATCTGAAAATTACGTCCATTATTGATGATCCTTGGAAACCTTTGCCACCACAGCCATCTAGCTCAAAATATATCCCGTCAAGCCCACTGCCTCAAGCACCACCTTCTCCAACCTTTACTGCGCCAAACGACCCTCACACGCAAGATTCTGATGTATTGGGTGCTGCTACTCAAATAAATTCCACCTCAACTAACATAAGCGTACCAAATAAAAATATAACCATATCTTTACATAACTGGACTAATGTATCAAACGTCAATTTTAATTTTTAATTTACTTTTTATTGTTATTTACTGCGCCAATTATATATATCGGAGAAAATCACCGTAGACATCACCTGTAATTATTGCCAGGGTAGTCTCCAATCCAAACACCCTGTAATACTGAATAAGCTAACTACGTTAACTACAACATTCTATAACTACGATGAGATTGATCCGTGGCTTACGACACGTATAGCTGGTTTGGAAGGATCCTTTTATGAAATTTCAACGGGTCACCATTCAGTCTCACCAACTACAGTAAATAAACGAATTACTCACCATTTACACCATTTAAGGACCCACATCACAATCTTGGAACCTAAGTTAAAACTAAAAATCCTTAAGTAAACTATTTTAATCAAGTCTCCTACGACACGGCTATTCTGCGAATACACACGTCCCCGTGTGTAAATCTGCAATAGAACTAAGTTTTTCCGCTCGGCTAATTCTGACCCAATATAAAGTCGCAAAATAAAGAAATCCACAACTAAGATTTTTCCATACACTCGGTCAGTTACAACAATTTCCACAATAATTCAACATTCACACTGGGTCAGTTACATTGATTCCGCATTATTGTTACTTTGCACTTTCTCACAAATACACACTCAGCAATTACACTTTGGAGGATATTCTAATTGTTTAAGTTATAGAACTAGGCAGCGTAACGACCCGTATAATACTGACTGCTCTAGTTATCAGGTTTTTCGCATTTTTGCTAACGAACTTTAAGTTGTAGTGGGTTGGTATCGACTTATCGAGCCAATACAATTGTAGCATTCAAAATATGGTTTCTAATAATCAAATCCACTACACATTAAAATTGTGTTTTCATAAAGACAACCGCTCGGCTGTAATTTGATAACTAATTATTTAGGATTTAGCTAATTAATCGTAAATTACTCAGAAAATGATTTTTAGCTACGTTAGTAAATGCATTAGAAATTTTTTTTTTCTTTTTTTTTTTCTTTTTCTTTCTTTTCTTTCCTTTGTTTCTCTTTGTCCTTATTGTGACACGGCCATTCTGCAAAGGCACGCGTCCTCGTGTGTTCCCTATCTACTTGAAACGAATAGTAGGGTTTCCGTTTGGCCTATCCTGCCGATCTAGACGGATTCAACAGTAAAGGAATGATTTTCTAATTTAGTTTAAATACTAATGATTAAAGTATCACTAAATAAAAAAAAAATATTTTGAATTTTCGTACTGGCATACGAATAAACACTGTTACTCTGCCTCCTACTTGTAGCCCAAGTAGAAGTTAAGCCTACATAACTATGTTAGCTGTTGATACCAAACACCTACATCGTGAATAGTAACCGTTGGTTGGTGTACAGTAATAACGTGGTATATTTATGAGTAAGGATGAAGGATTTAGGAAAGATAAAGGGTTCAGGAAGGATAGGTAAAGGAAAGGTCGATGTTGCCACGTAGGCAAGGGCCCTAGGAATAAACGGATAGGTTGATGCTGTGCCATAGGCGGTCCTGTTCGCCGTCGTACACAGGGGACCATTATTCTTTCAGGATAGGATATAGTGGCTTATTGTAGCATCTTTTATTTTTGGCTTATTGTAACGCTCCACGCGCCAACAGCTCTTTTAATAATAATAATTAGTTTACTCGTAGATACACCACGGTAAACTGCGTTGTTAATATTATAAATAGTTCACTGAACGTCTCTGTACACCAAAAACGCTCGTAAATTAAAATTTAAGACGTAGATAATTTGTTATGGTATGATCTGCTATAGTCAATCCACTACAACAGATTCTTGTTCAAGTAAATAAGCTCAAAAGTTATGTCGCCTCAATAATTTGTAATAAGGGTCGTAGTCGCGGTAGTAGTACAAACGGTAGACTTCATTTACAATGAGAACCACGCGAAACAGTTGCAGATTGCTAGTGATTATTTTTTTTTGCCTGCAGAGACCAATTAATAAAAATAATTATTACTTTAATAATGTATTAGACAATTAATTAACAAGTAGAATTTTATTAGTCGCATAGATTTAAATCAAAATACAACTGAAGTATTGCATGGACATTAAAGGCATTTTTAAATTAAATATTGACATTTGGCTAATCTTAAACCTGCTATATTGGACATCTCTATGAAGATTTCAGAAACGTGTTATAGGTAAACCTCTACAAGGAGCGTGGTAAATATTATCAGTAGTTTAGATTTTTCCATTCGTCAATTGCATTATCAAAATCATATTTAGCAACAGATGTTCTTTTTTTAAAAAGACTATTTCAAAACCTTGTAGCTACACCATAGTAAAGTGTGTTCTTAACGTTATTAATGGCTTACTAGACGTCTCACACGTCAGTAAATTAAAGATTTTAAAACTTGTTATACACCACAAAAAGTGATGTTAATATTATTAATGATTACTAGACGTCTTAATACGTCAACGAACGGACGTCCGAGTCGTCAGGTTCGTATTTGTAGCTGTTCTGAATATTTCAGAACGGAAGATTTTAACCGCATATTATAGGTACACTACAATAAGTTGCGTTGGCAATATTACGACGGCTTACTGGACGTCTGCATACGTCAATAACACAGTCGAAAACATAATTGTAAATAGATTTTCCAAAACAGGATTTCTAAAACATGTCAACAAAACGACTGGCATGTGTAGGTATAGAAAGGTATCTCAAACTTTCCTTCGCTGCAAAGGTTTAAAAATTTTAAAAACACTAATTGTTACCTAGACAGTTAGGTTTTCTAACGCATATATTGTCCATCTCTTTCTATCACAAGTCTACTACATGTAACTACATGTAGTTCTAATCTCGAATATTTAGTTAACCATGATTTAGATTTTCTTCTCACTACCTCTCATCTAGGTGAAAGTTTCTTACGATTTTATTTGCTAATCACAAATAACAAAGTTTAATAACGCGTTAGAATATGTAAAACACATTATTACACGGCGGAGACTAAATCTTTGTTTTGCTTTAAAAGTTTTATTTTTAGTCATCAAGTACGCCTATAAATAAGCACAGAAAATCATGTACCAACTTTATAAAAAGGAAACCGAACACTTTAAAACGAAGTGTTGAATGTTCATAAAGCCACACTATATTTCTGTTCGCAATCAAGTAAAACGATTTTACTATTGATTGATACACGAGATAAATTAAGCAAGTGAACACTGTAGATTTATTAAATTACTAACAAATCATTGTCATTTAATTTATGTTACGTAGTTACAATGTTCTAGGGTAATTAACTAATTACCTATGACTTGTTATTATCAGTCTTGGCTTGTTAATATAATCAAAGCAATTTTTTACCAAAAAGAAACTTTGCGAAATCTTTAAATTTTTACTAAAACGCCGGTTACGTTTAATTTTACTGTTCTAGTTTTTTTTTTTCAAAACATAATCGAATAACGACTATTCGATCCCACTTCTGATATCGGAGAAAATCACCGTAGACATCACCTGTAATTATTGCCAGGGTAGTCTCCAATCCAAACACCCTGTAATACTGAATAAGCTAACTACGTTAACTACAACATTCTATTAACTACGATGAGATTGATCCGTGGCTTACGACACGTGTAGCTGGTTTGGAAGGATCCTTTTATGAAATTTCAACGGGTCACCATTCAGTCTCACCAACTACAGTAAATAAACGAATTACTCACCATTTACACCATTTAAGGACCCACATCACAATCTTGGTACCTAAGTTAAAACTAAAAATCCTTAAGTAAACTATTTTAATCAAGTCTCCTACGACATATATAATTAGTAATGAAAATAGTATTTTAATTAATAAAATATTTTCTAGTAGCCTTGGTTTTTATTGTCTCGCAAAAGGTGAGAAAAGTAGAGTATACTCCTCAGGGATAAAACTGATTATGCCTTGGGCGCGCTTAAATCCTTCACTGCTCTCAGGACTCCATTTTAATTCCCTCGCTTCGCTCGGGAATCAACTCAATACCCCTGCTATCATAACTAATTCAAAACCAAAACTCAAAATCTGGAGTCCTTCGTTACGCTCAGGATTCAATATCGCGCCCGTGACATAATACAGTGCTTTATCCCCTTGGTGTACAATCTACTATTTTCTGCTTTATAATTACAGCGTTATAAGTATTATGTATAGATATTGATTTGTTGCAAAACATATTTTTATTAACTATTTTAAAGGATATGTTTTAAAACTCTGATTATCACAAGCAGTTCCCTACGCACAGTTTTTTTCTGACGACGTTTTCCCTTAGTAGAGCACATCCTCCAAGGCATTAAAAATAATATTTACTTATTAAACAACTTTTAATTTTGTATTTATACATTTTACAATACAATCAATAACATTTTTCTTCAAGTGATTTTCAAATGACAACGAAATTCAGTTTTATGTATAAATGTTTGTTTTGATAATTTAATGATGACCATGGGACCCCCAGCCGCCCCAATGACTCCAGCCATGGCTCCAACCGTGACCCAAGCCGTGACCAATGTAGATAGGTGTTCTGATGATCGGAGCTGTGACTATCGGTGCTGTGACTACATGACGGATGACAGGCGCGGTGACTACTGGTAGAGTCACACCGTGATTTATCACGGTAGATACTGGTGGAAGAATATGACCATCTGTGGAAAAAATATAATTAAACCTTTTTTTTTTAAACTTTAGAGGTCTTTATTTTAACAGCATAACTAATAATAATAATAATAATACTGCGGTCCCGAGTGCCCCTGAGAGTCCGCCGTGGCGTCGCCTTCGGCTTGCCTTTGTTGGCTGGCCGAACTGGAAACCGAGAGTGCCTGGACTCTCGCCTCTGTCTTGCCTTCACCGGCCGGACAGAGTGGGGTCGCCAGAGCTATATGCTCGGGGGTGGAAGTGTCAATTTCAAGGGCGTAATTACGGGGAAACCCGATCCGGGTCTCGGCCCGCGATGGTGAAACCGGTGCCGCACCGCTCTACACCCCAAGCCGCTCACACCGGTGTTGCTCCCTGCTGCCTTGTCTGGCGGCTGTGTGGGGGGCCCATCTAGTGAGTCGGCGAGTCACCGTCTGCCACGGTTCAAGAAGTATCAGTATTGAAGGCAGGCGACCGTTATTATTTGCAATAGTTCTATATACCACCAGCCCATCAAACACCTAACACAATAACCCAGTTCGTTTCTCTACATTAATTTGCAATAGATCTACAGCTACCATTGGCATTCCATGACTCCACTTCTATAGTGTAGGCGTGGAGTGTCGGTGGTAGGCGTCCCACCACATTTATTTATTCATTAAAATTCTCAAAGGGCCTCTGCATGTTGGACCTATGTCCCCATGTAAGCCTTAAAAAGGACCGGGTGTTTCTAAAAAAATTATAGGAATAACCCGTGAATTAAAACAAATAATAATAATAATAGTCTTTATTGGCTAATATAGTTTTTTACAGAATTGAAGCTATTAGACCCCGTGCTAGCTTTTTGGAAAAGCTGTGTTACAGGGCCTAAGTTAATAATTATTAATACACTTCAAACATCTCTCTTTCTTTCCAGCCATTAAGGTCCCATTATTGGGCACGGGCCTCCTTCACTTTGAGAGAGTCTTTGGTCTTTCACAGAGGATTTCATATGTGTATCTAATATATCTCAGCTAGCTTTTACAGCACTCTGGGAAGGAAAGATGACGGTGATGCTTGTATTCTTAATCAGTCACTATGGGACCTTACAATATACTAGATTGTGATTATAAATTAATATTGTTATGAACAAGTGCTGCCTTGCGCTTTACCATGACCCGGCGAGTGCTGGCCCCGCTAATCGGGGCCCGACCCAACGGAAGGAACGTTAGGTACTCCCGTCGCTTTGCCGTGGCCAGCCACATTTGCCGCGGCGGGTCTCTGAATACCGATTCAGGGTTGTAAAGAAGTGTAACTATAGATAATATTCGATGACAACGATGGTTAGGAATGACATGTGCCTATCTAACGAACACAACAACAGACGATTGACTGTTGGTTGTAAAATCAAAAAACCGTTTTAAAGTAAAATTCGAATTACAAATGAAAACATTACAACCTATTTAATATTCTTTAACACTTGCGCGACTCATTTGTTTAAACCACTTTTTTCGGATTTACGTCGATGACGTCGGGCTTAAATTTAAAACAAATACCTACGCGTTTAAATCCGTAAAAATAAAAAGTGGTTTTATTTAAATATTAGGTTAGTCAGATTTAGAATATTAGTTGTCATGTCAGACAAAATTGTCCAGTGTTGTTTGTTAGGGTGTATCAAGTTTCTATATATATGACAGAGTGTTGTAAAATGAACAGTACCCGCCTAGCTCTTACCTTATGTTGATTTTCTGTACAACTTGAATTTAGTGTTCAAATAATGTCTATAATGAAATGAGGAGTTACCAAGTCCCAGTCCCAGTGGTGGGACCGGATTAGTGAGCACCGTGCCGAACAGCGCGAGAACCAGTGCCACCTGGAATTAAAACAAACCCTTTATATGGACATTTCACACAACGTCCTCTGGTCCCAAGCTAAGCTAATTATGCTTGTGTTATGGGTATCAGAATTCGGATAGAATACATATACTACTTTTGTAAATACATACTTATAAAAACACCCAGACACAGTACAAACATTTGTATGACAATTAGAAAATTCACATAAATGATTGTCCCAAGCTGGAATCGAACCCGCGACCTCTTGATCGGCAGTCCGTTACATGAACCACTCAACCACGAGGCTCGTCGTAACATTGGTACGCAATCACGTCTAAATCAGTCGACATAATAGCTGTTACCCGCAGCTTCACACAAGCGTAATTTAGAAAAAAATCCTCGTGTTTGCAACATTTTTGACTGATGCTTCGCTCGTATTAGCCGCAGCGTAATGATATATAGCCTACCTCGACAAATGTACTATCCAGAACTACGAACACTTTTCGAATCAGACCAGTGATTCTTGAGATTAGTGCGTTCAAACAAATAACACCCTCTGTTCAGCTTTATAATATAAGTATAGATATAAATATAACAACATTGGTACCATTTCTACATGCACAACCAAACTTGACTAAAAAATGAAAACAACTTGGCGTATTTTGATTAATTCGCTATTTCGTTGTGCACATTTTTATTAATTAAAATCGTTAGACTATAAAACACAGATTTTCTTATAAAAAGTTCAGTTAACATTGCCGAATTGTGTTATTGACACTCTCAGTTTTATTTTTTTAGTTAAGTTTAGTTGTGTACGTAATTCGGTACATTTATTTTATAATAAGTAAATATACTCACAGCACACTTCATGTTAGTAGAAATATCAGGAACGTGTATCACAAACTGATATTATTATGTTACGTTATTAGTCTATTTATAGTACCGTTTTAATACACGCATCACTGAATTTAACGCATCCTTCCTTCAACGGATACTTTTGCAACATAACTGCATAAATAGTTACAGTTCAGAACACTGCAGTTTCAGAAAATATCCTTCAGAGGATGACAGGGGGCATACAATTTCATTCTAAATGGATAAAACCACGTTTTATTAGTACTCGTTTGTATCTATCTATCAAAATATCTAGTGGCTTTTGCAATGTTATGTTTTTGGTAAATAATCTGGGGCCCAAGTCTGCTACATATTACAATGTTGTCATAATGATCAGTCACTGACGCCATTATGGCGCCATAATCAGAGGCGTATTTACCCTAAGGCCACAGGGGCTAAGGCCCGGGGCGGCGAATGCCTTCAAGTTTAAAACTTTGCTCTATCTCTATTAATTTATAGGGCGGCTAATTAAATTGGCCCGGGGCGTCAAATCAAATGGCCCGTGGAGCTAATTTTCAAAATTCGCCTCTAGCCATAATGGCGTCATTTCTGACAAAAAATTAATAGTTGAATACCAATGATGTTGTTATCAAAATAATTAGGATTGTAAAAAAATGTTAATTTTAAATGTGAGAAACAAAAAAGTTTAAAGTCATCTATGACGTGTGTTTATTTCGGCTATTTTTAACACGCTTTTATAAGTTTGGTATGTACGAGTAACTCGTAACTATCAATGTATTACTGTAATCTGTGTAATATATCTGTGTAACGGAATCTTTGAAAGCGATTTTCAGCCACTTGCAGTAGACGGATTGATCTGAAATTTTGCACACCTAACAAGGACCGATGACAATGCAATAATTTAAAAGAATAATCCCAATTCGTTGATCAGAATTACTAGAATAGCATGTTGAACTATCACTATGACCACACTTGTATTTTTAATTATATCCGTATTCTGGTATCTATAACACAAGCATAATAACAGTATACTTTATCGATGATAATAAGCTTAGCTTGGGACAAGAGGAGATTGTGTGAAATGTAAAAAAAAAATCACTTCTACACTTTTACATTTAGTATGTACATTTAAGTACTAGATAATAATAATCATTTATTTCTTAAGTAATTAGTATTTTTCCAGATATTACTTAAGACAGGAACTAATCAATAGCTATTTGTAACTTAACTTTACTTCACCGATAGGTACTTAATCATTCTGCAAAAATATGGATAGTTGCATCCTTTCCTTACTTAATATAAAACAAAGTTATTATTTTTGTATGTATGTCCCTATGTCAGTTTATATATTCAAAACTACGCAACGGATTTTGATTCGGTTTTTTTTTAAAGATAGAGTGGTTTAAAAGGATGGCTTTTTATATAGTTTGGTATTTAAATTCCACTCGTTCGAAGTTGTGTTTAAGGTCTTTGATTTATTTAAGACTCTATTAACTTTTCCTCGCGTAATGGCTGACTTAATGCCGACAGTGGCATTTTCTACCAGTCAACCAACGGCGGCGCAGAGACAATTTGGGGCAGGTGCTATTTTATAACAAACAAAGAAAAAGAAAATTACACCTCAATTTCAACTTAATTACACCATACAAACTTAAGTACATACTAAATTTAAATACATATATAGCATAAGTAATAGGTATACTTATTTTTTTTGTATTTTATATATATTTATCGTAGAGGTAAATTAAAACAACTCTTTTTATAAATACAATAATTTTATTTTAGGAAGGAAGATGTCTCTTCTTGGCTGTAAGAACCTCTACCTCAAGAACTTCTCTTTACTGAAAATTAAAGAAAAAATTTACTTTTGTTTATGTTATTTGACTTTAACTCCCACTGTTGGGCTCGGGCCTCCTCCACTTTGGGAGGGATTATGGTCTACTGTGCCGTTCTGACCAGGCGTATTGGCACAGGGTTTATTTTCGAGTTTTCTGTCTCTCGCAGAGGGTGTTATCTGTGTGCAATATCTCTTAGCTGACTGTTACAGCACCTTTGGGAGGAGATGGGGTGGTGACACTTGTATTCTTAATCCGTCACCACACGGAGAGGTAACTACATTATTTCTGCTTATTTCTAAAAAGTGGTTAATTAAACTCTACCTTCCACCGATCTTCATCATAATTCCATTTAGAGGAGAGTCCATCAATGGGATTCACGTGCAGTTCCAGCATCCTCCGCAGCTGAGCCTTCTGTGCTGGTAAAGCCATGGATGGAGGGAGTGGCTCATACACTGGAATTTATGTAAAACTCATACATCCGGGGCGTCGTAGTCTAGTGGTTCATGTAACGGACTGCCGTTCACGAGGTCGCAGGTTCGATTCCCGCTCGGGACAATCATTTGTGTGATCTTTACAAACAAATGTTTGTACTGCATCTGGGTGTTTCCTATGTATTATAAGTATGTATTTACAAAAGAAAAGTAGTTTATGTAGGATATCCGTATTCTGGTACCCATAACACAAGCAAATTAGCTTAGCTTGGGACCAGAGGACGTTGTGTGAAATGTCCGTGAATATTTGTTTATTTATCTACACAATTATTATTATTTATTTATCCTCACACAGATTTACCAGGTAGTACGGTACACGTAATTTGGCCTGTGTGAATCGTATGTCATAGACTACTAATGATTCTTTTGAAACCTGTATTAGAGACACATAGATTTAAGACACATATTTCACGCGTACATAGATATATAAGCGTTTTCAAGCCGAATGAGTGATATAGCCATAGACAATCTATTTGGTACATTCGTGCATCCATATAATTTAATCATCAGACTATCACGCATTCTTCCCATGGGAGTAGGCAATGAAAACCATCAGGAGTAGAAACTCACCAAAACGTGTCATAAACATCATGGCCCAGAAGGGGAAACTCAAGCACATAAGGACGATGCCTAAGATAGCCTTCCACTGTCCCGTGGGGTGCTGGAACTCGGCGTATGTTTGACAGAAAGAAGCACGATATAACGCCTTCTTCTCCTCAATGCAGAGCATTCGCCAATCACCTTTTTCCTTTTCACGAAGTGCCTAAACCATCAGAATCATTTTTACAGTTATTTTCCTTCCCAGGGAGCTGCAAAAGCCAGCTGAGAGATATTACACAGATAACATCCTCTGTGAGATATGAAAACCTCAAAAATAAAATCTATGCCAACACGTCTGGTCAGCACGGCATAGTAGACTTTATGTAATGCTTCCCAAAGTGGAGGAGGCCAGTCCCCAATAATGGTATGTTATTGGGCTGGAGAAAGAAATATTAATGACATTTTACACTACATAGGACTTTCACAGAACGCCTTTGGAATTAATGATGATGACAGCTACGCCCTCTGGTCCCAAAATTGATTTTTATCAGCTCCCTTGTGCCAATAAGTTCACCACAATCACTACTGATGCTGATAAAAGTTATTTGCAATTTTTCTGTAAATATATTATTCATTTTCCGCTGAAGTTACTATCAGTTTAGATTTTAATTCTAAATGTTAGTAAATTATACAATGAACAACGTTACACAAATATCTTTGGTATTTTCCTTAAAACGTATCGCTGGGAATGGGAACAGGGGTGTGTCTTGATAATTTGCCGAACCGTTGACACCAAAACCAACCCAGTCCCGATTACCAATTCTGCATCGATTGTGGATATATTTTGTTTGTTTTTTTAGTGATGTGAAAATCCCGTAGGATTTTATCGCTGCAAACATTTTGGTTCCCGATATTTGTATTTTTTATGACAGGTTTCTGACACTTATCAGTAATTATTATCATACCTGTCAAAAATGTATGACCGTAAATGAAACTAAAGAGGTTTGATAGTTTACCATTAAAAACAATCGCAAATCGTAAGAGAAGTGTTATCGAATTTCATACAGGATCGTGGGTTTCATTCCTATATGGGTAAGTAATTATTCTATGTTCACATAATATATTTGTGTGTGTTTTATTTCATTGAAATCTGATTCTTAAACTAAAACCAAGGGAATATACTTAATTAGGTATTTAATAAGTTACACAAAACAGATTTTGATAGCTATAACAATTAAACAAATTTTATTAAAACATACTTAAGTTAGTTATATTGTTAAAACAGCCTAGAAGTCTAGTCTACTCTTAGAGGATTTAGCCAAAACTATTTGCTCTAAGCGTCTACCAGTCATCAAATATATGTAGCTCCTTTACTCCTCTCTCATCAGAACCAAAACTATCTTCATTAGAATCTGAATCTTTAATTAAATATTTTTCATTTAATTCTTCAAATACTCCTCTTGTTACTTTATCAGGTTCAATTTCTTTATAATCGGGCAGTAAATTTTTATAATTAACATCATATTTCTTAACTTTATCCGTTAAATTACTGTTTAAGTATGGATTCCTTAGTTTGATTGGACTACCATTATCATTGGCCAGATAGTCAAAATTCCTCGATCTTTTGTGGATATTCATATTCTCATTTTTTTCATCAATTCTTTTATCATCTTCTTGGGTCTCTTCTTGAATAGGCATCAAGTGTGGAGTAGGTGGTATAGTTGGATAGTAAAATATGTTTCTTGTATTCATTGGCGATGATAACGTCATGCGGTGTCTTGCCGGTTCCTAGAATTACACAAATGTTTCATTATGGTTATTTTAGTTCTTAGTCTAATAAGTATTGGGATCATGTCCCTATTTACATTGAGATCTTTTGGTATAGCCATACCATGCTGGTTTAATTATGTTAGTTGTATATGAACCGTTTTCGACATTGGCGTTTCTTGCAGAACATAAACATAGCACTTTATGGAGGAATTTGAGGTGGCAAATATTTTATTCCAATCTCTTCGTTTTGCGACCAGGTTTCTAACGATATGAATCAAAATAAACCCGATATAATTTTAACACTTAGGATGTCTGTATCAAGTCTGTATGTCTGTGTCAAGTCTTTTCTATTCTGAGGATTAGATTATTTGTAACACGTCCCTTAGAATATGGAATATCTAGACAAATGCAGATTGAAAACTTATCTGAGTTAATATAGTAAGTTTTGGTCTAACCTGTTCCATGATGCCCTCAATCCAATCAATATAGTTCCCTACTCTTGTGAAGACAGTTGGACTGTTGGGCATACCACACGCCGGGGAACCGAAGCTAACAATTCCTACGAGAAGACCATCCACAACTCCTGGACCACCGACATCTCTCTGATAATAAGTAAACATTAGGTACATAAGCCTGTAGGTACTTAGACTTGGAAAAAGTTTAGCGGAAAATATACTTTTATTTTAAGAGTAATCAGCCTGTATGATTTCGGAAAATCCAATGGCAAAGAATCTCTTTTTTAAATTACTCATATTTATTTATTTCGAGTGACATATTAAAATGGCAATGTGCAGGCAACATCGCTGGACGAACTGACAAAAAGTTCTGTGGCAACTATGTACCGGACGACGCAACATGGGGCGGCTTGCGATAATGTGGAGTGACGATATCCCCAAGATTAGAGTGAGCGTTCGTTGTGGCGTTCTCTGGCAGAGACTAATGCCCAGCAGTAGACAAAGAAAGGTTAATGGATGGATGGACATTTTGTATTGTTATTACTTACATTACAAGCGCCACTCCCTTTAGTAAAAAATCCAGCACAAAAGTTGTTTTCAGTCACATAGTTCCTTAAAAAATGTTTTTTATGATAAGTTTTTTATAATAAATTAGTAGAATTAATTTTATGTAAGAAATAATAGTTTTTCTTGTTCACTCCGTGTCCCACAATTGGGCACGTGCGTAGGCACGTACCCAATTGTGTACAAATACCTGGTATTTGGTCTACTCATGTCTCGCTGACCAGACGTATCACGATTCCTTTTCCCGCAAAATATGTTTTCTGTTTACCCTTGATTTGATATCTTAGCACTCAGGACAGCCAATAAAAAGAATAATTTATCTAGAAAGGTATTTAATGTGATTTAACTTACTGCAAATAAACTTCTTTACATTCGTCAATAGGAAATATTTTTAACCGAGAGTAAGACAACTTATCAAACTTATTTGATAATTTAAATGGCTAGAAATTAAACAGGCTATTGTTAGAAGATTCATAAATTGGATAAATATTTCGATATTTTCTTAATTAGTTAGTAAAAATAGTCTAGTCTACTTATAATACATAAAAAAAGTATATTATAAGTGTATATTAAAAATGTTTAAAAAAAAGCTGGTGAAAATTATGAACATTCTCAATTATACGTTTGTTTCCTAGAAACATTTTTTTAAAGTTTTTTTTATACAGAATACCAAAAATCGGTAAAGTAAGAGCTGGACTTGCACACCTAGGGTTCCGTACCTACCGTTACTATCATAATAGACCCTCATAATCTTGTTGTCTAAGTGAATCATCAAGTTAAACTGATAACGTTTGTTGTATGAGAGCACACTTAAATTTTTATACGCATCAACAGATATAACTATATCATCTGTGAAAATTTTAACTCTCTAGCTAAATTTCAGCTCTGTAGCTATCACCGTTCCTGAGATATAGCCTGGTGACAGACGGAAGGCTGGATGGACACAAAACTTTCAGTAACAGGTTTCTGTCTTACTTTTTGGTACCTTTTGGAACGGAGCCTTATAAATGTCAACAATAAATCTTACTTCCTTAGGTCCCCATCCAAGTATCAGGACCTCGTTAACATTTGATGGTAGATTTCCTTTAAAACTGTCCAACATTATCCTTTTAATTTTACTCGAATAAGCAAATTGTAGAACTTTCTCATGTCTGGCTATAGCTAGGTTATGTTTTAACTTCTTCGGGTCATATTGTGGATGAAAGTAGAGTTCCAGAACTGGTATCACCTCACCACCTCTCATAGTCCAGGGACTAGCTACTCTTACAAATATAGTTTTTGGTTTTTCACGGAAGAATCTGTTATTGTAATGACTGGAAATAAACACAGCAGTTTGATATAAAACCACTTTTTACGGATTAAGACGCGTGTATTTGTTTTAAAACTGTAGCGTTTTAAATACAGACGTCTAAATTAGTGTTGCCCAAATGCAAGAACAAGACGAGACTTAGCCAGTCTTGGTCTTGGTCTTGCGCCAATACACCTGGTCTTGGTCTTGGTCTTGGTCTTGCGCTCTCAGTCTTGGTCTTGGTCTTGGTCTTGCAGCAAGAGTCTTGCAAGTCTTGCAATTACCTATTAGACTATTGCTATTTATTAAAGTTTACTTTAGATCTTAGAAAAACGTATTAGAATTGGAACATTGTGAGCTTGAATTAACATAGTATAGCCATAGTAAAGAACAATCAGATTAATAAATGTCTAAAGATTTGATGAGAAATTCGAAAAATTAACTGCCACATGGTGATCAACTGAGCTATATGCCGTTTTCCATGGGAGTAACTGTTTCTTAATAAACATTTACGCTTTATAAGCTTACATGTGCTAAAACATGTAAAAAACAAATTAATTACAATAACTTGACTGTATTTTAAAGGACAATTTTTGTAGTCTGCTTAAAATTCATAATATGCTATTTGCTTACTGTTTAGCTTTTATGCTTTTTAACTTTTTCGTTAAAACATTTAACTGAACTTAATTTACGTTGTCTGCTAAAAATTTACTTACCGTTTAAATAAAAATTTTACACTTACATCTCTTTTTACATTTTCCTCTTCTCTTTTTACCAACATTTTGAAAATATTCTCACAACTGTGTTGCAATTTTAAGATAAGCATTAAGCGATGATTGCTTATAAACGGCAGCGTGCTTTTTTGCTTATTTTAATAAGCATTGCTTATTTTAAGCTATTCGTTTAAACGCTCACTACTACCTATTATAATACTGTAAAAGGGTTGTGCTCATGCACTTTAGCTATGCTCACATACATATCGATATTATGGTAATTCGATACAATAGAATACACTTAATATTTGTATCGGTAAAAACAATACTATGTGTTAATTATGTGCTATTAACTATTACTAGCATGTAAAAAAGTTTATCGGATTTCAATGGAATGAAATAAGTTTATAAGAAAATGTTACAACGAATAATTATAAGCCAATATGAATAATATTTGTTGTGGACAGACCATGTTTTACAATACGATATTTATTAAATAAACACCAGCGATACGATACGACGATCACTTTATCGTGTGATCTAGTATTTTACCCCGTTCGCGTTGTATTGATTTGATACAATAAAATATCGATACATAATAGAGATGACCCATCTCTATGTACACGTGTCTTCATGTCGGTTATTCCCCGACTATCGGAGCGGCGCGGGCGGCACATTGACATCAAAGGAAGTCGGTTTCTTTTGACAAAGGTGTCGCTCTTTACAAAGGACTCAAGTAGCTAATCAAGTAATACAATTGGTTGACGTATTTCTAATATTAACCAATCACGATTCGTCAAAAGTGATTAAATTATTTAGAGTGGACAGTCGCATATGTGACTTTTTTACCTAACATAATTTTATGAAAAATTATATCATCGTTAATATGCCAATATCTTCGCTCCCCTCGTCACATTTTGCTAGTAGTTGACACTTAACTTTTCCTCAATTCACGTTCGTCATCTTCGACATGCAATTATTCATTATTTTTTCGGTAATATTACTCCTCAAAAAAACTCGCTCATTTTTGTATTCTTCTCGCTTTTCTTCCATCAACATCCAACAAAATTTTCTTCACCATCATGGAAAAATTTTAAACAATTTTCCTCACAGAGGCAATGAGCAGTTAGGCATATTACGTTAATCTCTATTACGGGACATGATCACTATTAGGTCAAATAGAGTTCATAAAAACAGCTGATTAGGGTTGTGCAACGTAAAAATTTTGCAAAAACTTACAACATCAAAAATCGTATTAAATTATAATGCAAGTTAATTTCTAACTTCACATAGTCATTACTGATGACCTAAAGAATGCTTGGTTTCAAGCATAACACAGGAGTTTTGTTTCACGTTGTATAAGTTGCTTGAGTTTCACGAATTAGATCGACTATAATTTGGTCTTCAAAATGTCGGTGCCGGGTAAACAAAGAAATCGTTCATGTCGTAAACTTTTATTGTCTTGTGTTTATTTAATTTACGTGTTTTTATTAAAATATTAGTAAATTACTATAAAATAAACATACTCAAACACTTTTATAATTAAAATACGTATTATAATAACAAAATTGCGAATCTGATCGATCGACGTGAATTTGGTTGTTTTTTTTTTATTTATTTAATTAATTATTAACATATGCATATCCAAAGAATCGGCAATAAGCCTAATTTCACGGGAACATATGTTGCTGGTAAAATAACTAGTATTCCTTGCATAAAATTAGGATTAAAAATTAAGTTTTTATACAGTTTTGATACAGTTTTTTGCGTCTCATAGAATTCCTAAGCGTACCTATACACCGAACTGTTATACCTAGCTGCAAGACGCAAGAGTCTTGCCGGATTAGTCTTGTTCTTGCTCAAGTCTTGCACGGTCAGTCTTGGTCTTGGTCTTGCTAAAAATACGCGGTCTTGTTCTTGGTCTTGGTCTTGCAAAAATGCAAGAACAAGACCAAGACTGCAAGACCAAGACTGAATTTGGGCAACACTAGTCTAAATCCGTAAAAAGTGGTTTAATTTAAACAAATGAGTCGCGCAAGTGTTAGAAAACAAAGTAGTTTTATTTGCTTTTCAATTAACACGCTTATATTAGTTCGGTACGTATCTATCAATGTATTAATTTATGTAACGGAATCTTTGTGAGTGATTTTCATCCACATGTAGCTGTAGTCGGATGAATCTGAAATTTTGCACACATGCTATGGACCGATGCAATGCAATAATTAGAAAAAAATATTTATTTATTTAGTTTTTGAACAAAGTAGATTTATTTTTATTAATAGTGCTTTGACTATTTCATAGTTGCCATTTGGTTTTTTCCATAGCAACTTTTGTATTTAGAAGATATAGACAGCCAGGCAAAAAATATAAATCGGTACGTTGGATTTTTGATTTTTTAAGGGTAGAATTTTCTAACTCCAATCCTTATTATGCTTAACTAGTGGAAGATGCTCAGACACAATACTCACAATAATAGATAAACCTATAGGTAGGTAAAAAAGAAGTGACGAAGAAAATTTTCAAATTTTTGTAAATTCCAAAGGGTTTGTTAGTAAACAGGAGGTCTTGGGTCTCACAACGTCCTCTGGTCCCAAGCTAAGCATATTTACTTGTGTTACGGGTGCCAGAATACTTATGGTCTTATTCATAATGACTTATGAAAGGTTTAAACAGAGATTTTATCGGAGAGATAATAAACGTTTTAGCAAAATATGTTTAAAAAGACTATCATGAATAACAAGTTTTGACAATTTTCGCGAACCGATTTTACCAAACTTTTAAATCCCCGCCTCCGATAAGTCGTTATGAATAAGACCACTAGTAGTTAAACTCATAGTAAACACCCAGACGCAGTAAAAACATGACAATTTAAAATATCACACCTATGATGTCGATGACGACGTCACGGGTTCGATTCCAGAACCGGACGTGCTGGAATCGAACCTGGAGGTCTACTCTAATTCAACGAAACGAAACTTCTTTAACGAACGAAATTTCGCAAAGGACCTTACTCTATAACATTTTCGGACACGCACATGAATTTCAGATTCAAAGACAATTTTTGTGAATGAACTTCGTGAACGATGTGACGTCGTAAACGGCAGTCCGTTACATGAAGCGTTAGACTACGAGCCCTTTTGAAGTTATGGTGCTGATATTATTATGTGCTACATAAACTTACATCTGTAAACATGAAGCAGCTGTGAGTATCAAGTCCTTGGCTATGATGCTGCCAGCACAAGCGAACAAGCCCAGCACGTTGAGACTTACTATAAATGGATACGATTCTATCGGTGTTCGCAGACCTTTAAAAATTCTTCTATTTTGTGTCAGTATGTTGTTCGTTTCTATACTTTTTGATGGCTCTATAAATAATTTAGATAATATGTGAAAATACTTTAGGCTGTAGCAAAGAGAGAGGCTTGTGAGACTGTGAACGCCCGGAAGGCATTTTGTCACCCCAGCAGGGACCAGGTTAAGGTTGTCGGCACACAAGAGCCGGCGCCCCTGCCCGGAGAGGAGTCCACAGGCAGCGGGTCAGAGAACCTGTCACACCCTATGTGCTGGGTTCTCACCACGTTTTTGGGATACGCACACACGATAGAGGGGCCTAATGTCCCCACCTCCAAGCAGGGCTTCGAATAACAGCCCCCCCCTCCCTCTTCCTCTTAGCATGACACTATACCATGGCCTGGTAAGGGCAAGAACGGAGGAGAAAGAAAAAATAAACCTTATGCCTCTCTAAATGAAATTGAAAAGTTTGTTTAGACTTTTATAAACAGAAACTTACCCCATACATCTACACCTTTATGTTTAAAACTAAATGATTTTACAGAATTATTATTTTTTCTAAAGTCGTCTACCGTAAGATTATTAATTTTATTTAAAACACCTCTTACTAATTCTTTAAAATTAATGTCATTAAGTTTTGTTTCGCTATTTTGATTAATAGATGTCGCTTTAAAGAATTCGAGTGATTTATTTTCTTTATTTGTACCAAATATATGATCATTTATTGATTCTCTTATGATTTTGTCAAGACCAATCTGCTTTGTAGCTTTATTATCAATATCGGCCATACTAACTTTTTTTAATACGTCGTAAATTTCTAATTTTTCTTTTGCTATGTTTTCCAAGCCCCTACATATTGTTAATAGTAATTTCATTTTCGATTCCTCAAAAACGTTTTTCGATAATTTCGTTCTCTCAAATATTTTGTTCATGATATTATATAGCTTTTTATTTAATCGTGTCAAGAAATTTTCTTTCGGTTTTAGTTTGTTTATCTGATGAGAATCGTAGAGAGATTTATTGTAAGATTGCTTGGCAATTACTGTAATTAATATACAAATTAGTACATAAATTGGTTTCATTGCGTTGAAATATTTTATTAGAATTAAACCTGTGGATTGAAACTCGGTTCCATTTTTACGATTGCTATAAAATTCAAAGAAATAATAAGAATGGAGTTAATGTTTAATGAAAAATTTATTGCATAATACCTAATATACCTGAAAATGATATCGACGCATGGAGATGATAATATCGACATGCTTTTGAGACGTGGATGTGGATTTGATTCCCATTTTAGACAAAATAAAATCTAAAGAACGATGAGAATGTTTATGGTTTCAACGTAAAACGAAACGCGACACTATTAAAGTAAATAGACCAACTCAATAAGTAGCTACAGTAATATTTATTACAAGATTATGTGATTTAAAATGCTTTTTAATAATAAGTGTAAGGTATGTAGTCTTAAATACTTAACTATTTTTATTTGTGTTTGTCAGACTCGTTCAATAAAATAATGTCCATATCGTAGAATGAAACGTTCAGCTGCTAAAATAAAGTCATCAATTTGCCGGCAGGTGTCGCTGTCTTTTTACTATTGGTTGGGTGGTGTGAACTTAAAACATTTACACAGAATTTATCTACATTTACAAGGTAAAAATAGTATTTATAAATAACTTAATTTATTTTTCATACCTTTACAATAATTTGTTTTAAATAAACTTGTGTGTTTTGAATATTTTGGGTAAGTCGTCTTCGATGTCAAATCTTTACGAATTCCAATTTTAAATTTTCTATAATTTGTCTAGATAACAAGTTTTAAGTTTATTATGCCTTTGACTATAATTTGTGGGCATTTAAAGCTTATCACATTTTTACACAAGGGTAATCTAATAAAATAGATGCATGTTATGTAACTCTATCATATTGATCGCTACATAACCTCTATTTATTTCATATTTTTATCCTGTTTCTTGCCTTTGCGTTGTTATCATCTTGTAGCCTAATGTGTTTGCTAAACTCTGTCATTATTGCCCCACTTACGTATTTAGTTTTTTTTTTATAAATTAAAGTCAGTAAATAGGTACTTATATCTTGATAAACTGATAAAAACAATGATAGTGAAAAATAATTTTAAATAATAATAATAATATATGTATTCATAAATTCACAATAACAAAACAGAAAATGCCAGTTATTCTAAAATAAAATTAAATACTACGGTTCCAAAGTTACACAATGTATCTTAAATATTACTACAATGAAAAAATGTTAATTGAAATTGTATAAATAAGTAAAATTATATATACATATATTACTACAATGAAAAAGTGTTAAATTGTATTATAATATTTTCTAACACTTGCGCGACTCTTCTGTTTAAATAAAATTACTTTTTACTTGACTTTGCACTAGACTTTGCAGTCATCATTATCACGGGTGAGACAAAGTCCGAAACGTCGGGCCAAAATTTAAAACAAATATACGCGTCTAAATCCGTAAAAAGTAGTTTTATTTAATTGTATTAGCCTGTGGTATTAGCTATACGTCCTTTTGCAATTTTACCAAATTTTTCATTAGTAACAATATTAGAGCTGTGTTCGTTTCCATCCTATTGTGTCTAATGTTATTATTATCACTAAATTCAACATTAATATTTATTTATGAAGATAATTTGTTGCTAAATAAAGAACTTGTACTAATAATCATTAATTATGAACATTTCACACAATGTCCACGTGTTCCAAGCTAATCGAACCTGTAACCTTATTTTATTTCTTTTAGTTTTATTAATTTTTTTGTTAATGTTATTATTGTTGTTATGTGTAGAAAGATGGCCAACTTGTTGATGCGCCGTGCACTGTTAGATGCAGTCCGAGTGCCTGTCTGCGCCAGAGCATCATCCTCTAATGGTGAACTAGCTAAGGTTAGTATTATCATAGCTGTAATAGATTTACGTTTACTTTGTTAATCATTTGTTTACCGTGCTTCACTGCAGGGTTTGGACTGAAAATCAGCGCTGTGGACTCATCCGCAGCATAATGCTGAGTCTAGACCTTTCATAATACTATCATTATGCACACGACAGCTACATCCTTACCCTTAAGCTGCCTGTTATCTTTATTTTGTTATTATGATGTACTGTCTACTTCTTGTATGTAACAATATGTATTTTTGTAGTATTATGATTATGATGAAATGATTTTTCTTTCTTTCTTTCTTTCTTTCTATTTAGTTAACATAACATTAACATTATAATAACAACTTTTGTCAGCTATTTTTGTTAGTAATTATTCATGGACACATTGACTCAACATTCTCTCGTCCCAAGCTAAGCTTATATGCTTGTGTTATGGATACCAGAATAAAAATATTTTATACATAATAATTTTCTGTTGTAAATACATAATGAAAGCACCGACTGTGTGACTGATATAAAAAAAAAAAACACAAATACTAACACTTTGTCTATTTTCTTTCTTATTTTCTTAAATTAATTTTAAATAATTTTGTTGCAGATTGGTGCCCGTGAATGGGTTGGATTTGGTTACAATGGTCAACCTAACTATGTTGACAGGCCTGACTTCCCTCTGCCCGCTGTCAGGTTCCAACCTGACACTCCAGACATTAAGGTATGTTGTCTAAACTTGACAATGTACAGTAAAATTTTAAAATTATTTGCAATAATAAACATGAATAGCTAAATGTCTTGCAATTCTCCAGAACGGCTTAACCGATTTTGCAAATTTAAGAATATTCCTTTAAAATGAAAACTATTTAATAAATTAAATTATGGTGGAAAATTAAGTAAAAGCATGGCATGTCAATTGCAAAATTAATAAATTACTTTAGTAATGAAAACTATTTTTCGCTTTTAATAACCATACATTATTAAAAGCGAAAATCTTCAAAATTTGCCAAAGTATGTAAAATTTCACAGCATTGCTAGTGTCTAAATTACTTAGCAAGTTGGAATGAATATTTTGGAGGACTACAACTCCATTTCATCTATTTATCTGGCTTTTTCCGTCCACCAAGACCTTCAGGAGTCATTTTAAGGTCATTCACGAAAGGTAAATGAAATGTTAGGGGAAAATGATTTAGCCAATTCATAATTCCCATTTTTAATGAATTGACCATTTTTTCACCTACCACCAGTTCCAAACACAAAACCCACTGGCAAGAACTTGCATACCTAACTAACAACTTACTAACTTGCAACTTAGCAAACGTTTTTTTCTATTTTTCATCTTTCATTTCAGAAACAAAAAATTCATACTTCTTCCCATATCTTTAATATCCCACTGTTGGGCACGGGCCTCCATTACTGTTGGAGGATATTTGGTATATTTTGCCATTGCTGACCAGGTGTGTTGGCCAATTTCGAGTATTAAATCTCTAACAGAGCATGACGTCTAATTCAATTATCCCTCATGGGTTCATACAGCATGTTGGAAATATAATGCTGAGTAGGATGATGACACTTTTATAAATTATTTTGTCACCACACGGACGTCACTGCTAATTTATTTAACTAATTTCTGATAATTAAATATCAGGTCCTCCGTGAGAAAGAAAAGGGTGACTGGCGTAAATTGACCGTTGAAGAAAAGAAAGCTTTATACCGCGCCTCGTTCTGTCAGACCTTCGCTGAGTTCCAGGCACCCACCGGAGAGTGGAAGGGTATCCTTGGATGGACTCTGGCCTGTGCTTCGTTGGCTGTTTGGATCTATATGGGCATGAAGTTGTTTGGTAGGTTTGGCAATTGTAAAGCTTAGATATATACATATTTTTATGTTTCATTTAACTTAACAAATCAAATAAGTCAGAAAAAGGCGTTATTATGAGTGAGATTTGAACCCATGGTTTTTGTACTACTGTTCCACTGATCTCAACCAATGAACTGCCGTGATGTTTGCTCACATTAACGCCATCTATCGAAAGTGTTGCAATATGACGCACTCTATTTATTTGGACAGTGATCGTCAAGACACTTGATGCAAGCAGCACAAAATTGCGCGTTGTGTCAAGATTTTAAGGGAATTTATTTGATTTTTCTCTTCTCCAGCCCATTTATGTCCCACTGTTAGGCACGGGCCTCCTACACTTTGGGAGGAATTATGGTCTACTGTACCGCGCTGACCAGGCGTGTTGGCACACGGTTTATTTTCGAGTATTCCTTCTCACAGAGGATGTTATCTGTGTGCAATATCCCTTAGCTGACTTTTACAGCACCCTTGGGAGGAGATGGGGTGGTGACACTTGTATTCTTAATCCGTCACCACACGGAGAGTCGAAGGTTAATATTATATTAAACTTCTTTTAAACATTACGACAACATAATTATAAATTAATTAAATAAATCTCTGTTTGATTATTATTAAATTAATTATAATAATTAATTATACATTCCAGTATACAGCCCTCTGCCAGAATCCCTGAACGACGAGAACCAGAAGGCCCAACTTAGACGTATGTTGGACCTCAAGGTTAACCCCGTCGATGGACTTTCCTCCAAATGGGACTACGAGAACAACCGCTGGAAGTAAACTTAACCTGGTGAGTAACATTATCTATTACTAGCTGTTTTCTGTGATTTTGTACACGTTAGAATTAGCAAACAAATAATACATATAAACTACTAAAACAGCATAAGCAACAGAAGAATATGGATAGTGGTAGTTTTTGCAATATTTTTCACTAATGCTTGTTCCTATTAGTCGCATAGTGATGTTATATTATAGCCTATAGTCTTCCTCGATAAATGTATTATCCAACACCGAGAGAATTTTTCTAATCAGACCAGCGGATCCTGAGATTAGGCCTTTCAAACAAACAAACTTTTCAGCTTTATAATATCAGTATTGATTACCACTCTCCATCTGGTGATTTCCTCCCTAGGTGCCTTATTAGAACGATGCCGTTTTTTAACACATTTGCGAGGAAACAGAAAAAAAAACATTAAATAAACTCAATCTGTAAATGCACACTGTTGCTTTCCCGCCATTTTAACAGCTCGCTAGCGCTGCCTACTGACTGGCGCCGCGCGGCGATTAGTTCGAAATTTGAATAGCAACAGCGCGCTGCTCGAGTCGTGCGGCGGCGATCAGTTCCATATTTGAAATGGCAAATAATACTGTTATGAAATTTGTATGGACTATAACTTAACTATTTGCTTTGGTAACACACGCGTTTGTTATGACCCGCTTTACATATTTAAAATCGGTGGAATTACATCAACTTTACGAGCAAGGGTGTTAAAAAAATAATTTATCCTCAAAGTGTTAAGACAAAAAAGGTTTGGGAACCCCTGCCCTAAGTTCTAGTCCACACGGCGCGTTGCGTGGGCATTGCGTTGTAGCAACGTAGATATAATAGTAACTTTTCGAACGGAATGGAACGAATTGTTCTCACAATATCTAGATATTATCTAGGCAATATCCATGAAGAAAACAGAGGACTACGGTGTGGCCGAAAGTTTCGGCCAAAAATCAAGTCTTGGCGGCAGTTTCGGTTTCAACCGAAACTTTTTTCGTTTAGTTTAGTTTAGTTTCGGTATCGGCAAAAGTTTCACGCACTTTCACGCTCGCCTAACTTCGTCTCCCGCGGCAACGCTTGGACGGTCCTGTTCGGGAATTATGAGAACATAATTTAAAAAAATAATAAGATAGTTATAAATATTTTTAAAAATTATATTAAATAAATGATTCCAACGAACTTATTATACCTACTGTGTCTCCATTTCATGCCCTAATTAATGTAAAATAATAGGTAAAATCACCAAATTTCAGTATTTTAAGAAATTTTATACTTGACCACGTGAGTTTCGGTTTCGGTTTCGGCCGAAACTGAAGCCATGGCTGAACATTCGGTTTCGGCCGGAAAACCAGTTTCGGTCGGACACTACTCCTCTTTCTTTCATACACAATACATCCATCATTTTTAATTAATAATATGATTATTTGTTTCAGGTAATGTTTGTTTGGGGTGCTACGCCTATGAGGTGTGCATGACGCTTCAGGCTAGAATAGAAACAATTGTTTAATCTATGTGATAATATATCTGTGTAAGATAAAATAAACTATTCCAAACAAAAGATTTGTTTTTATTTTCATAGCTCTGCCTTGCCCTCGTCTTCGTACGAATACATACGATAGAATGGTTCAGGAGGCTTTTTTGTCGAATTTGTTTAAGTTTCATTTCTAAATTCCTTCACTTTGGTATAAAATCCTAAAGAATAAAAGAAAAAATTTTGTGAAAAAGTTTATTTACAATAATAGTTTTTTCTTATTAATACGTTTCGCTTCTTCATCAATAGCGAGTGAAATTAACTCGTACAGCGATGACTCGGTCAATTTATCTACAGTTTTATTATTACTTTTATCTCTAAAAGTAAAATTATTATCATTTGATTCTACACTTATTTCTTCTATATCTTTATTATTATAATTATTCCTTTTATTATTCTCTTCGTCAGATAAAAACAAAAAATTCAATACAGACTGCTGTTTTGGACTTATTTGTATGCTACTTTCTTCCGATTCATCTGAACTGACTACAGCTATATTTCTTTGACGACTTTTGAGTATTTTCTCACTTTTAGTATTATTAACTGGTTGTTTTATAAATTCTTTTAAATCTAAATTATCTATAAGAGTCATAATATCAAGTTCCAATGAATTATCATCATCGCTATCATCTGAATCTTTACTCTCTGTTTTTGCAATTACTTTATTATTTTTTCTAGTAGCAGTTTCTATACTGTCATCATCATCTGTGTAAGGTTTGCGTATAATTTTTGCTTTATATTTTGCTGTTGTTTCTTGGACTGCATCCATTTTTGTTATTCTTATGTTATCTGGTTTGATAAATTTTTCGTTAGAAGTATCTATGTCGCCATTATCCCGTGTTTTGACTTGTTTTGTGTCAGTACCTGAGTTAGGTTCATTACTATCGAACATTGTTGATATGAAATCTTTGAAACCATGGTCTTGCATTCTTAACACATCTATATCTTTTATGTCGATAGGTTTGGATGTAGTAGTACTAAATACTATAGGTAGTAAAGTTCTTCTTGTTGATCCTGTACTTTGAGTAGGCACTTCGGGTAATGTTCTAGTAGCTTTACTGGTTGTGGGTTGTCGAATAAAGATAACATCCTAAAAACAAACATGAATTCCTAAGCTTTTTATGTAGGTAAACCTAAAATTAAAGCTGCGCTCTCTCTTGTGGTTTCTCTCTCTCTCTCTGAGTATGGGCCTTCTCCACTTTGGAAGGAACTATGATCTACTGTGCCGTGCTAACCAGGCGTGTTGGCACAAGGCTTATTTTCGAGTTTTCCGTCTCTCACAGACGTTAACATTGCTGAATTGTGTTTTTGACATTATATCAACACTATATCAACTTTCATTTATTAGTTAAATTTAGTTGTGCATGTAGAATCGGTACCGTTATCATCCAGTCCTAAAATAAGCGTCATTATCGTTATTACCTGTTTCATAATATTGCTGATCCATTCAGCGTAATATCCAAGTTTAGTGAAAACAGTTGGAGCGTCAGGGGCTCCACATGTTGGTGAACCGAAGCTGATTACTCCCATCAATATATCGTCGACTATCCCTGGACCACCCGCATCACGCTGTTGTTATTATTAATCAATATTACTTTAAAATCTGTGCAATTTGTTGTATATTGTCGCCTCATTTAATATTTACTAGCTGAGAACCGCAACTTCGTATGCGTATAATTTAGAAACCAAATGTTAACAAATTACAAAATTTCAAATAGGTACCTAAATAAATGTTTTTTTAATTAAGTTAGGTTTAGTTAGTTTTAGGTTGAAACCTATCTCTTGGAATGTTATTTTTGATTAAATATTGTATTAGTACTTACATTGCAAGCTCCACCACCTTTAGACACAAATCCAGCACAGAAATTTTTCCTAGTGACAAATTCTCTGAAAATAAATATAATGTTCTCAACTTAGTCAGACTGCGGTTTGACCTTTCAAGACGAGACAGTGTAGTCAGCAGTCCATTTAAATAAGGTACAAGAAGTTATAGGTATAAATAAAACGACTTTTTACGGATATAGACGCGTATACTTGTTTTAAATTGTGCTTTACAGCTCATTTTTGCATTACAACTCAGTTTCACCCGTGACCATGGTGACTGCAAAGTCTCCGAAACGTCGGGCCAAAATTAAAAACAAATATACGTGTCTAAATCCGTAAAAAGTAGTTTTATTTTAAACAAATGAGTCGCGCAAGTGTTAGACTTATAGGTATAATTGTATAATTCAATCGGATAGGTACCTAAAACGAGCTTAACTTGGTACCAAAATTTATGTTCCAAATTAAGTTGTGCTATACGAGTTTAATTAAGCTTATTTTGGTATATTTTGGTACAAATTTAAGCTCGCTAATTATTTACATACATAGAGAAAGTTCTGTACACACCTTGTGTAGTGATCCTGGCAGTAAGTTAATGGATAAAATGGTAAGTCAGAGAAAGATAGGCGGTTTCTAAACGGGTTGTAGACGATATTGTTCATCTGCAACGAAATTGAAAATGAAAATCAACCAACCGGGCTCTACCTAATGGTCAATCAGAATAGTTTTAGATGAGAGTCGAATCAGATTAGCGTCAGGTTCAGACTCAGACGATTTAAAGTGACCAATTGTAGACCTATTAAAGCATTGAAGGGTTTAGCTAGTAACCCGTTAAATAATTTTACCGGCATGCTTAAAAATTTTAATTTCATTGGCTATTTTTTTAATCTAATGGTACCTGTCACTTTTTGCCTCGGAGACTTCTATATGCCGAGAAAGGTCAGTAGGTATCTATGTGAAATCCACAGAAATCGATGAAATGGCTGATGGTGCCGATTATGTCCATGGTTATGCAAATTGTTACAGACGTTGACTGTGTAACTACGTAACAAAACTTACGCCTCTCGCACCCCATCCGATGACAGTAATTTTGCCAATATTATCAGGCAATGGCCAGGGGTGTTTATCAAAATCTATTTTTTTCACTTTGTTTTCTCGCCTTCGGAAGGAAATCTTTCTTGTGAGTCTCATAACTGCGAGGTTATCATAAAGTGTTTTAGGATCGTAACGAGGATGGAAATATATTTCCAGCACAGCTATGTTGTCTCCACCACCCTCGTAGAAATCACTGCCTATTTGGACAGAGAGAAATGCTGGGTTCTCCCGGAAAAAGCGGTTGTTCCATGCTCTGAAAAATAACATTTCGGTTCACTATGCCACATTGTATAGGTTTTAGGATGTTAATATTGATTACTGTTTACCGTATTATGTGCTAGACATACTTTTATTAATGAGACGAGGCATTTTATCAAATCATCTCATCAATCACTGTGTTTGATAGAGTAACTATGTCTTAACGAAACGGTGGTTCCAATTGTCTCAGCAATTCATAGAGAGTGAACCGTCATTTATTTTAGTTCATGACCATTTTTCACCTTAAATATTCATTCATTCATTCATGGACATTTCACACAACGTCCTCTGGTCCCAAGCTAAGCTTATATGCTTGTGTTATGGGTACCAGAATACGGATAGAATACATAAACTACTTTTCTTTTGTAAATACATACTTATAATACATAGAAACACCCAGACGCAGTACAAACATTTGTATGACAATTAAAAACATCACACAAATGATTGTCCTGACCGGGAATCGAACCCGAGACCTCATGATCGGCAGTCCGTTATATGAACCACCACACCACGAGGCCCGTCTGTAATAAAATCTGAAATCTGTCTGAAATCTGGTGTTTAATGTAAATTTAGTATTTAGAACAAAGTAAAACTTACAGCTGCAAACATGAAGCTGAAGTGATGACTAAATCACTTTTAATGATAGATCCAGCACATTGAAATTTTAGGAAAAACTGCACGCTGGCTACGAAAGGAAATTTCTTGATTTTTATTCTGGTACCTTGGTAAAGTCGTCGTCCACTTGATTCTGTTGGAAACATAGTTTTCTTAGGTTGAAAATATGGCAGTATAGAGAAAGTACGTTACTAAAGTAACGCTGCTCCTCCTCTCGTTTTTTTAACATATGCCATGTTATGAATAGCAAAAAACCAACACTACATTTTAATAAAAAGTCAATCTCGTTAAATGCAATACCCAACTACTCGTAGACCTCATACCAATATTATGTTACGCACTAGGTATATAAGACCACTATACACCTTACGCAGGCATGCGTACGGACCTACTCTACTACATTTCTTTTACGTGTTTTAATATACATACTTACGCCAATATTCATTATCGCTGATAACACTGTCGTTGGCTTCAAAAGATTCATTTCTTTTACTAACAACATCTTTCGTAGCATTTACTCCAAATGATATTTGATTACCATCTATATACTTCAAAATATCTTCATTAATATCAACATTCTTATTTGATACATAAGTTTCTTTTAAATATTTAAGTTTTTTTACAAATTTATCTATATACTCTGTTACGTATATGTCATTTGTTTCAATACTTTTATCATTTTCATTTAAAACATCATTTATAAGTGTAATAAAATGTCGAGAACTGTTATCGACATCATTAATTCTTGCCAATCTAGCTATTTGTTTTAGATTATTGCAATCCTTTAAAGTTATTGAAGCGAAAAAGTTGTGTATTATTGAAAAATGTTTGAGCCTTGGTTTTTGTTTAACGTTTTTTATTTTTAATGTGCTGAATAAATTGTTGACAGTGCCTCTTATAACTGCTTCTGTGTCAGCTATATTATTAACTTCAACAGCCGGTAACTCAATAAGACAGTAAACAGCAATTATGTTGAAGAAAAAGAAATACAACACTTTATTTTTAGCACAGAACATAAGGATCACGGTATCTTTTACAAAAATTAAGAAAAAAATATTTAATAAAAAACTTTTTTGTTAATTTATTACGATGTAGATGCTGCTTAATAAAATAGTTTTTCTTTTACGTTTGATTAATATTGCCTTCAAATTTAATGGTGTTGAGAAATATTTTTATTGGTTTAATAAATTTTATGTTTTATCGTAACTTTCGCAATAGAAAATAAGTTTTGTATAACTATTTATTTTTATTTCTATATTATCTATCACTGAAAATATTACTTACTTAGTTATTCTAATATGAATTAAATCCTTATTCATAATTTTTATCACTTTAACAATTACTACCTATTGTTAAATTCTATAAAAAAATGTAGGTAATTTAAATATTTTATAGTTTAATGTTATTAAGAAAAATACTAAGTTGAATAATAAAAATAAAACACATTTCTGAATAACAAAAAATCAAAAGAAAATCTTCTTATACAAAAAAGAAAAAAAATACAGAATTATTTTTTATTAAAGATTTTGTTTGAAAATAGAATTATCTTGTCTATCCGTCTGGTTAGAACAATTGTTCTAAACAGTATCATAATGTAGGAAGAATGTAATAAAACAAATAGTCTTGGGAACAAATTTTCTCTATATTTTTTTATATAAAACAACGTGTTTAACATAAACAATGCACATAAAGTCCATTTACTGAGCGTTACATTAAATATTGGTATCACTACTATGTAACTAGAGGGCGTACTGGTACCACCCGGTTTTAAACAGGTTTTCATTTACAATTACATTTTGTTTTATTATTGTATAGTTACAAGTTCATTATTATAGTAGCTAATTTATAAAATAAATAGTAATATTTTATTTAACCTGTCACAAAAAAACTTAATTTACAGTTCTTCTTTTTCTTATTAGGGTTCCGTACCCAAAGGGTAAAAACGGAAACCCTATTACTGAGACTTCGCTGTCCGTCCGTCCGTCCGTTCGTCCGTCCGTCCGTCCGTCTGTCACCAGGCTGTATCTCAAGAACGGTGATAGCTAGAGAGTTGAAATTTTCACAGATGATGTATTTCTATTGCCGCTATAACAACAAATACTAAAAATAAAATAAAATAAATATTTAAGGGGGGCTCCCATACAACAAACATGATTTTTAGGGTTCCTTACCCAGTATCTCAAGAACGGTGATAGCTAGACAGTTGAAATTTTCACAGATGATGTATTTCTATTGCCGCTATAACAACAAATACTAAAAATAAAATAAAATAAATATTTAAGGGGGGCTCCCATACAACAAACATGATTTTTTTACCGTTTCTTGCTCGATACTAATAACGTTGCCTTATGTTGCATAGATAATGGTACGGAACCCTTCGTGCGCGAGTCAGACTCGCACTTGACCAATTATTTTTAAATTGTATGAACTGTTACTTTGGCGGTAAACGATAATAGATGGCGTTGATAAGCAAAGTTTTCTTTTAAGTTTATAGTTCAAACAAAATTTTAACTGTGAAAAGACAAATAATATGGAGTAATATACAAAAATACTCGTATTATAATTATCTTAATTATGATAATACGGTAGTATAGAACTAAGTTACTATATTATGTAGGTCTGTATACTTAATTAAATCGTAAATAATTAATTAAATTAATTTATAATTATGTTGTCGTAATGTTTAAAAGTTAATATAATATTACTTCGACTCTCCGTGTGGTGTCGGAGTAAGAATACAAGTGTCATCACCCCATCTCCCAAGGGTGCTGTAAAAGTCAGCTAAGGGATATTGCCGGAAAACTCGAAAATATACCATGTACCAATACGCCTGGTCAGCGCGGCACAGTAGACCATAATCCCTTCCAAAGTGGAGGAGGCCCGTGCCCAACAGTGGGTAGTAAATGGGCTGGAGAGAGAGAGAGAACCTTCGATTTTCGTGAATCGTAATTTAAACTTGTAACTTTACAATTTCAAACAAAACAATTAATTTACAAAAATACTGTTGGACATAAAGTAGGAATAACCCTACATTTAATTATTATTTCACCCGTCAAATTGTTACATAATTTTAAAATGTAATAAATTCCAATCAATTTATTTATAATTACAATATAAATAATTTTAAAACACCTATCACATTTTTAATAATTTAAGTCTCAACATCGATCGAATATTTATTTTAACAAATATTAAAAACTAGTTTTTTTTTAATTTAAACTTAACATTGAGAAGGTAGGAAGAAAAGAATATGAGAGTTTTAAATATTACGTGAAATTGATATTTTTGAAGGTCCATAAATAATCTGTATTCACAAAAAGAAAAGAAAAATGTCTACAGATTAAATATAATTCAATCAGCAACTCAATTTAGTTACTGACTAAATTATTTTATATTATTTGAGGTAGTATTTTAAAATAGTGATATTCACAGAGAATGTAGTACAATATTTGCCGAAATTGGGAGTATCTAGTCAAATAAATATAGTTTTCTATTTAATTCAGCTATGATACAATCCACCCATTGTACTACATTTGACAAATAATAAAGATTAGACATAGATTAAGACATTGTGCCCAAAATTATATAGATAATAGACTAGTTAACTAGATTTTACGACTAGAATAGTCAAAACTAATAGTGGTACCAATTCTACGTGCAAAATTAAACTTAACTAAAATATGAAAACAACTATTGCGTATTTTAACCAATTGGCTATTTCGTTGTGCACATTTTTCTTAATTTAAATCGTTAGTCTATAATATACAGATTTTATAATAAAAAAAGTTCTGTTAACATTGCCGAATTGTGTTATTGACAATATCAATGTTCATTCATTAGTTAGTTAAGTTTAGTTGTGAACGTAGAATCGGTACCAATACCTTTTAGACAGATGTGCCTAAGTATATTTTTAAAGCTACTTCTCTGACATTGAAAGCGACATAGAAATATATCGATAGATAAATGTTTATACATTATACACTAAAATAACTTTATTTTCTCCTTATAGTAATCATAAGAAAATTCTCAGGGAATTGTATCCCTTTTATATAGTTTATGAACAATTTAGTATTTTCATAGATATTGGTGCCGATTTTACGTAGCACAAATAAACTCAACTAATAAAATGAAAATTGATAGTGTAAAT
The DNA here is from genome assembly GCA_916999025.1 of Orgyia antiqua. Lineage (NCBI taxonomy): Eukaryota > Metazoa > Arthropoda > Insecta > Lepidoptera > Erebidae > Orgyia > Orgyia antiqua. Next base: position 30,796,565 of record OU779871.1, read on the forward strand.
AGCACATTTTGGCAATGTTAACTGAACTTTCTTATTATAAAAATTGTGTATTAAAGACTAAACATTTTATTTAATATGAATGTGTACAACGAAATAGCAAGTAATAGGTATATTGACACTATATATTTTGATTTCTTAGTTAAGTTTAGCTCTGCATGTAGAATTGGCACCATTAGGAGGCAATATTAATCCTGCTATTATTGAAGTATTAATTTTGTTTATACGTAAAAGAGTAAAATAATATAACAAAGAGAATTCTTTAGTTGATTATATGTTTGCTAGTGGAGCTTTTTTGTATTTAGTGCCATCTCTTATTATGTTCTGGAAACATATTTAGAGATTTTATTAACTACCCAAATTTTTTTCACTTTGGTTCATTTTTCTAGCAGAGATGCAGTTAAGCGGCCTTTTTATTTAGTTAATAAACTTAAATATAGACGAAATTGTTCACAAACTTGTCAATATATTTTATTAAAATTAATACGATATAATTTCTCTAAACACCAACGGTCATAATTATTTTATTGTTTGACATTTATTAATTTCATTAGCAATGTACTTAGGCTTACACAATACTATAATGACTTTTATTTATGTTTTTGCTATGTAACATAAATGATATACAAAAATGAATATGAACCATAGTTTTGCTTTCTATATTTTCTATCTAAAATCACATTTTGTAGGATATTTTTTTTTAATATAAGTACAATTTAAACGAAAAACATGCTGGCTGAATAGAGCTATTCCTTTTTTTTTAGATTTTAATTTAACTCAATGTTTTTGAAATTGGAACACCCCGATAGCTTTTTTATAAATCTCAAATTGAGAATAACGTCTATTTAAACTATGTTCTGAGATTTTACAATTGTTTACAACATCACAAACATTTATGGAAGTTTTTAGGTATTTGGCATTTTAATAATATACGTTTCCATTCGCCAATTACTTATATTATATTGAATGACATATTATATATATGTAACACCTGCTATAGACTCACATATTTACGGTAAAATTTTTTTAGGATTCTTTGAATTTGGTCAACTACACGTTCCTAAATCAATAACACATTATAAATTTTAGCCAAGCATTTGATGGTGCTTACCACATTATTTTAGTCAATAAACTAGAATAATTTCAAGAAATCATACTCGTATATAATAACATATTTAAACGGATTACAGATCAAGTGAACAAATTAAAATAAAGAGGTAATTAAAATAAATCTAAGGACATTCGAGTAGAGTGTTCTGCAAGGAAGTGTATTAGGACCATGACTATTTTCAACAGCAGTGGTCCAAATACCCTTATAGGACAAGTTTATTTGTTATCTACCTGTGTCACGTTTTTCTTAACCGTACATATAATATTACTGAGTTTAAACTTAGATTGGTCATGATAGGTGAAATTTTAATAGAAATTGGTTTTAAAGATTGAACTATTTTCTTCACAGCCAAGGTTTCTATGATAAAATGTATTTTTTTTCATTTGAAACTAAAGATATGGTTAAAATATGCAAATTCTAAATTTTATTATCAATCTGACTCAATAAATAATAAATATAGGTAATAAAGAGCATTAGCAATTTCGTTAAGTCATTTATAATTAAAATTCAATTAGAAGTTAGTATTGTGTAAAATTATTCGTTTTAGTCTCACATTTTAAGTATGGTTTTAAGAAACTTTAGAAGAGAATAGAAGAAAAATTTGGCAGTGAACACGAACAAAAGCTTCTAAGTTTAGTATGACTTAAGATGAGATTTTTCGTTAGGAGACAATCATAGGCTATGCTGCACACATATTCCAATAAATTGGAGAGTAAGCGACATGAAGCGTAATTATACGTATAAGTCTAAAAAATAATACTTTATTTTATAAGATATGAGCAATTTAATTTTTTTCTGGGGATTCTGTCAATTTCAATCCCAACTATCACGACCAAGATCTTTAGTTCGATCAATCTTTTGTGATTCCACTTTACAATCTTTTACCAATCAAACTTCGACAATACCAAGAGCCATTCAAGGCGTTATTATAGTTTAATCTCTAAAAGGAAACAATCCACCGACTCCTCCAGTGTCCCAATCAGCTACTTCTACGGGCCCGAAGCATTCGTCAAAGAACTGTTCCATCGTTTTATGTAGATGGATAGTTGAACGTGAAAAGTTGTGGTCTTCATCTGGGTAAACCTGGAAGTAATTGTGATAGTTATACATATAGGTACTTATTAAATTAATGGTGTTTTATGATAAGTCAGTACGTCAGTAACCCTAACAGGGTTGCTATTAAAGTCACTTAAAATACCATAAGCTCGTTTTTGAAAACCGAAAAATTCAAAACTTAATTCTATAAAGATACTTTTATTGTCATATTTTTTTATTCATGTCTCTTAGACCCTGACCAGCGTGGTCAGAAATTCCTCCAATCGTGTGGTTTATGTCCAATAATGGTTTATTTAAGAGATGTAAGTAATAATAATATAAATACCTGATGTGTATACAAGGCAGTAGCTTTAATCAACGCTCGAGCTAGCGCGAGCGCGTGATGTGGAGGAGCGGTGAGGTCAGCGTCAGCGTGCGCGAGCAGCACGCGGCGCGGCGGCAGGTTGCCCGCCTTGCGCCACACCGCGTTCACACCCAACGTGCCCGCCCACGACGAGCCGTGACCACTGTAACGCTCCGTCCAGTACGAATCTACGACGAAAAAGAGAAGTACAATTAGATAAAGTTATATTAAAAACTAGCTGCTGCCCGCGAATCCGTCCGCATGGAATTTAGAAAATTTTCCCATTTTTAACATTTTTCACTACTACTTCGCTTTTACAGGTCGTAGCGTGATGTTATATAGCCTTTCTCAATAAATGCCCTAGCTAACACTGAAATAATTTTTTAAATCGGCCCCGTGGTTCTTGAGATTAGCGCGTTCAAACAAACAAACAGACTCTTCAGCTTTATAATCTTTATATAAATAAATCTTCTGTACGTGTGTTTGTAATTGAACTCCTCCTAAGCGGCTGGACCGATTTTGATGAAATTTGTTGTGTGTATTTAAGGGGGTTTGAGGATGGTTTAGATTCACAATTGGCTGGACCGATTTTGATGAAATTTTTTGTTATTGATTTTTTCACAGAATTGTATGGCAAAACAACGTTTGCCGGGACAGCTAGTATTAGTATATATTCAATGATTAAAAGTAATCACGGTCTCTCCAGTCCATTATTGTCCCACTGCTGGGCATGGTCCTCCTCCTCTTTGGAAGAGATTATGGTCTACTGTGCCGCCAAACGTGTTAGTACATGGTATAGTTTCGAAATTTCGGTCTCTCACAGAGGATGTTATTTGTGTACAATATCCCTTAGCTGGCTTTTACAGCAACCTGGGAAAAAAATGGGGCGGTGACACTTGTATTCTTAATTCAGCGCCAAAGAAAATTGTAGATCTGATAAGTATAAGATTAAGATTAAAATTTTATGTAACCCACTCTTTTACAATAATAATTGAGAGCAGCCTGGGTTCAGTAGTGGATCAAAAGAGGCTGAAGAATGATAGCTATATGTTAATTAGCTGTTGCCCGCGATTTTGTAGTCTTAACAAACAGAAGTTTACTATACTGCTCGATAGATGTCGTTGTACTGCTTTTCTAAACAGCAATACGATATAATTATAAGCATTAATATATAAACTCTTGATAAAAATTTTGATATGTATTCAGCTCAGTTTCACAATTATAAATGATTAAGGAGAATAATAGTATTGTTCTAACTGTGAAGTCTGAGGTCAGTGAGTGGTGCGATGGCGGCCACACATCTGGTGACGTTACGCGCGTCGTCCGTAGCGAGTGCAGCAGCAGCGCCACCTCCATACCCTCGACCCCACACACCCACGCGACTACCGTCCACCATCTTCAGGTTGTCGCGTAAATAACTGAAACAATAATACATTCCATAATACTATGAAATTGACCATAATATCTCCACTACTTTTTACATATTTTTACATGTTTATTAAGGGCCTACATCAATATTATCGTATATCATCGCCGACACGTACATATTAACACAGCCAGTAGGCACAGAAAATGAAGAATTAGGGATACTTTTCCTATTTACTCAAAATCTACTAAATATATTTTAATTCTGATCCACGTGTTTCTCTATATAATAGTTACCTATGTTTTTAAAGTTATTTCATTAGTTAATACGCGATAATAGACCGACAAATGAAAAAAATAAAAAATTAGAGAGGTTGTTTCGCCAAGATTTTCTATCGAGAAAACTTTTTTCAATCGCGTTTCTGAGTTGATGCGATCCTAGATCATATATTGAAAAAACATATACTTAAAAATTAGAGCTCTAGCCATTCAATCTAAAGAAACAATGAAAACTTCGTACATAGAAAAATGCAATCGTAAAGTCTCTATTGCCAGAGAATAGTTACTACGACCGAAAAGTTTGAAAAACTTATTTTTTGTGCTTAATTTCCATGCCTCCAAATTTTTATTTTATTTGAAGTTTATTTTTAAGAAAACGTCCATGTTGGTTTTAATTATTCTATCTTCGAGACTTACCTAGGTAGTTTTTGCTATTTGTTAATGCTACATTGCTACCTATATTGAAAATGGCCCTCGTGGGAATCAATTTTGTTCATTTGTGTTAGTACCTGATCAGTACACAAAATTAATTAATTTAAATAATCATAAACTACATGATATTGTCAATACACAATATACTCACGACAGCACAGCTATTTGATCTTCAACATCCACTGACAGTAACTTGTGATAGATTTCTGTTCTAAGTTCTTCACCCTGGAAACAAAAACAAATAATAAATCCATCGAATAATAAGTAAATCTTCAAATTTCTGAAATAGGTTCATCATTTTTTCTCGTTAAGTTCATCTTCTTTAACTTATAATAAGCATTTACCAATAAATAAATGATTATTTCATCATTTTATTTCATTTCGAGACAAAAAGGGTTTATATTTTTGGGAAACAATGACAAATTTTGATTTCACTTCTTCTCTTCTTCTTCATTTCGCTTCGAGAAACAGGCCTGATAGTAGGTAAATATATTGTTTATAACATAAGTACTATAATATTGTAACCAATAGTCACCTGTCCCCCAGAACCTCTAGCGTCTATTTCAGCAACAATAAAGTTCCTGGCAGCAGCTAAGTACCAGCCCCAACTTGGTTTCCATCTTTCAGTCACTAGTTGTCCACCAGGCTCAGCAGAACTGTATACGAATTAAAGAAAACACTTTTTCTATTATTTTGAATTACATTATATTATTGCTGATTTACTATCAATTTTTAGTTACGTTAAGTTTAGCTGTGCACATAGAATTGGTACCAAAGTATGATGGTAGATGCCAATAGAATATTACATGGTAAGGCGCACCAGCTAGGTATGTAAAAAGCCTATTTACTCTATTTTTAAACACAGATATCGGCATATTATTCCAGTCCTTGGCACTTCATGATATAAAGAACAATAAGCTTTAGGTCCCGATGATGACGATAATGCGAAAGTTTAGTTCAATAAGTTGTAAACTTACACGTGTAAGACAAGAGGTAGTGGCAGATCATCAGTCTCTCTGAACCCTGGTGGTAATAGCAGGCGGACCCTAGCCGCTCTGTATGCTTGTACCTATAATATTATTACGTATCATAAATAATTTATTAGGTTCGTATCATTACGAACTAAGGTATATAGTAACTAAAATCACTGATCCATAAAATTGAATCAGCCAAAAATTTGGAGCAGCTCGCATTTAACAGATTTCTGCCAAATTCATCATATCAGAGATCAGATGCAGGATTTACCAAGTCCAAAACTTGTTGGGACTTCAGCTCAACATTCAAGAATTAGATAGTAACTGGATTTCCATAAATAACGCAATACAAACCTCTACCCTGAAGACTTTTACTTGTGGATGAGCTAGTCCAGCAAACATCTGGCTAAGAGGTCGTCCATCCCAGAGGACGGCGCGTCTCTCACCCCAGCGGGTGCACACGAAGGTTACAGGAGGACCAGGGCCCAGGCATTCCTGTCAAAAAGTGTCTGTTTATAATCCAAGAGAAACTCTAGCAAAACTTTTGTAACAATCTTTAATCACTTCCTTTACTAGAACGCCGCCGTGTAAAAAGCAGAATCGAACTCCAAATTAACGAATATTTCTGTAACAAAAGCCGCCTACCGCTGCATTTTCTAAATACTTTGAAAAGGACATCATCAAAGCAAAGCACCTTCCAAGATACAGAAAGTCCGAGACTAAGGTCTATGACATCACGCCTGATTAGCGTAGTGCAGAAGTTTTCTCCTGTTAGGATAAAAACACAATAATTGGATGTTGAAGGGCTGAAAAAGAGAAAGATTCAGGTTCAATTACCTGAACATAATAAGAGAAGTTCTTGCTGAACATGATCCTGTTGTACAGACAATCTGTGGGCAGAGAGTCGTTCTCATCTGCCACGTGAGGCAGAACAGTTGATGTTGGCCAATATGGGAGAGATGATGTTGTATTCTCCAAGTCCTGTGATCAGATAGTAGGTAATTCAAGATTAAGTTATCATAAAACAAAGCGAGAACCACTCATTTAATGTATGTTAAATCTCGTTTCAAATCAAACCCAGTCAATGGCTGGGCGGAGAAGCTATAAATAACAAATTAAAGATTAGAAGCTGATACGGGAGTTAGTGCAGTTGTAAAATATACATTAACCAGTTTCAAATGCGACAAAACTCATGGTATCATAATAAACTCTTAAAATCTTAATTAACTCACAGAGTCCCCACTACCCGGCTCGACAGTAGCTTCAGAAGGTAGTACGTTGATACCCGGACAGGTGAGACAGTATGGTGGATCTGGCCAGTTGCCAGGATCTGAAGGCACTTTTACTCGATACAGGTGACGCTCACCAGCTTTCTCTGGGGCTGTTCCTACCATATATCTGAAAAATTATTTAGTTTTTATAGACACTGTAGTACCTGTAGTACCTATACATATAAATAGGATTGATGCCCGCATTTAGATATAAATAAACTACCAGATGTGAAAATTAGAACTGTGGAAGCTCTTGGAAAACTTTTCTATGTTATCGACTTCTGGAAATCATGTGATGAAGTCTCCATTTTGGTAACACATTTTGTTGTTGATTTCATTTTAACGTAAAATTTTTGCCAGAACACTTACAAAAAACTCCTCCGCTCATCCCATCCCAGTAGCTGCGTTATTTCAAAACTGCCTAGCGTTAAAGTTGTTCTTGAATCATGAGTTAATCTAACAGCATGTCTCCATTCCCCACCGGCGACACCTCCAGGCTGATGGTCTAGTACCGGCATGGTTGTGAACACTGTAGCCTTAGATCCTACTAATGCCGCACTGCCGCACCATCCACAGTCTTCCTCAACTGGTTCTGAACCAAGACCAGACCAACGTGACCCGTCTGATTCATCGCGGAATATCTGGAAATGTTGAGGATATTAGCAGTTGATTAAAATTTTGAATATCATATCTATGTACTAGCTGTGCTTAGCAGTATTTAATGACTAAACGTTATTCTGTTGTCTGTCACTCTTGTGATATAAGGGTATATAAGAGTATATTGAGGGATCGACGTCAATACGTGAGATATGGTACGCATATATCGGAACCATATGACACCAGATCTGGCGTGAGCCAGGGTTCAATAATGGGGCCGCTACTCTTTCAAATAATGATAAATGATCTCCCAAGGCTACCGGTTATAGCTGAATGTCTTTTGTTCGCGGATGACCTTAAGTTGTTTCTTGAAATTAAGTCAATAAGTGATTGTGAGGATTTGCAGAATGATATTGACAAGTTATACGACTGGAGTGTTAGCAACAAGATGACGTTCAACGTTAGCAAATGTAATGTCCTTTCCTTCCATCGTAAGAGCACCTCAATTTGTTTTGATTACCAGCTGCAACGATCATCTCTAAAAAGAGTTAATGTAATCAAGGACCTAGGGGTGATATTTGACCAGAGATTAACTTTTCACGACCATGTATCTAACTTAGCTGAGGAAGCGTTCCGCTGTCTGGGTTTTGTTCTGCGGAATTCTAAGAATTTTCAAAGCCCGCAAGTGATGAGAACTCTGTACAATGCGTTAGTCAGAAGCAAACTTGAGGTGGGCGCATGTGTTTGGAATCCACACCATGTTACCTACACTCGACTACTCGAGAAGGTCCAAAAAGTATTTTTACGGGCACTTTATAAGAAAGTCTACGGCTATTACCCGTCCAGGTACCCTTCTAAATTCTTGCTTGGTCAACTTGGTTGCAATTCTCTTGAGGTGAGGAGGATTTTTATACAGTTAATCACGTCTGTTAAGGTGCTGAGAGGTTTGGTGGATTCATTGAACTTGCACGACCACCTGTGTACTCTCACCGTGCCTGATAAGCCTGGGGCTCATCGTAATAGACGTGAAAGGTTACCGGATCTGTTTCATGTCGAGTGTTGCCGCACTGTAGCACATTCTATGTCACCGCTAATTCGTGCGCGTCGACACTTTAATGCACTCGTTGCCAATGACAGCAACTTGGACATTATTGCCGATAATTGGCATATTATAGCTTCAACGCTCAAAACATATTGTGAAAATTTATTAGACCAATGGGATAGACGCAACGCCGATGTGCATGATGTGGATAATTAAATCCAACTACTTATTTCATATCTTAATATAAATGTATGTAAAATGTATAACATTTATTTGCATGCTTCTAATATTATTTAATTTTTATTCTAATGTTATTGTGAGATAAATGTAAGTGGTTAATTCGTTTTTATCTCAATAAATAAATAAATAAATAAATAAATAAATAAATAATCTACATCCTATCCTTAAACCTTGAGACGGAATATACGCCGAATTATTATCAGTCGAGGCGTTTTAGAGGAAAATAGTGACTATTCTCTTTGCATAATTATTGGACATAGCATATTATTACTGATATTCTAGTAGACTTTACTAACATCTTGACAGTTATAATGCGTAGCACTACAGATGCTGATGATAGAGACGTTCTGAGGTCTGTTCAGCAGTAGAACTGCGAGCTGCTTTTCTGATGTCCAACCCGTCCATCTTACGTACCAACCTGGAATAGCCATATTATTTTTTTAAATGATAATTGTGTCTATTTAGGTGAGTTTTAAAGATCTGTAACGCAGAGATTTGCAAATCCCAGGTCAGATGATACTGTTATTATAAAAAAAACATAATTATAGAAAATACTTGGTATGCCAGGCGACACTTCATGGATTTTTTTATATTCATAGACTTTTTATATATTGAAATAGTCATTTATCTACAAAATTTGAAAATAGATAAGTTTATTAAACTCATTAAATGGATAAGGAGATATTACAGGTAGGTATCGAGGCATGATCTAACTTATGAGATGCTTTCCAACACGATATTTACTAGACAAAATATCGGGCTTATTAAAATATCGCACATCACTAGTTCACTTGACCACAAACTTGTCGTCATAAATTCACGGATTTTTACTATATTGCTATGCTATGAGCTAATAGTAAAGGTGTGATACTTACTGTCGTCTACTAGAGAGTTGAACTGCACGGCGTGTGAGAACAGATACTTGGGAGTCTTCACACTAACCACGTATACTCTTACTACTGGGTTATTTGTGTTAACCTGGCAAATTATAATAACTCATTAATAAGCAAAATCAATACAATATAATGAATCATCGGTATAGCCAATAATATAAGAAGGGTTAACATCTACGTTTCATTTTGGTGAAGCTTGAGCTCTTTAGCCAAACTAAGCTTATTTGCTTATTTTATTGGTCCTAGATACGGATATACTAAAAATAATTAATAATTTTCTTTTGTAAAACATCTTTTAAGGTAATGATTAAGGTATTTTTTTAAGGCTAGCCTTTATTTTGTTCAAAAAATAAGCATTGCCAACGAGGCAATCATTATGATCAATGGTGGCAATGCCGCCAGTCGAAAGCGATGGGGAAGAATATTTTGATGCTTAGTTTATATACATAATTTTAATTTATTTAATACTGTAAATATTGTTTGTTTATGTATTAGTTTTTAATTGTATATAGATAATTTTAACAAACCTAATAAATCTCTAGTACCTACAGTAAAAAAATATTTAAGGTAATACAATAAAATAATTAGGTAGGTATTAAATGACCTTCACGAACATGAAATCCGCACAGGACAAGGTCCTTACCTTAGGATACCTTAGCGTCTTGATAGTAGGGTATGCTGGTGGTTCTTGCTGATCCAGTCCGTACCATGGATACTTATGTTGCTGGACTAGTGTGTTGTTGTAGGTGACATACATCAGCGTCTGCCCATCAGGACTGAACCATAGCGCCTTATCCAGTCTCAGCACTTCCGTCTCGTAGAGAAAGTCTGGTACACCGTTGAATATCACTCCAGGAATTCCTGAACATATTCGTCATGATGAGAAATAACACAGAGGAGTGAGTGATTGTAATTGTAATATGAGGTGTGGTGATGGATTAAGAAAACAAGTATCACCACCCCATCTCCTCCCAAGAGTGCTGTAAAAGTCAGCTAAGGGATATTGCACACAGATAACATCCTCTGTGAGAGACGGAAAACTCGAAAATGAACCCTGTGCCAACACGCTTGGTCAGCGCGAAACAGTGGACCATAATCCTTTCAAAGTGGAGGAGGCCCGTGCCCAACAGTGGGACGTTAATGGGCTGGAGAAGAAGAATAAGGCTTTTGCTTTGGCTTTTTGTTTTGGATTTTTGTTATACTGCTACCAAGTAAATAATTCTTTAGGGCATTTACACACCCAGGACATAAAACTTGTAAAGGTTTACATAATTGTTGTTTTAATAATGTTCATAGCAATTTTTATATAAATATCTTTTCCTCAGTCAAGGATAGTTTTATTTTAATATGTGAACTTACCACTGTTAGTGATCCTGCAGACTAGAGTTTTGAACACCTTGGGTTTGAAGTAAATATCATTATCGTGCACAAACACCAGCGTGGAGCCAACTGGTGACCACTCCGCGTACTGCAGCAGGGGAGCAGAACGATCGTCTTCTATTGGAGACACTGGGATCTTGTTCCTGAAAACATTATTACAACCTTACAATTCTTCCACATGAGACATAATAATATAAAAACTGCTTCATTATTTTGAGTATTTATGCTAACTTCTGGCACAGCTTCTAGTATCTTTCGTAGGCATTATTCTGGCTACGAAAGATATTAATATCAAAAAGCGTTTGAGTATATTACTCATAATATTTATATTCCATAAGTTTTTCAGTAGCTAATAATCTACTTAGTATAAAAACTAAAAAACACGCTTAAATATCCTGAATATTTTTTAAATGATTGCATTGTAGCGATGAGCATTGAATTAACGAACTAGTTGATCAACTAGTTGACCTCTCGTCAACGTTTCAATGGTTAACCGTTTCGGAATCAACTAGTTGAATTTAATGATGTCATTGAATTCAATGTTCAGTTTTTTTCAATGTTCGTTTTTTTCAATGTTTATGAGTTAAACATTGATTTCAATGTTCAGTTTTTTTCAATGTTTAATTTTTTTCAATGGTCGTTTCTTTTAATGTTTAAGAGTTAAACATTGAATTCAATGTTCAGTTTTTTTCAATGTTTAAATTTTTTCAATGTTCGTTTCTTGTCAATGTTTTCTCAAAGAAATTATACTTCTTAAAACAAAAGATCGTAAGCGACTGTTATGATATAGGTACAATAATGAACTTTAAAATTACTTAGTTAAGAGATATTTTCCTAAATAATAATGTTATGAATCACTGTTCCTCCGTGTGGTGACGCATTGAGATTACAAGTGTCACCACCCCATTTCTCCCAAGGATGCTATAAAAGTTAGCTAAGGAATATTGCACACAGATAACATCTTCTGTGAAAGGTGAAAGACGGAAAACTTAAAAACGAGACAGTCCTGACAGCCCTCCGTGTGGTGACGGATTAAGAATACTGGTGTCACCACCCCATTTCCTTCCCAGGGTTTTGTAAAAACCAGCTAAGGAATATTTTACACAGATAACATCAACTGTGAAAAACGGAAAACTCGAAATACTGGAATACTGGTGTCACCAACCCATTTCCTCACCAGGGTTTTGTAAAAACCAGCTGAGGAATATTGTACCTACACAGATAACATCAACTGTGAAAGACGGAAATCTCGAAATACTGGAATACTGGTGTCACCACCCCATTTCCTCACCAGGGTTTTGTAAAAACCAGCTAAAGAATATTGTACCTACACAGATAACATCAACTGTGAAAGACGGAAAACTCGAAATACTGGTGTCACCACCCCATTTCCTGACCAGGGTTTTGTAAAAACCAGCTAAGGAATATTGTACCTACACAGATAACATCAACTGTGAAAGACGGAAATCTCGAAATACTGGAATACTGGTGTCACCACCCCATTTCCTCACCAGGGTTTTGTAAAAACCAGCTAAGGAATATTGTACCTACACAGATAACATCAACTGTGAAAGACGGAAAACTCGAAATACTGGAATACTGGTGTCACCACCCCATTTCTTTACCAGGGTTTTGTAAAAACCAGCTAAGGAATATTGTACCTACACAGATAACATCAACTGTGAAAGACGGAAAACTCGAAATACTGCTGTCACCACCCCATTTCTTTACCAGGGTTTTGTAAAAACCAGGTAAGGAAAAACAAACCCGGTGCCAACCCGTCTGGTCAGCGTGGCTTGGTAGTAAGTTTTTTTTTTTTTTTTTTTTACGAGCAAATTTGTTGCTGAAATTAACTAGTTGATCAACTAGTTGATCAACTAGTTGACGAACTCCAATTAACGTTAACGTTTCGTTAACGGAAAATCTGTTAACGACCCACCCCTATTGCATTGTCTTTGTCATCAATACTCAATTCTATGCTACCTACTTACAAAACGTTGACAGTTTATGTTGTCAGAGACATAAGTTTCTGTTGTCACATGTTGTCACAATCGTAGTAAACAGAAACACAAGTAAACAATTATGATATTTTTACCTGATTCTATAAACAAAGCGTTTTTATGTGAAATTATCTGATTGTATATGAAAGGTGAGTCTACTCATATACAATTAAAATATTACGTGTATAATTAAAAATACAAGTGTGTTCATAGTGATACTTCAACATGCTATTCTAGTAATTCTGATCAAGGAATTGGGATTATTCTTTTAAATTATTGCATTGTCATCGGTCCTTGTTAGGTGTGCAAAATTTCAGATCTATCCGTCTACTGCAAGTGGCTGAAAATCGCTTTCAAAGATTCCGTTACACAGATTAATACATTGATAGTCACATACCAAACTTATAAAAATCGTGTTAAAAATAAAACAGATTTCTTATGTCCCGACGTATTTGTTGTACGAAATACAAAATCCCTTTTTGTCGTCGCCGCCACCATTTATCACCACCAGTTAGTGGACTAGATACAGAAGGACACGGGTCCTTCTGTATCTAGTCCACTAAGAAATAATCTAGTCAGCAGTAATTGCTCATCAGTGTTGTATAACATTAAAATAATTAGCTTAGTATAAAAACAAAAAAAAAAATTATGAAAATCCCATTTTTTTTAAAATTATTGCGTTATCATCGGTCCTATAAATGTGTGCAAAATTGTGGTAAGGAAGTGGGTGAAAATTACTTTTAAAGATTCCGTTACATAGATTAATACATTGATAGATACGTACCGAAATAATAAAAGCATGTTGATAATTAAAAAGAAATTGAAATTGTAAGTCGTTGACTGGACAGTGTATCATGTAAAATAGAATCAGAGGTGTATTTTGAAAATTAGCGCCCCGGGCCATTTGATTCGTTGCCTCGGGCCAATTTAATTGGCCTCCCAATAAATTAATTGAGATAGAGTAACATTTTAAACTTGAAAGCATTCGCCGCCCTTCTCAGGCTGGCCGCTCCGGGCCATGACCCCAATGGCGTTCGGGTAAATATGTCTCTGTATAGAATCGAAGAAGTATACCTACTAATAATTTAAACTGACCTATTGATGACGTCATAGACGTGGTATCTCGCCAGCCTGGCGTGCCTCCACCCTGGTCTCACATCAGATATGAGGAGCACAAACTTCAGGTCTGCTGATACTTTGAAGTCCACAGCATTCAGCTCTCTCTGTTAGTGGAACATATTTCATGATTAATATATATTAACAGCTTGTCTTTATCTTCTTTACTTATTATATAACATAGTCGTTTTTATTGAGTCCCTATGAGAGCTTATCACTTCAGAAATACGCAACGGATTTTACTGCGGTTTTTTTTTTAAATAGATAGAGTACTTAGTTAGTATTATTTGTTAAGATTTCGTTTTTAAATTCCACGCGTACGAAGTTGCAGGCAACAGCTTGTTTATCTATAAAATAAAATCTATATTATATTTATTTCTATTTGAATTACATCAGAAACTAACATTGAGAACATCCTTTTTAAACACAAATAACAAATATAATCAGACACACAGGATTAAGTAACAAAATAACACTATTTCATCATAAATAACTAAGCACAAAGTGAAATTTATTATACATTTCAAGGCCATAACCCATTTCTATCCGATAGTTACCTAATGATACCAATTCTACGTACACAACTAAACTTAACTAAAAATAGATAGATAGATAAATAACTCTTTATTTGCATAATCACCAATTTTACACAGAATTTAAAAATACAGTCTTAAAAGCTATTGTACAAAGGGCGGCGTTATCACTAATGTGATTTCTTCCAGGCAACCGTATAATGGATAGAATCCAGAATAGACATTGCGGAGGTTGTTGGTGTATTCTAAATTATATTGAAAATATGAACAAATGCATAAAACAAAAAAATAATCATACATATACATAAGCACACTACTAAACAAGTAAAAACTACTATATAATATACATACACACTTTATAAATACTAAGATACAGATTACATAAAGATAATCTACTTAGTTCTAAAACTAAAAAACACACTTAAAAATCCTAAATATTTGTCTTAATTATTGCATTGTCATCGGTATTTAATATATGTGTAAAATTTCAGCTCAATACGACTACTGCAAGTGTGTGAAAATCACTTTCAAAGATTCCGTTACATAGATTAATACATTGATAGATACACACCGAACGAGCGTGTTAATGAAAACAAATAAATTATTACTGGATTTTGATTATTTGGCCATTTGTTGCGCACATTTATATATAAGCTAATATTATAAAGCTGAAGAATTTGTTTGTTTGTTTAAACGCTCTAATCTCAGGAACCTCTGGTCCGATTTGAAAAATTCTTTCTGTGTTGGATAGTCCATGTAGCGAGGAAAACGTCTCTATGTAACATCACGCTGCAACTAATAGGAGGGAAACAGTAGTGAAAAATATTACAAAAACGGGGAACATACGAAGTCGCGGGCAACAGCTAGTGTTAATTATAATCTTTAGTCTATAATAAACAGGTTTTATAAAGAGAAAGTTCAATTAACATTGTCGAATTGTGTTATCGACACTATCAAAATTTTTTTTTTGTAAAGTTTAGTTTCGTTGTGCATGTTGAATTGGTGCCAATATTGTGTCTTCTATGCGACACATCATCAATTCTGTTTAGCCTATAACTACATGGTCATTTGTCATTCTTCAGGTCATGGCGTTTCTATTATGTAAAATTCATGAAAGAATATACATGCCACCACCCTTAGTCTGTTTATAGGGTAGAATATGATGTGTCACCACCACAAGTTAGTCTATAGGGCTTTGAAAGTCAACTGAGTATGATAACACTTAACACACACACTGAAAAAAATTTTTAATTTACAAAAGAAATATAAATATACAAAAGAAGTATAAATGACTATCAAAAATTAAAATATATATATCTACAATAAAAAAAAAATTATGAGCCTATATAGGCATCGAAATATTCCTTTTTTTATTCTTTCTTTTCCTTTATTTTTTCCTTTTTTTTTTCTTGAAATGCATTTTATGGTGTTCAATAAAGACGCAAATGTTTTTTTTTAGTATGATAACTAAAATTCAATTTCATATTCGTATTAAATATCTGGCAGATGCGTTTCCTGGTGATAGGCGATTTCTGAGGTCAGTTAAATACGTGTGTTTTAGTTATACCAGGCATATCGGATTTGATTTTAAGTTTTCGGAACAAAATATGTTCTGAGAACATAATATACTTTAAATTATGTCCGAATTTATGCAAACAAATAAATAAATATTCATAGATATTTCACACAATGTCTTCCGGTCCCAAGTTAAGCTTATATGCTAGGTATCTGTTAAGGGTACCAGAATACGGACATAATACATAAACTATTTTCTTTTGTAAATACATACTAATAATATATAGTAAATGCCTAGACGCAGTTTGCATGCAGATGCAGTTTGTTTTTTGCAGTCTAAACATTTCATTTTGTATGACAATTATGTATAAATTAAATGATTGTATGATTGAATCGAACCCCAAATATTTGAAATTGTTTTTAATATGGTGTCAGTTTTGAATTGACTAGTACCTACTTAAAAATTATAACCGTAAATAATGGTTTTACTAGATACTATAAAAGTTCTTCCCAGTTTATATAAGGACTATAAAAATTTAAGTGTTATTTTCTATGACAAAATTTTTATATATCATAAAATATGACGAGTGTAATAAAAACTAACGTCATAAGGCATTAAAATCACTATTATCTATTTGTCCACTTTTAATAGACGGCCGGGTCCCATAGTGGGCCGCATATGGGCAGAAGGCATGTCACAGTGTTCACTTTATACGGTTATACTCGACTTCTTCCTCTTCCTGCCTTTATCCCAAATTATTTGGTGTCGGCGTTGCACGGTTATACTCTACTAAAAAGAACATTAAGAATAGCACAGACTGAATGCGTGTGCAGCGCGTGTTACGTGAAAACGCGAAACGTGAACGCGTATTGCATGCAATTTTATGATTATGTCAAATTGGTTTTATGAGGTACTTCATACTTTATTCAAAATTTGCAAGGTATTTGTGTGAAACAATTATATCATCATCATCATCTAACATCACGCCTTTTTCCCATGGGGGTAGGCAGAGACTATAGAGCGCCATCTGCTACGATCCAAACATACTTCCTTGGCTTCATCCACACTCATACATCTGGTCATACATGCTCGACGGTTGTAAGAGCTACGCACTTGCCCCTTTTGGAGTATACCGGCGATGACATCGGAGTATATATTTCTCGGGCGTCCTCTCCCAGCGTTTCCACTTACCTCCGCTGTGTATATGCCTTTCGTTAATCGTCTCTCATCCATCCTCTCCACATGACCAAACCACCTAAGCATACTTTTCTCAATGAAACACCAACACACTAAAAGGTCTAATAATCTCCTTAGTTTATAAACTAAAAAAACACGCTGACAATTCCATGTTTTTTTTTAGATTATAGCATTGTTATCGGTATCTACTTAACATGTGTGCAAAATTTGGAGAAAATTACTTTCGAAATTCCGTTACATAGATTAATACATTGATAGATACCTACCGAACTTAATATAAGCATGTTAAAGAGTAATTTACACTGCCTTGGATGAACTATTAGCCAAACACTCCAGTTGAAGATTACACTTAAAGAAAATACGTTCTGCACACGCACATAATCTGTCTGTACCTGCCTTTACAACGCACTGTATTCTCCGCAAAAACTCTATAAAATAGTTTAAAATAAACACCAAATTGAAACAGGCATTTTATACAATAATTAATAACAGTGCACTTTTATTCACAGGCCATTAAATCCGCATATTGTTTGAACAAATTAATGGGAACACTTGTACCGCCATTTTGTGAGCGCGTTTTTGTGACGCCAATGGATTTTAACTCGTATTCGATTTACCTGCGGTACAGTAAATAATTTATCTTTCAAAAGTGTTGAAAGAAAAATAAGTGACTTTTGAATAAATGGATTTCATTAAAATTTGGATTTCCCATTATTTCAATGGGAATTCATTTTGTTTTCTGATTGATTTGGACTTGAAATATAAGCTTTTAATTTCTTTAGCAAGACTTCTATAACTATCATTCGTGTGGTGACAGATGAAGAATACTAAATGATGAATAATAGAGGATGCTGTAAGAGCTATAGGATGATAATAAGCAGACAATGGTACCAATTCTATGAGCACAACTAAACTTAAGACGGCACGATAGCAAATTATGCTCCATACAAAAGTATGGGTATGGTACTTCCGTTTTTTCTTCGCGAAAGTGAAACCGATTTTTATAGTTTTTGCGTTATATTATAGATAAAGAGTATATCTATGCTTCTATCACTTTCTTTTTTTCAAAACATAATAACTAAAAGAAATATGACCATCCGAAACACCGACTTTTTTCGGTTTTCTTTAGATAAAGTTGCAGCGTCTATCACACAAATTTGGTAAAGTTTTACCTCAAAAGAAAGTAATAGAAGCATAGATAAACTCTTTATCTATAATATAACGCAAAAACTATTAAAATCGGTTTAACTTTCGCGAAAAAAAAACGGAAGTACGAAACGTCTTTTTTCAAAGAATTTGTAGGTAAAATACGCTTCATCTATATTTGTCCCTTTCAGCGCGGCGCTCGGAAATAGGGATAGCAATACCTAAGGCAAATACCTAAATGAGGAGTACAGTACCCTCTTAATTTAACTAAAAAATGAAAAGTAGTCCATAACATACAGATTTTCAGTTAATTATTTTTTTCAGTTAACATAGTTTAATTGTGTTAGTGATGCTATCAATTTTAATTTTCATTAAGTTTATTTGTGCACGTAGAATCGGTGCCAATAGGTATCTTTTGTGAGAGTCGGAAAACTAGAAACTAAACCAAATGCCTATTCAGCGTGGTATAGGTAGACTACATGTCTTCTCAAAAGGAGGAGGCCTTAATAATCTGAGAGGCCTGTGCCCAAAAGTCAAAAAGAAAAGTTGTTTTGCCAATGGATTTCTAGATATGACAATAAAAGGCAGGAGATTTGTCGTAAAAATTATGGAAAGACATTCCACTATGCAGAAATGTTGCTCCGACCTCAAATAACGGGATGTAGGTAGGAGAATTATGTAAAAAAATACGTATTTTGTTGTTAGTTCCGTAAATAATAATGGTAGATTCAGAGCCACAATATAATCTTCCCCATTGGTCCCCTGGGTGCTACGGGAAATAGAAAAACTCAGAAATATTTTTTGTGTGATGGACAATGATTTATTGCGTTACATTTTTATATACTTATCCTATGGTTTTTATATAGGTACATATTCTTACGTAATAATATAGGTATAATTGGCTACTTTTATGAAAAATTGAACCTACTTTATGTGTCTTGGAAATTTGAGAGATTTTCTTTCTTAGGAGATAACCATCAGATCCTGACCTTGGTGAGATTGCAGGGAACCGAGATATATCTATATTTATGACGTCACCGACAGATATATCTGTCTCTTTCTCACCTTGCCTTTTTCCTATATACATCTGTCTTTTTCGCGCTATATTAATATGCTGCTAGTGACGCGCTTTACGAACCATTCTGTAAGACTTGAAAGACGTCTATAGTAGCGATAAGCAAAAACTCTTAACAAAAGGACACAATATACACAATACTGAGTTAAACACAGGTAATACACATGTGTATTCTGAAAGAATATGTGTGAATAAATCAGGATAAAGTGGTTCGTATCACACCGTAGTATGAAAACTAAGCAAGATAACATTTGGATTTGAGCCCTTTTTTCTCTTAATGACACCGGGAAAACCGAGAAACAAAGTTTAAAAATGTAATAATAATTCTGACATATAATTAATAATTCATTTTTAAACTTTGTACTAAGGTGTTAATCAGATGTCTACTATGTATTGTATAAAACAATAAATGTTAAAAATTTACAAAATAACAAAAAAGTTAACTAATTAAACAAGCACATTATTCTAAAATGCAAATAATAATTAAAACTGTTTTTAAATAGTTTTAAGGATCAATAAATAAGGATTTTAATCTTCTTTTATTTTATGTTTTATAATATATGTACAATTTATTTTCTAAACTTCCATGCGTAAGTAGTCGCAGGTATGTTACATTACAGTGTAATATACGCCCGGTTTGAGAAACAAACATATTTTATATGAAAACTATTTATACTTTGTTACGGTGGATAAAACAGTATACATTAGGGAACATACACATATTATGTTACCATTTTTACCATTTCTCTGTTGAGAAATTTTGGTTAACAATGCTGCAATGGCGGGAAGAAATAGGTTTTTACAATAAAAACCTATTTCTTTCCGCATTAAGCCTAGTTATGAGGTTTGGCAATTATGTTTTGTAATCAAATATAATCACGTATCTATCTGAAATGTAGGGTCGGGTTTGCTGCTAAGGAATTACGGATCAGGCATCTTTACAAAGGTTTTATTTTGAGATTTTTGTCTCCCACGGAAGATGTCACCCTAGGGAGGGAGGAAATAGTGTGCAATTTAATGCTTAACCCGCCGTTACTCGGAAAAGTTTTGTCTTCTCCTGCCCTTATTCCATTATTTGGGGTCGGTGCAACATGTCTTTCTCTTCCGTCATGTTTGTGTCAGCTCCTCTTTTTTTTCATGTCCTCGCTCACACAGTTCATCCATTTTTTTTATGTCTTCCTCTAGACTTTTTTCCTTCCAAATTTATACGCAGAACTCTCCTAACGATATTATTTTCCTCTCGTCTCATTACATACTCATACCAGGACTACCGCTCATTCTTCAATTTTTCAATAAAAGGCATCACTGAAAAAGCTTAAACCTCTTAAAACCCTAACATAATATGTGTACGCTCCCTAACAATTTCAAGTCCTGAATGTAAAGTACCAATATCCGAATAGATTTATTCTGGAAACAAAGTAAAAGGAATCGAACACTGATCCATCGTACATCTTCCTAAGCTGAGAATATTGTCAATATTTGTTTAGTACCTACGTGTTACAACCAGTTCAAGTAATGGGAACACATTTCAATGATTTATTACTGTTTTCGATTGTTTTTTTTTTAAAGAAAAGGACCAAGTACGAGTTGGACTTGTTCACGGAGGGGTCCGTATATCATTGTCATAATAATATACTTGTCACAGTACTATTATATATTCGTCATCTTTACTTATTATAAAACAAAGTCGTTATTGTTGTATGTATGTCCCTATGTGAGCTTATATCTTTCAAACTACTCAACGAATTTGGATGCGGTTTTTTTTAAATGATATAGTGGTTCAAGAGGATGGCTTTTTGTATAATTTGTTAAAATTTGGTCTCTTAATTCTACGTGTACGAAGTTGCGGGCAACAGTAGTCATAATATAAAACGTGGAAGTGTTTAAATAAAATCACTTTTTACGGTTTTTGACGCGAATATTCACTATGGTCACGGGTGGGACTGTCAGTTAGTCTCACCAAGACACCAAGACCATGGTGACTGCAAAGTCTCCGAAACGTCGGGCTAAAATTTAAAGGCTAATATACGCGTCTAATTCTGTTAAAAGTAGTTTTATTTAAAGAAATGGGTCTCGCATATGTTAGAGATTATTACATGTTTGTAGCGTACTAGATGGCGCTAAATAGTCTTTCTTTACCTACAGCTATCTTTTATCTTATAGTATGTAGAGGCCCTGGGCACGTTAGGATAACTTGCCCGTTAAAAAAGTAACCTCGGACTATCCTGTCTGTCCGTCTATCTGTCACCAGGCTTTATCTAGTGAATGGTGTTAGTTCGACAGTTGAAGAACGTATGATGTATTTCTGTTGCCCCTATAAAATATTTATAGGGAATTCCATACGACAAACGGTTTTTGTATATGTCAGTGATGTGCTTATGACGATTTTATTAATATATAGCTGTTTCCCGCGACTCAGTACACGTAGAATTTAGAAAATTTCCCCGTTTTTGTAACATTTTTCACTACTGCTTCGCTGCTATTAATCACGGCGTGATATTATATCGCCTATAGCCTTCCTCGATAAATGTACTATCCAACACTGAAAGAATTTTTCAAATCGGACCAGTGGTTCTTGAGATTAGCGCGTTCAAACAAACAAACAAACTCTTCAGCTTTATAATATTAGTAAATATAGAATATGATTATTTATGATTAGGATGATGAATAATGATATTATGATGTTAGTGATACATAACCTATAAGTTGAGCAGAAAGCTGGATACTTACAAATGTGGAGTTATTCATGAGCAGCCTGGTGGTGAAGTTCTTCACATTGAACAGCGTGAGTCCACCCCAACGATCCCTGAACACCAGCTCCTCATCTGTAGCAATGGAGAACATACTATTAGTTATACAATTTTTTGCATCATTATAAAGCTCTTAGGAATCTTTACGAGTATGTTTTAAAGAAAATTCATACAAATTTTTAGGCAAGTATAAAATATATTTCTATTACGGCGTGATCATTTATATTTTATCGACTGAAGGTAATGGTAATCCACATTCTTTAAAATTGCCCAGTCCCACGAGTTTTTCTTGTCTAGCTATGATTCAAAAGATTTTCCGACTCTATTGTCTTTAAAATCTATTGTTATGTCTTATCGGCGACTCCGGTTGACTAGTGTGTCTAGTCAACCGGAGTCGCCGAGCACCTGGTAAATCTAACAATTTAAAAGCCGACAGTATTACTTTGCAACTTTTTTTTACGATAGATTTTGATGGCTTAATATCTCATAAACAGTCCTAATTAAACATTTAGAAGTCCAACTCATCTTTTTTAAAAGTTAACTTTTTCGAGTATCGGCTCCTCCACTATAGTGTGGAGGACTGGGAATAAACGGCACCTTTCCCTCCACACCCTTTTTATTCCCATTCGTCCACACTATTCCCATTCCCCCACACTGTGGACGACGGGGTGTGGATGAATGGGAATGACCCCTACCACCTTAATTTGGTCGCGCGACTTCCTAATGCCATGCCACCTCAATTTGACGAATCGCGCTACATAGTCTAACGTCGCTAACATAAGAAAATCTCCATAAAGTTTTCATTTTATCAGCATTATACTTTGCTGTTTTCGATTCTAACATTTCAGAACTTACACAACAAAAGCCAGACATGTATATAAAACATTTTGTGCAAACATTTCAAAACGCTTTTTGCTAAGAATAAAGCTGAAAGGGTTTTCTACGCCACCAATTCTTAGTTCCATGCGAAGTTCCATTTAAAATAGACTATCTTTCAATCTCAAATAAAACCAGCATAAGTAGATACCTTAAGAGTAAAAGTCAAGTTAGTCTGGTTTTTAGACTTAAATGTATTAACAACCAGTATTATTTGAGTATTTCCTTTAGTTTTGGCTAAAACAAGGGTTTGACCTACATATGAAATAGATTGCTATGTAGTATGTAGAGGACCTCAATCAATCACAAAGACTGGTGGATCTACTAGTTGAGTTGTATATATACATACGGCGGAATAGAAAGATCAACAGTTTACCCAACAAGTTAGAAACTGGTTACATCTAATAATGTTTTATATTACCGGGACTTTAATCACGTTAATTATTGTTAATAAGTTCGCGAAACCCGCGTCCCGGAGATGTCGCTAGAAAGAGTCCAGTCAACCCGTGACCACGTTCGATGCAACTCGGTCGAAACGTCGTCGGAAGCAAAGATATTAAACCTCCATAGCAATAATTAACCTGATTATAGTCCCGGTAATATTAACAAATTATGTGTTCAAAATAGTTCAAATTGCGTAAGTTTAAAATCAGTAGTTGTTGTTACATCTTGTTATTTAGTTCCTTTCTTTTCCAATTCTTGTTCCATTATAGATAAAATATGTGTGTACAGTAGATAATCCCTCCCAAAGTGGAGGAACCCTGTGGTCAAAAATGGGACGTTAATGGACAGGAGAAAGTATGGGAGCCCCCTTAAACATTAATTGTGGTTTTTAGTATGTAATTGATTTTTGACAGATACTTATACATCAATCAAATTATTTTAAATATATATTGACATAACATAATTAATTTCATCATTAGTATCTAACAAAATCTATACACTATTCAAATTCAAATATTTATTACATACTAAGTGTGCTTCATGATAGTACCTACAACACATAGACAGTGCTTTTGACTTAAGCCTTTTACAGGCAAAGCAATGTTAGTAATCATTTGCCCAAGGAAGGTTGTCATCAGGGAGGCGGCCAACTGTAATAATCAGACAACACCCATTGCAACATCAACAAAAAAGTCATGTTGCACCAACCCGGAATAACCGACAGAGAAAGAAACCAACAGACATATACTAATACCGTTTGTCGTATGGAAGTCCCTTTAAATATTCTTTGAGAAAGAATTAGTTTAGGGTAAGAGAATGATAATGATCATTTTTACTTCAGTTGTAAATTATGTGTAACACCACTCATGAGATTTCGCCGTGTAACAGACGGACAGACGGACAATAATCGTGTCTCTTTCTATATTTTGTGTATAAAACCCTAAGAACTAACAAAAAACAACAAGTTTACGGTGAGTTGATTAACGGTTGTCTGTAAGAGATTGGAATATTTGTGATAAGACCGCCTTTTGTACCTAATATAAGATGTATTTTATTAATATTTGTAAGTTATTTTCTGGCGTACTATAAAGAGTTTTCATTCATTCTTTCATTCACAAGTTTACAAATGATGTAAAATGTAAATAATTTAATCCTCTCTTCTGTTCTTCATTGCTGTGGACGACAGGGTTCTTATTTGTATCTTAAATATTTAGTTTAATCAATCATTGTATACATTATTGAACGCAATAAATTATACTAAACTGAACCAAACTGCACCGAACTAAACTAATTAATTAATTTAAAAATGTACTTGCTTGACGTAATTTCAATCCGTGTGTCTCCATACAGTGTGTAACGTTAAGGGTGAGTGCCCACTAATTATCATTTACACTAAGCTATGTTAAATAACTCATTACATTCATGTTTCGTAATAAAACATTTAGTTTATAATATATTCTTGTTAAAGTACTCAAGTAGCATAATATTATTTATACCAAATAGGAAGTAAGTTAGGGTAAGATTTAATGTTTCATTTTTAAACGATTTCCAATAAAACAGGTTATACACATACTTGCATCTCTAACACTTGCGCCACTCATTCGTTCAAATAAAACCACTTTTTACGGATTTAGACGCTTCTTTTTGTTTTCAATTTTAGTTTCATGTTTCGGAGACTTTGCAGTCACCATGGTTACGGTAAAAATAATGTTATTAATTTTATGTAGTCATAATTCTATGGCAAAAATACCGGGGTAAAATTTAAAACTAATATATGCGTCCAAATCCGTTAGAAGTAGTTTTATTTGAAGTAGGAGGGTATATGTTCGTCTGTATATTTTTACATTAGACTAACGACGCGTATAAATAGATATAGATAGCGAGGCCAATTCTGATGCGTCAAAAACTTAACCTAACTTAACTGATATGAAAACAGTTATGGCGGATTTTGATTAATTGGCTATTCCATTGTGCACATTTTTATTAGATAATTAAAATTGTTAGTTTATAATATACAGATTTTCTCACAAGAAAGTTCTGTTAACATTGCCGAATTGTATTATTGACACTATTATTTTTCAGTTTTTGGTTATGCTTATTTCTGCACGTAGAATCGGTATCAATAGCTTTTCTCGATAAATGTATTATCTAACACTGAAAGAATTTTTTAAATAGGACTTGTCTGGTTCCTGATATTAGCGCGTTCAAACAAACAAACAAACTCCTAAGTTTTATAATATTTGTATAGATATCTTTATACTATCAAAAACTAAAATTTGTTGCCACAAAATTATAAAGAAACTATAACGCAAAACTGTTATTTCTTTTCACTCTTTTATTTGTTTTCCCAAGTTGTTTAATATTCAAGTGATATCGCAGCTCTGTGAGACGACCGAAGCTTTGCAAACATTCACAAATACCCGCCATTCAGCTTATTTCTAAAGCTACCCACACTTTGTTTTATATCTACACGCATTTTGTTACTTTTACTTTGAGTTTTGTGAGAAAATATCGGGAAATATTCTCCTGTTATTTTAGCGGGAATATTGTTATTTTATTGTGTAGAGTATTAAAAGTTTTAAACTCAATTCTTGGGTTAAGCAAATAGCATTTTGTGGCAGATAGTATTTTGCTATCAAAGGTCTTAGAGTAAATCTTATTCGTTTATCCATATGTGACCTTATATTTTCAAAACAACGCAACGGGTTTTGATGTGCTTTTTTTAATAGATAGAGTGGTTTAAGAGCATGATTTTTTATGTTTGGTTTCCCAATTCTACGCGTATGAAGTCGCAGGCATCAGCTAGTATAAAATAAATAAAAAAAAATTCATTTTGGACAGCAAGATCCATATGTTTCCATTAAGGGCCTACATCAATATTATCGTATATCATCGCCGACACGTACATATATTAACACAGCCAGTAGGCACAGAAAATGAAGAATTAGGGATACTTTTCCTATTTACTCAAAATCTACTAAATATATTTTAATTCTGATCCACGTGTTTCTATACATAATAGTTACCTATGTTTTTAAAGTTATTTCATTAGTTAATACGCGATAATAGACCGACAAATGAAAAAAATAAAAAATTTGAGAGGTTGTTTCGCCAAGATTTTCTATCGAGAAAACTTTTTTCAATCGCGTTTCTGAGTTCATGCGATCCTAGATCATATATTGAAAAAATATATACTTAAAAATTAGAGCTCTAGCCATTCAATCTAAAGAAACAATGAAAACTTCGTACATAGAAAAATGCACGAAGCTATTTTGGTATCCTCTTAATAATCAGCTCTAAAATATAATAATAACTAAAAAAAATCTAAAAAGCTTAAACATATATCTAAAATCTATACAAAATTAAATATCGATTTGAAAAAAGGAACATTACGTACCTAACAATTATAATTTTAGAAAAACAAAAGTAAAATTTAACAAACGAAGAAAGAAAAATGTAATTTATGCTTTTTTATTTTCAACTAATTCTATTTTCAATTGCGTCGCCATTTTGTTCGGATCACAATATGGCGTTGCATCCGGCTACTTCAACTGATGTAGCTCGCTCACACCGGAAGTCAATTTGTCCGGTATATCATGCACGGAATATAATATATTATAAAGTAACAGAAATTAATATTTTATAGTATTACTAAATATTTAATACTGTAAACAGATTCTAATGATTTTTAACCGACTTCAAAAAAAGGAGGAGGTTCGTCTGTATGTTTTTTTTATGTTTGTTACTTCGTAACTTTTAACTGGGAGAAGCGATTTAAATGATTCTTTTTTTATTTGAAAGCTGGTGGTTTCCGTGTAGTTCCATTGACACCAGGTCAGAATCTGATGGTTATCTACTGAGAAATCAAGGAAAACCCTCAAATTTCAAAGGCACATGATGTCGGATATTTTTTTTTAAATACCCAATAATCATAGATTTAGATAGGTTCTCTTAAAAACTATATTAATATTTAAAAAAAAAATATAACAAAATCATTATATTTTTAAAATCAATTAAATAAATACTAATTTCATTATTATTAAATCAGCTTGAATTAAGTTTTAGACATCCTCGCAGTGGCATATTTGTAGAAATATTCCATTTCCTCTTATCTCATGGCTATACAAGCACAGCCTCAATTTTTCAGTCACTGGCAACACTTTCAGACTTCCTCTAAGATACTCATTCCTTATTTGATCAACTTGCGTGACACCACACATCCATACCTAAATACAAGATTAGATTGATAATAGTTACTATAATTGTCGGAAGTGTTACAGTTTAAAATAGAATTTTAAATATAAAGGAAGGTGCGTGTCCGTGAAATAGCCACGCGTTCATATAATGATAACGGGGCCAATTCTGATGCGAACTTAACTAAAATGTAAATAATTATTGCGTATTTTTAATTATTGGCTATTGTGTTGTACACATATATATATTAATTGTAATCGTTAATATAATTAGCAGTCTTGTTAGAAAGTTCAGTTAATATTCCTGAATTGTATTAGGTATTGACCCTGGTACCAGTTCTACGCGCACAACTAGACTTAATTAAAATATAAAAACTGATAGTGTTAATAAATGCGCTTTCAACGAAATAGCCATAATAATACACCAAAGTTGTTTTCATTTTAGTAAAGTTAGGTTAAGTTTCTGACGCATTAGAATATTGGCTTCATTATCAACTTTAATTTTTTTGGTTTAGTTTAGTCATGCATATAGAATTGGTACCAGTATGTGCTTTATGATAATGTACATTAGGTTATTGCATCAGCTATAGACAAACAATAAATAGATTTATTTTTTATTTAATTAGAACGCTTGCTTTGTTATATGGCATAAGAAAAATTCCGCCGTGTAACTTCTACGGACAATGCGGAACATATAAACAGCTGAGACAAACGGTCCGTGTAGTCACGGAATAAATTATATAGATGAGAATTTTAAATCCTAATCCTTACTTATATATAAAGTGAAAGTGAGTTTGTTTGTTTGTTCGCTTGTGACGTTTTCACACAAAATCTACCTAATGGGAAAATTGGTATAGAGATAATTTATAGTCCTGGAAGTAACATAAGTGTTATTGACCATATTGCAAATAAATGAAATGAAATGAAATGAAATCAGTTTTTATTAATTATTTGATTTGTTTAAAATGGTTTGTTTGGTCAAGGGTACCAATTCTACTGACATAACTAAACTTAAGTTAACTAAGAAATAAAAACTGATAGTGTCAATAACGTAATAATAAAATACATAATAATAAAAATAATGTAATTGAGAAAAAGTGGTTATGATGACTTGAGCCAAGAATCTTGACGCCAAAGCAATTGGGTATGACAAAGGAACGATGTTCTTAAAAGACATGGGTTCAAATCCCACTCGAAATAGCCACGCTTTCTGCTTTATTTGATTTGTTTCAAATTAAAAAACATAGCGAGTCAAATGCAAAATAGAAATGCAATTCTAGCTATTGTCAGTATCTTCGTACGCCTAGAATTTCGAATCACTACAAATAGACATAATTTAAAGCTTATACTCGTAGCACTCTCGCAGACGGTAGCATACTGAAATTATATTAGTACATTGAAGTGACAAAGAATAAACAACATCGCTCGATGAATTGACAACCGTTGGGGAACAAAGACAAGAATTCTCATGAGACTACCATGTGCCGCACAACTGACCGTAGAGGATATACAGAGCAACTTACGTACGATCAGGTTGTGGAATCAACGAACTCCCTGCCGTAGTTTACCTACAGGACTACATCATGGGGCTCTTCGAAAAGGGCGTTATAAGGTCCTTACAGGATCGGCAACGCGCGAGTGATATTGGTGATTGGATATTGCTCTTGTATTGCAAAACGTCCATAGGTTCTGGACCTATGGTAATCGCTTACCATTGCAAGCATTGTGCTTGTATGACACCCTTGTAGTATAAAAGAAACTGTCTAAAAAGAAACTGTATAAAAGAAACTGTCTGTAGAGCATAGACGGCATAGAAAACAACATTGATAGGGCCGTAGGGAAACGGTAAATTCAAGAAGCACAGGCTAAGTTCAGGCTTCAGTTTAAGTTGTATTGAATTTAACCCACTGTACTTAAATAAAATATGCCACTAAAAGCTATGGGATCGCCCTAATTTAAAGCTTAAAAGTAAAAGCTACGCGACGATGGCAATAACCGTGAATATACTCATTGGATAATATAAATATTGTCAAATAACAATACCCTAAATAATATTTTGTAGTATTAATGATGTAATCACTAATTCACTTCCAAACTGCATCAAGTATTTCAATACTTTCGTTAACATTGAGTTTAGTATAAAAGACGGGACAAAATCCTTCACAGTATTCAGTAGCTGTCTAGCAGTCTAACAGAAACACACAATGAAATTCCTGGTACGATATTATCTATTAATAAAAAATATTTCAACTAATTGGTTATAATTGCTTCTGTTGTGTGTGTGTTGCTAAAGTATCAAGTACAATAATTATAATAAGCTGAGTTAAAATAATATTGAGACCTTGATATATTGAATACATTTTAGTTTGAATTAGTAGTTTTAGTTTAACTTCTGTTTTATAATAACTGCTATCTTTCCCTGGTCCATTTGTTACTATATTTTTACTGGTATCATCTATAAGATTTCTTTTATTTTTCAGGTTGCTTTCGTCGCCGTTCTCGGCTATGCTTCCGCCAGCGCTATCGCTCCCCTAGGCCTTGGTGTAAACCCTGGTGATGTGCAAGCCGCAGCCATCAACGGCGCAGTAACTGCTAGAGACCACGCTCAGGCTTGGTCTGATGCTACCCGTACTGCTAACGAGAACGCCTTATGGAACGGTATCGCTGCTGCTCAAGGTCAAGCCGCTGGTTTGAGCGGTTCTATCTCTGGTAGCCGTGGTGTCGTTGCTCCTCTTGGTATTGGTGCTGTTAATGGTATCGCTGCTGTCAACGGTCTCGGTGCTATCAACGGCCTTGGTGCCATTAACGGTCTCGGTGCCTACAACGGTCTTGGTGCCATCAACGGTCTTGGTGCCATTAACGGTCTTGGTGCCATCAACGGTCTTGGAGCCGTCAACGGTTGGGGTTACGGAGTTGGCGCTCACGGACTTGGTCTTGGCGCTTGGTAAACAATCAACTGGCAATAGCTTTCATTAGATCTTTTAATTTTGAAAAAAAGTGTCAATATTATCATCATTAAATTGGCACAGGGTTTTTACAACTACCCACAATGGACTGATTCCTCATACCGTAGTATTTTGGTATGAACGACTTGTAAATATTTTTCCCATCTCAACCATAATGTTAATAAATACAATTCAAAAGTTTATTTAAGTCTTTTATTTTCCAAAAGATTTTCTTTTACCTTTTCTCATATTAAATAATGAAATTGTTTTATTTAATATCTTGAAATGTTAAAAGGATAATTTTATTGAATGAACTAGCCGAAGCCCGCGGACTTCTGAACTTTCTGGAATTTAGAAATTTTTTCCCCGTTTTTGCTACATTTTTCTGTCATGCTCCGCTCCTATTGGTCACAACGTGATGTTATATAGTCTATAGCCTTCCTCAATAAATGTACTACCGAACACTGAAAGGATTTTTTAAATCGAACCAATGGGCTCTGAGATTAGCGCTTTCAAACAAACAAACTCTTCAGCCTTATAATATTTGTATAGATATAAAACCAAAAAGTTCAAAAGTAGATACAAAAGTATATTAAACTTAATTTGAAACTTGATGTAACAAATTAAGTTCGCTAAAAGAAATAATATAGAAGGAACTTGTACAATTGATTGATTTGACGGGCTTCGTGGTAGAGTGGTAATGAACTGCCGATCACGAGGTCTCGGGTTCGATTCCCGCTCAGGACAATCATTTGTGTTATGTTTTTAACTGTCATACAAATGTGGAGGTTTGTAGAGCGGTAGTGAGGTGAAGGTGCGTGTTGTAATATAACTCCACATGATAGTTCGTAATACGGTTATTCTCGACCAAGACCAAACTAAGACGAACTTATTACTAATCTTACGTTCTACAAGAAAAGTAGCGATCCCGTTTTGTTTAAAGGACGAGCTACTTGAGGTTGTCAAACACATGTCTTTATCAGCAATAAATTTGTAACTAATATTGATGAAAGTGTGAGAACGAAATGTTAGACAAAAACTAAATATTGGTCCTTAATTGGCTATGTATAAAATAGGGTAAGAATGTTACAAATTTATTGCAGTTCTTAAGATAGAGATCGGTACTGGAGTGTGGCTACACAAATGTTTGTACTGCGTCTGGGTGTTTACTATGTATTATAATACATAAGTAAACACCCAGACGCAGTACAAACATTTACAGTTATAATTTAAACAGTTATAAGTTATAATTTACAAAAGAAAAGTATTTTATGTAGTATATCCGTATTCTGGTACCCATAACACAAGCATATATATAAGCTTAGCTTGGGACCAGAGGACGTTGTGTAAAATGTCCGTGAATATTTATTAATTTATTTAATTATGTTCATTTGTAAGTAAACCCAAATTTGAAATGTCCAAATTCTCATTTAATACCTCACTAGCCCAGAGTTCTGGTAAGTAAATGTGGTAAAAGTGGTCATCACAAAGGTATTTGTGATTGAAAAGTAAAGTTACAAGCGAGATTGTTTACTAACATATTGGAATGTTTCAAGATTGATATAACGTTTTCTAAAGATTCACAGTACTATCTGATTATCACAAAAACATAGAAATATAAGCTAATTTAGGATTGGAAGATATTTCAACAGATAATCACTGAAAACGGAGTTGTATTTATGTCTTTCATCTTTTGAAATAAAAAAAAACAGAGCTCGTGACAGTTTGTAGATTAGAGATAAATGCAGAAAGAATAAAGCCTCAAGCGGGACTTGGACTCACGACCTCACAAAACCGTTCAATTATAATTTAATTTATTAAGTAAAAGCATGGCAATAAATTAAAATATGATGGAAAAAGTTGCAAAGCAATCTTGATAGATGGCGTTGTAGGTAGAAATACGATATAAACTCAATCGAGTGACGATTACTTGACGTGACGAGTAATTTGATTGCTACAAGCACGACCGCAATAAGCTCAGTTGGAAGTGCTACGGAACGGTATTCCGAGGTCGTGGGTTCACGTCCCGCTTGCGGTAATCACTTTTTCCACCATAATTTAATTTATTAAGTAAAGCATAGCATGTCAATTGCA
Source organism: Orgyia antiqua (assembly GCA_916999025.1). Classification (NCBI taxonomy): domain Eukaryota; kingdom Metazoa; phylum Arthropoda; class Insecta; order Lepidoptera; family Erebidae; genus Orgyia; species Orgyia antiqua. The sequence continues at coordinate 30,829,430 of OU779871.1, forward strand.
AAAATAATAAATTACTTTAGAAATTAAGCCTCATCAAATTCATGTACAAAAATCAGCTATTTCTCGTTAAAAAGAAACTAAGAAACTAAAATAAAAGCTTGTAAATGCATTCGGTGATACAGCTTCGTCTCTCACAATCAAATCACTGCTGTTGACTTTTCGCCCTTTTTTGAAATATAAATTTCAATAAAACTACTTTTCACGGATTTAGACGCGTGTATTTGTTTAAAATTTTAGCCCGATGTTTTTGGAGACTTTGCAGTCATCAGCATCACGGTCACGGGTGAGACTGAGCGGTCCGTAATTTAAATCCGTAAAAAGTATTATATTTTCTAACACTTGCGCGACTCATCTATTTAAATAAAACTCACCGTCTAAGTCTCACCCGTGACCATGGTGACTGCAAAGTCTCCGAAACGTCGGGCCAAAATTTAAAACAAATATACGCGTTAAATCCGTCAAAAGTAGTTTTATTTAAATCCGTAAAAAGTAGTTTTTGTTTCATTTTAATCAGATCAATTAGCACTTGAATGTAGTTATAATTGCTTTATGATTTTACCGGCCTCCAGTTTTTTTTAATTCTCCTTCATTTGGTGTCCTATCCTGTTACGCGACGTTGGTGAAATTGTATAATACAAAAGCCATAAACTAAAAGAAGAAGAAGAAAAAGTAGTTTTATTTAAACAAATAAATCGCGCAAGTGTTAGAGAATCTAATATAAAAAATTCTCCTGTCACGTCTCCTGTCTCGGTGTTTGTAATAAATACTCCACCGAAATGGCTCGACCGATTTTCGTGAGATTTTGTGTACATATCCGTTAGGTCTGAGAATCGGACAACATCTATTTTTCATCCCCCTAAATTTTTAGGGTGGTCCACTCTTGACATTTGTATGGCAAACAACGTTTGCCGGGACAGCTAGTATTATATAAATTTCATTAAAAACTCCTGCAACTTTATAAAATATTGTTGTCAATAGCAGTTTCCTGCCAGTGAATTGGCGTTCAGTCTTGAAGATACCTAACTTTTGCCTGGCTAAATCGTACTTCATAGACTAATAATGTTTTATATGACGTATAGCCTGTATCATAGATACATATTTCACGCACACATACTCGTAGATATGTAAGTGGCTTCAAGCCTGTTTCCTGCTTAGAGATCTTACGATTTCTTTTTTACTAGCTGTTGCCCACGACTCCGTCCGCGTGGAATATGGAAAATTTTTTTTTCGCAATAATAGGTAACCTATGTCCTATCTCAAGGTCTAAAGATTGTTTGTGCCAAATTTCATCAAAATCGGTTGAGAGATTTAAGCGGGAAAGCGTAACAGACAGACAGACAGAGTTACTTTCGCATTTATAATATTAGGAATTCTAATATTAGCCTATAACAGGTAAATACCTGTTATAAGCTAATACCACCCTTTTAAACTATATGACATAACTTTTAGAAAGCTGTTCATAAAAGTATTTGATTTGCTAATATGCTATTTTTCACAAAAAGGAAATGCTAAATTGATAATAAAACACTACCCAAGAATATAAAGCCCTGAAAACGAATAATATACCTTTTACTGCTAAAACTTCCTGATTGCTTGGTAATTAAAAAAAGATGCGTTAACTAAGAACAAAAAAAAAATAGATCGTTAAAAACTAACAAGTTTCATAATCCTGGCCAATAATAAAAACTGCAATACTATTATAATAATATAGAATAATCCAAAATTTTCAATCGTAGTGAATATTTAGATATTCTATTAAATGAAATGAAATGAAATGAAATGAAAAATCATTTAATCAAGTAGACATAATTTTTTAGAAAAAGTATGTGCTTATGACATGTCCAATTTTTTTCCTTACCACCGGTTCAGGATGCAATCTGCTAAGAAGAACTGTCGTAAGAAACTCAGCAGAGCTTTTAATTAAATCAATATTTTTTTAAATTAAATGTCAATTATACTTACAATGCTAATAAAACGTTACAATATAGAATATTATGTATTGCTCCAGAGCAACTTACTCCCAAGCTTTACCATGTTTAATATAATCAGAAATTTTATAATAAGTACGCCTTTTTACGTAATTAAGTTTTAATGAATTTTTTTAAGAATTACTTACATACATTACATAAGTACACAAATAGATGAAAAGTTAAAAAGATCTAAGCAAAGCTAACAAAAACCTAAACTGCTGTGAAATAATAAAAAAATATATTTGATAAGTAACAAGGAAATAATTATAATTTGTACTTAGTAAAACTTTCATATTTTGTATTTTTTGTGTTAGTGCAAATTCGCTTCTAAATCCTAGTTTAATACTTTCAATAACATTGCATAGTGTAGTATAAAAGTCAGTGCAAAATTCTTCACAGTATTCAGTAAACACTGAGCAGTCAAATAGACATCAACAATGAAATTCCTGGTACGGTATTTTACTATAACTAATTAAGTATTAAAAAAAAGTTGGACCATAGCCAATAAGATAAATAAAAAAATGGAGAGTCAACAAAGTATTGATGTATAAGTGTTCCAATTTTAAATAATTTAAATTTTAATACTTCTGTAAGTGCTTTGGTAAATGGTTACCTTACCAACTTGGTTTTTTTTTTATATTGCTGTAATTTTTTTATTCTTCTATCAAGGAGGTGCATAAAGTTTAATTTAAAATTAGAATTTTGTTTTACCTCTATCCACCTCTATCAGTCTGTTGTAGTACTATTATAGCCTTTCCTAGAAATAATATAATAACCGTAACTTAATAGCCCAAATAATTACTTATTAAGCAAATTAAACGTAGTTGAATGTCCTATAAATTAATTCGCAAATATATAGTTTTAAAATAAACATGGTTTATATGTAATATTTTCTAACACTTGCGCGACTCATCTGTTTAAATAAAACTACTTTTTACGGATTTAGACGCGTATATTTGTTTTAAATTTTGGCCCGACGTTTCGGAGACTTTGCAGTCACCATGGTCACGGGTGACTGCAAAGCACTTAAAATTTAAAACAAATATACGCGTCTAAATTCGTAAAAAGTAGTTTTATTTAAATGGTTTATATGTATTAATAAATTAAAAACATTGTTATAGTATCAATCGGATTGCGTTTGGTTCTACGTCATTGTCAAGGCCGTTTATAATTAATGTTATGTTGTGTTACGTTTCGCTTCACGCAAAGGAAACGCACAAATATAGCTCTAATTCTTGCTTAAGACTCACAATTTGATAAAGGGATATTTTATTTTTGTGACCATTTAGGCAAAAACATTTTGATTGGATCCATAATTCCTATTTATGAACTAAAAAAAATTTTTATTTTCGAAAATTTCCTGCTGTCTAGAATATTGAGATTGTGGAGATAACGGCTCTGCTAAAGTTCAAAGTAAAGCTAAAAATCTTGTAGATTAAACGAGAAATATAAAAATAATCCGGTTCAAGTCAGGTATTTCACGGTGTAGTCCTAAAGATCTTATGCATAAGCTAAACATTGTTTTTTATACTTAAAGTGGAATTACTGTTTTCTCAGGTAGGTTTCCTCGCCGTGGTCGGCTACGCCTCCGCCAGCGTGATCTCTCCACTCTGGGGTGTAAACCCTGGTGACGCTCAAGCTGCAGCCATTGAAACCAGAGCCGCCATCCGTGACAACGCCCAGGCTTGGACTGATGCTGCCCGTTTAAATCTTGACATCAACCGTAACATCAATGAGAACGTATACTGGAACAATGTTGCTGTTGCCCAGAACCAGGCTGCTGTTAACAGCGCTATTGTAACTGGACGTCACGCTGTGGCTCCTGGAGTAGTTGCTCCTCTTGGTCTTGCTTCCCCAATTGGTCTTGGTGCCCTTAATGGTTTGGCCACTCCTTGGGGACTTGGAGTTGGTGCTCACGGTCTTGGTATTCGCGCTTGGTAAACCATATTTAAACAAATTACATGTTTTATTTTTGAATAGTACGTTTCCTAATCTAGTGTCAGTAATCAAACTGATACTAGGTTAATAACTAACCACGATTGTATTAAATTAAATTAAAATGTGTTATATTTTTTGTAAATAACAATTGATACCACCACTGCCATAATGTAAATAAATACCATTCAGAAATATGTTTGGAGTTTTTATTATTATTTAATGTGAGTTTATTTTGATGGAATGCGATGAAGACTATGTCTATTCTATGTCAGTAGGTGCTAGTTGATTTTGCACAGCGTATACCTTAAAATTGTCGCAGCAGCAGCTGGAAAAAAGAAAGAGAAAGACAAAGTTCCTGATCTCGGAGGAAATAAGAATCAGCTCATTTTCCATTTTCTCTAAGACATACTTGAGCAAACATAAGCATACTCTGAAACTATTTCAGCAGTAGCCCTTAGCTGGTCTTTTCAGTAAATATCCGTCGCCAATTTGTATGCAAGATTTCGTGTTGTTATTAAAAAAGAAAATGGCGAAGGCATAACGATCTCGGAGGCAAACATGAAGAAATTATAATCCTAAGCAATAGTTTTGACATCACTTAAGTTTTTCTTTCTTACTTTGAGATCGATGTGCTGATATAAGCATAGTCAAGAATGGGAAGATGGATATATTAGGAAGATAGCGATTATCTTAAATATGGTGACTGAATGATGCCTTCTGAGCCAAACCATAAAATATCCAGTTTGTGAACATCTTTACATTTGGTTTCCTATCCAACGAGACCAAAAGTTAAGCTTAGAAGAGGGTTAAGGTAGGGTTAAGTTTTTAGATTTCTGTACAAGCAGGAAATGTCAGCTTCTTAGACATTTACTTTACAGCGCTCTTATGAGGAGAAACTTATGTGTTTATAGGATCCATGAGCATGGTTGGCTGACACTGTATCTTCCGTGAAACATGATATGTGTTAACTTAATTAAATAAATAAATAAATGTTCATGGACATATCAAACAATGTCCTCTGTTTCCAACTTAGCTTATATGCTTGTATTATGGGTACCAGAACACGGATATACTACATATACTACTTTTCTTTTGTAAATACATACTTATAATACATAGAAAACACCCAGACGCAGTACAAACATTTGTATGACAATGTATGTTCAAAATTGGAACACATAAACATCAATACTTTTTTTGACTCACCATTTTTTTATTATATGTATTATTGGCTATGGTCCAACTTTTTATAATACTTAATTAGTAATATTTTAATTTCTATTTCATATAAACAAAGGTATAATTGACAAATGACAAAGAGGTATAAGACAAATATAAATAAATTCTTAAATGTTTATACCAGCCAAGAAAAAATACAATTTGTGAGTGAAGACAGCGACACATAAACATCTAGGTATAGTATTGTATTTTTTTATCATGAATAGTTAATTTTAAAAAAAACTAATAAAAATAATAAAAATTTAAAACATTAAAACTACTAAAACTGGTTAAAAACAGTACCATCGTTCGACAATCTTCCCGTGATAAAAAGTGCAAGTCGTCAGATCTATCCTATTTAGGAATGTCTTCACAAATATAAACAATAGATCATCTATAAAAATGGCTTTAAATACCGGAAATTAATAATATTCTCGAATATATCTAATGAAGTTCATCGTTTTTAGGGTTCCGTACCCAAAGGGTAAAAACGGGACCCTATTAGACTTCGCTGTCCGTCCGTCCGTCCGTCCGTCTGTCACCAGGCTGTATCTCAAGAACGGTGATAGCTAGAGAGTTGAAATTTTCACAGATGATGTATTTCTATTGCCGCTATAACAAAAAATACTAAAAATAAAATAAATATTTAAGGGGGGCTCCCATACAACAAACATGATTTTTTTACCGTTTCTTGCTCTCATACAACAAACGTGATTAATTAAGTATTGTGTGTGTTGTTTGCTCATTTATTAATAACGTGCCTTATGTTGCATAGATAATGGTACGGAACCCTTCGTGCGCGAGTCCGACTCGCACTTGACCAATTTTTTATTTAATGCGTTCTCTCGTATATATTTTACTTTATTCAAAAAGTACCTTTTTACATATTACTCATATTAGAAATACTATATTACCGGCTAACACTCACAGTTTTGGGATCGAAGATGTCGACCCAGGTTTCGAGCATATCCGATGCTCATCTTCAATATCCTGAAGATGAGCATCGGATATGCTCGAAAGTATTTCTAATATGACTCAAACTCACGAAAATTTCAATACGAAAATTACTCATATTAGTTATCCAACTAATATGAGTAATTTTCGTATTGAAATTTTAAAAGATAAAATATTCATTTTAATATAAAAATATATATAATATAACGGTAATAAAGTAAGTATAGCCCCATAGCCTGGTCTCTTCAGCCCATTAACTTCCCACTGTTGGGCACGGGCCTCCTCCACTTTAGGAGGGATTATGGTCTACTATGCCGCGCTGACCAGGTTTAGTTTCGAGTTTTCTGTCTCTCACTGTAGACGTTAACTGCTTATATTGTCCCTTAGCTGGCTCTTACAGCACCCTGGGAATGAAATGGGGTGGCGACACTTGTATTCTTAATCCGTCACCACACGGACAAATCCATATCAATATCGACAAAATACAAAGGTTGTCTCTTTCATAGAAAACCAAAACGTGCAGCTTTGTGCCACATGCATCCAGCGGTATTTGGGCCACCCTACGCTATGTATGATTATAGATCTTAGCAGATACATATTAATTGATGTACCTTTTCAATATGATTTTTTTAAACAACTTATGACAATGAAATTCTATCTAATTTGGCGGGCTTTGTGGCGTAGTGGTTCATGTACTGGACTGCCGTTCACAAGGTCGCGGGTTCGATTCCCGCTTGGGACAATCATTTGTGTGATAATCATAAATGTCATACAAATGTTTGTACTACGTCTGGGTGTTTTCTATGTATTATAAGTATGTATTTACAAAAGAAAAGTAGTTTATGTATCATATCCGTATTCTGGTACCCATAACACAAGCATAATAAGCTTAGCTTGGGACCAGAGGACGATGTGTGAAATGTCCATGAATATTTATTAATTATTATTATTATCTATTTGTTGCAGAGTCAAAATAATAAAAATAGGAAGTCATATTGCAAAGAAATTGCACGCAAACACCTTGTAATATTAAAGAATTATTGTAGTTATGAGCTTGACGCAATAATCATTAGAATATTGCATCAGCTAAGCTATGTAGATTATATTTTCTGTGAGAAACGGAAAATATGTTAACAGTAAACCCTGTTACTGATGCTTGTTATACTTACAAAGTTTCCTAGATGAAAAGTTCTACATTGCTTTGGATTATAATTATTGTATAAGCTTTCTTGTAACTATAAGAAACTTTTTGTAAAAATAGATTATGGTTGGGGGAAAAATACAAGGGTTGTTTGTGCTAAGGATTTAAAGCAACGGGCAGGTTGTTAGGGAGTTGCAAATTTTATTTTTTCATTATTGTTTTCTTGCCCTTATATTGTTACTATCACTTAAAGTTGATGCAACCTGTCTTTTTCTTTATTGCAGTCAAACGCATTATCTGTTTTCATCTCTCTTTCTTTCATATCTTCTTTTACACAATCATGCCTTGTTTCGTTATTTGATTTGGTCTCCCACTAGGTTTAATTCCTTCCACTATTATTTGCAAAACACTCCTGTCAATATTACTTTCCTCTAGTTTCATTACATCATGACCATAACAGGACAGACGCTCATCCCTTAATTTTTCAGGCACCGGCAACACTACCAGACTTGCACGAATGCATGTAATATAATTTCTTAGTAAATTAATAAAATAAAAAATTACATCTTTATCAAGCTAAAATTAATAAATCTCCGTAATTTCAAATGATTAAAATACGTAAAACAATGGGATGTATAACTAGATGGATTGCGTAAGTCTCTTGGTATGTTATATTCTTCCGTATTTTAAAGTTTTTAATTTTCGACTCCTTTATACAGATGTATGTATTTATCCTTTGTTTTAACTTATTATGATTGAAGCCGCAGGAGGCAAATCTGACGACTTTCTACAACATTGTGTTATTAGTATAAAAGTCGCGGCAAAATTCATCACAGTATTCAGTATACACTGAGCAGTCAAACAGACAACAACAATGAAATTCTTGGTACGGTATTGTGTAATTTATTAATAATTTTTTTTAGGGAGTAGACATCTAGCAATATGTATATGATGTTATCTAATTAAATTTCTAAAAATATTTATCTCTTATTAACTTACCTATTTGATTTTGAATTGAAAAAGTTGTACCTACATAGGAACTATATTTTAAAGGATCATCAGTAACAGTTCAATATCTTTCTCAGGTCGCTTTCGTCGCCATCCTCGGCTATGCCTCCGCCAGCCTAATTGGCTCAAGAATCCTCGGCGTCAACCCTGGTGATGCTCAAGCCGCAGCTATCGACGCTAGGGCTGCCATCCGTGACAACGCGCAGGCTTGGACTGATGCTGCTCGTTTAAACCTTGACATCAACCGTAACATCAATGAGAACATCCTGTGGAACAATGTTGCTGCTAACCAGAACGCTATCGCTGTTGCCCAGAACCAGGCTGCTGTTAACAGTGCTATTGTAACTGGACGTCTTGCTGTTGCTCCCGGAGTAGTTGCTCCTCTTGGTCTTGGTGCCCCAATTGGTCTTGGTGCCATCAACGGTATTGGTGCTATCAACGGCTTAGGTGCCATCAATGGTATCAACGGTCTCGGACTTGGTCTCGGTGGTCTGGGTGTCGGTCTCCGCGGTTGGTAAACAAACATATGGCGTATTCAAGGGTTGCTTCAGTAACCCACAATGGACTGAATTATATGACACTCAAGTATTAAGTTATAAGTGATTTGTAAATATAACATGTACCTACATAGAAATCATTATGTCAGCGAAATAAAGCCCATTCAAAAAATTTTTTTTTTTAAAGATATGAGGAAGGGATAGCTTGAGGCAATGTGACATGCGGAAGACCAATCTTGGTCATGGGTAGATTGTTTATACATGATTGTCATGTAATCAATTAACTACTTATTACTTGAAACATATGTTGGACGGAAGACGCAATTACGACCAATAATACTACGAGGAATAATATTGATAATTAATAACACACTCAAAGAAAGACGCTTGAAATGCATTTCTTTCCGTCTTTATTCTCTTTCTTTCTTTTAAAATTATTTCACAATGTTAAACTACTCCGTCCTTATCATAAGATTAGCAATCCGCTCGGTTTCGCATAGGTAGTGTGGATTCCCTAGGGTGAATGATTTTAATTTACACGCATTTATGAGCTCGGTACATATCTATAACTATATATGTAATAATAATCTATGTAGCAGAATCTTTGAAAGTGATTTTCACCCACTTGCAATAGTCAGATTGATCTCAAAATTTTTCACACATATTAAAGACCGATGATAATGCAGTAATGTAAAATAATATTCGGAATTTTTAAGCGTGTATTTTAGTTTTTGAATTAAGCGAATTATGTTATTCTTGGTATAATTTTTGCTAAGCATACATTCTTTCTGCACAGCTATAAGCTCTAAGTAACATGAAACCTTTCAACTGAAGTTAATCTTTTGCTTACCACCAAAGCACTATTTCCTCTAGGTTTTTAAACAGCTGTTTGTTTAATTTTTAAGTATGTTGGCTTTAATACTATGTTTTTAAGAAATAAATTTTAACAAAGACACTACGTGAATTTTTTTAAATTGAGTGCCATATGTTTAAATTGTAAAAATGTTTTAAATCTAATATATAAAATTCACGTGTCACAGTGTTAGTTACCGTACTCCTCCAAAACGGCTTGACCGATTCTTCTCAAATTTTACATACATATTCAGTAGGTCTGAGAATCGGCCAACATCTATTTTTCAAACCTTTTTGTTTTTTTTTAGTATGGCAAAACAACGTTTCCCGGGTCAGCTATTAAGTATATAAATTAAATTTGTTCTTAAGACATGACAATTAGATTGTATTAGTTTAATTTATTCCGTGTGGTGACGGATTAAGAATACAAGTGTCACCACCCCATCTCCTCCCAAGGGTGCTGTAAAAGTCAGCTAAGGGATATCGCACTCAGATAACATCGTTAGTGAGAGACGGAAAACTGGAAAAAAGAAAACCCTGTGCCAACACGCCTGGTCAGCGCGGCACAGTAGACCATAATCCCTCCCAAAGTGGAGGAGGCCCGTGCCCAACAGTGGGACGTAAATGGGCTGGAGAGAGAGAGTTTAATTTTAATGCAGATAAGTTTAGCGCCATAAAACCTGGGCTTAATTACTCTATGCAGTACTATCATGTGTACGATAAATTCAATTTAATTTTTGAATGTTTTAAATATATTTTTTCTAGATGGGAAGTGGGGGCTAGGGGATCCGCATTACACGGTCCCGTTTCCCTGTCCCGATTCGGTAGGCCTCTCTCCAAAACAATATTTTAGTGACATCCCTTTGATAAACAAATATTTCTTATTTCATGTTGACAGAAATGTTAATTTTTGTTGTAACAATCGAGTTTGTTTGGTTTTAACAAATTAATTTCAGAAACATTATGGTTATTTTATTGCTATGTATGTTACGGACTTCAGTGCTCATGATTGCTGGTTTGATTCCCAATTGGGATTAACAACTTGTTTGGAGATATATGTTTAAACTCAGAGTATGGTTTATTTAGTTTTAAAAATAAAGAAAGAGTAATTCGTTAGCTAAGTATAGTTTACCATAAAACCTACTAAAGATCATAAAAAATACTATTTAAGGAAGACTGAACGTTTTGTCGCAAACATATTGCAAATACTAACCTTGTACTCGTAATATTATATTAATTATATGAAAAGCTTAATGATAACGTACAATTAATTGTTACATCAGCTGTTAACAAACAAAAGATTGTAAATGAATACTATTTTTAAAACTTCATCTATAAATATAGCGTAAAAACTTAAAATCGGTTTATCTTTCGCAAAGGAAAAAGGGGACTACGATGCCCATATTTTTGTATGGAGCATAATTTGGTATCGTGCCCTCTTAACTGGTTCATATAGGGTGCCGCCTATGGAGTAAATGGGATAGTTGTATTTGTATTTTGAATTTGTCACCACACTAATGCTATAACAGCTTACTCACAAATCGTTGAAATAAAATTACACCCTATACTATGGACAAAATAGATATACGTCTGACAGAAGACTATGGAAGAAAATATCAGGCAGGAGAATGATGACCCATAGTTAAGGCAATATCAATAAGTCATTATCAAAATCAAATGGATTCCATATTTCAGTATTTGTTAAGTTTTAAACAATGCTACTTAATGTTGAATTTTTAAATGATCACACGTTGGCCTTATGATTAGAGTTTTGTGGAAGAAAAATTAGTGGTTTATTGCGAGGATTCGAACCCACGTTTTCCGGGTAACCAGCCTGATGAAATTTTATTTCATGACTTTCGCTAACATTGCTTGATTTAGTATAAAAGAAGGGGCGAATTTCTTCACATTATTCAGTAGCTATCGAGCAGTGAAACAAAAGTGCACAATGAAATTCCTGGTACGATAGTTTACATATTATTATGAATTATTGCATAAAGCAACGGTCATTTATAGTTAATTGAAATTTTTGTATTAAATTAAGTACATTTTAGTAAAAAAATGGTAAAGAAAGGACCTTTTCTAATCATATTGTTTGTCTGCTTCAGGTTGCTTTCTTCGCCGTCGTCGGCTACGCGTCTGCTAGCGTAATTGCCCCATTAGGTCTTGGTGTAAACCCAAATGATGTTCAAGCCGCAGCCATCAACACTGGAGTGGCAATACAAGACAATGGCCAGGCTTGGTCTGATGCTACTCGTCTAGCTGTTGACACAACCCGTGATGCCAATGAGAACGCTGTATGGAACGGTATCGCTGCTGCCCAAGGTCAGGCTGCTGCTGTGAGCGGTGCTATCTCTGGAAGCGTTGGATTAGTCGCACCTCTTGGTGTTTCTACTCTTGGTGTTGGTGCTCCCATTGCTGTAGGTAGTCCTCTTGGTATTGGTGCTGGTCTTGGTGCCATCAACGGTCTAGGAGTCGGTCTTCCCGTTTGGTAAATAATATTGTGAAATTATGATCGTTCTGTTGTTGAATAACGCTAGTAGGTGACCATAATGATATTATTATAAATATGTTTGTAAATAAGTTGTAAATACCATCACATGTTTTAGTGTAAATAAATTCTACTCAAAAATATATTTTATATGTTTTTCATTCTTCAACTTATCAATCGATTTAGGCTGCAATAGTCTCAACTAGGCAAGAAGACCACGAATAAGGATTGTAAGTAATATATTCATACTGAAAAATAAAATATACTGAAATGAGAAAGTAAAAAGAATTAATTAATTTTATGTCCATCAGTGGACGAAAAAGGATGATGGATGGAAGTAAACACGTCAAATAGTACAAGATACCATTTAACAAGCACATGAGTCTGTTGCTATCAAAGTTGTTAGCCTTATTCTGGTTCAAATTTCATTTATTTTATCAATAAATATAAGCTCTCTTTTTGAAATTTAAATAAAAAAACATGGTTTGCTTACACTGCATTACCAATGCCATAAGAACAATACGACTGATATACATGTTCGCATTTCTCGGTGAATAATAATAGCCATTGACGATATTATTAGACGGGCCTCGTGGTCTAGTGGTTTATATAACGGACTGCCGTTCACGAGGTCTCGGGTTCGATTCCCGGTCAGGACAATCATTTGTGTGATGTTTATACTAGTCATACAAATGTTTGTTCTGCGTCTGGGTGTTTTCTATGTATTATAAGTATGTATTTACAAAAGAAAAGTAGTTTATGTAGTATATCCGTATCTGGTACCCATAACACAAGCATAGAAATATAGCTTACTTTGGGACCAGAGGACGTTGTGTGAAATGTCCAAAATATTTATTTATTTATTATTTATTTATTATTATGTAAAAGCTCTGTAGGTTGGTGCGTTCTATCTGGTCACTTATCTGCCCAGGTTCTCATAAGATATTTTGAACTGGCCATAATTTTACCGATCATTTTCTATACATGTTTTTAATACATGTATTTAACTGTAAGTTTTCCATGTACTCTAAAATAAAAATATTAAACTGGATCTTGAAGCCCTAATAAATAAAGTAACCAATTTAATTTTATTTTATGTAATGTATTTGTGTATGAAAAGTGATGCCGATCGCCACCGAATGACCTAAAGTATTGTAAAGATGTCTTTATCAATAATGAAATTTTATCGAGAGATCTTTATATCGCCATTCCCAAACATAACGAAGAAATTGCTTTTGGTTCTAACTATACGAATTCTGGAATTTCAACTTTGGGGCTAAACTGTTTTAAATTGATAATCCATTGAATCCAAAACTCAATGATAATAATTGACAATTGTATAGTGGTAGAAAAGCAATTAACAAGTTTACGTGTGGTGAGGGATGCCAGTGTGGTGACGGATATAGGAATTATATGTCACCATCTCATTTCTTACCCGAGATGCTAAGGTACATCATAAAGCGTTCTGTTTAAGGTACATTTATAAACAATATTCATTTTCTTTTAGAGATGGAAAATCCGATACTAAGCCCTATAACCAACATGCCTAGTCAGCGCGGCATAATAGACTAAATATCCTAACGAAGTTGAAGACGCTCGTGCCCAACAGTGGGACGTTAATGGGCTTGGAAGGAAAGAAATATATCAACATCACTTTTAGCTCAAAATGGCCAAGATATCTTCAAAATTTATCAGTCACGGAATTGAACTAAGGATCTAGGGAGAACCAAGGAGGTTATAAGTAGGGAGGAACAACTCGGCAACATAGATTTGTCCCAAGACCCGGCCCGTTTACGTTTTAAAAGTAAATTATTAGCCTTGCCTTCTCTTTTCTTCTTACTAGCTTTCTCTTTTACTCCAGCTCAAAAAGAAAGAGTTAGAAAGGCTACTAAATAGGCTCTTTGTCATTTATTTTTCTTAATGTGTTCAACTAAAAAAAGAAGCAGGCCGGATTCGTTGTACCGAGTGTTACGTCTAGATCTATATCGTAAGTCTATGGGGAGAACCAAGGAGATTGTAAAAAAGAGAAAAGCTGTCATGTCAATGATTAGACAAAAAAGTATTTGTTAAGATCATTGAGTTATAATATCGGCAAATATTTCTAATTATTATGGGATAATTTTGTCAACAAATGGGATTCAATTAAGATTGACGGTCAAAGCATTACAGGACTAATTTTGCACGAAGCTATTAAAACTATTCTCAATATCCTTTGTTGCTAACCATTGTGTTTATTGCTGATGTAATAATTAAATTAATATTATCATCAAGCTTAATACAACATTACTTTTATGTTACAAGGTCCATATTAGTAAGTTCTACGCTAAAACCACCTTCCTCTCTTTAAAAACAAGTCTAAATTTCTTTTGTTTTTGTAAGATCTGGTAAATTTGCATCATACAGCAAGAATTTCCTATATCCTTCTTTGTCAAACACTAGCTTGCCTTAGAGGGCTCTTGTATTATGTTGAGAGGCCAAAAGAAAAGGGATTTTTTATGTGACATACGTCCGGAGTCCTTCTAGCCTGGGGTTAATACATTGTTAATATAGTTGACACGGCAGCAGCCTTTCTATATAATTTGCAGCCCATTAGGCTCTCTCTAGTAAGACAGAGTCCACTAAAAAAACAGGCCATTTCCATCTTCTTCTCCAGCCCATTTACGTCCCACTGTTGGGCACGGGCCTCCTCCACTTTGGGAGGGATTATGGTCTACTGTGCCGCGCTGACCAGGCGTGTTGGCACAGGGTTTTCTTTTTTCCAGTGTTCCGTCTCTCACTAACGATGTTATCTGAGTGCGATATCCCTTAGCTGACTTTTACAGCACCCTTGGCAAGAGACGGGGTGGTGACACTTGTATTCTTAATCCGTCACCACATCAGAGATTATTTACGGAGGGCCATTTCCATAATAAATAATAAATAAATATTCGCGGACATTTCATACAACGTCCTCTGGTCCCAAGCTAAGCTTATATGTTTGTGTTATGGGTACCGGAATACGGATAATACGAAATCAAATTTTTTTTTTGTAAATACATACTTATAATAAACAGAAACACCCAGACTCGGTGCAAGCATTCGTATGACATTTGTAAACATCACACAAATGATTGTCCCGAGCGGGAATCGAACCAGCGACCTCGTGAACGGCAGCCCGTTATATGAATCATTAGACCACGAATAATTTACCATATAATTCGTAGACCATACTAGGAAGGCCTATGGTTTATAAGATTTTGATTTAAAAACTCTGTCTTAGCATCAGATTTTAGTTGAAAAAAGAATCCCTTTATCGAGTTTTACAGCAGCCAGGAAAAAAAAATTCTTCGAAAATAGGAAGTAAAACCTAAAACTAAAGCTAGCCACAAAGAAATTTCACTAATTTTCCGTGGCTATTTTTGTAACGTTCACGAAAAATTACTTGAAAATGTTATATAGACTGTTTTTTTTTGTTTTTAAATTCTGTGTAAAATTGGTGTTTGTGCAAATAAAGAGTTATCTA